>CAIIXF020000006.1:32649523-33271523 GCA_903813345.2 Owenia fusiformis | reverse complement strand
TCCCACCATACTGAGGAGCACTGGGATGATTAGAATCTTCCCTGCTTACTGGGAGGAATTTGTTCGGAGCCTCATTTATATAATCAGTATTCATGGCTCTTTTGCTAAATTTTATATCTGTTACATTTCGAGCCATCTCTAAAGTATTTGACACCTTCATTTCGGGTATCTGGCTCTTTTCTCAAGCCTGTCCATCCAGGTCTGAAACAATACCACGTAAAGACGGAGGATCATCTCCCATCTCTGGTGAACTGTGATTAATTGCTCTCTGTCTTTTAAGAGCATGTGACTTCTTATGAGGAGGACTTTGCGTCTGCTCTACTAATGGAGCTAACTCCTCCCTCTCAACACATGCAACTCCTCCTTTAACAACATCTTGAGGAGTTCTGAACCTGACTTTCTCAAGTTCATTCATCAAGGAGCAATTTTCATTAATCTTTTCTTTTTCCATCGTGGCTTTGTGAGCAGACAAACTCTGTTCCATCTGAGACGACAGGATAGGAACCAATAAGGAAACTGCCTGTGTCACTTCAGAGTTAGGCTCATGTTAGATACAATTTGTATCACATCTGATTTCATGGAGCCCATGTTAGATTTCATGATATCCAAAGTATTGCCAATTAAGTCAATGTTGCTCCAAAGATGACTAATTTGGTCACTCATGGTACTGGTGTTGTCTGTCTCTGAGGTTTGCACAGCAGTGGAAGAGCGAGGAGCAGGTTTGCAGTCCTCTCTTTTCTGTGTACCTTGTATAAAACTCAAACCAGTTCCAGACACATGAGACCAATATCCAGTGGATTTTCTTTGCATTGCCTGGTTAGAATCAGTCTTGGGTGTGCTCATAGCAGCATTACCCTTCTTGAAATATACAGTGGGCTCTTGGCTCGACTGAGCACTTGTACCACACTTTGTCAGATCTATTAAATCATCTGAGTCTTTGCTCGACTCCATAGTGCCCTTTACATGCACAAATCTGACTTTCAATTATCAATAAGCACACAAAATGAGCAATTAAGTTACCTTCAACGAGGAATTATACTACTTTGCTCTTTTTGTTACTACAAACTCAGGAGCAATATGTCACTTTTGCGTATGAATTATGCTACCTTGGTAAAAACCAATTAAGACACGTTGCAAAAGAATTTACACTTCAATGCACTCTTAAACTGTGACGATTCTACAGTTCCAAATTGAGTTATATAACTCAGTATAACTAGCAACTGCTCTTCAATCAAATAGAGCGATCCGGCTAACAATTGCTCACAACAATGTTATATCTGCCTCACTCATAAAAAAACGTGTACCTGCAGATGCACTGAAAAACGTTAATTTCAAAATTTGTTCTTTTTCTCAATATTCAACTTGAGTGGCTCCGGAGCAGTTCTATCACATTAATCAATACAGGCTTTCACTGTCAACTTCTATAAAGATAAGACAATTACTAGCACATGAGACATGAGGACTACCCTCGGGTCATAAATCATAGCATGAGGACTACCCTCGGTTCATAAAACATACAGATTGAGGACTACCCTCGGTTCAAAGAGCACTTCAATTAGTGGCTCATATAAAGTCACGCTATATCTATTCAATGGAGCACTACTTTCCACAATGAGAGCAATTAAGTCCCTATTGCATATGAATTACACTACCTTGGTTGTACCAATTAAGTCACATAGCAATAGCCTTACACTACCTTGCCTCTTTGGAATGAACTATCTGCTCCGCACAAGTGAGTCTAGTGATGAAAGTTTACACATAAAAAATCAAGACAAGCAAGCCTTTAACACCGCGAGATTCACTTACTAAATAATCATAATCCCACCGCTGCCACCAATGTGACGGAACGTGGCGTCTGGGCCGAGCGGAAACCCGTTGTCACTAAAAACTCTCACGTGGTATGAGAGCCGGCGGGGAACGTCTGTTGGTGAAAGGATTTTGTTGTGTTGATTTTTATTATATCGTTATGCCACTGATATAACATGCATAAAATAACAGAATGACAAGGGAAATACACAATGAATAACTTTAATAAATATGAGATGAATGAGTCAATTTAGAGGAATGTGTAAATGGAATTAATTATGAAAAAGATTCTGGCCAATATCTATTTATACACTCTAGCTCCCTTGGTGATGGCTCATGAGCAAAATGAACTGAGCAATCGGTACATTTGGCTCCAATCACTTTCGGCTCGGGAGGAAAATACAATACTCAAATAGCTTAGCAAAACTTCATACACAGAATGGAGCCGTCAAAATGCTCCTTTTCAACGACTCAATATAAAGCAGGAGCAACTCAATGGGCCCCGGAGCAAAATGTAATGCTCTCAATAATCATTGAGTCTCTAAACAAAGACTAAAGTTTCAATAGGCTCCGGAGAAAAATGCATGACTCCGAATAAATAGCTGAACAAGTGGGAGCAACTCAACGGGCTCCAGGCAAAATACAATGCTCCAAATCAGTAGCTAAACAAGCTTGTAAGCAAAACAGGAGCTTTGAGAGCAATTAAGTACCTATTGCATATGGATTACTACTACCTTGGTTATACCAATTAAGTCACATAGTCTTACACTTCCTTGCCTCTTTGGAATAAACTCTTTGCTCCACACAAGTGAAACCGGCTCCGGAGCAAAACGTAAGGAGCAGTTTTGGTAAGAGCAATTTGTTACAGATATGGCCAATCTTTATGGTTGTGAATGAAATTGAAATAATTGACAAGTTGACAGAAATACTGAGTATAAAAGATAAGAAAATAATGAATGTGTGAACTGTTAAAGTGATAGAACTACGGGGAATAAAGGATTAGAAATAACAAATGGCAGGTGGAACGTTTCACAAAGAATGGAATGTAAAAGATTGAATAAAGGAAAGGATATGAATTTGAACTTATTTCCCTTATCACTCTTGGATTGCAAAGTGGAATTAAAACGGTTATGTAAACTAGATTCTCTCACTCCGACTTCACTTGGCAGATCTAACAGAAAAGGTGAATTTAAAGAACGAATAACAAGACTTTATTATAATTACCTTATGCATAATACATGTTCACAACAGCACTGAACGACTTTCAGCATCTCCGTGTAACGCAAAATATATCCAGTTCAAGTTCGTTATAAATCCACAATATAACACCATCAATAGCACAAATATCTGACGTCTCAATACAGCAATATAAATCCACAATCTGTTACGAATCTGTTATAAATCCAAATGATACAATTTTGTTATAATTCCAAAATGCGATCGCAGCTCCTTACTCTTCAACGATTCAAAACTAGACTGATCGTTCCCCAAAAGATCGTGAGAACGCTTATATTTTTGACAATCTATTTCCTTATAAGGAAATGCAACTATGACAACAGGTTTGTAACCTTGCTACAATGTCAAAATAGCTGTCATATCAAAGACTTAATAAACCTACAGCGAGCTGTCAATCAATTTACTACGTGGGAAAGTGTCGGGCGAATGCCGTCAGAAATATAAAACTTGACTGAAAATCACTCTTTTTAAATTACAATATCTCCCAAAGTATGAGATCAAATTCAAAGTTTAATACACCGTTTAAAAGCTCAATTCACCCTTAATTTAAGAAATAATTATTATAATTTATGGACAAACACTCTTCTCTAAACTTAATGAGAAAGAACATGAGTAAATAAGAACTGAAATCATGTGTGCCAGGCGGCCGGGAATTAAATAAAATCACATGTTTACACTAGTTATTTAAACTTATCTTACACAAAAACTAGGAGACATTTTTGCACAACATAAAAACTACAATGCTGGCAAAAGACTGTTCTTTTTAACCATATATAAAACCAAATTTGATCTTGATCAGAAAAGCATGAAAATAAAACTTGAAAATAAATAAGAACAATGCGCTCCCGCTACAATATATGCCAAGATCAATATGTTTCTTAAGACTTAATGCGTTGGGTTCGGTTGAGATTTATGTGAAATGTAGTTTTGTATTTCCCTCTGTGAAGTTTCACTGAAGTGGACATGAGTCAGTTTATTTCTTGGACATACACGCCAATACAAGAGTCCGAGGGGCGTTTTATGTATGCCATGTAGGTACGAAAAATTTCGAATGGAATGCGTGACATATACATAATTCGCGTGAAAAGTCCGAACGAAATGCGTACATTTTTTTCCGGCGTTCGTATTTTTGCTGTGTAGACGATCTTTTTTAGAAATTTTTCTACAGAAATATTTTTGCTTGACAATTACCAGGTAAAATGCGTATTTGCGTGACATTTTCTGTCACGCAAAAATAACTGGCGTGACTTCAAATTCTTCAGCAAATGCGTGACAAATACGCAAATTGCGGGACAGTTGACAGGCCTGCACTTATGACAACCATGCCGATATTTTCTCTCCTATCCGGCGCATTTTCCTTAAGACCAAAATGCTAGGAATTGAAAATCTGGTTAAAAATGCGCTGGACTCTGGATATCTTCCGTCGAAGAGGTCATGGAGACTGCAAATTGTCAATGCTGTAAGATCCGTCGAGGTCAAGCAATTTTTCTTGCAATGCTCATGTTATGGCAAACTTTTATACCTACGTGACTATGTCACAGACTTAAAACCTTGCATATGGTGGTTGATTTGTCAGAAATATCCTAAATGTCAAAGCCAGTGTAAAACTATGATGCAATTGATATGTAACGCCCATGTATTGAATACGAACAACTTCAATGGTTCAAAACGATGTATATTGTGTAACCTCTGTGAAACTGAAACAATTGAACATTTTATATTAAGATGCCCTATGTATGAACCATATATAGGCATAACATATTTGAAGCCCTTGGCTGTCGTGGTGACAGTATGGGTGTTATTATGAAGAAAGTTTTAGGTCTCTCAGATGTTTCATGTGAGACGTTAATAATTGTATCATCATGTGTACACAAAATGTACAATCACAGAGCCAATCTGTTGGCTCTGCTTGACACATAATTTCTCTATCACTTTATTTTTATGTTTTCCAAAACAACAACTTTTTTATCACATAATTTAATCTTATCCTTGTATTTTATATTTTATATGTAAACCATATGTATACTAAAATGTATTCTCTCATATAAATGAGGCAATAAATATACAATACAATAACACGGATGGCATAATTGAGTTAATTTTTTACTTTAGGAGTTTTTTTATTGGTCAATGTGACCATTGTGCTTTTGACGTGTATGTTTTTAGATTTGAATTTGATCATGCTTCCTTTGGTCAGACTTTGATTGAGGAACTTTTTAACAATTTTTGATCAATAACTGATCAGTGGCGGGCCTATCTATTTTTAGATAATAATGGGGTATATCGTTTATCAATTGTTTATCATAAGAATTATGATTTCTCTTTGAGTTTCTAAACAATTTATCAAGCTTTGAAGCAATGTTATTTCGATATGTATTTTTGTTCTTGAAGGTGATATGTTTTTATTCATAGGGAAATCAGTTCTACATTCAGAGTTGTTTGTACTGTAGATTATGGAAAATGAGGAGATGAATTAGTAGTTTGACTCTAGGTGAATGTTGATTGATGGAACATGTTAGGATATAGAAAGGATATGGACTTTGGTTATAACACTGACATCTATATATGAAACATTTTTGTTTATGTTTTTGGAATATTTGTTGCGAACATTTTGAATTTGGTTTTTAACAACAATTATGCCTGGATATCAATTTGAATAAACCAATGGAAACACCAATTATGACTTTTAATTGGACACTGTACTATTTGCTCCGTTTATTTCATAGTTATTATTATCGTATCATTAGAATATCTTTTCATTATGTTTTATGCGTTTTATATACATGTGTACATGTTATGCGCTTCCTGGTCATCTCAACCCCAAGTCAACTCAACCCAGTAAAAATGACTCAACCCCAAGTCAAGTCAACCCCAGTAAAACTCAACCCCAAGTCAACTCAACCCTGTAAAACTCAACCCCAGTAAAACTCAACCCCTATATTTCTATATATTGATAAACTTATAAGAAAGTTTATTTCATAAAAAATAATTCTGATTATTCAGTTTGTGATTTTCATTCTTAGACCACTGCCTTTTTAGATTATAGTTAATAATGGGTTTATCTCCAAAATGTCAACATGGTACTAATAGGATTAAAATATTGTTTCAAATTGTACCAATTCACACTGTTTCTCTGTATTTTCTTCATTGAACATTTCAAAAAATGAAAATACCATTATGTTATAACAAAGTAGAAGTATTTCCATTTAAATGTAGCTAAATTAATACACCACAACATGGATGCAACATATGCCTCTGGGTATCTAGTGACTTGAAAGGTGGCTTGATTTTATAGTCTATTTTATATAAGATATTATAAAATAAATTGAATTGATCAAAGACGCAAATCATAAAGACAGTACAAAATTTAAGATTTTAGTATAAAAATATGAAAAAATATATATCATGTGTGCCAATAATTTCTCAAATTATGTAATCAGAACACATTATTCTCTTGGAGGAATTTCCCAAATAAATCTTTTATACACTTTATTGGGTTTTGTTAGTTAATATTGTAACCCAATAATCTGATAATAGGCTGTGCATCAAAGATTTACTTTCCTGCCATCTAAAAATCTGCATGGATTTGGATTTTATATTCCTCCAAGAAATAATTCTCGGGACAATGATGATAACTTTGGTTTTTTGTATAAAATTATAATTATTACTAATATACATCTTTCCACCTAATATGAAGAAAATCTGTCAGCTAGTATTCGAGTTATCTGTCGGATGGACTGACAGAAGGTGGGTTCAATATATTTCTACTGAACTAGTTCATTGGGATGATTACGCATACTGTGGGTTTTCAATGTAAGCAAATGCAAAGTAATGATGGAACTGTCATTTAAATAATACAACTTGAATTAACTGCAATAAATTATGATCTAATATTGTCAAAATGTCAGTCAGTAAATATGAGTAAAACATTTCTGCAGACACTTGCTCAATGCAAAAGGTTATTCTTGAGTGGATATTTTGAATCTTTGCTGCAAGAGAACATATCTTGCAATTAAGTTGGCAACTTGATAGTTGTAAGTCATGGAACTGATGATCAAGCCAAGCGCATGTGCAAAAAGTATTTCATGTGTAGTGTAGCACCAAACTTAGGCTTACGAGAGTTTGGGACTTCAACCTTCATTATAAGAATGCTTCATTCAATAAAACCACATTAGATCTTACGAATATATTTATTGTTTATCGATGCTTTATTCCACATTTTTATCTATTGTATTTTCCATTAAAGTTTACATAATTCCAACAAAGACATGACAGAGCATTATGTTCCATCATGGTGCATTATGTTCCATCAATTTAATGGCCCTATAATGCACATTCATGTAATTTACAAATAATTACAGCAATTAATTTACATGTTTCAGTTTCTTTGTATATACACATTACATCAAATTATTTACAAAGCCAGATGACAAGCTTTTATCACATTAAACCAGAAAATGAAATGTTAAGTAAATATAAGTATAAGGCTTGACATAAATCTGAGCGCTGAAATTAAAATCTTACAAACATAAAGGCTTTTCTCTTACATACTGGCTCCAGAGATGGTGTCACAAAATGTTAATAATAATTTGTTTGAAAGGTAATATATACAGTAAGTTTATGAGCCCTTTGTACCATACTGTAATGTGTAGTAATTACTGCACTAGCTTTGGATCAACTATAGTATATCAACACCACTGGTTCTGATACTTCCTCATTTGTAATGAAGAATGGGAAAGAAGTTAACCTGTTTTAATCAAATGTGATTTCTGAAAGACCAAATTGCATCTGATGAGGTTTGTTCAAACTTGAATGGTGATAATGGCTAGCTTAATTAGGATATTGGATTTAATTTGGCAGATATTAGTGATTATTATATCACTGTCATATTCCCCACTCTATTATTGGTCTATACCATACACATGACCAAAATATAAGAAGACCATATAATCTCATGATCAAAAGATAAGAAGACATATTCATCAGCATGAGCAAAGTTGATGTCAGTAAAGTATAATAATATATATATAAGCGCAAATGCCAAAGGGAAGGGTGACTAAAAACTAGAAACCCAACAAGAAAAGCAAACTGTAAGTGTAAATCTGTCATAAGAAAAGTAGACCCTATATATCCCAAAACCATGATCTAACGTGAAAAGAAACAATACCTAACATCCCCCTCCCCCCTCCAATCGAGAACCAATATCACAATCCAGGACCAGAACACCAAGGGACATTTCATTCATACTGAAGTCATTACAATACATGTTGAAGAAAAATTGAAAAAATTGATAGCCAATACTCATAACATCAAAAGTAGTTGTAGATACTAGTGCTCATAAAAGATAGAGTACAGTATTCAGTCTCAAATGATGTGGGAGATAAAACCCAGTCACGAAGTCCATAGGCAATTCAAAGGGTCAACATCCGTCCGCAAAGCCGTCATCATAATCCATAAAACAGCAATTCACAATGGTCATCAGGAGAAAACCATGGCTGGTTTTGATCCCTATTTCTCAACCATTAACATTGACTGAGACTAAACATTTCCAATAAGAGAGTGGTGAACAAATTCGAAAGGTATTATACTTCCCTCTAGTATGTCTTTGTATTTTTCAATTTATCTAATGACATTCTCTTTGATACAACCAATACATTGTAAAATTTCATATCCTATCAAATGCAATGTTTAAAATTTTAGATTTAGATATATTAGATTGCACATTTTATAATATTATTGTTTACACAGAAAATGATTGTGCTAAAATATTAGAAACATATTCTAACAACCCATGCTTACAATGTTCAGCCATAGCTATTATCATCATGTACAGTATAAGTGTACTTATAGTCAGGTAGTCAAAGTACATGTACAATTAATTAATATCCCTTGCACTATATGAGGAAAAATCTGCATTTTTATTTGATATCTACATGCCCCAATGAACTTTGTGCAATTCTATCTTACTTATTTAGTTTCACTAAAATTTTATATTGTGCTATAATAATAGTTTGTACCTACACAATTGAGCCGATTTGTTAGGCCTCTGGAAGATCTAGAAAATTCCCTGTTGTAAAATGATGCAGTACATTAAAATCAAAGTGCTTATTTCTAAGTACAACACATAAGTGAACCATGCATGGGTGCCTATGAGGCATCTACAGAAATATTCAGATGTTTTTGAATTCTAAATATTTGGAAATTAAGTCTGCCTCATATCTCCCAGTATTGCCTCATTTTAGAAATCAAGTTATGCTCTGGTTGTTGAGAAAATGAGCACACTCTTCAAAAAACAGAAAATATTTTTAATGAAAACCTAAACCTAAAGCTACATGTAGCTGCCAGCAGCTATTGTTTCAGAAACAAAAGTGTGCAGCTAAATATGTTTCACTGTTTGAATTGTCATTATTCAAGTATTCACTTGTACCATATACTTTCACATCAATTCTACTAGCCTTTCCCGCAAAAAAAAACATAATATCAAGAATCTTTTGAGTGTGATACAAATGAACTCTTCAATATGTCTCAACTAGTGCCAATTTGATTGTGATACAAATGAACTCTTCAATATGTGTCAACTTGTGCCAATTTGATTGTGATACAAATGAACTCTTCAATATGTCTCAACTCGTACCAATTTGATTGTGATACAAATGAACTCTTCAATATGTCTCAACTTGTGCCAATTTGATTGTGATACAAATGAACTCTTCAATATGTCATGTCTCAACTCATACCAATTTGATTGTGATACAAATGAACTATTTAATATGCCTCAACTTGTGGCAATTTGATGGTGATACAAATGAACTCTTCAATATGTCTCAACTCGTACCAATTTGATTGTGATACAAATGAACTATTTAATATGTCTCAACTTGTGGCAATTTGATTGTGATACAAATGAACTCTTTAATATGTCTCAACTATTGCCAATTTAATTGTGATACAAACGAACTCTTCAATATGTCTCAACTCGTACCAATTTGATTGTGATACAAATGAACTCTTCAATATGTCTCAACTAGAGCCAAATTGATTGTGATACAAATGAACTCTTCAATATGTCTCAACAAGAGCCAAATTGATTGTGATACAAATGAACTCTTCAATGGGTCTCAACTAGAGCTAAATTGATTGTGATACAAATGAACTCTTCAATTTGTCTCAACTAGAGCCAAATTGATTGTGATACAAATGAACTCTTCAATATGTCTCAACTTGTGGCAATTTGATTGTGATACAAATGAACTCTTCAATATGTCTCAACTATTGCAAATTTGATTGTGATACAAATGAACTCTTCAATATGTCTCAACTCATACCAATTTGATTGTGATACAAATGAACTATTTAATATGCCTCAACTTGTGGCAATTTGATTGTGATACAAATGAACTCTTCAATATGTCTCAACTCGTACCAATTTGATTGTGATACAAATGAACTATTTAATATGTCTCAACTTGTGGCAATTTGATTGTGATACAAATGAACTCTTCAATATGTCTCAACTATTGCCAATTTGATTGTGATACTAATGAACTCTTTAATATGTCTCAACTATTGCCAATTTAATTGTGATACAAATGAACTCTTCAATATGTCTCAACTCGTACCAATTTGATTGTGATACAAATGAACTCTTCAATATGTCTCAACTAGAGCCAAATTGATTGTGATACAAATGAACTCTTCAATATGTCTCAACTAGAGCCAAATTGATTGTGATACAAATGAACTCGTCAATGGGTCTCAACTAGAGCTAAATTGATTGTGATACAAATGAACTCTTCAATTTGTCTCAACTAGAGCCAAATTGATTGTGATACAAATGAACTCTTCAATATGTCTCAACTTGTGGCAATTTGATTGTGATACAAATGAACTCTTAAATATGTCTCAACTATTGCCAATTTGATTGTGATACAAATGAACTCTTCAATATGTCTCAACCCGTACCAATTTGATTGTGATACAAATGAACTCTTCAATATGTCTCAACTAGAGCCAAATTGATTGTGATACAAATGAACTCTTCAATATGTCTCAACTAGAGCCAAATTGATTGTGATACAAATGAACTCTTCAATGTGTCTCAACTAGAGCTAAATTGATTGTGATACAAATGAACTCTTCAATGTGTCTCAACCAGAGCCAAATTGAGTGTGATACAAATGAACTCTTCAATATGTCTCAACTCGTAACAATTTGATTGTGATACAAATGAACTCTTCAATGTGTCTCAACTAGAGCCAAATTGATTGTGATACAAATGAACTCTTCAATATGTCTCAACTTGTGCCAATTTGATTGTGAAACAAATGAACTCTTCAATATGTCTCAACTCGTACCAGTTTGATTGTGATACAAATGAACTCTTCAATATGTCTCAACTCGTACCAGTTTGATTGTGATACAAATGAACTCTTCAATATGTTTCAACTCGTACCAGTTTGATTGTGATACAATTCAATATGTCTCAACTAGAGATAAATTGAACTTTGCTTAACAGGTACATGGGGCTATTTGCCAGATCCCAAGTTCTGTTTCATAAAATCATGCCTTGCTCACTATTAATTTGTCTAAAAGCCATATCGGAATCAGAAATGCCATACAATATTTGCAATTAGTCTACTCTAAAAATACATTCACTTTACATGTAAAAAGTCATACTTCATAAAAGTCTCAAGTCAAGTGAACACATACCTTGAAAACATTTTGTTGGCTATTAACATGAGTACTATTCAATATTTGCAACAGGTATTCTATTGTACAATCTAATCTGACATTGTATAATTTATTGCATTGTTGTACAATATTGTCAATATATTTACAAACATCACATAAACAAACCTAATACATACACGTTTCCATTCTTAGTAAATGAGCAGTATAACTTCTAAATATGACAACATCAATTTATCAAGGGATATCATCATTCAATATGACCCCATCGTATATGCTTTAAAAAATGAAATGATGATCAAAAAATATCCCCTTATTTTTTGAAAATACAGTAAAATCTATACATGAATATTATAACACTTCTGCAACTCAAAATCTCTCAGACATTTTGTAATTTTTACACTTCCTTGTCAAAGAGAGCTTGACTTGTGATCACCTGTTTTTCTGAATATTTTTGGCTGACCCCAGTGGCCCCAGACAGTACATACACGAAACTAACAGATTAATGGGATAATCCCCTTAGAATGACAAAAAATTAGCAATTCATGCACACAGTACTGACTGAAATGATGAGAATGGTGATATTATTGAAGAAAGCTCTCATTAGAATCTCTTAATTTCCCTTCCTTTACATTTTACATACTGTAAGTGTTTGGGATAGCATTAAAAAATTTTGCACAATAATTTTGAATTTGCCGTCTGACCCTGATGATAAGCTTGTCCATTTCTGCCACTTTAAAGTTCATGAATTTTCAAAGCTAACATTGTTGTTCCCACTGTGACATTATTGTTCCCTTTTGGGTGCCCCTTACAGACTTTTATATGTTTCTGACCACTTTGTGTCACCTGTTATTGTCCAAAATATGTTTACCGTGTATATCTCGAAAAATATGAGGTATTTCATCTAACTTGTAGTTATGCACCAGTTATATCATGAACAGATTCTTTTTCCCCAAGGATTGCAATTGAAAAATCCCAAATTTTCAACATAGAGTAAAATACATTCTGGTGTATTAATAATTCACAACATCAAGTTTACCAAATTCCATAATAAAATACATATACAAGTACAATGTATATGTATTGCCATTTCGGATTTCTAGAAAATGTTAACATGTTAAACATGACACTTTACAACTCTTTAACTTCTGAAATCTGCTCGATTCTGGTCACAAAGTTTCAGAGGAATATTGAGATGATGTCCAAATCTTAATTTTAAAATCTGAATATGGTTCCATCCCCCCTCCTTCCCCCATATAACAAAATTTGAAGATATTCATCTGGCTCTCACTTAATGTATGAATATGTCAATATTCTTCACTATTGAAATCATTATTTACCCCCTCCCCTAATGAATTTAACTTTGTTATTCAACAACTTTTGACATTTGGACACAACCCCTTATTGGCACTTTATTAATTTTCGACAAAATGTCACAATGTTCATGTTATGAAATGCAAAATGAAGAGAAAAAGAGTGGAATCATCTTAATATTTCAAGACGTACTGTACTCTTGGTATATTTTGAGTGTGATTTAATTTTGCATAATTTGCAATAGTGGAAGAATCATGAATAATAATCAGGGTGACTCTGGCGCACTTCGTTTTGTGCTATTGGGCAATAAATCAGACACAAGCAACAAGGCCTCTTTTTCACTGGCTTATTAGATCAAACAAAACCCCAAAAATATTGATGAAATAGAGATTTAGATGCAGCGTGTCATTGACCTTGTTTAAGTAATTGTTAATCGTATCCAAATCTGACATTGGGATTGGGTAGGTATAATTAATTAACTTAATTTACAAAGTTTGAGGATTCATAGAAATTTAAACCTGCAAAAGGAGCATGTAGGTTATCGTAAACAATTTCAGAAGGTTATATCTTGGATTATGACTATTTTCTGACAATGAAGACAGGTTTATCTTTTAGATCAATTCATTATCTCAAGGAAAATTATATACAGTAATAATAAAATCAAACAAACTCGGAGATATTTAACTAGCAATCAACTCATCAACACACTTTTTCAAAGATGTTGACCCCATTTTCACCAAAAATGCAATCATTTTTTACAATGTTTAATGCATTACTATTCTCTATTTTGATGTATCAACTAGTTCTTGAAAGAAAAGTTTAATTGCTTTAAGATAAGTATTCCCCATGTTATTTCTCCATTGAAAAATCTCATGCTATCCATTGGTTTCAGTTCATTTTGGTCATCCAAATTCAGTATCTTTAAAGTCCCTGGAGCAATCAACTTTTCCTTTTAGGAGATCGAACATGTCTCAAAGCACATTGTAATTATGCATTCAACAATATAATAAAAGGTTGCATTTTTGGTTGAAATTAGGTCAACATTTTTGAAAAAGTATGTTGATTGGTCCATTGCCCCTTCAATATCACTTAGTTCTGATCAACTAAATTATCAATATATATACTTTTCTTGAAGATAATGAATGGATGTTCATGATCAGAAAATATTCATACTTCAAGTTAGAATCGTTTGAAATTGTTTGCGATAACCTGTACATGCTCCTTTAATAGCTGCAAAATTATAATTTCTCAAAAAATCGGGAAATTAAATCTCGTGAAATATAACGGGAGTTCAGTATTGTATGAAAAAAGAATCCACAGTGATTCTTTTTCTATCCACAATTTCTCACGTTTTCAAAATGATCATTGCAATATTTGATCCACAATTGACATGCACATGTATATGTTTTATAATTCTGTCCGTTTTTGATTTTCATTTTGAGACTTAGTCCTTCTTTCTTCAGTTTTAGAGTCTTGTGTATCTGCTTCAACACTGGTTTTTCTATGGCCCTGTGTGATATGAGTGTTTTGACTATCCATCTGAATACGTATATTTGTTTTTTTATATTTTGGAGCATCAGCTTTATGTTCATCTAATGTATCTAATATATCTTTATGCTCTTTTGATATCGCAATGTTTTGATATTTTTCTGCTAATTCTATTTCTTCTCTCTCACGCTGAATATTACCAATGTTGGGATTTAAATTATTTAATTTCTTTGCTATCTTCTTTAACTTCTCTGCCATTTCTTCGCTGTCTTCATCTTCTTTGATTTGTTTCTCTAATTTTTGTTTGACATTTTGCCAACGTTCTTGAATCTCTGAACGGATTTTTTCCCAATGTTTTTGAGTGTCCCTGTTGACCTCTTTCTCCTCCTTTCCACTGCCATGGTATTCCGAAAACACACCATCTGTCCCATCCATGGGTTGACTAGAGTCTTGAGCTTCATTTAAATCCAGTTCAGTTGCATAATGTTTCTCAAGTTTTTCTCTGTATGCCTCCTGGCGTTTATTCATACGAAACTTAATGTTGTCCTCTTGTTCATTCAATGCATCCTGAATTTTATTAAGAACTTCTTTAGGTATTGTATTCTTCAACAAATTACGTTTCACATCCTCATCATCCTCATGTTCAGCCATAGTCTCCCGCATCCATTTCTCATGAACATTTTCAGATAATTCTCCGGGATCATCATCAACTTTTACTTGCGTAGTTAATTCCAGTTCATTAGCAAGTTTATTGATGCAAACCCGATTAGTCGATTGTACTAATTCTCCAACATTTCCTCTCGCCATTATGACGCCTGACAATTTTTCAAAAATATTGGAATACTCACCGTCATAATCACTTTTGGCTAATATTCTTAAAAAGTTTGTTCTTTTGTTGAGTACAGTCAAAAAGTCTAAATTGAATTGATTAATAGCGCCTTGGGAGGTCTTGTCGACATTATGAGGTAAGCGTGTAACAACATCAATTTTGATTAACTTGGGTAGTCCTGAATCATGAGTTATAGTCACCCGGGAAGCATCAACTGTTACATGTGGTGTAGCAGGATTAATACCAACTGGGATTATTTTTGCCGTGATTTTCATTTCGTAGCCATCTCCCTTGACATTAAGACTATTTTCCCCTAGGGTAACGATGAAGGGTGCATCTTCACTGGCTACGCTGATCTCTTGTGTTGCTTCCTCTATTTCTCTGTCGTAGAATACATCAGGATTTAATGGCTGAGATAGCCCCTTATGTAGCATATCTTCCATAATATTATCTGAAATCAAAAAAATAACTGATTTTGACGAGAAGAGATTGAAATCCTGCACTTCAACAGCCAAGATTTTTATTATTTCAACAAAGCCTCATTTTGAAATATGCAATTGTTCTGGCATTTTATTTCAGTAAATGTAAAGTTTTAACATACATTGAATTTCCACTAGTATTTATACTAGATGTTACTTTGGGAATTAAAAACTCATTGTTACAGGTGAGACTCAAGAAAGGGTTTTGGGAAGTCATACCAACCAATTTGTACAATATAATTGGCTGCTGTTACATGTAAATAGCCAGATGTCCAAATAATAAAGTCAAGAGAGACCTGATCTAAAGCTAAGATTGGCCAAACTGGGCTTTTTCCAGGAAAAAGGTCATATTCAAAAGTTGAAGCTTGTACATGCATAGTACCCCCTAAAAGGTATTCTAATGCTTAAAATTGTCTGTTCACAAACTGATAACACCTAGACATATTTAAATAAGGCTGAATCAGTTCAACTCTCAAAAATTATGTCTAACAAATGGCCCCCTGAACCCTTAGTGGAGACTCACCTATTTCTAGTATATGATGTACATGCATATTGTATACTTGTAAATGTGAAAATTATTAGTTACCTGCAGACCTTGCCACATAGCCTAGCAACACTTCCAGCTCACTGCTCTCCAAGATTGCCTCCCTTAAATCTGCACCCTCCTTACTAAACAGGAAGACCATGGGGATTGTCACATCATCTTTTCCATCACCAGACATGGCAAAGAGTGGTGATTGGTCATTACTTGTGTCAGGTTGGTTATCTAAAAATCAATATTAAATCTGGAGAAGGATTTTAACAAAATTGTCTTAACATTTTCAAATAAATATACCCTGATTCTGTAATGGTATTAATTACTTAGAGTGATTTCGTTTCATTCATACCAATTGTAATTCTGTATTAGAAAGAATATAGATGGCACTTCATATTCACCCAATTCTCGAATTCTGTTATACTTTTATATGGTGTCATAAATCGGGAAAATCGGACTTAATACTCGACCATCTGATATATATTGGACAATAAATCGTACAATCAGAATGGCAGTTTTCTTGGATAAACCAAAACAAATGGTTTTGACTGGTAATCTGGCTGAAAATTGGAGACACTTCAAGCAGATGTTCGATTTTTTTCTGGTGGCTACAGAAAAATCTGAAAAGTCGGCACAAATCCAGTTCAACATTCTTATGGCATGTATAGGAGAACCTTGTGTACAGATTTATAACAGTTTTGTGTTCAATGAGGACGCTGATAAAACGGATTATACCAAAGTTTTGCAAAAGTTCGATGATTATTTTGAGCCCAGGAAAAATATCACAATGGTTCGTCACAAGTTTCTTACAAGAACTCAACAGGAAGGAGAAACATTTGACAGTTTCGTCACAGACTTAAAGGTAAAAGCCAAAGACTGTGAATTTGGTCAGTTACAAAACTCACTCGTCAAGGACATGATAATCTGTGGTATAAACAATGATAAGCTGCAATTGCGTTTACTGGAAAAATCACAACAGGTAGATGTGTTTACGTTGGATAAATGCATAGAAGTCTGTCAGGCTCATGAGTTCTCAGAGAGAAATCGTAAGGACATTCAAACTCCAGCAGCAGCGGCCGTAGATTCTATTAAAAACAAGCCCCATAAGAAGAGCTTCAAACCTAAATCTCGCCAAGATCATTCTCGCCCTGTCACGTCTCATGCTTCCTGTACGGATTGTGGTAGGAAACATAAGCCCGACAAATCTCAGTGCGCAGCTTCGGGTAAGAAGTGCAATTACTGTCACAAGACAGGACATTTTATAGAGTGGTGCCGCAAGCGTAAGTTCACGAACGCCAAAAAAGTTGATGCTATCGACCCGGATTCAGACAATGATCCCGACTGTGATCAATTTTTCGTCTACTCTATTGATCATAATGGAAACAAAGATGGAATATATCTACAGGCTAATTTGTGTGATAAATCAGTCAAATTCAAATGTGACACTGGAGCCCATGCTAGTACTATCCCATTGGATATATACAAAAATCTCAGAAATCCCCCCACACTCAAGGAAACTCACACAAATCTCGTTTCATACTCAAATCACAAGATCCCGTGTGAAGGGGAAGTATCTATTCCAATAACATGTCACAGTGGTACTTACAATGTCAGATTATTTATCGTAAATCAAAAGTCAGAACCAATTCTTAGTTTACAGGATTGTCTGAAAATGAAATTAATATCCCCTATGTTTTCAATCAATTCTGGCACAACACCCGAGGAGATAATTGAGAATCATAGTGCGGTATTTACTGGATTAGGAAACATTGGAAAGGTGCATATAACTATGGATGAATCCGTACCCCCAGTAATTCATCCTCCACGTTCATTCCCATATGCGCAACTCCCCAGGATAAAGGAAACTTTGGCTGACCTTGAAACCAGAAATATCATCGCCAAGGTTACAGAACCAACCGATTGGGTTAGTTCTATGATAATTGTTGAAAAGTCGGATCGTCTTCAACTTGTTCTCGACCCCCGGGATCTAAATAAAGCCATCAAACGGCAGCATCACCCGTCAAAGACAGCCGATCAGATTGCTGCGAATCTGAAACACTCCACCGTGTTCACTACTTTGGATGCAAACGTAGCATTTAACCAATTTGAGCTTGACGAGAAAAGCTCATTTCTGACTACAATGAACACGCCATTTGGACGTTATCGTTGGAAACGCCTACCTTATGGACTAAATCTGTGCCCCGAAATTCTGCAAGCCAAAATGGAGCAAATATTTGGCGATATTCCAGGTTGTGAGGTCATAATGGACGATTTACTCATTCATGGAAGTGATATGGCCAAACACAATGATGTATTAACTGCCGTACTTGAACGCGCCAAAGCCTCAAATCTCACGTTGAACAAGCGTAAAATCAAGCTGGCCAATTCCTCAGTTACCTTCGTAGGCCATACATTTGGACCAAATGGGATGAGTCCAGATGCTCGCAAAATTGAGGCTATTCAAAACATGCCACCCCCATCAGACAAGGCAGGTTTGCGTCGTTTCTTAGGCTCCCTCAATTACCTAGGAAAGTTTATCCCCAATCTCTCGATGATCAATGCCCCCCTACGTCAGCTCCTAAAGGATGATGTCCCGTGGCAATGGGACGCAAATATGGACAAATGCTATGATCTCTTGAAAAGTAAGCTTTGTGAAGCCCCAGTTCTAGCTTACTATGATGTTGACAAAGCAGTGACCTTATCTTGTGATGCATCTAAGTCCGGCCTAGGTGGCGCTTTATGGCAAGAAAATCACCCAGTCCATTATGTTTCTAGATCCCTGTCCCCTGCTGAACAAAATTATGCCCAAATCGAGAAAGAATGCCTCGCAATTTTGTTCACTGCAACCAGATTGCATACATACATCTATGGTAAGGATGTAAATGTACTCACAGATCACAAGCCCTTGGAAGCATTATTTAAGAAACCTCTATCTTCTGCACCTACCCGTCTACAAAGAATGATGCTTCAACTTCAAAAGTACAACTTGAAAGTTACGTACACCCCAGGCCCCACACTACATGTTGCTGATATGTGTAGTCGAGCCCCAGTTGATAAACCCAACCCTGAACCACCCCTCGAAATTCATGATATCCAAAATCTCCCTATTTCTGGACCACGACTGGCTGAGCTCAAAGCTGAAACAGAGAAAGACATTGTACTCATGAAACTCAAACATGTAATACTCAATGGTTGGCCCAGCTCACGTCAACTATGTGATTCTGAGTTACGACAGTTTTGGAATTATCGCGACGAGCTCACAACTCTCGATGGATATATTATGAAAGGCAGTCGTATTGTAGTACCCACTTCCCTGCAGGATTTCATGTTAGACCAACTTCATAGTGGCCATATGGGTATTGAGTGTACTCGTAGACGTGCTCGTGATATTCTGTTCTGGCCAAATATGAATCATCAGATATCTGACATGATTGAAAGTTGTTCCCCATGCCAACAACACAGGAAAGCCCAATCAAAAGAGCCCATGAAATGTTCAGAAATTCCCTCTGTTCCCTATGAAATAGTTGGATCGGATCTATTTCAATTCAATGAGCATCACTATCTATTGCTGGTGGATTATTATTCAAATTTTGTTGAAGTGAATAAGTTGCTTGACTTACATTCTAGTGCAACTATACAAGCATTGAAATCACAGTTCTCAAGACATGGAATTCCAAGAAAGTTTCGTTCCGACAATGGCTCTCAGTATAATAGCAAGGAATTTGCTGAATTTTCCACAAAATATGGATTTGAGCATGTGACATCCTCCCCACTTTACCCCCAGGGGAATGCAAATGCTGAACGTTCGGTCCAGACTGTGAAAAACATTCTAAAGAAAGCCCATGTTGATAACCGTGACCCCTATCTGGCCCTATTGGAATTTCGTAACACCCCTCGAGATGGACTCAATGCATCCCCAGCCCAACTCCTAATGTCTAGGAGAACTAGATCTGTCATTCCCTTGCAAACAGATCTTCTCAAGCCAACTGTCCCTGAAAATGTGACGGAAAAATTGCGTGACAGGAAAATGGCACAGAAACGCTATTATGATGCTAAAGCAGGCCACGACTTGCCTGTACTCAAACCAGGACAATCTGTTAGATACAAAGCATCAAATGATAAACTAAAGCGTGCAACTGTATTGAAACATGCAGATTCACCTCGCTCATATATAGTGCAAAATGAGCTTGGAAATAACATCAGGAGGAATCGCAAAGACTTATACAAAACAAAGGAACCCATACAAATGGAATTTGGAGATGACCCCCTAAGCTCCACTCCAGTGCTTGAACCCCCACAATTAGAATCTGAAAAATCAACATGTCCCACAATAGACAGAAACCCAGCCCCAGAGCATCAATTACCATTACCAGTTGTGAAAAATAAGATTGACAATCCACAATCACCACTTGTCACAAGAAGTGGCAGACAAATTGTCAAACCAGTGAGATACAGAGAGTAATCTCAAGACTATGTTTACATACAATATTTAGTTATATTTTTGAAACAAACAAACATTGCTATAACATTTTGATTTGATGTTTATTCTGATATATGCAAATATAGTCATGTTTGTTACTATAGATTAAACTTGGCAAAAGAAATTCAAAGATTTGCATTGTAAGTTTATCTAGCTAATGCTAATAGGCATTCATGTATATGTGCAAATGATTATTCTGCAAACTTGATTTTACATTTGATTTTCCAGAGTTCTAGTATCTTAGATTAGAGAGACATCTATTCTAGTGATAAAAGTTCATTTTATATTTCAACAACATTCAGTGTGTTTTAATGGACATTTTGCATGTTAAACCCTTTCAAGACTTGTTCATCACATATGTTGTAAATTAACCCTTACAAGGCTTGAAGGGAGGTGTAATGGTATTAATTACTTAGAGTGATTTCGTTTCATTCATACCAATTGTAATTCTGTATTAGAAAGAATATAGATGGCACTTCATATTCACCCAATTCTCGAATTCTGTTATACTTTTATAGATTCCGGACCAAACATATTGTTCTTGTTGTTAATGCAAGAGTTAACTCAATGTAATTATTAGTCAAGTTCTCATTAGGATTTTTTTAGTTTGTTGTTCAATTTTTAAAATTCCACTCATCTAAAATTCCCCAATTTGTCTCAAAAATTCTCAGGATTCTAAAATTTCTGAATCATTGAAGCCATTTTTGGAAATTCTGATATTCTGATATATTGTAAATTAAGTAAAACTTTTACAATTAACAGCGAGATCTTACCTATAACAATACCCGCTATAGCGCCACCTTTCTGTATGTTCCGAGCCTGTAGACAAAATAGAATGACTTAGAGTATGTATTGGTTAGGGCAGTCTTGTGCACAACATGATGATATTTGGATGGAAATGTTTCCTCAAATTGTGACATTTTGATAACTGTTCATTAGACTGACTTGAGACCATAAATGTGAATTTGTAAATGTTTAAATAAAAGTCTAATAAAAAATGCCTACCAGCTTCACAATAACTTTTTTACATGTAGACTTTCATATAACACCTCAAGGTTTACATGGTAGAATGCAATAATAAATGTTCACTTTGAACAATATTTGTTGATTAAATAGATTGCAGAGACTAACAATAAATAGATAATAAATGGCATAAAAACATCAAAAACCTCCACATAAAACCAAACAAAATAAAGTAAAACAAATAGATGTAAAATTAAGTTTCTTTATTCTGAATGCTCAAAGTCATTTGACACAAAGTCAATAAACTTTCCAAGGAATGATGTAATAATACAACCATCTGACAGAAAGTAAAGAATTTGAACCCTAAAGTCTTTCCTCTTTCTTCTTTTGCCTGAATTTAGAAGTCAACCAGAAAATGGGCTTGATGACATTAATAGATGGTAGCTCACACCTAGTTCTTAAATCACTTCATGCTCAATCAAATAACATGAAATACTGTGATAGTCAAATTAAAAACATTTTATGTAAAAATGTCCTTTTACAAAAAGAAAAATCCAATTACTGCAATATGTATTCGTGATTATAATTAGCAAAATGAATGTGCTACCAATGCTGCCATCTATTGATAAAGTCATCTCCCTCATTACCTTATCAACGAACATACAATCTCCACGATTCAAAATGGCGATTTTGCCCATGACTTCATCCCAATTGTTCAGTTCTCCACACCCTGTGATTGGGTCCACCACCGTCACCTTGCCAACCACCTAGCAACATATAGACTGCCTTGTTAGAGATTTTATACTTGACATGTGACATGCAAACTGACATGTGACACCTACATGTAAAATGTCACCTGCTTCAACTCCTATCCATGGCACTCCTTGAGAGTGTCTTATTTTCAGCTGTTTATGTACAATTCAAAGAGTGTACATCATGACAGGTCACTACATTCCTTGCTAATTCCACTCTTTTCCACTATATATTGCATTTCAAAACATGATCAACAAGAAATTTCTCTTCAAGTTTGTCAACTTATAAAGTATAATTAGACAACCACATTTTTGTTTTGCATATTAGGTTTTTGCAAACATGTCAAGTTAAAAATCTCTAAGAGGCATAAAATTGAAGCAAAGATCTAAAAATGTACAAAACAAGTACTCTATTTGTCTCTTTAGACTTTACCATAAAATCTGTAACTTTCTGTCTGAGAGATTTAACATTAGAAGGACTGGAGAGTGTTTTAAATCTAAACTGTAGTATGGCTTTACGCTGCAAAATAATATTGTCATTACACTAGCAAATCATTTGAAATATTTACACACATTGAAACACAAATACCTTAAACAGAACAATAGAGTATACTCACAGTGAGCACCATCAATCTTCATTATTCAGTTATTAAAAGTGAAAGTGCGGTTACTCTTTTGATTTCCGGTTTGGACTCCCGTTTTTGTTTGGTCATAATCACCTTATTTTTTAACTTCAATTGAGTCTCAATACTGTAAGCATTATTTTGATACTTAAAACATGGTCAGAATCACTTGCAAATCGCAGATATTTTAGCTTGAAGCACAAAGGACAAGGTGCAATTATTGGCAAATATCCCTATGGTCAAAATGAATCATTCGTAGGTGTAACATGAAGAATAAAATGTCATATAATACTTTGGAAAATATTAAAGTGCTCGGACACACATAAGCTGAGATAGGGATCATTTCGTTCAGTAAGGTTGTATTGACTTACATGGGGCAGTGCACCATAGACTTAACATGAGGATATCAGCAGATCCCAATAGAAGCCATTGGTTTCCATTGATTATCACAGAAATACCAAAAATACACTATGACCTGAATCGATTGCAAACTTAATAATTTCACAATACGACACATTTTTTCATCATTTTTTTCCCTACAAAATGGCTATAGAAAAATGCTCCAAAAACACTTTTTACACTTATCAAATATCATACAAGTTTGTAAAACCAAAGATTATACTATTATATTTCATTATGTAGTAACATATTTGGATAAGATGCAGGGATGCGTAGGATGTAAATGGATTTTGACAGACACAAAAATACTTCCTGGTTTGGAATCTATGCCTCTACACTTCATGATTGAATTATGACCCTAATAAGTGGCCTATACATCAATACAGTGCTGAATATAGGTCAACAAGATACTAGTGTGCATATAAATGTAATAATTGAAGCAGAATACTCATTTTGAAATATCAGATGAATTATTTTTTTCCCATGGGGAGATCCCAATGGAGGGTGTATAAGGTCCTTTCTTACTTTTTTGGGCCAAAACTCCGCTCATGGACATGACCTCATATCTACGAGGGTTTTTGATAAAGTCACTTTAAACTTTACAATAATAAAGACCATGGCAACTTTCAGCCTTAAATGTTGCCGCCATTTCACTTGTTTCGCAAGTCTTGATCACTATCTTTCTTTGAATTTTGAATGTTAAACCATGTTAGTTTACTTCCTTTGTTACTAGGCAACCAATTAATTGTGTTTTAATTATAATGTCACATATGACAATGGACGTATATGTCAAATTCTAACAAAATGACATCAGACAAGCAACCATCATTCTGGTATCATGTTTGCTGCAAGATGGCTGCAGAAATGAGAAATCAAAGTGAAACAAAGAATACTACAAGATATTATCTCTATTATTGACATTGAGCAGCTACCATATGCATGATACAGTCTGGATATGGCTCCGTGTGATTTTCTTCCTTTTCCCCCAAGTTGAAATAAGGGTTGAAATAAAATGTTTTTTACTCATTGGATGAGGTTTAGAGTGGCACTCCAGCAGCATTTGGATCATATAAGCAATGGCGGTTTCATAAATGTCTTCAATTCATTGGTAGAGCGGTATGAAAAATTAAATGTGTTCAAATTTGTGAAAAATATGTTGAAAAGTAGGTCTTAATATGTGAAGATGATGATGGCAGATAACACTCAGATTGAAAATCGGAAATTCTCTCATATCATGACTAGTGTTAGGTTGTGCACCTGCACCTGAAGTATTTGCCATATTGTAACAGTTGTGACGTGATTTGCTATATTTATTAAATACCATTCCGGTTGGCAGGGACCCGGTTTGAAAAAATATTTAGAAAAGTAGCTAAAATATAATATTTTCTGTTGAAGCTTATACACAAAGTTGTTAAGATGTTTATCTTTATTATCTGAAAGTTTCATGTAATCATATTAGAAAATAGCAAAGTTAGAGTGGGGCGTCCAAGACTTTTGGATCACCCCTCGTATTAATAGATCGCCGAAAAATGTTAAAAGAAAAATTTTCTGACAAGTTACAAAAATATGAAAGTTGAATAAACATAAAATATCACTAATGAAAGCCCCTGGCATGAGAAAAAAAATATTCAGAATTTTCTTTTTTTCTAAGTTACCGGACTTGATTATGTTATGTTAGATATTATATAGATGGTGCTGACTATGAGTATACTATACTGTATACTTAAATTGATCAATATTTAAAAGTATAATCTGATTATTAGAGAGATTTCGCACATAAGTGAAAGTACAACTTATACGTATACGTATAGTTTAAAGGGTCATGTCGAACTATTATATTTACTAAAATCAATTTTAAATTGTACTTAATGGAACATAACTATTCCCGTTATAGAAAAGCTTCATCAACTAGAGACTGTGAATGCACTGTCATCTGCACGTGTAGATTATGCACATTATAATTAAATGCTTGCTTCCGTGTCCTTGTTGTTGTAGTGTATTATAAACACGATCCTTTAAAGTGAGTCATGATTCTTTAAAGTGAGTCATTACATAAACAAGTTGATTATTTCAATGTTTTCATGATCAGTATAAGTTCAGTGAACTTACAAAACGGTATATTTACGTAGATGATAACGTATACAGTTGGATCTCCGTCTAAAGATTTGCTTACATGTGTGTGGAACAATTGACCGCAAGCATTTTTTGAAATTAATTGGCTGAGTGGGAACAGTATCCAATCAAATACTTTAACCATCAATTTGAAACACCAATCAAACCAGTAGGTTCTAGCAATTTCTGGAAACTACCCATTCAGTAGCTCAACATATGACATACAGGGTGTTTCATAACGAGCATCTCCAAAAGTCAATTTGAGAAGAGATGGTTCTATAACATATGTAGGCCTACTATATATGAGCCTATTTTATTCTAGACAAACACACTTGGATCAAATAAACATGCTACAATTCAAGAAAGTACAAATGGCATCCCTTTGACTTGTATTTATTACAGTCCGAGAAGATCTTTCCTGACGAAAAGCCCACATTATGAAACACCTTGTACGTTTACCTATAAGTATAAGTATACGTTATAAGTTGTACTTTCACTAGGTGCGAAATCTCTCTATTGTGCACCATAATATGTAGTATGATGTATTGGAATAAACACCTCTCTTCTATTTTACCATAATTTTGAAAATCATGTATGCTTACATCTCTAAAATATAAATGTATAATATTGAAATTGAGTAAAGCAGAATTAATAAACAGTAGTATTCTTACATCAAAGTGCTAAAAGCATCATGGTGAAGCCAACATTTATCTCAAAATCTACTACTGAAATCAAGTAGTATTACTGAATATTGGTGTGTGCTTACATGTTTGCTTGTCTTCAGGTCATAGCCAAATTGTGCAGGACCAGCACTCCATGAGACACTTCCAAAGTATGGGGCTGACACCAGCTGGACAACACGAGGCTCATGTTGCACTAAAAATAAATGTTACCTTGTTTCCATAGATCTTCATATTTCTTCATTTTATTTCTCAGAATCCATGTGATGAAAATACATGTATGCTTAAAATATTTTTCTTGTTACCAGAAATGATTCAGTCAGATCAACCACATATCTATAATTCATTTTGCATGAGAAACACTAAAATATTTTAAATGGAATGTTCTAGTCTAATGTTCTAATGTTCTAGTCTAACCTTCATTAGGTTGAGTCTTTGACAGTTCAATCATCTCTTGCATGAACATCATTCCATCTTCTGCATCCTTGGGAGTGAGCGCCTGAAAATTGAAAAAAATGTGATCAGACAACACCAAATGGTTTAATCAACTATAAAACAACCAATCAACTTGAATGATTAATAATAAAATTCGTTGCCTTTACTTTGATCTTATCAAATGTGTTAACAGAAACATCATGGCCTTTACTTTTATTAATATATCCATACATCTACTTCAGGAGATTTCATGGCCCTCACTTACAACCAATCAAATGTGTCCATATATTTACTTCAGAAGATTTTATGGCCTTTACTTTCAACCAATCATATGTGTCCATATATTTACCTCTGAAGCTGTATGAAGCAGCTGAACTCTTCCATCTTGCATTGTCACTAGCCTTATTCCCATCTTCTGAAGTTCAGCCATCTGGTCTTTGTTGCCTACTAGGAAATCTGAAGCTCTTAATCTTGGCTGTGATGGGTGTAGAATCTTTGGTTTGGGGCAAGCATCATTCACCAGGTCCTTTAGAGGGTTGCGAACAAGTTGGGCATATCTGACATTATTTTTGTAGATGATCTGAGTGTTGGGACAACTGCGGGTAAAATGGGGATCATCATCATGGACGTTAATCTCAATCTCATCTTCATCAAATACAACATTCACTCCACTCTAAAAGTAAGAAAAAAAGGCAAGATTCAATGCATGGCGACCATTTTGAAATAAGTAGCCATATTGAACAAAAATTTCTGAGCAAAGGTCCTATGCCCAAAGGGAAAAAATTTAAAAATTTGAACCAAATCTGACAACTGGTATTTGAGTTATGTCACCTGAATGGATGGACAGCTTCTCTACATTACTACCAAACTCTGTTTGGTGGGATGACGCTAAACATCATTCGTTGGAATAATAAACCATTTAAACCACATCCTTCTTAATTTTATTTATTTCTTTGGAAGTAAGACTATAACCTTGGAGGAAGAATTTGTGATATTGTATTGGTACATAGAGATAGGTACATATAAGACTAACCTTGGAAGAAGAATTTGTGACATTGTACTGGTAGACAGAGAGAGTTAAGGGAAGCAGATGGGCCTCAGTGGTGAACACAAAGTCATCAACATCAAGCCACATATCCTCTTTTTCAGCAAATAGCAGGTAGAGATATTTGAATGTTTCCGCAAGCACAAATGAATCCATTCTGAAACACATTAAGTCTAATATATCTTTTTGGTAATCTTACCAGCAACCATATATATCATCCCAGCCCAGTGAAAATCTTTTGTACCCTGTCTATTAGCTACTGTATATACAACATGTATTTTGATATTCTGACTAAACAGGTAAAATTAGAATCGAGTATTTGGTGAGAGACCTGGTTCTAATATGAACTAATTTAGCACTGATTATTCAATTGTACACCCATGACACCATGTATGTAATGGAATCTGTCTCAAACCATGTGAAAATCTTAGATATCTCATTATCTTTTTTTTGTACCCTTATAAGGTAATCCAAATGTGAATGAGAATGAATACAAGTCACATTGAGAATGCTATGGCGATCTGGTGTATGATTATCCCATGTACCATTTCTCTAAAAAATCACAAATGCATCTGATTTCTGTACATTCATAAACAAATTAATGTTATCTTTTTTCTATAATCACCATTTCTTTATCCCCATATTTGCAATTCACAACATGACCGTATTTAAGCAATACTCACTGATCCTCCAGTTCCCCAGATGTGACATCCTTTATAGCTGCAAAGCCACAGTCCACCCTTGCATGTTGATTGAGATTCTGCAGTACAACTTTGCCCACTTCCAAGTAGTATGGGTCATTGGTGGCCTGGAGATGAGAGAATGGAATATGATCATTTAAAGGCCAATGCAGTTTAATTGTGGCTGTTAAGCTGGATTAATTTTTCAAGGAAAGATAACTGAGCAGTTTTTCTTTATTCTGCAATAATAAAAATTGCCATATAAAATCTGAAATAAAAAAATGAGTTGAAAGAATTCAAACAAACAGACAATGAAAGAAATGAGCAAAGAATTAAGCAATCAATCCAGCCATTACCTTATAAAGGAAGTATGTTGACTCTACAAACTCAGGTCTGAGAGGATGTTGGCCCCAATGCACTCTGAAGTCTGTAGTGAAAGCCTGGAAATATTCAATAAAGGCTCACTAAGTCAGATACTGAACATCTGAATAGACAGGTTTACTGGTATGAGTAGTTCATCTTTGCTATTTACCTACCGACCTTACCTGACCCATCTTAGCAAATCACTTATTTAATAAGGTTACATGATAACTATCTATGATGTTTCATGCACTTAATATGATGCTTTATAGAAAGCATATCCAATTTTAATAACTTACTAGAGCTAGAGATGAACCTTTAGATAAAGTGAACTCAAGATAGAAGGTAGGATAATTGAACTGGTCAATTTAAAATGTCTTATATGGGGTGATAATTGATTTAATTCACATGTTGATATAAACTTGACCTATAGAATTAGAAGAAAATAGTTTCATTAAATTGAATCTGGTAAAATGTGGATGTAGAACACCCTTGGTTTGACGAGAAACTGTTCCACTTGCAAGATGTTCCACTTGCAAGACATTCCACTTGCAAGATGTTCCACTTGCAAGAGGTTCCACTTGACTGCTTTTACTGCTAATCATAAAACAACAGGGTGGTCCAAAAAAGTGAACCCCTGCAACGGGCCATATTTCCCTTATTACTTGCAGGAATTCTTTTATATTTTCACATGTTGTAGAGGAAGGTCTAAAATTTATGTTGGTACCATACATTTTTCTTAGTCTTGAAATTTGCAGAAAATATAAGCCCCTATAACCAGATATTACTGAAAATGGATAAAATGTGATTTTAAATATCCACAATTCTTCAGCCCTTCGACATTTTTTAAGCTGCAGTCTTAATTAAAAGAACTAATATTTTCTCACTTTATTCAATCTTGAATCTCACACATTATGGCTTAAAACTAGCATCCTACCTTTGTTAGTTGCAAAGTTCTTGTGATCCAAAGAAATGTTCTAAGCTTCCATAGACGATAACATTTTCCAGTGAAATTGTGAACATACCCCTATATGATCTTGAAATGTCAATATCTTCATAAATCATGGAGCGATTCTAATGAAATATGGCTCAAAACATTGAATATTGGATTTTCTTTTGATTTTTTAAAGATATTTGATGAAGGGCTTCTCAGATTTCTGGTCACAGGGGGCAACTTCCTTCCATAAGAGGCCCCCCTCTAACTGTTGGTGTAGGTAACATACCCCTGAACTGTTGAATGGTTAAAACTGCTTCAAAATGATCAATGAAAGTGTGAAATGTGTTTTCTGCTTAAATAGTGTCCCTTTTGTCATATGGTAGGGTTTTATTGTATCTCTAACTGAAAGCTGTTTAAGATCATCTAATGTGTTTCAACAATTTCTGTGAATCAAATTGGTAAAATTTTGCACAATATCTAATTTTCAGGCATGTTTGCTAAACTCTTGTAATTTCTTCTAAATTTAGGACTGAGTTTAAATTATGGCATCAACCAAAATTTTAGACCTTTCTCTACAGCATGTGATAATATTAGTCTATTCATGCAAGTATTAGGGAAAATATAGTCTGTTGCAGGGGTTCACTTTTTTGGACCACCCTGTATCATACAGGGTGGTCCAAAAAAGTGAACCCCTGCAACAGACTATATTTTTTTAATTACCTCAGGTAAAAAGTTGTGCCTCTGCATAACTTGGTACAACATTTCATGTATCTCTATAGCAGGCTTGATGTCGCCCTTTAGAACCTGAAATACATAATAGATTTATTTATTTATTTATTTGGACAGTAGACAACAACTTAAGGTTAATAACTGCACTGCTCAAGTCAGTGACAAACTACATAATGATTTGTTTTTATGTACCTGTAATCCTGGCCAAAAGGCTAAGAGAGAATCCATGAAGTTCTTAGAGTTAGAGGTAGGACGATGCATATGTACGTCAACGAGCATAGGACCCTGGTTAATGTATCGCATGATAGAGGTATAATGCTGGAAAAAAACAAAATTACAGAATATGAAATCAATCCCTCTAATGGTTTGCCTTGAATGTACAGTCAAGTTTGAATAGTAACCTAAAATGTTAAAATGGCCATCTTTTAACTTATACAGAATGCCCAAAAATCACCATCCTTGAAAATTTTAAATATGATAGCCGCCATTCTTTAATGGCTGCCTACTAGCCAAATCGTCATTAGACAGCATAAGTATTCAGATATAAAATATCAACAGTTTTCACAAATATGGAAAAATAACACATAAAAATGGATGCTTACTAGTCAAACTGTCATAAGAAAGTATAATATGCTTTTAAGTATTCACACATAATTTCAACAAATTTGCTCCACTACTTTTCCAGTTATAGCAAAACCGTAAAAAAAAACACATAAAAATTTTGATTTATAGCAAAAAACACACAAAATGTAACACATAAAAATGGCTACCACTTTTCAAAATGGTTTCTATAATATGCTTTTAACATATAAAATTTGAAGAAAATCACTCGACTAGCCAAATTGTCATAATACAGTGTACAAAATATGGAAGAACAAAATTGAAAATCAATACATGCGGCTGAAATATGAAGAGTTTCAGCAAATAATAGATAGTAATCCTAATTACTTGTAAAAACATTTTGCATTTATCTACTTGATTAAAACAATTGAATTGTAGACATAATTCAGGATTCCTCTGAAGCCTCACACATTCTACTCACTGTAACGTAATCCTAAAAATACATATACCATCATCCTTTTCAATGCAAAGAGAATGCCATATTGTTTGGTCTCATTTTTATGAATGATGAGATAAACTCAAATCCTTACAATTTGTGTTTTTAGCCTCTGCACCCTCCCCCATAATCTATCTCCATACCCATTGTGTAGAACAAAAGCTCTTGATGCAACACTTCTTATAGTAGACTATAGTCTTTCACAACCATTGCGAAAAATATGAAATATTTTATAAGGTTTTAAGCACTCACCATACTTGAGCCATTCATTTCATTGTGTACATTTCTTAAGTATGTCATTCCGAAAATCTATAGATTTTATAAAAAATATTTTTAACCATTATGACAATTACCGGTGAAATAACATTATATTTAAAAGAGAGATATCGTTCAAAGCTTTATACTGATCTTATGCAATTGAAAAGAATTCAAATTGGTGGAAGATAACATTAGTCAACATATATAACAAGGATAAAGATCAAACTAAGTTTGATTTGTTAAAACAGCAGCAACATTTGGCAGCAACATCAATTACAAAGTGGACTTCTTTTTCTTTTCTCAAAGGGCTACGATTGATTTAAACCCAGTGTTGAATTGAGAGGATGATCTTTGAATAAATGCTCCAGAAGACAATTTGCACAGAAGTCAATAAAGGAAAATGTTTTTCTAAGGAAATTTCTTTAAGATATGAGAGCAAACTAAACTTATAACCTAACTTCAAAGAAGGCAAACACTGGATGCACACATCTCTCATATTACTTTGTTGTTGAGGAAAATTAAAAATCTAATGGGGCTTTGAAAGGTCTTCATAAAGGTAAAGTAAAATACTAAATTGTGCTAATATGAAGATGAAATTGTTAACTATTTTGTGTATTATCACACTCATGATTCAGCTCCAAAAGCTCACTACATATGGGCAATCGCAATACAACACAAAGACATACAAATCACTAAAAGGTCATGTTAGACGGCAAAACATCCTGAGAGCTGTACGCGTGGCATCAGTTACCCAGTGCGCTGTTCAATGCACAGATGACTCGCTATGCAAGTTCTTTAACGTGGAGAATAAGAGCCCAACTGGTCAAAGAATCTGTGATCTGGTGGGAGGAAGCAACAATGTGGCACCTGATGTTGATGTACACTATACTCTATACTACAGAGGTGAGCAAATAGAAAAGTATAACAAAGTACAGGGTGGCCCATCCATAAAAATGTGTACAACTTTTCACTGACATTCTGGAAACTCTATGTTTGGCAAATTACCTTGATATTTGAAATAAAAAGAACCTAATTTTAGTACTGTGATGATTATCACAATGTAGGAGATCCTTTTTTACTTTCTGTACATGTATTATAATGTCCCAAACTTTTACATATGTACATTAGATAATGCACATTAATTAAGTCTACGTAGTCCCTATCATATGATAAGGGCAATAAGTGTCATTGACGCTTTAAATTGTTATTTTTTCTAGCATCTTATGTCATCGACATTGAAAATGAGTGTTTTACTGATGCAACATCTCAGAAATGAGTACCATTAAAGGTCATTTTTCAGAATGTCCTGTAGATTGGTTCCATCAGCAAATATTCCTTGGGTCTTGCTATGCATTCCTTGAGAGTGATATGACCTGGGAACAGGCCAACTTCTACTGCCAAACATTGGGTGATGGGGTACATCTAGTACAGATTGAGTCACAAGAAGAATATGATGCACTCAACACATGGATATTGGCCAATGCAGGTATGATTCATTTTATTTAATATACTATATCTAGTATTTTAGAAGTTCACTTTAAATATTAAGTCTTATGATTAAAAAGGTGATGGAACTCTGAGATGTTCCACTTATAGAAATGCTCTATTTGACTGTATAAGAAAATACACATTTGTAACAGTGACACAATTCAGAGTGTGCAAAGAGTGGGTAATTCAAATTATGCTTTAAAACAAGTGACATATTGATCTATTCAACTATCTTCAACAACATTGTCAAAATTACAGGATATTAAAAGACCACTGAAAAAGAATTTTCACATTATGTTGCCATTTTGGATTTTATGTAATTGTTATCTACACTTGAAGTAAAAATATCTTCAGGATAGCAATATTATGAAAAATTCAAAGTTTCAAAAACAGGTGGCCATTTCTGAGACCTAATCAGAAAAAAAACAATACAAGAAGTTTCTAGCTACACATGAAACTTTATGATCATTTAGTTGCTAAAATCCAACACAGTGACAGAAGGTGGAATTACACCTACGATGTAAAAGCGCTTTTTAAAATCCTATCGGGTTTCGACCCGCCTTTAGAGTCAGGTGTAATCACGATCGCGGATTTAGAAAAGCGCTTTTGTAATCCTCCCAGACCCCTAGTCATTAAAAACCGCTTTCACACCCAAAGGCGGTTTAACGTGTAGGTGTAATACCGATTGGTTTTCAAGGCGCTTTAACTCGATTTTACACTGAACGAAAACTATATTTGCGCATGAGCATCAAGCATGTTATTGATTTCCGGTGTGGAGGAAACTTCAAAAAACAAAATTCAAATATTGTGCAAAACTCAATCAAATCACCAAAATGTCGAAACAAAGTAGAATTTATTGGGACCACGTCAATACTGAGCGTATGCTTTCGATTTGGGCTGACAAAAAGATCCAGGCCATGATGATTTGTAAATAGAATAACCGTAAATTAAATAAATAATATAATACTATTGACGACGGATATTGATGATTCAGCATCCCGAACAGAAGAAAGTAGCTAATATTTTGAGCACCATAGTATTATGATAATAGCTCTTCTCGATCACTTTGACGCTCACTGGGCCAAAAATCTAAAGTCTTATATTTATACGCCCATGGGCGTATAAAAAATGATAAAATAACAGACGGAATTACCCCTTCTTTCAGTTATACGCCCAGGGCTTATATACGAGAAATTCCGGTACTATTGTAGATTGGGGAAGGCGAGGGGAGGGGATGATTGAATAGTTGAAATTACCTCTCTACAATAAAGTCAAAAAAATGACGAGATCTTTGTCTTGTCCACATCGTTCGTTCCTGTCCCATATTACCAAGGATGCCAAACAGCCCCAACAAAAGTACCATCTTCATTTTACTGGATCTCTCTTGGATCTCTCCTAACGACCGAGCTTCTCTCTTTGCGCGCTTGTGCATTGTTTTCCATGCTTTCTTTAGCACATATTTGTTAACGCCAGAGGTAGATTGAATACGATTTAAGAAAAAAAGGAACATACAGTATCGGATCATTTTGAATCTCCAGAGATGGCGCTACGGTTGAAAGTGTATATCTAAATAGCAGATTTTGATGCAAATGCGATGGTTGATGGCAAATTTTTGTCTTAAATCAGTCTAAAAGCGCTTTAGAAAAATCAAGTGTAATCACGAAAAGTTGTCTTCAAGGCGCTTTTAAAATTCTGGTGTAATCAGAATTGCGGTTTTCTAGCCTACGTTACCCAAAACGCCTTGAAAACGCCTTTAGCCATGAAATAGGTGTAATTCCACTAAGAGATTCACTACCTTTGCTCAACACAAATTTGAAACAAGAACACAAATGTGTACAAAATGTCCCCACCAATGGGTGATCCCGTCAAATGGTTATCCTGAAAATGAGTAGACAAGACTTTATCAAAACAATTTGAGGACGGAAAATCCAGAAATCATGTAAACAAGACTTTACAGACAAGATTTTAGGATGGAAAATCTAAAATGGCTGCATTGACATTTACCCAAAATGTCAAAAAACTAATCTGTTTCTAGATTTTCATACTAAGAATCATCTTTGAAAATATGAAATTGATCTGCCGAACAGTTCCCCTGAAAACGCGTAGACAAGACTTTACAGACAAGATTTTAGGACAGAAAATCCAAAATGGCTGCCTTGACATTTAAGCAGAATGCAAAAAAACTAATCAGATGTAGATTTTCATACTAAGAATCATCCCTGAAAATTTGAAATTAATCTACCAAACGGTTCACCATATAAACGTGTAGACAAGACTTTACAGACAAGATTTTTAAGACGAAAAATCCAAAATGGCTGCCTTGACATTTATCCAGAATGCCAAAAAACTAATCACTTCTAAATTTTCATACTAAGGATCATGCCTGAAAATTTGAAATTGATCTACCAAACGGTTCACCTGAAAATGTGTAGACAAGACTTTACAGACAAGATTTTAGGACGGAAAATCCAAAATGGCTGCCTTTGCATTTACCTAGAATGCCAAAAAACTGATCAGATCTAAATTTTTAAACTAATAATCATCCCTGAAAATTTGAAATTGATCCACCAAACGGTTCACCTGAAAACGCGCAGACAAGATTTTAGGATGCAAATATCCAAAATGGCTGACAATAAAAAAGTGATTATAAGTTTTTGCTGATTTCTTTTTACAAAATTATCACATATAACTACTGTCCAAAACCTAATCAGATCTAGAATGAAGTGAGCTGAACAAGATGTTAAAGTTTTAAAAGCAACTGTGAAGCCGTTTTTCTTAAAGTTTGCAGACAAGGATTTTAGCATTTGAGTTCAAAATGGCCGACAGGAAGTAGGTTTTGAGTTTAATTTTTTCATCCACATCTGTATGCACTCATAAGTTATCCCTGAAAATTTGGAGGTGATATCTTTAGCGGTTTTGGAGAAAACTCCCAGACGTACGGATGGACATACGGACGGACGGACAGATGCGCCTAGGCCGACAATATGGCTCCACACTATGTGGTGGGGACATCATAAGGTGATAAAACATCTCAAATGCCCAAGAGTGACATATATGTATCAGCTGCAAAATTTCTTATTAAAATGGTAGCTCTAAAACTTAAGACATTTTGATAGTATACCCAAATTATTTATAAAATGTGTATAATTAAATAGTACTATATAATTAATTAATAGCATCAATGTCAATATCATATATTGTAGAGATATAAAAAAGGGAAATTGGTCATTTTATACTATTTTCAGTCATTTCATATTTTATTAGGAAAGTTCAACCCCTATACTGAAGGGTGGCTTGGGGCAAAAAGACTGGCAGATGACAGAGCTATAGAATGGGTCTCAAATAGGGAGCCCATAGGCTACAACAGATTTGCTGGAACATCTCATATGACCGCAATAGGTGAACTATCTTGTGTTAAGATGATGTTGGACACTAGTGCATACCCTAATGTGGCTTTTAAATGGTATACCACAGACTGTAACAGGATTTTCCATTGGGCATTTTGTGAGGCTTAAGCAGATTTCAAAGTAAGGTGAATATGCATTAGACCTGAGCACAGTTTTCTGCTTAAACATGTTAACCAACTGTGGTTAAAATATTTATTCTTGATGAAAAAATATCAATTTGTTTACTGAACAAATCTTAATTTTTATTCTCCAAAATTTATATATTATAGTGGTAAGACTGTTAGAAACTGCTTTTGCTTGCATTATTATTGACTTGTAAACATTTTATTAATAACATTCTTCTTAGTTCAATTATAATGTTTATCTTTATTCATTCAAAATGCATGATCCATTCATTGTTTTTTCAATGGTAGTCCATGTTTTATAAAATCAATGAATAAATGTGATTCAGGGTTCATCTAGCATTTCCATACATTAGTGGTAAATTATCAGTTAACTTGTTTCAAAACTGTTCATTTGTTTGTACATATAATTTGATTGGAAAAACATTGAAAAAATAACATAGATCAAGGAGTTTAAACATAAAAATATGTCCATAAGTTGTGACAAATCATCCTCTACATTATCTTTTGCCTCAACCATATTTGTCTCACCCATTTATGGATCATGGCTATGTCCAAGTATTCTAACATTGAGGAAGTAAGCTAGATGATCACATAAGATTGCATTTCAATGAGTTAGAAGTGTATCCACGAAATAGGCCTAAAACTAGAAAAATAGATATCAGCCTTTGAGCTATAAATACACAGCCAATATAATTCGGCGCCGTTTCCGTTTCGGCATCGAAAAAATTCGGCCCTGTTCCGGTACCGTTTCGACACTGTTCCGGCACCGAAACCTTTCGACACCAAAATTTGCCACCGGACTAGTCAGTCCATTTGGTGCCGAAACGGCACCGAAATTTGGGACTAAAACGGTGTCGAAAATCAGATTGCATTTTGGGGGTGTACAAAACATTTCCAATACATAGCAGTAGTGCCATCTATTACGACACATAAAGATATTTTAGTCCACTTTATGAAACCTACCTTGTTAAATCTGTCCAAGTATGTCTCATCACCTAGGAGGATGTATGCTTTGAGCAAGTATTCATAATAAGAGTCTGTTCCAGCACCTACACCCGCATCTATAATGGGGGGTGTACATGTTAATATTGGATTACAGAAGTATTACATTTGATGACATAGCAAGGGATTATGTCTGTAAATCAAGCACCTACACCAACATCTATAATGGGGGTGTACATGTTAATATTGGATTACAGAAGTATTACATTTGATGACATAGCAAGGGATTATGTCTGTAAATCAAGCACCTACACCAACATCTATAATGGGGGTGTACATGTTAATATTGGATTACAGAAGTATTGCATTTGATGACATAGCAAGGGATTATGTCTGTAAATCAAGCACCTACACCAACATCTATAATGGGGGTGTATATGCTAATATTGGATGACTGAAGTATTGCATTCAAGGATATTGGTAGGATATTGTCTGTTCCAACACCTACAACCACATCTAAAATGGGGGGGGGGGGGGTGTATATGCTAATATTGGATTACTGAAGTATTGCATTCGAGGATATTGGTAGGATATTGTCTGTTCCAGTATTGACCCCCTCCTTTTGAATAATATTTATCGATCACCTTAATTATCACATGACATTGACTTTGTTCTACAACTGTTGGTAATTGGATACTATCCATAAATGATCGTTAATGAATGTGGATAAACTGACATGACCATTGACATACCATAAGATGTACATGTTACCTACGTTATAAAATAAGGAGAACTTATACTTACCGCGTCGTACCCAGTCTCCATTGTGGATGTTGATGACAGTCCCCACCAGGTCCGAAGCTACGTTACGTTGCTGCCACAAGAAACTCATGGCCTTTCTTGCCTTTTCCTACAAACGTAAAAAAAAGTTTTGCATGACATTGTTAACCTATAAATGGAAATATCTGTCTGGAGAAGTGTCCTCTTGGACACAATGTAATACTTGTATAACATTTTCAAAAATTGCTTTTTTCACATTCACTAATATTTGAATTACAAGAGTCTCTAATTAACTTTATATAAATGTGCCTTTCCGATATAACAGAGGGCATTTTGTTAAAAGATAAGATGTCACAAACTGGTTTCAAGTTTTCCTTGCATATATAGACCAAAATGTCCGATTTGAATTTAGCACATTTCCTTCTTAATCTTGGGCACAATTTTGGCTCCGTAGAACAATTCTAATTTTTGAGATAAGACCGGTTTTCCTTTGGCCAGGCTCATATACTTTTGTCCAAAGTACCTCATAAATTGGATCACCAGTAAGACGACTGAGGGCTGCAAATTCTAGAATCATTGTACCAGCGCATGCAGTACACGTGTCCTTCTCATGCCCTGTGCGCGATGTGGCTTTATTCACACCAAAACGCAAGTTGACCTATATAGCATACAAGTATAACACCATAAAATATAGTACAATGCAGCAATAGAACATATTTTATGTTTTCTTGATGTTGTCACTAAAAGTAATTGCTTACAATTTGAAATAACAATTACAGGCCCATTGCTAGGGCCAGAAATTCTATCAAGACCATACAGTTTTTCATCAATTATGGCACTTTTTAAGTGATTTGAGGTCAAAATTGTCAAATTTGAACCCCTGGAATTCATTTTTGGCAAAAACTGGCTAAGAACGATACTAAATGCAAAAATGCATAATGAAAGATATAAATTTACCCGAGGAAAGGGAATGCCTGTTGAAGTGTTGAATGCAGGAAGTAGCCTGTTTCCAAGATCTTTGGCAAGATTGAGCAATTCATCGTCGTACCACAACATGGCGTCACCACTTTGTTTAAGTAGGTCAGCTAAAACATGACCTCCTAGAAGACCCCTGAAACAAATACAAGCTTCTTCCTGATATCAATACTAACATGATTTTGTTAAAGAATACAAAACAATAGCAACATTCTTAATATGCTTCAACAGATGCTGGCATAAGAGTGCTCTTGACTCTATATCAAGGAGTGTTTTCAACTGGCTAACTTGAGTAATGAGTATTTTCAACTGGGTGAGGGGTTTTGTAATAGGGTAAAAGGTATTTTCGATTGGGTGCTGTATTTTTAAATTAGGTAAAGGCCACATGGTATTTTAAATTGGGTGAAGGTTTCTTTAAAAACTGAGACTGTAATGCCAATTTTCAAAACAATCATCTGTATCTGAAAACAGAGGTAGCATTTGTAATATGAGCTGTAAAGAAACTCCTGAACATAGATTTTTTACCTGCCCAAAGTTTAAAGAGGAAAGGTTTATATTTTATAATAGCATTGAGAATAGACTTCCATTTATAATTATTTTAAGACATGTATTCCCAATAATGGTTTAGAATGGGTGCTTGGGGATGCGGCCTATGCTATCTTGGGTCAAGAACAAGGTTATATTTTTGATGCATGCTCAAAGTATTTTATCAAAAACATATATGTAGCACCAACAAGTTAATGTATTGCAAATGTTTTAGTTTTGTTTTTATGTCTTATTATGCAAATGTTTTTAGCTCTGCTTTAGAATTGTACTTGTACACATGTATTGTATGTTTTAACTGCTGCACTAGTTTAACTATGTGCCACTGATCTAAAAGTGATTGCAATAAATTAATAAAAAAAAATAAAAATAACATTCACAGCTGTTGACTCAAATAACTGATATAGCTTTATAAGATTAATCAATTAATTTCTTTTAAATGAAAACAGACCAACACTTTAAGTTGCGATTCCACGCAAATTCTCCAAGTTGAACAAAGTTTGTAAATTTCTGTTCAATCAAGAGTTTGTATTACATGTTTCCTTCAAACTTAATTATTTGTGAGTTATTTTGCATTTTAAAACATGACAATTAAGTTTGGAAGCAAACATCTGGCTTTGTTTTGAATATCAAATATCAATATACAATTAAGTTTGGAAGCAAACATCTGGCTTTGTTTTGAATATCAAATATCAATATACGTATTGAAACATGATTTTCCAGACATATAAATTGTATTTCATATTTTCAGAATATTTTTAATTCCTATTCTGATGTCATCAGAATAATGCAGTCCTATTTCACATTTTTTGTGAAACTAAGAAATCATTTTTTGACTTCAAATGTCTTCAAATGGCATTTGAAAAACTCAACAGAAGCAATAATATCTCAATAAAACCCGACATGTTCCAAAAGACTAAATGATGCAAACTTACCCAATCATTCTGATATTTGTCTCAAATACAGAGACGACGATGTCTGTATCAAATGTGACATCACGGATTATCATACGAACTGCTTTTTCAAACTCTTCTATCTTCCCTAGGACCTGCAAAAATAATATATATTGAAAGGTCTTAACCAGGAGTTGAGAGACAAATGGAAAGAGTGTATTGTCTTATAATTACATCACCAGGTAGAAATAAATGTTCACATCTTTCACCATTCATGCTTTAACCATCATTAATAGAACATTCACATTTCAGGAAAGTTATACAACGTATATCATCAACGTTACATTCACTTTTCTAGTAAATCCTGATCCTTGATCAAATTACTATTGCAAACATCTTGTCATTTTGACCTAAATATGCTACAAAAAGTTATTCAAAGTCTGTTTAAAAATAGATTATTATAAAAAGTGACAGAGAAATGGTAAAATGTATATCTCATAAAGTACATAAACAGTACAAATCCTAGGTGTCACGAAAGGTACTTACCACTAAGCTATCTAGTGTATCCACAAGGGTCAAGGAAAAACTGAAAGAAGCAAATATATATCAAAACATATGAAAGAATACATCATTAGGTTAACATATTTTCTATTTAATCTAAGGTATCTATTTACTTCATTCTTTGATTATTCATTTTATTTTTTACTTTATCTCGATTTGAATATCAGGACACTTTTTACTAAGGGTAGGCATTCTAGCAGAGTGGGGATGAGAGGAACTCATGAAATAGTTCCAGATTTTGCAAACTACAATTTGAACTTCATTCTCCAACTTCAATTAGGGCTATGCCTGAACTAGTTCAATTAGGGCTATGTCTGAACTAGTTCAATTAGGGCTATGTCTGAACTAGTTCAATTAGGGCTATGCCTGAACTAGTTCAATTAGGGCTATGTCTGAACTAGTTCAATTAGGGCTATGCCTGAACTAGTTCAGAATGGTTCGGAATTAGAACTCGAGTCTACAAAATCAGAAGTTTTGAAACACATACAAAAATAAGCAATCTAGATGGCAAATGAAAATATATGAAGCGTACATTTCATTGCAGTAGTGTTTAAGTAAAATCCCAAAGTAACATAGATCAAGAGACATTATATTGCTCAAAACAGCTAAAATGTTAGAAGTGGCACATTAATTAAAAGTAGATCTGCAGATTTATGCAAGTAGTGCCGCTCAGTTTCACTTCCTTTGTCATATCAAATTCATGAGAATCTATTAATAAAAATTGTAATAAATAATATAGTAGTGAGTAAGGTTTATGGCAGGTCAAACTGACAATTCTATAAACATACAGGTAAACCTTTAAAATGGAACACCTCTCTCAGGAGAATACTATTATAAGTGGAACACATTCCAGATTCCCATTACCCATTGATTTAATGTTAAATGAGCCTCTGGATGTGGAAGATCTCAAATACATTTTTAGTACCAAATGTTTTTACATAAGTTTTATTATACATGTTTTTCTTGTTTTCAGATGAAAATATAAATTAGAATGAATTTTTGCGTGCTATCAAATCTTCTTACTATAAAGCACGGTAGTCTGTCTGTTTTTCTCTCTGTCTATATAACTACCTGTCCAGACATCTCCCCCTCAACCGTTTTGGGTCCTCATACTTGATCAACATATTAAGTTGGCCAATGGGCATTCTATGAAGGTCAGGGGTCAAGGTCATTCCAAGGTCAAATATCTAGGTATTTGGCTTTTAAGACCTGATGACCCATGATTAGGTGACCTGAGGCAAAGGTCAACTTTACGGGTCTAGGTCATTCCAAGGTCAAATGTCAATATCAAGGTATATGGTATTTGAAGGACCCAAGGGACTGCTGTGACCATTGGCGACACAGGATTAGGTGACATGAGGCCAAGGTCATGTTTATGGGTCAAAGTCATCTCAAGGTCAAATGAGTATTTGGTGTATTAAGGACCTTGGGGCTGCTGTGACCCATGATTATGTGACCTGAAGTCAAGGTCATTCTAAGTTCAGAGGTCAATATCTAGGTATTTGGCGTTTTAAGCCCCTTTGGGCTTCTGTGACTTTTGTTGACCCATGATTAAGTGACCTGGGATCAACCTAAATGTTTACAGATCAAGGTCCAAGTTCGATATCTAAGTATTTGGTATTTATGGCACTTGAAGAATACTGCGACCTTTGGCAACTCATAATTTGGTAACCTGAGGTCAAAGTCAATGTTTATGAGCCAAGGTCATCTCAAGGTCCACTCTAGGCATTTGGTGTTGAAAGGCCTTTGGACAAGTTCACCTCAATTCAAGAATCAGTGGAGTTCAAAGGAACGATATACAGGTATTTAGTATTTTGTGGGGGCTGCTGCCATGATTGTTAGTGAGAATTTAAGTAGAATAATAGCAAAACATGTTTTACTTTCAAATGTAATATGATATTCAAAATAAATGCAAGAAATTAGAACCAGTATTTGTTTTCATATTGCCCCTTTAAAATGAAACAAGTCTCAAAAGGTGACTAATTTCCTGATCATGTAAAATACATTGATTGGTAAAGGGATGATAACTTCATCATGCACCAGAGATATTATTACAAGGAAACAAGTCATAATAGGATAATATTAACCCCTGTTACGACAAACATAAATAAAAATAAAGACTTTTATTAGAAAATAAAATTCAAATCAATATTTTACAAAGCATTAAGAATAATGTGCATTTTTGCAGCAAATAGCAAAATAGGAGAAGAGGCATATCGTCCCTATATTTATAAATCATCACAATTGTTTTAAAATTCAACCCAGACTGATCTGTAATTCTTGGTGTTTATTAAATCAATCAAAATGATAGAAATAAAAAATATTCATACAATCAGTTTTATTGATCTGCATATTGCAATTCTCAATGTGAGATCTGTTTTAGAATGTTAATGTCTAGACATTGATTCAGAATATGTCACTCATTTCTCTCCCTCCCTTATGAGGAGTTAAAACCCCCTTGATTGTCCACCAACCTGAGTTTAAACTACAGTAAAACTTGTGTATAGTGAACATTTTTTTGCCAAGAAAAAACGTTCACTGTAGGAAGGTGTTCACTAGAGAGAGGGTAATTTATACAGAAGTCAGTGGACTATGTGCGTAGGAAGGGTGTCCACTAGGGACAGGTGTTCACTAGAGAGAGGTGTTCACTAAGACAGGTTTTACTGTATAAACATGCTCGTAGATGCTTTCTTGATTCCGATCAAAAGAGCATGACCTACTTACTAGAAATAAGAAATTTGAAATCTGAAAATGGATCGATATGACACCGAAAAAGTGAATGGACCCAGACATGAAGCAAAAATGCATACATCTTATGAAAGAGTTCCCGAATGACATGTATGCTGATGGTGAGTGTATCGATATTCAACTTGAATATGGAAAATTAATTGTAATTTATTCTTGCGTGTGTCTGCGCCTCATCACAGTATCAATTCAATATTTAATAATGGGACTTGAAATAAAAGAAAAGTATTAAATTAGTGTTAATATTAGATCAATATCAAAAGACAGAATGGTCTTGATATGCTGACTCATATTTTTGTGAAAATTTTCATGAACTTAATTTACTGCATTTATACTGCTCTTATCGTTTGTATCTTATTGTGAGGTAAATATTGTTGCTTGTAACAATATTCAAAGAAGCGTACCATAGGACCCCTAAATAATATGCTGTTGCATGCTGCTGCCTCAGGACCATACTCTGGACATGTAATATTTTCAAGATGGCTTCTGGATTCAAAATGACCACTATCTTTAATGAAAACTGAAAAAATGTTTGTAACTTAACACTTGGTTATCAAATTTTTAAGGCTGTCTTATGGGGATAGGACCTCTGTTCAAGAACGAATTATCAGTATGGCTGCTACTTTTTCAGAAAATTAGAATATAATTTTTATTAAGCAAATACCAGTTGTCAGTTTTTGTTCAGATGTTTTATTCAGTGGGATTTGCTACTCTGGGGAGTTCCAAGAATATGTACACTCACTTTCCAAGCGCATCATCTATGTCACCCCTTGAACGATGTTTGCCCCTCACACGCCCCATACATTTAAGAGGCATCAGTTCATCAGCAGGATAAGCATGTTGCTGAAAATACACAAATTACAATTCATCATGATAGGCATGTAGCTGAAAAAACATATATTGAATTATTTGAACAGAATGTAATCATGGGCTCTAAAATTTTTCAATATGGCTGCTCAATTCAAAATAGCCACCATTTTTCATAAAAAAAGTAATCTTTGAAAGCTAAAAATACTGGTTGACTGATTTTATTTCAATTTTACATGCTGATGCCTCAGAGATACAGGAGCTTGCTCAAGAAAGAATTCCAATTCTTTTCAAAATGTGTGCAGTTTTGGGTAAAAATGTAATCTTAATAACTCTTAGGGACATAAGACCTAGAGTTGGGTCGGCTGGGCCTCGGCCTGTCGGATCAGGTCACAGGACTTAAAAATAAAGGACCCACGGTCCTGTGCTCACACAGTGTTTTGTGCAGCCAATGATGATTGACTTTAAACATGAGAAAGTTCCCTGAAAATGACAGTCCTACTTTTTGTAAAATTTTATAGAGTAAACACCAAAAACTGTAATTTCAAGAGCTTTGAAATCTTCAGAGAACATAAGTTGCATATACAGCAACTACTACAAGTTATTTGAAAGTTCTACTTTAACAAAGTGTCTAGTATCTACAGAAAATTTGACTTTTTGACGTCAAAATCAGCAATTTCTCGGAAACCGGGCGAACTTGGGAGATGGCGATGATAGGTCAAATAGGCATTATGGATCTGCATAAAATGAGTGTGGATATGACTTAATCCGAATAGCAGTTTTAATTTGTGCGGCCAATGTTGACGGACGGACGCCTGGTCAATCCCACAGGCTCACTGTGTGAGCCAAAAATAGTAGGTCTCATAAATTGACAGCAATATAACTTGTTCTTTTACTTTTAACTTAGCAACGGATGTGGAAAAGTTGTAAAACAAGGAATTTACAATGGGGAAAATATTTCAAATATTACACCGTATATGGAAGATGGGGGAGACCCCGGAGATGGACTACTGAACAGTGAACATACAGGACTAATAGGAAAATCGGCCTTGGACTTTAATAATTTACACTCGCAAAATGAAAATACTATTTCCCCAGTTCTAATCTGACCCATTCATGACTCGGGTCAGGGTGATATGATAGGTCAACCATGGGGCAAATAACGGCAGTTAACCAACCCGACCCGACCCATCTCTAATAAGGACCTTGCTCAAGAGAAACTTTCAAGATAGCTGATCAACTTCAAAATGGCTACCATACTGGAAAATTTAATCTTAATAACTCAAATACCAGTTTATGAATTTGGTTCTCATATCGGTCAATACCTCAGGGGCATATAATTTCTACCAAGTAAATAAAAAGTGATTAGTACTTACCATATAACTGTTATATCCATGGTCAAACATTTCTAGCACCATTTCCCTAGAACCAAAATATAAATTCATAAGTTCATACATGTCACAGTTTAATCACTTTATTCACTTTCCTCTTTGAAGTTTAAAATTTATAAATTATATTCATGGATGATGTGTATTGAACTATCAAAACTTGCCACAGTATATTCAAGCTGTAAAGATGAGACTCCCAATTGAAGAACTGCGAAATAATAATTGAGGAGTTGTGTATATAGCAATACTTTCTTAAATTTGAACATTTAATATCCAAAACGGCAGAAAAATATGGCTTGCAAATTATATTTCCCAAAATGAATAGCTCCAACAAAAGCATAATGCATTTCGCACGAGTTTGAGTTCACATTTCAAGAAAATGAAGTTGGGACAATCTCTGGATTTGGTTATTGTGGCTTGGTTTTTATGGTAAGAGCACAGGAGTGAATAATTCATATGCACAAAATATCAAATAATCTGATTGGTTTGAACTTACAGTCGGAACACTCTATTTAGTTTGAAAACCCATTGCTTATTAAGCCGAGTACTATTACAAATGAGTCTCAAAAGAGATACAGTTCATGTATCAACATGATCTTAGTAGATATGTCACGGAACAAAAAAAGTCGGAACGGTTCTGAATGGAAAAATTTCAGAACTGTTCGAAACAGAGTGACTGTGTGTATGAGATTAAAATAAGTTGATTGTCTATTAGGTAGCGATAAGCTCTTCAAACTCTTCAATGAGATTAATTGAAAAGTGTGTTGTGCTGACTGATGTATATGACACTGACATGTGAGCAATTAGAGTGTAGTGAATGTGTGACCTCAAGTCTACCTCTGCCATTTGAGAGAGCAACAACCTTTTATGACTTTGAGAGAACACTTCGGGTGATGGTTAGAATCGATAGAAGTATGAACCAAGTGTATGGCTTGTGCCGAAATAATAAGTTGGACGGAAATCCTCTATTAACCATCATCAGACCAGAATGTCGGGATTGGCACTAAATAAGATGCCGAGAGAACATCTGGCCTCAAAAATGTATCATTTGATGGAATCCTCCAAATTGCTCTTGCTACAAGCATTATCAAGGTTAATTTAGATTCAGAACTTGTGAAGGAATAAACAAGTAAAAAATCGTAAAAATAATCAGAAAATATAAATAAATTGAGAAAAAATTTGTAAGACTTACTTGAGTTCTCTTTTCTCCAGCTTACTCATGGCTTCAGCGGGCGAACCCAATAAGAAAAACACGATAATAAAGTACTGCATAATCCAATCTAGTATTAAACGATCCATCGTGTGGTTCAGACCCACACAAGCGGAGAATATTAGAGGTCTGTGGAAATTTGTAAACTTTTTGTAAACTTCATGTTGTCATTTTTAGAGTCTCGCGAGACTCAACGTGGCTGACGAGACTTACTGTACGAGATTTGATTAGAAAGTCAAGGTCACCACCATGCTTTTCTAGAAACGAATATTCCATTTCTTCTATTCCGTGTATTAACAAACTATGGCTCACCAATTGAGATCTTGTAAGACCACCTTGTTAAAGCTTGGTCAGGGGAAGATACCTACGTGTTCTTGTCATGTTCGAAGCCAGAACTCCAATGTGAATCAAGTTGAAAGTGAGGTAAGAAATTTTGTATTTTCTAAATTAGACTGTCTATTTAAGCTTAGATCCTAGGTCTAACCAAACCCGTCTGGCCCAGTTATCTACTCCTGACGTCGTAGATCTGGGCCAGACGACGTCCCATGCTAAAAAGGCGGGATTTACTCAGGAAAAAACATGTCGCTGAATCATCACTTATTATTCATTCCCTATTAGCCATCCAACCAAAACATCGGGCTCCATGTAAACCCAAGTATTTATTTGAAATAAAGAGTATATTACTTACACGTAAATGTGGTGTTTTGTTTGTTATATTGATGTTGAAATGGGCACAACATTTCGTCAATATTTTCGTCAGCTCTCCGCACCGAATAAAGTCACGTGATGTGACGTAATATAAGTGTGACGCGATAATTTTTTAACTTTCATGGAACGAAAATACATTTCCCGGGAATCAATACATTCCAAATATTACGATTTTTCAGAGACTTCTCGATATCCTACGAGATCACGAACAGATTGCAAAAGAATTTTTCTTTTTGCTGCGTTTAATCGTTTCGTTCTTATTTATTAGCCGTCATCCAGCGATGGAAACCTAATATAAATACAAAGTTTGATACAAGGAACAAACACGTAAGTGTTTTTTATGATGTTTATTCATTATTAGCACGTATTATACATTGAAAAACCAGTGTGTTTTTTCCGGAGTAAATCCCCCCTTTTTATTTGTATTGGATCTGGTCTGGCCCAGATCTACGACATTGGGAGTAGATAACTGGGCCAGACGGGTTTGGTTAATTTAGATCTAGCTTACAGTGGGGAACATAAAGAATTACTATCCACGGACGTCAAATACATTCTTCGAACGAGATATCAATACCAGGATTGGAATCAAGATCCAAGTATTTTTCAAGAGCGCCGACTCTCGTTTGGCTATTTATCCCTATTGACTCAGTTGTTCATATAAATTTAGTTACTGTAGATTGGGTTAATTTGGCGCCCGCTTTAATTTGGCGAATTTGGCGAAATTGAAAAATTCGCCAATATAAATCTTCGCCAAAATTTAGAATGAATCCCCGGGAATTATCTAGGGTATTTCGTCCAGTGTGTTTAGGTTTACTCGAGTCTCTAGCTTACAGCTAGATGTAACTTCATTGATTTCGTATGTACTCATATTTCGTATGTAAAAATTGCTACACGCACCTAGAAATCATTTTTAATAAATTTTATAAATATTTTTAAAAATATTAATTATATTTAGGATGAAGCATTGCTTGTCTGGATTTAGATATTTCAAAATTTCTTTTCGGAGTTTGACACATGGTGAAATTTTCTCGCTATAGCTAAAAAATGGCTTCCGGTTCCGAATGGAGGAAACTTTGAAATTATTCTCGCTTAAAGAAATCAACTATAACAATAGATTCAGACAGAGATGTGTGCTGATGTTTCTCAAATCTATACATAGAGGTATATTTCATATTATTATGCCGTATTTACTAGAGGTGTCAAGTATTAACCGGTTAACCGCCGATAATGCCTTGACCGGTCTGTGTTTTCATGGATGGTTAGTTGACCGTGTATAATTCTGTTATTTCCCGCGCTTATATTGCATGCTAATCTGTTTGGTTTTAAAGTGTCAGTTTCACATAAGCTACTCATACATGTCAAAATTAAAATTAAAATAAACACTAATCAGCTGCAATTCTCGGTGTTATGGTGGAGATTCCAAGGGTAAACCAGTGTGGTAAGTTATGTAGAGGTACCAGTAGTCAGGTAGTGTATGAATAGAATAGAGTAAAGCTTGACGAACGTAAAAAATAAACGCCGATTTATCATTTTTCCAATTTTTTTCAACTTTCAAGATCGAAGATGAAGATTTCATTTGGAATTATCAGTTCAAATTTCCCGCCGGTTAACCGACTTTAACCGGTAAAAACACCTGGTTAACCGGTTAATGCTCAAGCGGTTAATTGACACCACTAGTATTTACTGTGCGTGTGACACAATGATTTACAATATTTACAATAACAAGGCAGCTCAATCTTTCTACTCAAAGCCGGAATATAGAGAAGGCTTTGGACCGAAGTAAGTTTAGGTCACCTCCGGTTTAGTTTTTTCCCAAAATATGAAAAAATGTCTCTCATAAATTGGCTCAGAACTGGTCTGTCACTCATAAATACTGAGGGAAAAACTAGAAAGGAAAAGTGTGGTATAGTAGCAGCATTGATCGAGATGCAAAATGTAGGATGATCTCACAAAAATGTACAAACGTGGTGAATATCGCCAGCTGTCCTCAAAAGAAAAATGAACATAGCCAAACATGCCCATTTACATGGTAATTCGCAAACAGCGCGTAAGTTTAACATTGCATTTAATTTTTTTAAAAAATTAATTTTATTTTTTTTGCATAACCGCCGAATTAAATAGCCGCCAAAAATGGCAAAATCGCCAAAGTAAGTAGCGCCAAATTAACCCAATCTACAGTACCTCAGATGCTTTGTAATTGACGTAGATAGAAAATATTGTTTCCTAAATTGTTCTGAAATATGATTTATAAAACTAAATGTACTTTGAACAGGTCGACTGACTAAAAAGACGGGCCTTTGGCAAGGTCTCGTTCTCAAACAAGACGTGACAATCTAAAATTCCCGGGAAGTTTACCCTTTTAAAAAATTCGACCTACTTTAAAAAATGATCGTTAAAAATGTATTTCTTCGTGTTTCCTACTGATTAAATTCGACATATTTTATGAGATGTTAAGATGCTATGGAAGTTAACAGGAAATGACAAAACAGGAAGTGACAAAAATTTTTGCATTTTTAGACATTTTTTGAACAAAGATAACAGAGTTCTGGTTTGACCTCCAGTCAATCTAACTATTTCCACATATCATTTACATGGCCAGGATCACAATGTGCATGGTCAGAATGACCCTAAACATGATGAAATAACCTTTTTAGCCCTTTGAAAGTGTGACTGAAAAAAAGCTAAAAGTAGGAGCAAGGGAAGGTCACTGAACAAAATCTTTTGAATTTTTCAGAAAATGTGCCCAATATAATGCTCTAACTGATACAATCTTTGAAATTTTAGAAAATTGTCTTAAACGAAAATGGCGGTCATAAAAAGGAAAATAGATCGCTTTTCAAATCAGTTTTTTCATTTTTTTTCTTTTTCTGTGAATGATATCAAATTTTCAAAGATTGTATCATTTAAAGCAATATATTGCGCAAATTTTCTGAAAAATTATTAAGGTTGTGTTCAGTGACCTTTCCTACCTCTTTCTTTTAGCTATTTTTCAGTCACATTTTCAGAGGGCTGAAAAGGTTATCTCATCATGTTTAGGGTCATTCTGACCATGAACATTGTGATCCTGGACCTGTAAATGGTATTTGGAACTAGTTGAATTGACTGGAGGTCAAAACAGAACTCGGTTATCTTTGTTCAAAAAATGTCTAAAAATGCAAAAATTTTGTCACTTCCTGTTTTGTCATTTCCTGTTAACTTCCATAGCACCTTAATTTCTAATGTAAGAATTCACTCGTAAGATAATTATTTAGTGATTCGTAATGAACCGTAGATATAAGTAATTACTCAGTATTTTGCAAGGGACTGATCTTTAGCGATCAGAAATTGTTTATTCCACGGTTGCTATGCAGCTCGTTGAGAATTCCTTTTGAGAAGTGACGTCATTTCAAATGATTACAAAAGACCTTTATAAAGGACTGAGAATATCAAGTTTTCCATAGCCATCAATCTAAAGATGGCTATGTGCAAATATAGTAAGGTTGGCACCAATCTTTGGGGCTAAACTGAACTTATATACTAGGCAGAGGGTAGTTTATAAGTAGTCTCTGCATGCAGGGTATTAGAAAACCCAAAGCGATCTTAACATTTCGGGCCTCCATTTTGAAGAGCATTATCTATGCGAGGATGTCAGAGGAAGAGTTTTCATTGGGATTTTGAATTTCAACATAACGATTTTTTGACTTTTGCGGTATTACCAATAGTCAGAAATTGGGTGTGCGTGATACCAGTATTGAAATTTGATGCCATAATGTATAGTGCATAAAATGATCACAGCCAGATAAATAATTCTGAGAGATACTGATCAATTGAATGTTGAAATATAAAAACCTTCTTGATAGAATAAGCTTTTTAAAACACAAACAGTGCAATTCCATTCAAAGTAGGAACTGCATATTCATTTGTGTGATGAATAAATCTAAATATGTTTGTAAAACCTCTCTGTTTAAATACCAGTCAATAAATAAATTACTGAGTGAGGTTACATTCGATATCTTTGTATGAGGTATTCTCATTTCAGTAATGCTTGCAGTACAGGGTTTCATTAGCAGCAGGCAACAGGCAATTTAAATGGTTATTTTCACAAAATCGCCTGTTGTGAGAAATTCTAGTGAAACCCCTGGTTTGTAATGTACTTGGATACTGAAGAAACCGGATATAACCTCAATTCGGTAATGTGCTCGTAATGTACTTAGAAATGATTTCTGAAGTTCATGGCGGACATTTTAAAATGCTGGCCAATTGAAAGATGGCGGTGCTGTGTTCAAAAATAGATTTCTTCTGTTCTTCAATAATGTTGATAAATGTTGTGATTTTCCAGGTAGGTGCTTCAGGGCTGCCACATACAATTGGTCAAGCACCACTGTCATCAAGAATGTCCGCTTTTCTAATGATGACAGAAAAAGCACTTCCAGCATCACTGAGACCTCAAAGCGACAGTAAGATGCTAGGTGATGAAAGATCAAGATCATTGATTACAGAACAAGTGTGCAAGGCTCTTGTACAATATCCATGGGAGTCCTATGAAATGAAATCATTGTACAGTGTTTCTAATGAACATAATGGTTTACCCAGTCATCAGTCTCATTCTGAAGATTTGAAAGATTCACATGCGACTGGTCCATTAAGTAATTTACTTGATGAGTTGAAGCTTATTCGCAGTGTTGTTCAACCTTTTAGTTATACTTCAGATGACATTATTATACATGAGGATACAAATACCTCTACAGCTGTTGACTTCCAAGAAAGTAGCTGCATTAAAAGGAAAGGGTCATTGGACAATTATGATACTGGAATAATCAGTCGTTTTAAAGAAAATGTCACAGTTGTACAAAGAGTTCAAACTAATCTCCCAGATACAATTGTGGTACAACATGTTTATCCTACAACTTCAATATCACACACAACTCCCTGCAGTGTGCCAAATATCCAGTCTACGTTCGTCAGTAAGATAAACAATAGTGCACCCCTGGATAGTGCTAAAGGAATCCACTGTGTTTTGATGAGTGACTCTAAGGGAAAAGTTGATCCAAAGGCATCACCAGTACAAAGCACAACTAAAAGGAAACCAGGGAAAAAACCCACTGAAGAAACACTTCTCCTCATGAAAGAGCATTTAACAGATTCTGTAAGCAAAATAGACTTTGATTGTCATAAATCTTGAACAGTCAGTTGATCACTCAATTAATATTCCGATTCTGTATTTCTTTCCAATTCTAGTTATCAATGTAGGCAACCAAACAATGAATAGATATAGCAAATGCCTTACCTTGGTTGAAATGTGGTACTTTTTCACGTGATAGATAGAATTTTTGTAATATTTATGAAAAAACAATTTACTGTAAAACACTTAATATCTGCTACATGCATTATTCGCGAGAGTGCCACCCCCGGGTCAATTTGCTATGACAGTATTAACAAATTAAGAAAAAATTAGAATTCATACCAGTTGAAAAACATGGACACTGTTACATCAATTTTGTTTTCAGATCCCAAAGATATTTCGAACTCATGACTACAGAATTTACATAAATGACGTTACATTTGAGAACAATTTCTGGGGACCAAGTGTAACTTCTAAGTAAGTATAGCATTTCTTCTGAAATGAAACTACAGGTTGATGTTTCGCTATAATGTTATTTTAAAATAAGGCGAGTAAATAGTGACATTGGCAATAGCTTGATACTGCATATAAAACAAGGTTTAACACTGACCTGTCTTTTAATAAGTACTTTTGGGTCCTCAGAGAACTTAGTCATCTAATAATAATTTATGATAACCTGATAATCCCCATGAGTCTATTATTGTTATCTAGATTCTAGTTCCAAGATTGATCATCTTGCGAGTATTGAATAGCGGCCTACATTACATTTCAAAATTGAAAAATATTGAGGCTTGCTATGTGCACATATTTCTTACCTCAATCGATACTTAACACCACCGGAAATGTTCTCCCAATGGTAAAAATGAGTGGCTGTGTGTGTTTGTAGTGCTTCAAATTGACCAGATATTAGATTTAAGCTTCAATGACCTATGGACTTGGCAAAAAAACAGTTATCTTTCCCCCATTGGAGCAAGAAAGGTTAAACAACTACTCAGTGTAAACCAGGCTTCATAAATACTTGTACATATAAAAATAACAATCAAAAAAGAATAACATTTGCTTTGTTGTCTTCCAGAGGTATTCAGGCTTATCTATTCTACATCGTAAAGCTACGTCTGGCAGTACATTTCAAATATGTGCAAACCAAAGTTGAACTCTTGAAAATCACAACACACGAGTCAGATGGAACAGTTCGTGCACATTGGAGGGTCCAGGCACTTCCACAAATGAAGATCTTGACCAATTTTTGGAAATTCTTTCCTGGAAGGTTCCGAAAAGTTGTTACACAGGAATCTGAGTGAGTGATACTATCTCTTTCCTCTAGAAATTGGCCTCTGGTAATACTAAAATAATTTTTTTTTAAATTTAGTTTTTCCCCATGGGCAAAAAGAAAGCCATTTTAAAAAAATCAACCTTGCTGAATGGACTAAAGACCATTTTACAGTTTACTCTAGTGACGCAGTGAGGGTGGACTCCAGTGTCAGTCATCACAACTTGTCTGTTTTAAGTTGCTATTCATCACAACTTGTCTGTTTTAAGTTGCTATAGCAAACATAATTACAACTAACTAAGATGTTTGCAGAGGAAAATATGTAATATTACATGTGTACTTTTGGACCATATTGATGCAATTGTCACATGTTACTTTTCATATATGGACTCCTCCCCACATTCCTATATTCTGGATCAAGGAAGACCATTTTTAATTCCTATAACTTTCCTTACAATTGATGGCATATTGTGCTAAGATATTCACAATTAATTTATTAATAAATATTTATTTCAGGATCTATGAAGGTATATCTACATTCTATCTGCAGGGGGATGGTTTGGTGTACAAGCATCGTGTAGATAGGGTGAGTTGATTAGGAGTTCAAATGGGATGATACATCCTCAAATCTGCTCAGAATTGTCCTTACACAATGTTGTTCCTTTCAGTGGTTTTGGGCAACCTTAGTTTAGAGAGCTATTCGCCAAAACACACATCTTTGCTTGGATTAAGAAATAATTCACTTCAAATTGCTTCAATTTAATGGCCCTTTCAATTCAGGATGAATTGATAAAAACTACGGAATCCCTGCTGGTTTAGTTTAAAAAATCTGATACCAGGAGAGATAAAATTGCGTTATCGGTAGCAATATGTGAAGTCTGATGGTCAATGTGCTAAATTAAATTGCAGTTAAAAGGATTCTCGATTTGGAGTGTGAAGGCTTAGTATAGCTTATTTCGCCGTTACCAATGTCGTCAACAATTCAGATTTTTTACATAGTGTAGATTGAAATGTGATCTTTTGAATATTTAAGATTTAATTATGGTAATACATGTATTTTTATTTCTTTCATAAAACAAATATGAGCGAACCCCTACCTTCGTTATTAAAGACAAATGGCTATTGAAATTGATACTTACTCTAATCAAAATGAATTCTTACATAAAGAGACATGTTATGCATGATTGTACTTCAAAATGTTGTAAATAGATATAGACAACTACAGTTCCATCTCTAAACATGTCTGGTGACAAAAAGCTCAATTTTCTTAGATGATATGGTCAACGTTTTGAAATTATTTTTACTTATCAATTTGGATTTCAGAAATTCAACTCTACCTACATGGCCATTTTATATTTCATTGAACAAATTCGAAAATCAACTGATTTGGGGAAAACGAGCATTGGCATAACATTAGATTTTTCCAAGGCCTTTGACACAATTAATCATGACATTTTGATACAAAAACTTGAATATTATGGCATCAGAGGAATTGCTAAGTCCTGGTTTGAAAGTTATTTAAAAGACCGCAAACAATATGTCACCATTAACAATTATGAATCTAAACAATCATCTCTAAATTGTGGTGTTCCGCAGGGCTCGGTACTTGGACCACTATTATTTATTCTTTACATAAATGATCTGCCTTTTGTTGCCCCTAATCTAAAATTTATTATGTTTGCTGATGACACCAATCTTCTTGATAGTGATTATGATTTAAATGTACTTATGACTAGAACTAATGCAAACTTGAATTCAATAGATGACTGGATAAAAGCAAACAAACTTTCACTTAATATTGGCAAAACCAATGCTATTCTATTTGGACCCCAAAAAAATCAAACAAATCTGAATCTTAAAATACGCAATGAGAACATAACTTTCCGGGAAAAAATTGACTTTCTTGGAATTATTATTGATAAAAACTTGAAATTTAAAGAGCACATAAAATCTGTTGAAACAAAGATTTCTCGCGTCATTGGTTCTCTTTATCACATTAAACATCTACTTCAAATAGACAGTTTCAAAACAATTTACTACTCATTGATACACTCTCAATTAAATTATTGCAACATAATCTGGGGTAACACATTTAAATCATTTTATGATCGTCTACATAAACTGCAGAAACAATTCTTAAGGCTAGCTTTAAATAAGGATAGACTTTCTCACTCCGCTCCCCTATTTAAAGATCTTAGAATATTAAATATTTTTGATGTCAACAGATATTGTACTGGTCAGTTCATGTACAAAATCTTTAATAAGCACCCCAGTCTTCCAAAAAATCTATTTCAAGACTTGTTTGATATCAACATTAATATTCATCATCATTACACAAGACAATTGCATTATTTTCATATCCCTAAATGCTCTAAACTTTCCCTTCGCTATCTGGGTCCTAATCTTTGGAATGCTCTACCACATGATATTAAAAAAAGCTCCACTCTAAATATTTTCAAATCTTCATATAAAAAACTACTCATCTATCGATAATGTATAATACCAATATCATACTATACTGTTGATTTTATACTGGTACCTGATTTTTGTAACATTTTTACATTGTACATCCTTAGATTAATTGTTAATACCATTTTTATATACCTACATGTAACATAATATAAGTGTTTTCTTTTATATGTAGTCTAGTTGTCATTTTAATGATTTCTGTTAAACCGCAACATATACCCACTAGGGTGTCTAGCGGCTTGTTTTTATAGTGTATATTATATAAGAATTATGAAATAAATAATTGAATTGAAAAAAAAAAAATTGGAATTTAATACATGAAATATTTGGGGTTCGCTGTTTTATGAAATAAATAAAAAATATTACCATAATTTGATCACATTTCAATCAAAACTATGTAAAAAAATCAAAATTGTTGGTGACATTGATAACGTCGAAAAAATCCAATGAACTTCATTCTCCAAACTGAGAATGGTCCTTCCTAACAACATCTTCATCTTAATAGAGGTTAGTTGATTCATGAAAATACAATTAATTTCAATTGCTTCTTTTGAAATATAGCCCCTTTAATTATATGCTTTAAAAGCAACTTTGATTTTATTTTTCTATTTATTAATTTCAGGTGATAGAAGATGAAGAACAAGTCGTGAATAAGTCAGGAATTGCCCTAAAGATGGCAGTGTTGATAGGTCTGGTACCAAAGACATCTATTGAGGAACTTGCTACTCTACTGTATGGAGAAAATGATTTTGGAATTTTTCCGAACTAGATCTATTAATCTAAAAAGTATGAAAACACCAGCATATTCATTGCAGCTCTATCATACATAAAAGTGGAATTGAAAATATTCTCACGCACAAACCACATTTACAATATTGTATTGAACAATGATTGAATAGAGACTGGTTGGCCACCGTAGTTATACTGAAACGTTAGTCAACATAAAATGAAATATAATGATAGGGTTATGAAAATAGTGTAGTATCAAACCTTCCCTGATGTCCTGTTGTCCTTGTAATATTGAGTATGTGTGGGGAAAATACATGAAATAGTGAGAGATGAAACGCAGTTACAAAAAAATTATTTAATTGATATAAATATGTTTATCATGTTGAATGCCAGAATGCCAAAATATTATTTAATATATGTAGAGAGATTTTTGAATATTTATTTTACTTACCTGTTGAATGGAAATCCATTCAAAGTTTGGAGTGACAATGTAATATTTATCAGCAGGCCCGCCAGGGGATCCTATTAATTTTGTCAACATTATTACTAGTTATTAGGTAGGGTGATCCAAAATAACACTTAATCTCATAGAATGAAGTTTGGGATACAGAGGATGCTTATGTTCGTCCCTCCAGACAGTCACCCATGGACATTTATCAATGTTATGTTATGGCAATTTTGAAGTAAAAACTTTGTTACATTAAATTCTCAATATTTTTTGTTGTTTGATGTTTTTAAAACATTATTTTCAATATTTTATGATATCCAAATAAATGTTCAATACCTACATCAATGTAAAATTATAAGCCACTTCTGATAATATAGCTATGGCAATGTTTAGGATGGTACATGGTCAAAATCAAACAGAATGTTGTATTTGAAGAGAAAATTAAGGTCATTTGTATTTGACAGTAAGCTCCATGTACAGTCATTCAGCGGTTTTGGTTTTAAATGTTGACTATAGAAGTTACTTCAATTTTTTCAAAGCTTAACTTTCTTATAGCACTAGGGCCATGATCCATGGGAATGATTTGGTAGCTCTTGCTGCCATTTTAGTGATAAGGATGATTAGGTAGGGGATAAGATGTGATGAAAAATAAAATGGACGACTAGGTAATTAGCATCAGAGTGGCATTGAGCTGAGACAATTTTCCTTCAGGAGACGATGAACATGCGAAATGTCACCACCTGTCATTTGTTACAGATGCGAATGCCAGACGCCAACTGCCATCACAAAAATGGAGACCATAACAATATGTCCCCACTTTTGGTGGTGACATAATAGTTATTGTGGTTACTCAACTGCAGCAACCACAGCACAACCAATAACTGGAAGTTAATTAACATCATATATTTACATTCTTTTTTTTGAAGTATATTTTCAAGCTTATTTAAACTAGATTTTTGATAAACTGCTGGTATTACAATGTTACATGATTTGCAAACAGTACATAAACATAAATGTTTACTCTCTATCTCAGTATTTTAAGTACTATAAGAATAAAGCTTTTTTAGAAAATCGGAAATTTATTAAGACTGAGAATCATAATTGAAGTTTTAATTATTGTAAGATAATACAAATGTACACTGATCCTCTAAATGTCTTAACTTTTTCTTTGAATGTTCAAGTGCACATAAATCATTCCATAAATAGTCTACATCACAGGGCATTCTTCATACATGCTCCTGGATTGAAAGTTGAGGGTTAACAATTTTCAACAATTGCAATGTATGGAAAATTAGTAGTACAAAAATGTATATCTAGAATATATTAACCAACCCTTGACTAAAAGAAACTGAAAGATGTACGGCATGTATGGAATGCGTTATGTGTACCCGAAAATATCATGGGACTCCAATTAGGAAGAAATTGAAATTTCTGAGCATGTGAATACACCTAAAGTGAACAAACTTGAATATGCTGTGTCACGTCTGAAATATCATAAAGCATTGTATAAAGTTCAACTGTATAGAGAATATATGCTTTTACATACAAATCATACTTCATTTAAACATTTTAGCACATTAAGAGGCTGGAGGGTTATATGACCTTTAGAATATAAGTGATTTACTGTAAAAGCTGAGTTAAAAATATTGCAGCATCCTACATGTCCTATACTACACATTGCCACTGCTACAACACAAGAAAAACAGCAGCTCCATGGAGTAGTAAGTCCCACCAAACAAAACATTATTTATTCACCATTATGCTAGATATAACCAAAGCAGTTGCAACATCTCCCTTTTTCAAAAACGACACCTGTAACAAATCAAAATAAACCAAAATGGGCATGTACTATTCAATTTATAGCCTGGAATATCAAATTTGCTTGATTTTAAAGTCATTGGGTAGATTTCTACACATTAGCATAGTGTATAAATCCATCAAGACAGTATTTTTAAATTAAAGTTAAATGCAAAGCCTTCTCGATGTTGACAAAAAATTCTTTAGTGGCAGAGGTCATGTATAAGGCATCAGCCTGTAAAATATGAAACAAAATTGACAAATGGGTTTGTTGTATCCCTACTCAATGTTGTAAGGTGGGATAAACAGTTTAAACACAATACTAACATACAAACATTTTCTAAAATGTGCTGGACAAATCATATATTTGCTTGACTAAATACTTTTTACTTTGCATTAAATCTTACATTATGCAAATAATATTGAATGATAGTCTTACAACAATTATAAGCAGTTATATTATTATATACAGTAATACATATCAAATTTCAATTATACAAATGAAAGTATCATTATTAAATATTAGAAAAACATTGTTCAGATCACATCTTATAATATTGTACCTTTGAATATAAAGTTAAGAAGAGTTAATATACCAAAGTTTAGCAATAGTAGCCAAATTGTTTAATTTGTTATTGTTGTAAGGGATTACTTTAGTAATCTGTTGTAAAGGGAGGCTGTCTTTACCTAAATTTCAACAGTAACTGTCTGATGTATTTTATGATGACATCAATTCATGTCGTTTAATAAATATTGATGAATACTGTAAAAATAAATCGCTTGTTGCAGCATTCATTCAAGTCATTCGGGTCTGAGGTGGTCCAAAGCTTAAAATGGGGATTCTCAAAATGCAAGAGATTTCTTTCCCATACATTATCAATTTTAAGATGCATCATGCAGTAACAGTTGAAAAATAGGTCATTGTCTACAGACATCTATTGGCTATCATTAGCCAAGGCTATGTAAAGAAAATGACAGAAATTATCATGAGATGCTCTTCAGTTTAGAGAAGCGGTGGGAAGTGTACACTTTCTTCAAATCAAGAATTGATATATTCACCCTCAATTTCAGGGTTTCAGCAAAAAGTGCATGACTGTGTATGATTTAACAGATTTTCATGAACCTCACATAATTAATGTATAGGAGGTATATTCAGTGAAATGCACCTCACATAATTAATGTTACTGTCAATTTCTGGATTTTGAAGAATACAGAATGAATGCTACCAAAATATTTAGATGTAAAGTGGGACACATTCTTCACTTACCCTGTAGCTATTAACTTTTTTTCAATTTCTGAATGTTTCATTTCTTCGTTTTCACTGTACATGTCCTTATTAGCTAAACATTTCTCTTGCTCAAAAGCACAAATATAACAAATATTAAGTTCATTACACTGTAACAGAGTGTTAGAAAAGAGTAATACATGTACATTGACCACTAGAAAACATCTATGTAAATCTTGCATAGTCATAAAGTAATTCAAGTGGTTTTTATTGACTAAGTCAACTCAATGATCAGATACTACCAGAATACAGTTTCATTTTACATCATATTAAACTGAAGCAGTTATTACAAACATGTATTGAATAAAACACATTAAAAGCTTAGAAATAAATCATTTAACTATCACAAATTTTGTATTCATGAAGAAGTAAATTACATTTTTATTCACTTTTACATTTTATCTTATAAGCATACATCATAATGGCTACCCTATGCAGACAGTGCTTGTAGAAATGCTTGGTGAGGATGTTTGTGTGGTTTGGAGCCATTTGAATTTTGTTATTTGAAGTTTGTTATTCAGACTAGTGAAAGTGAAGGTTTAATGCCTATCCCTAAAGAATGAAGTACGCAACTATTTCCTTTGCATTGGGTATGAATATACACTTGTATGGAATATAACTGAATACACAACATGGCTTGGTTTATAAAATATCACAAATTCAAATGTAAAACTGACCATTAACTCTGCACCATGTCCACATATAAAGCATCAAGCATTTTCTGCAAGTACTGTCTGAATAGAGTGACTACAGGGTGGGCCAAAATTTGTCAATTTTTGAACATTGCATGTAACATAAGATAGAAAAAATTGAAAAACACAATATTAAACATCAATCTCATATATGAGAATAACAACTACTTTTTCCACCAGGAAATTCTATATTTTTTGATTTAACACATTTGTGCAAAACTTTATCATATTGACATTTCTTTTTCCACCCTTTAAATTATCAAATTGTACATTCGTATAAATATAAAACTAACCACATTTATAATGCTTTCTACATTCAACTTGTTTTCTATTAATCTAGTAACATATAGTGATGCTTCAATTGATTCGAGCAGATGACCATCCTTTATTTCAGCCAGTTAGCTAGATCCCCATGTACTCAAATTTTTCAATTTATTGTAGAATGCAAACATTTACAATAACATATAATTTGAATAATTAACACATACAAGTATATGATTGGCATCATTATTTAAAATATATATACATAATTTCATATAAAGTATAGACCCCTCATATTGCATACCTTTAAAATGTCCAAACTACTTATACAGTATAAGTATATACAGTTTATATAGCATATCATAGTTTTATACATATTATATATCAGTAAATATCGCCCTAGTGTACGCTGAGCATGCTTGCTCCCCTATGAATGGACTAATCCAACTGTACACATATTGCAAGGAGGGGTGTCAGAAAATGGAATGCACTTGATTTTGATCAGTTTCAAGAGATCATCTTGATTATAATATTTTATATTTTAATCTATAGACAATCTATTTAAGAAATACCTATTCTGAGCCAGGAATCACTTCCATTGATTTCCACTTTGCTAGCAGGTTCCTAGCAATGCCATGCTCAGGCATCTCTGCTTCATCATGGCTATCTTTTTCACTGATCAAATTTGGGTTGACATTTGGACTGCTTTCAAACACCCCTCCATCTCCCATCATTTCTTGAGGGGTTTTCTCTGACACTATTTCTGTTTGTTCAACACCATCTGGCTCATGGCGTTCAAATGTATCATCAAAATCCTTCACAGAGCTTATTCTCTTAGATAAATATGGATTGCGATCCCGCTTAGTAGACATTTTACGAGTTATTTCACTTTTCTCTGGAGTAGGGGCACCAACTGATACATCCTCCATTGATTTCCATTTGGCAACTAAGCCACGTGAGATCCCCTGGGGTGGGCGGTCATCATTTAGCTCATCTGTGGATTTGACAATCTCTGGGGCTTTATCAATTGAATCACTTTCTGATACATTGCTAGTTACAATTTGAAGGGGTGCATTTTTGAGGCCAGAAGGTGCTGCCTTATGTGTGGCAGCCTGTGACGATTTACGTTCACTAGAGGCAGGCTTGCTTTCTTCTGCTTGGCTTGGGGCAACAGGAGGGGTCCATCTTTTCTTCTTTGTAGTGGATTTCTGAAAATTAGTATAAATAATATAAAAAAAGCTAAAAATGACATCATATGAAAAGTACATGAAGAAGAAAAGCACAATGAGAGAACCATTCAAGTGATAAATTCCATGTTGTGAGTGTGGCTGTGATGCAAGTTGGTCAAGTCAAGTAAGATGATCAATTAAAGCCTTTTAGCAGGGATACATCTATATATGCACATAGAATGTCAAACAGCTCTAAAACATATTTTTCATTTAATAAATTAAATTTTACTCCAATTGCAAATCAAATTCAAGAATGTGATCAAGTGATTTAACATCAATATTTTAAACTTATTTCATCCCTAAAGTCCCACAGAAATGATCAGACTTTCTCTGTGTTACTTTAGGGATGTATCACTGGATACCCAACAGCCGTTTGACCTACTTTAAATGGGTGTTTCAGTCATGTGACAAGTCTATATTTGAATCAAAATGAGAGTCTCGTAATCAAATGTATTCCCCTGGGAAAGACCGGACATCATTTTGGTCAATGATGCCATTGGGAACAAACTGATATGCGCTTGTAGGCTTTTCAATGTTGCTAAAAGAAGCCATGTTGGCATAGCTATAACATTACTGAAACACACATCTAATGTAGGTCAGGTAGGGAATTCCCTCTCTCAGCAAGTCAACAGCTGATACTTCACTTTGTTAGGTATCCAGATAACATATCTCCATGGTTACATGCACATGCTAAATGGAGTATAAACCATTATTGAAATAGAGTTATTACTGAAATCACACTACAACACAACACAACATAACCAATTATTTTTATTAAGTATATACATGTATGTGCCACCAAACTTTATAAATCCTGCTTGAATAAATGAAGCAATTTGTTCAGATGATATCCGCAGGGTAGGGTACAGGAAAGAGCTATCAATGACATCTTGCTTTCACACTCTATAAGGAATGGCGGATCCTACATGAAATTACTTTTTATGGCAAAATAAAATACATAAACACATTCCCTGACATAATGGCTAAATAACAAACATTCTGATACGAATGGAATGCTAGTTTGTGCCCGCAACTATAGCTCAGAATGTGCAATACATATACAGGGGGTCTTGTTTGAAGTCCATTCCTGATAATACATATACAGGGGGTCTCGTTTGAAGTCCATTCCTGATAATACATATACAGGGGGTCTCGTTTGAAGTCCATTACTGATAAGCTTTGATAATTCAAAATTATGAAAACAAGAGAGTATTTCTCATATGACTATATTTTCACCTTTTATCAAAAATATGGTAAAAGCAAAATTTGGGTGAAAATCAACTTCCTAATGATTGGAATTTTATTCTTTTCATTATTATGACATTACAATACTTGGATGTGCATAGACATAAAGTCCATTGTTATGAAATCAAAGCAAACTGTCAAAGATGTAGTGGCACCCATAGCAACAGTGTTTAAGTTGCCATTTTTTTGTTGTATATAAGTAAATCATGTCACAAGTAATTTCAGCTCAGGATGAAAGACAACTGTGAGGTTAAGATGGCTTAATCTGAGTTAGTCATGTAAGAAATATAACCTTAGATACTGGTTCACTGGGTGGAAGTGGAAATGTAAATTAGTGAAGCTGGTTCACAATCAAGCTCAAGTTAAACTGATTTTACTCTTGAGAGATGGAAACCCATGGAGGATGATTTGTAGAAAAATTTGTCTTACCTGAGAGAAACTCTGTTCCAAGACAGTTTACAAGAGTATGCTCTAAAACTTTAATTGTATTCCCAAAAACTTTGAAATGTTGCATTTTTATGTGGACTAGGCAAATGTAAGATGTTGATAATGACAGTCAAATTGTGCAAAAACTGATCAAAATAGCCGAAAAATCAATGATTTATGACATCAATATAAACAAGTATTCTGTATTCAAAATGTCATGCATAGTCCACAGAAATCAAATGGAAATGTTTCAAAGTATGAATAAGACAAGAATTTCTTGAGAAAAAGTCGGTTAAACTCAGCCTGAGGATTGGCTACTTTCATCTACAACGTTTCCACTTACACCTAATATGGTTATCTTATTTCAACTAGAATCCTTAAAGTCTAGGAAAGAGTACTTGAAAGCGGGACATGCTATATGTATAATAATTAACAGGTTCTTATTCCAGTCAAGTCTTCTATTATATTGATATCATGCACAAGATATCTATAAAAATTATAGAATTGATACATTAAGTTATTACATTAATATTACATGAACTTCAAGACTAAAGTTGACCATTAAATCTTGGTAAGAACCAATCTTCTAACTCAATCAATTATTTTTGTTCTCCCATCAACATGAAAATTCAAATTATTCATTCTAAAATACCTATATCTTCTAGAAAACAGTTAGTGGTTTTGCTCATAAATAATTAAACTATATAATATACTACGTAATATATTCTCTTCTAACTTTTGGGGTAAAAGTTCATTCTATCCAAGATCTAATGGTTTCCCAACTTCTCAAACAACATTTTGATTTGACATTTACATTTTAATACACTTAAACACAAAGTTTTAATCAACAGGGATATTATAAGGGTAAAATGCTTTAATTTTGATCATTATAAAATTGGTGGTAATACACTATATGACACATTTTACTGGCACATTTTTAAAAGGCACCAGCATACATGGGCGTAGCGCTATTTTTTCAAGTAGTACGCCACGACCACAGGAACAAGAGTTGAGTGAATCAAAAAACGAGCATTCAGGGGGGTCTGGGGGTTCTCCCCCCGGAAAATTTTCAAATTTGGTTATATTTGGAGCAAATTTGCAACCATCTGGTACGCCTGTGTGCACCCAGCGTACCGGGCGCTACGCCCATGGCATATAGTGAATCCCAGAATATAAAGCTCAGAGGTCCAGTTGGGTTGATAAATACAAAGATTATTATATAGTTAGACAAACTAGAAAATGGCAACTACACAGAGTAGTATATCCCAAAAAACAAAACATTTTCCTAAATCCTGTCAAAATCGTCATTTTGAATATTTCATGCTTTAAATAGATGGAAATATTCTTTATCACAATATTATATCAATGAAAACAATGTTGGGGGTTACCTCAAACATGAAATGCTGGAACAAATATGTTTTTGTAAATATTTTGAAGAGTTTCACCACAGTGTTAAACTATGGCTATGATTTCATCATGTGAGACACAAACAACTGAATTTATAACTACAATGGATTTATAATTTGGAGCTACAAACATTTATTCATTTTTGATAATTTTGCCACACTTTTAATTTCTAAATGGAGAACACAACTCTCAGCCATATTTAACAAAGAGATCAGAAGAGCAAAATCAGTTTCCTCCCTAAAAAATTTAGCTAATTTTATTTCAGAGGTTATATTGTAAAATATATATTTTGGATTAAACCATTTAGCATTATACATCCTTCTACCAAACAGAAATTAATTGGTCTACTTGATCCCTGTGAACTTCGTTCATTGGGATAATATTGATAAAAGGGTAAAGGCCAAAATACAATGAAGGAAAAATTGTAATCTATAAACAAACCAAAGTTTTTGAGAGCCAAACTGAGCAAACCTTCTTCCCTATAAGCAGAAAATGATTACTATATGATCCTTAGGAGTTACTGTCATGCAGGGTTATCAATCATATATTGTAATTATGAAGTTAGATGAAATGCTGCACACTAATGAAGCATGGACAATGCAAACTAAATCAGCTAACAACAGATACATACAGATTCAGAGTTCAGGCATTGACAAAGATGAACAAACATCCCATTGAAAGAAATAGTTAGACATCAAATAGCATGCAAACTGAATCAACTAAACAACAAATTCAGAGTTCAGGCATTTATATAGATGAACAAACATTCCATTGTTAGATAACATACATGTACAAGACAAAATTCTAGAAAGTATATTTTAGATTTACATCAAATAGCATTAATAGGCCTTAAATTGTTTTTCATGATCACTGATCTAACTTTACTTTCCTGTTTTGCAACATCCTGTCAGAACGTCATGATGAATTCAAACATGGAATCATCACAGAAGTTGCAAAAACAGGTATTAACTTTAGAAGTATGTTTTGTTAGAGGAATCAGGGTTAATGGTTAGATGAAGGTGACTCTTGAGCCAAACCGCATTCAGCTGCTAGGTCATGGATGATAACACAAACATGTATATGGATTTAGAGGATTTAATGAAATAAATAAAAAATGTCAAACTAAAAAAAGAAAAAAATGCAGCTGTTGATGGATCAAAACTTAATTATTTCTTACAGGGTTGTGTGACGATTAGTTGCATTTGCTGAATTCAATGCTGGAATCATGGACATACATTGTACATATAAGTCAATAAGAAAATAAGATGGCAGAATTTCATCAACAGAGAAAGATGCGTTAAGACTATTTCTGATCTACATGTCAGCATAAGTTTCAAAGAGAATCCATCTTATGTGAGAATATTACCCATATAAGACAGGATGTGACAAACAACTAAGCTAAAGTTATTAATGTTCTACATCTCATAATCATTTCGTCCCCATTAAGTATGACGATAACGATAATGTTTTACAAAGGCACATATTTTGGACACACTTCCTAAGAAACCTAAACTTTGTAGATCAGAAATATACATATATAATATACAGAGTAACTAGAAAAACAGCAACTCCCAGAGTAGCAAATCCCACCGAACAAAAACATTTTATCAAACGCTTGACGCTTATCATTTTGAACATAGCATGATGTAACCAAGCAATAGTATAATAAATAATAAACCCATGATGTGACATGATTTCAGAGTAAAAATTCCTTCTTGAGTTGAGATCATATGATCAATAAGGCTGCAAAATGGCAGCCAGTAGCCTTCTTGAAAAATCCTTCTTGAGCAGAGTTATATGCCTATGAGGCATCAGCACATCCAATCTAAACCAAATCTGACAACTAGTATTCATAAAAAAGATGGATCAAATTTGAGCAAAATCTGTCAACTGGAATGCGACTTATCATAGATTATATTTTGAATGAAAAAATGGTTGCATTTTGATTTTAGAGGCTATCTTGAAAATTCCTTCCTAGGCATCAGCATATAAAATTTGAACATGATGACTGAACTGGTATATGAGTTATCAAAGGTCACATTTTGTAAATTCGGCAGTCATGTTGAAAATCTATCTCGTAGTAGTAAATAAGTTATCAAAATTTACATTTTTAGCAGCCATTTTGAATTGAGCGGCCATGCTGAAAACGCCTTCTTGAGCAGAGGTCATATCCCCATATCTAATCTGTCAACTAGTATTTGAGCTATTGCCCAGACAGACAAACGAATGGACAGCCAGCTTTTCTATATCCCTTTCAAACTCAGTTCGCTGGGATAACCAAGTGTGTGTGAGGGTGCTTTGCCCACCTTATATTACAATTTGGACATAAGTGTTATGAAATGCTGGTATGTTTCAATATACTGTACTGTCAAGTGAATATTTTCCATACAAAAATTGAAATAGCTAAACCCATCTAAGCTATAGGCTGAATCACACCTGAAACTAGGATTTTACTTTTGAAAACCAGAACAACGGCAACGCCAAAGCGTAGCGAATCCCATCGAACATTTTTCAAAAGGGGCACCTTCTACCAAAAGTGTCATTAGACAGTGTGCCATGCTTATACGTATTCACATACCAAATATGAACAAAATCGCTCCACTACTTTTCGAGTTACAGCAAAAATCGTAAAATAACGAGAAAAGGCCGCCATTTTTCAAGATGGCTGCCATGTGCTTTTTTAATATCTACATTTCTAGCTTTATTAATGTCCTATATAATTTTTTTTACATTTAAAACATATTGCTATTACAGTATTACATATTGCACCTAAATTACTGTAAAATCGGCACTAAAATGGCCACCATTTTTAAATGAGCGGCCATTTTGAAAATCGGCTTTCCAGCAGAACTTCTACCCCCATAGGGTATATGTTTACAAAATATGAATAAAATCGGCCCAACGGTATTTGAGTTATTGCCCGGACGGACGGACGTACGGACGTACGGACGTACGGACGGACGGACGTACGGACGGACGGACGGACGGACGGAGGCGTTCCCTATATCCCTCGAACTTCGTTCGATGGGATAATAAAATATGTGAACATTAAATGATCCTCCAATGTGACCAGAGGCAGTGCAACAATTACTCCTCCACATCATCTTGAATTCCCAATATAAAATTCTAAGGGTAGAGTTGTCAAAGGAAAGGAGTACAAGGGTAATAATGTTGGCAAACACGTTGAAAATCCAAAGAAAGGTGGAGGGAGATGAGAACCTACTTTGATAGATGGCATGTCAAATCTATCAGCAAACTAGTTTATAGTCTACCTAATAGGTTCAGTTGACTGAGGTTTTTCTACAAAACTATCGAGATGAAATCCATGGAGCCATCCTATTTCCAATTGCAGATTTCCGTATACAGACTACTTTGAATTTAATTTAATCATGAATTACATCTTTCAATTTCATGTTTACTATAATATCTACATATCATGCATATCAACTTAACAAAATGCACTTTCAAACTGAAAAGACCTAAAATTGTTTGGATTAGTTTATTTAACTACATGTAAAGTTCTGAATATAGAAATCTGCCTCCAAAAACATGTGTAAATATGCTAGCAAATTGAACTAAAAAAAGTAAGCACTACAACTCTGTCATTCATAGCACAACCATTGTTCAAGGAATCATCTAGAGGTCAATTAGGTCATCTTACTAAATTATGGGATGTACATTTATGGTATGTTTGCTGATTATTCTGGTCTCCACTCCTTAGGCTCCCATCCCTAATAATAAATAATATCTTAGCTGTCAGTAAAGATTCTTGAAGCTCTTGGTACTTACCATTGTGTACCAACTTAATAATAGTGGTATATTTTCTAAGGCTATTATATTTAGGCACATTGTCACATGATTCTTTGAGTAATTGATATTCCTTCTAGAATTGATTTTCATCATTTATAAATCTGTGATCAATGTCCCTTATGACATATTTTTATACATCATAAAGATACAATTTATAAATCACCTATCCTTATAGACAAAATCACCAAGTTCAAAAATAGAGTGACTTAAATTATAATCCTTATACCATGCGAAAAAGAAGTGTAAAATAATGATAATTCTGAAAGGAATGGAATCTATACCCTTTTATAGTATATAATGGTGAGAGCTGTGAATAATTTGGAATGTAAATGTCTAAGGGTAGAGACTAACCTTAGACTTGGGGGCTATGACCACTGGGGTGGCATCTTGTTTGGCTTTGTTCTCCATCTCCATGAACCTCTGCTTCATGGATCGTGCAAATGCAGGAGGAGGGAGGGCTTCTTCCTGTTCATCAGTCTCACGAACAACATCAGGTTTACTGTCTGGCTCATTTTCATACACTCCACCTTGAGGCTTGCTTTCATATTGTTCATTAATGATGGGGGATGGTGCAGGGTTATTTTCATACACACCACCATTAGCTTGATCATCGCGTGGTGGTGTGAACCTTTTGGGGTCTTTCTTCACAACTGGCTTAACTGCTCCCTCCTTATTCTCTGCCTCCATTTGCATAAACAAGCTTCTCATATTTTTAGCAGTTGAGGGTGGAGGCAAAGCTTCATCTATGGAGTCAGTCTCTCGTACCACATCTGGTTTTTCAGCAGGAGTGTTCTCAAACACACCTCCATCAATTTTGTTCTCGTACTGAAATCTTGGACCACTGTCAACTGCATCGTCACTCTGTGATAGTTTAGCAGCACGCTCATCTTCTCTCGGTGGGGTGAAACGTTTGGGGGTCCCTTGTTTAGGCCCTCTATTATCTGGATCAGGGCTGGCTTCCTTCTGCTTCCATTGGGCGAGTAAGCTACGTGCTGTGCCTTGAGCAGGAAGGGCCTCCTCAACCACATCACTCTCTCTCATTATATCAGCTCTCTGCTCTGGGTGACTCTCAAACTCACCAGACTCTACCTTGCTCACATGTTCTTCAAATCGAGGACCAGAGGGGGTACTTTCAAATTCACCCTTATCTGGCGTCTGAGATTTAGCACGATATTGTGATGGGGCTGGTTGATTCTCAAATTCTCCGGCATCAACTCTCTGTCCTCCTTCAGTCAGAGATGGGCTTCCCCATCGTCGTTGGGGTTTGTTGGCCTTGCTTTCTTGAGGGGCAGTATCAGCATTCTCTTTCTCCATCTGTCTGAAACGTTGGGCCATGTTGCGGGCACTGCCAGATGCGGGTAGGACCTCCTCCTCCAGGGCATCACACTTGACAACATCAGTCCTCTCTTCTGGCTCATTCTCGTAGACCCCTTGAGTTGCCTGGAGGATAAGGTGAGGGTGATCGTTACGTGGTGGTGTAATTTTACGCACTGGTTTACGACGATCACCCACATCCTCATCTAATCCATAATTTTGGAATTTGTTTAAGAGATTTTTTGTAGTTTCTGGACTGGGTACATCAGCAATTGACTCCTGAAATTCAGCATTGTTTGGATTATTACCGGGCGTTTTGGGCAACCCATCTGTTGCAGCAGCCATATACCTACTTTTGAGAGAACCCAGCTCCACCTTGGGGGCCTGAAACATAAACCAAGCTGATTAACAAGGGTTGGGAGACATGGAGGGGAGATCTCAAATGCACAAGCCTGAACCCCACCACAATGCATGGATCTATACTGCTCGCCTATGTATATTATAACTGTGAGGCATTTAACTCTCAGATCTATCTTTCTATCTTAATCCTAAGGGAACCAGGTATATTACTATCAAATAAATAAAGTTTAAACAAGAAGCAAGCATGGCTTTAACAATTTATTCAGTTTTATGGATTAGTAAACCCAATTATTTTCTCTGAACTGAATTATAAAAAGACAGACCATTGAGTACCAATTCACTTGTTGCAATAACAAAAATATAAGGAACCCAACTTGGGCTGCCATTTTGAATTCAAATTTCCTGGACAGTTGTCACGACAGCACTATCATTGACAGTATGTGAGATAAGACATCAAATTTAGAATACTAGAAATTCTGCAAAATGCTTCAAATATTCTGGAATCTTGAAACATCATACCACACAATGAATAGTCATGTGATATCTGGCAATTTCTATTGTACCTGTCATACTAAAGAAAGCTGTGAAAGCAATCATTTTGAATAGAAGAAAGTCGCTAATATGACAATTAACTAGTCATAAATGGTTATATTGCATTAAAATGGGTCAAAACATTAGACCCATTTTACAACTAAACAAGAAGCGTGTTTAAGTATAGCAGCATGAAAATATTTGGGTTTAGGTTTCCTCCAACTCTTAAAGTTCACTTGAAGGCAATGACATGCATTATAGGTAATGAGAACTAAAGGGGTTCAGGGTAATGAATTATATTGAGAGACCCTCCTGGAGCAATACCTACCAGAGTCATTTTTGAAAGACTCAACTAATCTGCATGCATCTGTGCCCAATGCCTGGTTTTATGTGGTGGAATTAGTTCATGCATTGTTGATTGTGGCAAACGATAGTCAAGATCAATCAACTTAAAAATATTCTTAAACCTCAGTACCCCTTTTCAATGAAACATACAATTGTATAGTTTCTATATAATAGATGTCATCCTTCATTTTGCTTGGGCCAGACTGCCATAGCTGTCTATGCTATACATTTGGAAAATGATTTATGAAAAAGAGTTGGTTGAATTGAATATCTTGAATTATCATTTGCCACATTCTTCGTAATCAACAAACACAAAAACACACACTGAAAACAAATAAATCACTTTGTTAGTAATACATGGAATTCTAAGGATTCAGCAAGATGACTATCATCATGTTATATATATTGGTATTTTGCATCTAAACCCTGTTCCTGTTAAGTGTTTCTCTACCTATGTAGTTATATGTTAGGGGTATACACCCCATGCAAACAGTGCTTGCAGAAGACACTCCATGCAGATATATGCAAGGACGCGTCAGAATTAATGGTCATTTTTTAATTAAATTATAAAGTTTCAAGTTTATTATGTTTATGCATACAGAGTGTTTAGGGGTAGAAAATTTCCAATAATTTTTTGTATGAACATGGTATCTTGATCATCAATACTGTATAAAGGCTTTATTAAATATTAAATATTTCCCTTTTCTAAGGTAATACGAATTCAGCTTATTCATGAAATATTATGAATTCAAATTCAAAAACATGCATATCAAATCTGCACAGAGCTTTTCTGCAAGCATTATCTGCATATTATGGTACATTATAAGACCAATACATCCATTTCTCTGTCATAATTCATGTAAATAGGCCATTAGGCATGTTCTAGATAAAAAGATATGTGATGAAAGACAGTATGACATGTTCATAACTAGACATTTTCATTGATTTCTAGACAACATGAAAATCAAGACATGTTCTTATTTGTTAAAGGTAGATTACATAAGTACATGTATGGAATATGATTTCCTTCTTAGAATTTCATTTTCTGGTTATAAACTAAATAAAATAATGCTTCGATCACCAAACAAAAGTTGGCAAAGAAAAAATTAGCAATTCCTGGAGTAGCAAAATCCATCAAACAAAACAAATTTCTTTAAATCACTTCTCATTTTGAACATTTATAAAAGAAATAACCAGGCAGTACTGCCCACAAAATCAGATTACTATTATTTGATCAAAAATTACAGTTTTACAAAAATTTGACTTTCCTAAAACAATTGGATTTATATTAGTTATGATTTAAAACAAAAAAGCCAGCCATTTTAAATTGATCAGCCATATTGGAAATTTCTTCTTAATTAGAAGTAGTTAAAGTCAGGGCTAAAGACATGACTGACTTATATCATTCTCCAAAGCAACCCTGGTCGTTTGGACCAAATAACCATTTTCATTAAATTAAACTGCAAGCTTATATAGACAGTAACGATTAAGTATCACCATCACATTAACTAGCATGGGAGGAATGATAGAAAATATCAGAAAATATAATAAAATCCATGGGGAGAGCTTGAATATTCTAACAGCATATATCAATATCATGTTCAAGATTTACATAATTCAAGAAAAGCGATAGTATTTAAAGTTACAGTACATTAAGTTTAAAAGTCGCATAAACAGACAAAACACAATATATGAGCTAAAACACACAGTGTACATGTATATATAAAGTGAATTCAGGTTTTTGGAAAACACTGATTCCCCAAATATTCCAATAATATTTTGGAAAGGATACTATAGCAATCCAAATATTCCCTGACCAAAATGTCCATGTTGAAAAACCATTGATGGATGGTGAGTCCAATTGTTACAATTAATGCAAATCACTTACAGACTTATATTCACATGTTAAATGTAACAAATTGAAATTTGACCGACACTTTAATTAGACAATGGAGAATTTATCTAATTAACATGTACACTATATGTCTAAGCTTGCATACAGACACTATGCACATACAATTGCAAAAGTTGTATAAACCATATAAGTCACATCTTAACTAAACATGGCAGATTAAGCATACATGCAAAAAGCACAAGTCAGTTTACTGTAAAACATACAAATATTTCATTCTTCATAGAGTGAAATGTTTTATTCACTGTCATATTCTCTCCACTCTAATTAGGCCACTATTAATGAGCTAAACCGTATTTTAACAATAAGACCTTCAACTGGTGCATATTTATCATGCATTTCCAAATACAGTTTTAAACATCTGTCTCATATCATTCCTTCTAGTGGATGTTTTCTAAAAATATCTCACAGCTTTACCCTTTACTCGAAGAAATACAGAAATACAGATGTTCCATTTCACCAGTCTTATCATTCTTCCTGGCACTTTTTCTTCAAGTTCCAGCTAGCTTTTTGTAATCTTAAACTATATTCTTGAACTAGGGATTTGAGCTAGATTTGATGTCAAGGTCAAAATTCGGGACAAATCAAGTTTGGGTACTACACTTAATATGTTTTCTGAAATTATCTAAAGGACACAACAGATTGAGGAATATGACAGTGAGATAAAAATATGTGTACAATTAAATTAAATATATTTTCTAATTTGACATTATTGATATTATAGATTTACTGAAACCAATGTGTAAAAACTGTCTGTACATCAAAATTCAACTAACAATTCAGTAGTCAATAAGTTATATCATTTCATCAAAAAGATAAATGCTCATTTTATCATATTATTATATAGAGACAAAAGTTGAGCAAAATATAAGTATTTGCTGTAATTTGATTGGTCTACATACCTCCTCAACTTTGTCCGTCTCCCTAACAACATTAGTGTTCTTGGTTGGTTCATTCTCTATGGAGTGCCCATTGACATGCTGCACAGCAGTTGCAGGAGTCGTCTCAGTGCTAGAATAACAAATAACATTTGCATCAGAAATGAACATATTGCAAGGACTCTGAAATGTTTTTGAACCACATTTGTTGAATTGACCATTTTCCATATAAATGGAAGAATAGATGGCATCATGGGTGTTGGTAGGGCTAGAATACATGACAAGAGTCACTTGATTTCATGATCTAACAAGTAATTCCATTTGGATCAGCTTAAAACACCATTGTAATGTAACTATATGATCTTATTGACATGTGAACTGTGATTTCACATTACAATAGTGATCCTTATAAGAGTTAATGAACTTTTAAAGGTTTTTCAACATTGTGTCAATGGGGATTTAGAATTTGAATAAAGGTAAATAATGGTACAAATCAAAGTTGTTTTGATAAATATGCCATCAAATAGAAGAAATGTTAGTCTTTAATGGTTAAAAATGCAGATCTCCTAAAATCTCATTAAAAAGGAGACTTTAACGAGATTCAAAGCTATATGGAAAAAGGACCATTAGAGGGAAACACTGCCTAAACTACAAGTAGCTGATAAAACAGGACATAATAGAAAACATTACACACAGTGATAAAGATTGCAATATGAAGATCAAAATGGACACAGTGTAATTTACCCAGCATGCCCAAAACCCAGTCAGATCTGGGCACTAGGAGGTGTAAACATACATGTATGAAAAAATGACAATCATAAATTTTTCAGGCTCCTTTCTCGAAGAAGTGCTTGAACACCATTCCAGCCATGTAGCTGGTTGATGAGATCTTGACTGTCGTCAATGAAGATCACATAATACCATTGGCCCAATGAAACCATCTGGTGCTACTGGAACAAAACTATTCCATCACTTTTCCAGTATTCCAGCAAATAAAAGAACATATTGAAAATGGCTGCCTATTTGCCAATTCATCATTAGACAGTGTAATACACTTCCAAGTATTCACATATACCAATTTCAAAAACTCGCTTCATTACTTTACCAGTTCAACCGAAAAAATGTAAGCCCCCCCCCCTGTAAATAACACACATATAAGAATGGCTGCAATTTGTTTTTTGTTTTTTTTCAATCCTGCTTTCTTAAAAGATGTTTAACCAAATAATTAAAATATAGAAGTTATTAAAGGTTAAGATGCTCAAATGTCCAAATTCATTAGTACTGCCAGATATCCTAAAAATTCAAAACATATACAGTGCTTCTATAATTAACTTTTCACATATTCTTGCTGATCATTTAGTGGCAAATATAACAAAATGAAAATAGTTAGAAAAGAATTCAAACTGAGTGTGTGTATATTCACCTGTAGTCTGTCTTGTACTTTGCTTTTTTAACTGTACATATGGGACTATCACTATCACTGACCATCATTATATCATCTTCTTGGTTAGAATCCATTTTAACATCTTCCATGTTTAAGTTACAATCATTAGAATTGATCCCCACACTGCAAAGATCTTGATCTTAGACGGAATAATTAGCAATATCTTTGGCCATTATTATCTAAATCCATGTTATAAGTAAGTTATTCCTATATCTGCAAGATGTGTTTCATATCTTGTCACTCATTTGCACATTATCAGTTGGATAAAGCTGACTAATACCTTGAACTATGTAGAATGCATCTGCAAGTCTTCCATGGTCTACCAAGAGATTTCATTGGCTTAGAAGTATGTGATGCGGGAATTGAGGGATGAATCAGTCAACAAAATCTATTACTATCTATATTTAGAAGTTATCAGAATAACTCCATAGGCCAACAGAGGTAACACTCCCTCATTTCTCTTCATCTAATCTATTCAATGTTTTTGTTTATAACAAACAGATGATGATTCTTGTGAAGATGTATCTGGCAGGAATTCCTAAATCTTTTGCATTATAGACTTCTGTTGCATGAACACATGTCTACTGACATATGCATCTCAAACAAATCAAGCCTGTTCAATGGTTCTGTTTCAAGACCTAACAAGGACTTGGTCAGTGCAACCATCCTCAGTGCAACAGCAAATAAATAACTCAAATACAAAGTCATTCCAATGAAGTACAGGTACATGCATGAGAATATCTGCCAATTAATGTTGGATCACACGTACCTTTATACAATGGTTGCAGATAAAATGCACCATATACAAGTGGATATTCGTGTATAAGTAAGTTGTATACTTGGAAAAATGACCACTCCAAATAAGGTACAGAAATAATCATGTCCTTTCTAAATTCTGCATTACTAACGTAATATTGAAATTCATTAAATGGATTAATGTTGATATCTTAACTTTCTATTTGTAAGGTTTCCAATGCAGGCCCAGCAGGTATGTAAACATGTTAGATTAGTGTTAAGCCGGTGTGCTTCCTGAGGTATCTGGTTACATATAAGCACACTGAACAAGAAAACAGCAACTCCACAGAAAAGCATTGCCCAAAACCAACTCCCCAGGGTATCAACCCCCCATGCCCTTACACAACATATTTCTATCAAATCCCTAGTCATTTTGGACATTATAGAATAGAAATAACCAGAGAACTATTGTCACCTTTTTGTAAAATCTACACCCATGATGTAATCTGACACCATATATGGAATTCCTTCATGAGTAGAGTTCTTATGACTTCAGTGGGAAAATAATAAAATATGAAATGATCCGTACCTTCCCCACTGTTGCTTCAGCTTCCCTGGAACACGTCGACCGGCATCTTGAGCCTGAGGGGACCCCTCCTTTTCATTCTCATCCTCAAATCTTGAGCGAATGTTTTTCAAGCCAGCAAAACTGATATCTTCTTCAACCTTGTCCTCAGCTGAAAGTGAACAACAAAAAAATCAATTTTTACTAAAATAAGATAATTTATTAATTTGTGAATAAAGCACTTGAAACAAACAATACATTTCTAAATGGTAAAATTTCACTTTACCATAATTTCTTGACATGTATTGATAGTTTACAATAGATTATAGCAATCAGGTAAAGACAATAACAGGTTAGTGAGGAATGTTCCTTTAATAAAGTTTGACGATGAACATGAGTGAGAAAGAAAATAATTGTGAGGATGATTTCCACAAGACATAATAAATGGTAATGGAAGGTTACCATGGTAAAAGTATTCAGTGTATGTAGGTAGCAGAAGATAATACGTTATCTGCTGAGTAGTAAACATGGGATAAAAATAAACTGCCATAAGGCTTAAGATAAGAACTTCCTCATTATGAGAGTTCTAATATATGAGGTATTCATTTGTGTCTACCAGATGGGCAGCTTATTCATCTTACCTACATGTACCATGTACTGAGGTGATATACAGTCATTTACCACAGAATATTACGTTATGACCTCACATGTGAATACATCATCATGACTGGTAATTGGCGATGATATCATAGTTTTTGACTTACATGAATTCTGATCTTGCCTCAAAGAGTTTTTGGCAGAGAGCTAAATATCTTACAAATTTTAATTAGAAAATAAAGTACGGACTTTTACTCTATGGTAATTTCCAACTTAGAATTCAACTAAGTCTCAACAGTTGGAAAACCAGAGGCAAGAGTGGGTGTTGATGTCTGATGGCTACTGAGTGGGTGTTGATGTCTGATGGCTACTGACTCGGATGTAACTGATAAATCCTAGAAATTAATGAAATCCCATACCATGAAATCCTTGCAGCAAGGGTATATAGTATTTTATACCACTCTAAGTCAAATTACAGTTGTATAACTTGGGTCTATAACAATGATATATAGTGGAGAGTGGTATATCGTCATCGTATATACTCCACCGTATACACTCCAGCGTATACCACTGTAGAAGTGCATTCTGGGAACTAATGAATATAGAGCGAAGAACAACGTGTATGTTTTGTTACACAGACTGTCCCTCGAATGAGGGAGTTCCGACGCTCCAAAATTTTCATGATTTCCTAGAATCAAGTGACGTCTTAAATGGTTCCGGCACAGATGTTGGCCAGATCGTTTTGTAGTAGGATCATAGGCTCAAAGAATAATACAGAAGATACGACACTGAATTGGAAAATTTCGAAAAAAAGTGACCACCTTTCAAAACGTTCCTTATACAAAATAGTACCTGTTTCCCCGTGACAGATTTTGCACTTATTTTATAGCTGAGATCTTCATCTTTCTATTTCTACTTGTTTGGTTCGAGTAAATAACCTATGGATGCAGTTATTTGACTTTCAATACGGCGAATATTTTTCACGAAATCCGGACTCTTGTGTGTCCAAATATCATTGTAATGATGACGTCACATTTCTGGAACCACGGGAGCAACATTCAGATTTGGACAGACAAGAGTCCGGCGATAAAATATCACTGTTTTGGCCTCTTATCAACGCAGTATTGCTTGAATAACGGCCATTGGTGATAAAAAAGGTAAAGAATAACAAGACCCTTCGAATGAGGTATGATTTGTCTCATATTTTTCAGAAATGCTCCAGAATCGTCATTTTAAAATTTGAATTTTTCTGAAGTGTCTCATCTTGAGGAAATATTATTGAGCTACTGATCCTGCTACAAAAGAATCTGGCCGGGATCTATGGGTTCCGGCATGATTTCCTAGAATCAAGTGACGTCATAAATGGTTCGAGATCAACATCGGCATTATTGAGTTGGCTATGGGATATTTTTATGGTTTTTAATCGTTATGATTGTGTTCGAATCAACTGTAGTTGAACTTAGAGTGGCATAATAAGATTATATAATGATTCATTCTGTATATCGTGCATTTTATACTCTCGTGAGATATAATATATTCACTCGTTCGCTACGCTCACTTGTGAATATATCATATACTCACTTGAGTATAAACACGATATACAGAATGAACCATTATATAACCTCATATTATATGAATTAAGCATGAATGGAGTCCTTTGAAGAAGGATGATACTACAATTCATACATATACTAGTACTTTTAAACCAATGTATTCCTTCAGTCCTTGATGAATCAAGGCTGTTACTCATGGGCCCAAATGCCCTAATACGTCACTTCCGCTGAATAGAAAAAAGTAGTATTCAAAAATAAATGTAGTCCCAACACAATTGTGATCATGCCGAGTCAGTAATCTAGTATGTAGGCACAGTTGTCATCTTTTTGCAATGACAACATGCCATTTCTTCTGAAAATGCGTTTATTTGGGTTATCTGAAGGAAATTTTCGAGTCAACTGGCGTATAAATTTTGCCTTCATTTTTGTGAATTTCAATTTGTGTCGGCAGAGAGAGGGGGTAGTGTCACAATTGACCAATTATTTCAAAAAGTAGATGGTTGGCCCCTATTGAGTTTAGTGTCAAAATGTAGCTTAGACATAGCTTTAGAACCTCAGATAGGCCAGTGAGGCCACATAAATCCATAACTCGAGATAAAAAGTCAGGCGTTTGCCCTTTTGCCCATTGACTAGTATGGTGACCTGAATTAGGGCAGTTTGGCCTATTAGTCACATGTGAGAGTGACCAAAATTTTTTTAAAACTACTCAGAATCGCCAAGAATTGAAGTTTATTAGTATGAAACATATTCTGGACGGGGCAAAAAGGGGAATTTTCTTGAACAAATTTAAAGTTTTTGCTGAATAAGCAGTTTTCGCTTTTAACCCTAAAAACCACTGATTTTGACGATATTTGGCCACAATTTCGTCCTGTATGACCCCAAGATGTCATATGTTGTCGTAAATGGGCAAGCCAATGAGTTGCTGTTCATAATAAAGATTGAATTTTCCATCTTATGGTTTTTAGTAAAGAATGAAGGTACATATCAGGGGTACGGTCAGAGATTGGTCAGTTAAGTGTCAATTTTTGATGTATTTGTCCACTCTGAATGACCAAATTCGAGCTAAAACTATCTCAAAAGTCCCAATTCTCCAGGCCAGAGTCAAATCTGATCAAATTTGTCATCATTTTTCAAATCAGGAGGTTGTTGAATGGAATAAAATATCAAAAGAATGATAATTTTAGTAAAATTTTGCCTAAGTAGGCCAAATTTGCCCAATTTTCCTGGTTCACGGTTCAGTGATTTTGGCTAAGAATCGCAATATGCAATTAAATACTCAATTTCTTGACACAACATTGTAAAATGTCACCATCAGGTAGTAGATTTCATGATGTAAATGGAAAACTAGTCAAATTTAAAGGAAAACCATTGGGTTCTTGGGAAAATGACCCCAGGGGTAATAAAGTAGCCATATTTTTCATAATTGCTGTCAGAATATTCTTGAATTGCACAAAAGTACCTGAAAAACTCTAGTAAATTGGAAAAACGCAATTTCAAGCCAGAAATCACCCAACCATGTTGCTATTAGGCCCAAATGCCCTAATACGTCACTTCCGCTGAATAGAAAAAAGTAGTATTCAAAAATAAATGTAGTCCCAACACAATTGTGATCATGCCGAGTCAGTAATCTAGTATGTAGGCACAGTTGTCATCTTTTTGCAATGACAACATGCCATTTCTTCTGAAAATGCGTTTATTTGGGTTATCTGAAGGAAATTTTCGAGTCAACTGGCGTATTAATTTTGCCTTCATTTTTGTGAATTTCAATTTGTGTCGGCAGAGAGAGGGGGTAGTGTCACAATTGACCAATTATTTCAAAAAGTAGATGGTTGGCCCCTATTGAGTTTAGTGTCAAAATGTAGCTTAGACATAGCTTTAGAACCTCAGATAGGCCAGTGAGGCCACATAAATCCATAACTCGAGATAAAAAGTCAGGCGTTTGCCCTTTTGCCCATTGACTAGTATGGTGACCTGAATTAGGGCAGTTTGGCCATGGTCAGTTATTGATTTAACTATATGAAGGTCATGGCTTCTCATGACATTACTAATATCAGGCAATAATAAAACTGTCATTTAATAGAATGATGACCAGTTTTCAGATGCCCATCATCAACATTTGATAATTACTTACAGTACAATCATATACATTACAATTTTAAAAGCAAATTTTGACCTTATCAAAAGGTATCAGCCTTGGAAATATCTCAGATACCATTCAAAGTTGTATGGCTGCACGCGCAACAACTTCCCACAAATTTCATTGCCAGGTGCAACTTTTGCAAAACAGCGCAACTTACAGCATCTTACGCCAGTTTTGTAGTTCATATTTATCTAAATTTCACAGTTGCATCACTCAAATCTACCTTTTTGAAATAAATTGATTAAAACTTTCCTTCTCGTGAAAATGAAATAATGTATCTTTCAATTTAGGGAGCATGGAACTTGTTTAAAGGCTTAACAATCTGAATATGAAATAGCATCTGTAACAAATGATAGGTGGTGACATTTTGCATGTTAATGCCTTGTTACCCTTAACCTAGTGTGTATTTGTTATTGTTGACTTCCAAGGTGGCTATAAACACACCTTGGATGCATATTTATTTTTCTGTCCTCTTACTGTGTGGTGTGTCATCTGGGAAGATGTTCCAAGAACCAATTAAAAGTGTCCAAATATTTGTTTCACTAGCATTCACACTTATAAATGATAATTTAATGGCCCTTAAGGGACAATTCCACAGACAAATGCTCTAATGCAATCCAATGGGAAAACATTGAAATCTTTGGATTGATTATGAAAAAACAAGGATTTTTGGTACATAACCCTAGACTAATATGTCATGTTTTGATACAATTGTCAATAAAAGAAATATATAACCCCATATACCACAGGATACCTTTATGTCCCCTTTCAAATCAAAAGAAAACTTGCATAGATCACACATTGAAAAAAAGATATGCCCACTTTTTCTACCATCTTTCTGAATTTTAAACAATTTTCAATAGATTTCAAACTCAAGACCACCATCACCAAAAAGTCAAATATTTGAAGTGAACCGAATCATTTCGTCATACTTTTTGTAAAATTATATACCCACAAGATAAACAAAATAAAGTATATAAAATCTGTACATTTTCACTGGTGATTGCACTGATAAATCTTGATTTCAATCAACCATCATCACAATTTTAAATTTAGATTTTTTGTCTTCTACTTTTTCACTAGCGCCTTCTACCTTTTCACTAGGGCCCTCTGTGGAGTAATCCCTAATAAAGTTTCTATCAAATCCCTAATGAGGTTTCTATCACAAGAAGCTATTGAATTGATGTTTTCCTAGTTTAATCATAAAGGACTCAGTGAAATTGAGAGTATTATTAGCATTTTGTTTGTTTGCTCACCCAATGAAATTGTACTAAAAATATCAAGGTAAAGTTGGAGTAACTGAGACCTTGTGAATCAAGATGTGTATTTGCTAGAACTCCTTGAATTTTAGCACAGTTTTTTGCAATGTTTTTATATTCTAACTTTTGCATAACCCCGGTGCAGCTTTTTGAAAGCAACTAGCAACTTTCTCTGGTGTCTGAAATCTTAGCAAACTTGGAATATTACATGTTAAATAGATATATCTTTCAATATGTGAAAGGCTTTGGCAATTTCAGAGTCTAAAATTCTAAAAATGTTGTTGATAGTATGTGTTTATCTTGAGAGAATGTTGAATGGTAAACAACATGGGGTTAAAAGTGGCACCAAAGGATAATGTCTGAAGCAAGCTATTCAACTAGAAAATGGAAACTCTAATAGCAAATCCCAACCAGAACAACGGCAACGCCAAAGCGTAGCGAATCCCATCGAACATTTTTCAAAAGGGGCACCTTCTACCAAAAGTGTCATTAGACAGTGTGCCATGCTTATAATATTCACATACCAAATATGAACAAAATCGCTCTACTACTTTTCGAGTTATAGTAAAATACGTTAAAATTTTTAAATGAGCGGCCATTTTGAAAATTGGCTTTCGAGCAGAACTTCTACCCCCATGGGGTATATGTGTACAAAATATGAATAAAATCGGGCCAGGGTATTTGAGTTATTGCCCGGACGGACGGACGGACGGACGGACGGACGGACGTACGTACGTACGGACGGACGGACGGAGGCGTTCCCTATATCCCTCCGAACTTCGTTCGATTTCGTTCGATGGGATAATTAACAAATTATAGCATAGCAAATTATAACATAGCCATGCTTTAAAAATATCTCAAATTATTGAAATTTGACGCCATTGGAGTATAATATAGCCATATATACTTTGAAGGGATCTCAAATTATTAATGCAAATTCCAACATTAGAACATTGGGTGGCCATTCTAGATTTCTGATGTTTAAATCAGAAAACGATACAAAAACACATTTCTTCAAATGAAGTGGCAGACGGGAGCTTAAAAGATCTAGCTATGCAACAAGGTTCTCTATTATCACTTACTTCATTTTTAAAGATTGATTGTTTTCTCATAATTCTTCAATATTTGGTCATTTCTCCATGTTCTTAATAGCCATGTACTGAGAGAAGCAGTGATTCCTAAATAATCCTCAGAAAATCAAAACTACACAATAATTACAAATATAGTGAGATGGATGAGCACATTATAACAGGAAAATTATGCAATCTAGTATGTAGTCAAAGGTGCACATTATAGCAGGACAAAACATACAAAATGAGAAAGTAACTTCTAAGAAATAAGCCAGGTGGTATGTGTAAATCAAGATTCTATTCCTGTGGCTTCTGAAGCAATCTTCTATTACTGTGTCTAGACCAGTATCCTTTCAGCATTAAGGGATCCATTCAAAACATCAATAAATGCCATTTAACTACAATGGTCAATATTTTTGATGACTGAAGGGGTAAATGCTTCTTTACCCATATACTTTTGTTCTAGTCTTGGAACTAACTTTTCAATTTTTTTTTTTGGGGGGGGGGGGCATTAATCATAATGTATGAGAAATATAAAACTTCTTGAAAAGATATAGATGTTGCTTTAGCAATTTAGGCATATTACACTTAACTTTCTCTAACTTAAAGATGAAGTTTTAGCTGTTTCTAATGTTTTCCAGATAGAATACACTGGAAGAAGTATAGAGCCTGGCATTTTCCCTGAGTTAAATCAGGCCATGGTGTTCCTCACTTCACCTTATCTCTTTCTAAACAGACAACATAACATCTGGTGAAACCTGATGTTATCTTAGACTCTCTATCTCAAACTAAGGTACGTCATACACAGGCATGAATCAATTCTAAATATATCACAATTTACAGTTCTGTGTACCTATACAAGCAACCTCAACTGCGAAATTCTATAAATTATGAACTTTAAAAAAGATACTCACTTGACAGATCATCTGGTAAAATCTTAGATGAGTCAACTTCTGCATTAAAAGCATCCCTTTTCTCAATGTTCAATGTATTCTTATCTTCTTTAGTCGAAATATTTTGAGAAGTAATAGCCACATTTTGCATTGCAGCAGCATTTTGCTTATTTTCATAGTTTGTCTCTGTCCCATTTTGTAACGTGACATTCTGTGATGTGACATTCTGTGATGTGACATTTGGGGAGATAATGTTCTGTTGAGTGACATTACTTTCAACTGCAACATTTTGACTAGTTACACTTTGTGGTGTGATATTTTGTGAAACAAGATTCTTTTCTGAAGTAGCATTCTGTGATGTCAGACTAAGTGATGTGACATTCTGTGATGTGACAGCTTGTGATGTGACAGCTTGTGCCGTGATACTCTGGGGTGTGACAGCTTGTGATGGGACACTCTGTGGTGTGACAGCTTGTGCCATGACACTCTGTGGTGTGACAGCTTGTGATGTGACACTGTGTGGTGTGACGGTGGTAAGAGTTGTAGGGCTATGACCTGGGGCACTGTGGAGATTAATGTCTGACTGTTCAGTAGACTTTGCACTAGACAACTGCACTGCTGCTGCTTGGGGATCTGATTTGATTATTGGGATCTCCGTAGGACCCCCTGACTTTACAAATGACTCTGACTTTGAACTAGAAATAACACGTCCCTGTCCATCTTTGACACACTCTGAATCTGACTGTTTTTCAGAACTGGATGAGGTTTTTGATGTTAAACTAATACCTCCACTAGACTTAGTTTCAGATTCACTTGCTGCTTTTTTCTCCAATTTTGATTCTTGGACTTTTGTTTCCATGACTCCATCACTTCCAATAACAGTTGACGAAGATGTGGATGAAACTCTCCTTGATGAAGATTGACTAATAACTGTTTTTGTCAAATTTCCTGACATTGTGCTTGTAGAAGAAATACTTGGTGTATTGCCTGAAAATAGCTGCTCTGATTGAGATATTCCTAACTTAGCTGTGCTATTGAGATTAGAAGGCTGGTTGTTTACTGCCTCGCTTTCCCCATACTGCTTGACCTTTACAGATACAGGGCTATGCAGTTCTATCCCTGACTCATCAGCATTGGAATTTACATTAAGAGTGTCTGGTTTAGAGATAGGTTCATTCACTTTTTTTGGTTGGGCAATTATCTTTGATGGTGGAGGTGCTTCAAAAACATCAGAGAGAGGGCGTGGCTGCATTCTCATGCTGGGGCTTCTCAAGGTGACATTTCCTTCAGGTTTATCAAGGATTTCTGATGATTTTTCAAAAATGTCACCCTCCCTTGGAGAATCAACATGGGTTTCAATTTTTACATATGGTGTTTCAGGATTCTCTTTGAATGTATCAGTTGGTGTTTCTGGCACCTCAACTAGTGTTACTGGCACTTCATCTGGTGTTTTTGATACATCAACTGGTGTTTTTATCACTTCAGCTGGTGTTTCTGACATAACAACTGGTGTTTCTGGCACTTCAGCTGATGTTTCTAATATATCAACTGGTGTTTCTATCACTTCAGCTGGTGTTTCTGGCACTTCATCTGGTGTTTGTGGTACATCAACCGGTGTTTTTATCACTTCAGCTGGTGTTTCTGGCCCTTCATCTGGTGATCGTGGTACATCAACTGGTGTTTCTGGTACTTCAGCTGGTGTTTCTGGTACATCAACTGGTGTTTCTATCACTTCAGCTGGTGTTTCTGGCACGTCATCTGTTGTTTCTGGTACATCAACTGGTGTTTCTGGCACTTCACCTGTTGTTTCTGGTACATCAACTGGTGTTTCTGGCACTTCAGCTGGTGTTTCTGGTACATCAACTGGTGTTTCTGGCAATTCAGCTGATGTTTCTGGTACATCAACTGGGGTTTCTATCACTTCAACTGGTGTTTCTATCACTTCATCTGGTGTTTCTGGTACATCAACTGGTGTTTCTGGCACTTCATTTGGTGTTTCTGGTACATCAACTGGTGTTTCTATCACTTCATCTGGTCTTTCTGACACTTCATCTGGTGTTTCTGGTACATCAACTGGTGTTTCTGGCACTTCAGCTGGTGTTTCTGGAACATTCACTGGTGTTTCTGGCACTTCATCTGGTGTTTTTGGTATATCAACTGGTAAGGCTGCTTCTGCCAAAGCAATGTCATCCTGCTTATCTAGGACATCAAGTGCTGTGCTCACAATATCAGACAGTAAAGATGTTTCCGCTTCTGCTTCTGTTTCCTTGTTTGTGTTAGGGAGTGCTACATTTTCATCAAATGGAGGAGGGTCATCCTGTTTTGCTGTGGGAGAAGCTAGATCATCGCAGTAGGGGGGTGGTAGCTCTTCTTCTAAAGGTTGGGGCGTATCCTCTGTCTGGCTAAAAGGAGAAGAGATATCTTTTATCGGGGTAGGGGGAGGGGGGAGCTCCTCATCTTGTAATTCAATTGGTTGAATGTCCTCATTTGGCGAAACTGGTGACAAAATCTCTTCAGGGACTGCTGGGGGTATTTCCTCCAGTGGCAAATCTGGTAAATTCTGTTCTGGTGGTGGAGGGGGCATGTCCTCATCAGGTCGCATTTCAGTATCAGCCATATTTTTATTCTCTGCTTTAATATCCTCTTTATCTATAGCTTCCATTGCTGCATTGACAATGCCATTCAACAAATCACCCGTGTCATCCTGTGTATCAGAATTCTGATTATTACTTTTCACATTTTCACTATGTCCTGATTCGGTTAGATTTTCCATATCTATATTATTAAAAGATGATGAGCGTCGTCTTCTGCCAGCACCTAGATTATCACCATTAGTTATGATCTCAAATTGTTCTTGCTCTGAGTGCAAGTTCTGATTTAAAGTATCTGAGTGGTCTGAGTCACTCTCCAAACTCTCTTCCTCTGATGTCTCATCTATTGGATCTAAATATATCCGTGGTAAGATGCTACTACACATAGTGAGTAACTGAGAGGCCTGCTTGCAAGGCAGCTGTATGAGATAACCAATTCACAGATCTCAGCTTATTAACACCAGATGATTATTAAACCCTCTCTGGTTGACTTGGTGATCCCAACTTTGTATTATCTTCTATACTTATCTACTTTTTCTAAATCTGTTATCACAACAGAGTTGAGTTGAGAGGTGATATTTTACCTGAACCTATTATGTCAGCACTGAAGGTCTTAAGAAACACAAAACAACTGCTACATATAGCTTTATATTCCGGAATTCGCTTCCTTCCACAATTTCTCTTATTGTAAGTCACGATTAGATGAAATTTGGAGAAAATGAGTCCCACTTGTAATTCCGTTACGATTTCTTACTGTATGTGAGGGTTGCTCATCAAGTTGTTATATGTTACTAAATAAACATGTTGATATTTTTCTATTTTCATCCCCAAGTTATGAATAATGAAATGGCAAGAGGCTGGTATGCATGGTAACCTTACATGCTGTTCAGAAATGTGATGGTAATTGATGGATATATAACATATATAATTGTACATAAGCTCATAATAGAAAACGACTTCATGGGGTGGTCTTGTATCTACATGTATATGTACAGTGGAAAAGTAATCTCAGTTTGAGACATGATAAAATGAAAAAGTTATCTTTCTTTAAGACATGATAAAATGTCATGATTTAAAGTACATTTGATCAGGAATTTAAATGACAAGATTCATGTCACCAGAGTGAAAATTCATCTAAATATCTCAATAGATTACGTTCTTGTGTGATTAAATATTCCCAGAATAAATGCCTAAAATTGATCACTGTATGAACAGGGGCGTAGCTAGCTTTCAGTCAAGGGGGGAATCATTTCAGTGAAACAACATAAACTTCATGTATCAGATCACTCATTATGATGATCCCACAATATAAAGATCACTCATATAGAGATCACATAATACAGAGATCACTCAATGTTTAGATCACTTAATATTTGAGATCATATTGTACATAGTTCACTCAATATAAAGAGTACATAACATAAATATCATTCAAGATGTGAGATAACAAAACATAGAGGTCATTCAATATACTCAATATTAGTGATCACACAATATATTTAATGAGAACCTTGTATGTGAGTTCACACATTCTACAGTTTCTTAAAAAAGATTCATTAATTGGGAAGTTTATGTAAATGTATGAAGATTATTTACTTATAACCACCTGGATTACTTGATGTGTTTCACTTGAAGAAATTATCTATGGAGATATGGATTTTCTCCCATTAAAACTCTCTATGTTGCACAAATATTTTCCTCCAAGATAAAATATAAATTCTTAAGATAAACTGAGGCTGTAGCAACCCACAGAGGCAAGATAGAGCAAATGTTAAGAGTTAACACAGGAATCTCAAACCACATCCAGCCAGGTAAAAGCAGAGCTCATTATACAGGAATTTCTCATAAACCAACTTCTTAAACTGCTGTTTTACACCATTGCTCATCAGAAGCATCTCCGCCAAGCAATAGTGTGAGTCAAATGAAGGTGAAATTTCATGAACAATTTCTAGTATTTCAATATGAGAAAATGCGACACAAATCAAAATAGCTGAGGTAGCTAGCAAGTACATGTACATGCATTAACACCACTTTAAGATATGTATAAGTCATTACATGGATTTCTTTTTCGTTTTCTCTATAGGTAATAGATAAGAAGGACACTGGGATCTTCCCAAAATTAGACAATCCCACCCCGTGATATCCTGACCCATTCCCTGACTTATCCATTCAAGTTTTATTCCCAGACCATGATGGTTGGTTCTGCAAGTAACATGTTATCAAGCACACAATTTGAATAGGGCGAACCAGGGTTGAAAAAACATTGGTATGATTATTGAAATCCAAATTAGAATTTCCAAATTCACAATCTGATTGATACATGATCAGAATTTTACATTGTATTTGAGGGAGGTTTTCCATGGCATGTAGTAAATTGAACATCTTTCTCCATAATAAGAACAAAACATAAGGGAACATTCTAGAAAAGAAAACTGAGAGTTAACACCTCGCTTTACCTCATGTGTGAAGACTCACACAACTGTTTTGATGTACAGTCAGGTAGAACATTTGCAACATCTATCAGACAATACAAACTTGAAAACATGGCTCAATTTCCCAGGCCTGCCAGGTGATAAGGAGAACTCTGCTCCCTTTTCCATTGAGGAGATCTCACTTTGAGATGAGATATGAAGGGTATCAGAATACAGATAAGAGCTCTTCATGGAGGTTTCCCAGCATTAACAAGTTTATATAGAAGTATAAGAGTAAATGTTGTCAGTATACATAGTTGTACATGTATCTTTATCACCCTCAGGTCCAACAACAACAGCAGCAGTTAATACAGAATAGACTAGATGCGAGTAGAAAAAATCTTGATTTACACCATTAAATATTCGAAATTCAGTCAAAGCGATGTTATATTTGAAATCTACATGTTAAAGTACATCTACAAATATGGTTTCGAAAATTGTTTATCAAGTTTGAAAATTTAATTATCTTGAAAGTGTGACTTCTAGTTCGGGTTGATTCTCCATAGAGCCCATGTTACAAAATCACAAAAAGTGAAATATTTTTTCTTTTATTGGTCAGATAACATTTTCATTTACTGGACATATTTTGATTTGCATAACTATTAGATACATAAGGGTTATATGAAAATTGAACCACTAAAACAGATGTTATTTAAGTTAAAGGGAACTTTCTACTATACCCGCCATGCTATCTGACCCAAACGAGCCACCTGATGGTGAAACTGGGAACTACCTACTCGCATCTGCGTTATTGTTTAGATGAGTCATTGACAGTGATGACACAAGGAATCAAACTTCTTGAGTAGAGGTCTTTCCCAGATGCTTCAGCTATATAAGGCTTAAAAATGTGGATAATATTTTTGGGAGTTCTTCTGAACAATGGAAGCCATTTCAATTAAGCAGCAAAACATGTATTGGGTTTCCTTCTCCATCGAGGCCCTATTTTCACCAGACATTAGCCTGTAATGTATGGAAAAATTCAATCCAGAATATTTATATAATAAAAGTTACATTTTTCTTGAAGATGCAAGCTATTTTGAAATCTAAATCTGTCAACCAGTATTTCAGAAAATCAAATATTATATTTTTATGAAAAAAGTAATTATTTTAAATTAAGTAGGCATATTTTACAAACCTTTTGTATTACAATTCCTTCAAGTACAAAAAATTATGATTATCTTGGGCTACAACAATGGGGGGGGGGGGGTGTTACAAAGCAAAATAAATTCCCATATATCCTCCCATCAGTAACCAACAAATATGCCTGATATCAACCATAATTAAATAATAGAACCATAAAATTATGACCATCTTACAAGATTTGATATTCTGGGCAAACATATAAGAAGTGAAGAGTGTCAAATCTACAAACAGGAAATTCAAAGAACTGTTCCAAAAAGGAGGCTCAAGATTGAACTTGTAAATCAGTGAAGAGGGTCATATATGATATTGGTATGTTTTAACTACTGTAACAATAAAATTTATTTGCAATATGACCATGCAATATTTATCAAAGGTAGACCCGACAAGGTCTTCAATCAATGCATATTTTGCATTATAAGGAAGTATAACAATACATATGATAAATGTAGAATATTTGAAGAGCTACTTAACCTATACAGAGCTTTTGGTGTGTATTATAAACAATATTTTCAGTACAATATACAATAAACAATATTGTAAGATAACCAAGGTAACTTACCAGGTATTGTACTCCTGCGAATTCTATCAGGTAAAATAATCTCCACTGTAACTAAATTATTACTGATTTTTCTTGACATTTTAATTGTTAATGAGCCTAAGTTATGTTTTGCGCCTTATCAATCAGGGTTAGATTGTGAAGCAGCTATGTTTTAAGTTGAACAATCAATCAAGGACTTTGAACAATGAAGTATGAGCTGAGACAGTTATTGTCTTGTCCTAGTGACAAAACACATTTAAACATAGATCTTACGCTTCTATCATATATTACATACATTGCTCTACTTGACAAAAGCCATAGTTTCATAATGGAAAGATGTTAACTTGAATAACATTGTGAACATAGATGTTGTTATTTTAACAATATGGACCAGCTTGATGTCACCTATTATTGTTTTGCTTAGATCACATATAAAAAGTAACAGAAAAGTTTTCATACCAACTAAATGAGAAATCTTCTAATTATTCACATATTAAATATTAACAAAATCGCCGACTACTTTTCGAATTATAGCTTTTATCAAAAAATGTGCCAACTTTGTTGTCTTAACTATGTGATGAATATTTAAATATAACATAATATTGATTTTATCATAAAGTAATTTTAGAACTACTGGAGTAAAACCACATTAACTGATAGCCAAGTGATGTTTTAGAGAGACATCTTTACCATCATGATATTTGTATGAACAACACAGACATTGCCCAGATTTACATTGAAGTTATTAGGAGGCCCTCTGAATATACCTCTGATAGCTTTATTAGCTTTTCTTTATTCCTCATTCAATTATTGCTTTAGGTATGTATTTACTTAAATAAATTAAAAGAAAATCATTTTTAGGGTCAAGGTCAAAATCTAAGTCAAATCAAAGCTTTTGATTTGATTTTATCGAAGCCAGTCACTCTATTTCAATATTTTTGCCTTCAAAATGACAAGTTAAAGTTATGCAAATCAATTGGTTAATGTGGCAGTTATATTCACAGATGTTAGCTAACTAATTTAGTAACTTAATGTGCAATTCAAATCAAAACTTTACTTGAGCTAACTATATACCTTAAAGTCCCCGTCTAAAGTTTGAAAATATTTTTTTATCATTCATTTACTATTTGTCAGAACTTAAAAAGTGATTTTAGAGATTTTTGAACAAAAAAGATTTTTTGAAAAAAAAGTTGTGAGCATTTCGTTTCTCAAATATTCAAATTTCCCGCCAGTTTTTAAAAAAAATTGAAATTTCTTAATCATCAAATATTTCTTAATGCATTTCAAAAAAGATTATCTTTTTAACACCAATGCAAAGATTGAACAAAGGACACACTATTTCAATAATAAAATGCCATATTTAATGGGCCACTTCAATGTTTTAGCATATCAAAAATATTTTGAAACATTAGTGATGTCACTAAGGTAGCAAAAACTTTTTGAAAAAAATTGAAATTTTTTTTTCGATGTCAATCTTTTCTAAATATGCTAGACTTTCATAAAAAACCAATGTTGATTTTCTAACCAGGTTAAAAGGAAGAATAAATTATGTTTTAGATATCATTGTACCATTGGTTTCTATGAGAACTAAAATTTTGAAATGTATTTTTCTCAGAACCATTCTCATGCACTGATAAGTTCATTTCTCACTTATTTATGAACCGATTTTCTTAATTTTTTCGGTAAAAAACATGGGAGGATGAATGCTATGCATTGGTATGAATTATGGCTAATTAGAAGATATGAGTGACCTCTAAAAGTTGGTTTTAAATAAATTCGAAAATTTGGGAACAAAAGTCTATCAAAAAACACTTTTTGAAATTTAAAAAAAAAGTTTCACATATCACACTTAGATAACATTGGGTAAGACTACAATATAAGCCAAAGTGGTTTAAACTTTATATGGGGCCTTTAAGTACCTCACTGATTTAGTAACTTACTAACTCAATAAGTGAGATTACTTACTTGCCATCTTTATGTCAATAACTAACTAAGAATATAGTTGAACATCTGGTTTCACAAAGAGCATATCACTAATAAAACAATGAAGCTTGAATTATTATTGCTTCAGTAGAAAGCTTCATTAATTATTCACAAATCGTTCAATTATACGAACAGATGATTTGAATTGGAAAAACCAGGTATATGCTTTGGATAATGCCACATATAGCATACCGTACCAGGTATTTTCCATTAGCCTATGTATATGAATATGTGATGATTTAGGGTTGACAATTTTCATGATTACAACTTTAGATGAGTAATTTTATTAACATCAATTTTAGGGAAAAGGTTCCAATTGTCTATTGTGCCAAATATATTTACCTTATCTTAAATTTTTAACAGACAGAGACATAATTAAGATATAGATTCATAACATTTCATGACATCACACAAGTTACTGAAGATTGCTTGTTATATGTATTACTGATGCAACTTACCTACTTCATTTGAATGTCCATTTTCTGGTGTAAAAGAGGCATATTCGAAATGAACATTATGTAGAGCTTTGTACCAAGGTGGGGTCCTGGGTGATGCACCAAGGCTCATAGTCCTAAGATAGTGATTGTAGTCCTCATATATCTTACAGTGATTATAGTCCTCATATACCTTACAGTGTATGCAGTCCTCATTAATGTTAGTTCACAGTGATATCCAAGTTATGTCTGTTATTTTATGCTTATTTGAGAGTTTTATCATCAATCTAGTTCAAAGTGACATTTAATATTGAGATATTATCAGTGATTATATCATAAAATACTAAATGAAATAAGGAAATATCAATTCCATCTACTTTTCTATAATGAACATCATTAACAACATCTACCTTGTCTATCTTTGCATTGTAATAGTCCTATATGTTATATGCTTACATTCACATCCAATCTCTCTGCTAATATAACACTGATGCTTCATAAATTATTCAACAATGATTATTTCAATTATCCAATCCATTGCTATTATTTATCCTCTAAATTAACAGTAACTTTTACCTAACCTTTAACTTTACTTATTTCCTTCTCTTTTTCCTCTGTTCATGCACAAAGCAGTTTCAAAGAACAGAATGTTTACAAAACATTGACATTGAACCACTGACCTTTTACCCTTATCAAGGTCAAGGTCAACAGCTCAAAGATGAATATCAGTGACATATCATAGAAATTAATGTTGTACTCACAGATCAATAATATACAAGCATGGATCACCAAAGTTACCCAGACACATGTGAATCATAGAGAATTTAATGATATTCAGTTCAGTCTGAATAATGTATTATAGTAAGTGAATAAATGTTTACAAACTAAGCTTCCATGGCTTCCCCTTTCGCCTTTTATTTAAATTAGATACAATGAACACAACATAAGCTTGTGTTTGGAGCAGTTGAAGTTCACTTTATAACATTATATAATATTACATGTATGTCTCAATAAGTTATTATTTATTTATAACTAACCTCCCAAAAACTCCAAACACAACTTAAATGAACTAAGAGAAAAACATACGAAACTGTAGATGTATTAAAAGCAAGTGAAATTACAGGGGTGCAAGTATGGCTTCCATGGCTTCCCCTTTAGTCATATATACAATGTAAATCCTTTCACCAGAGATGTAAGATATCAACATTTCCTATTGCATCTTATATTATATCATCACGCTTGATACTTCCATATCTTTTATTTTTGCTATTGATCAATCTCTTTTTACTCTGATTAAGTTCATTTGAATTTTACATCTTGATATAATTCCACCTTCCCTAATATCTCCTAATATAACATTCCCTTGAGAGTCTATTGTAAGGCAAAAAGAAAAAAAGATTTCTGAGCTGATTGTATCTATGCCATTATAGTACAGCTACTTTAAAACTAAGCTAATGGTATGTTTTGTTGCTTAATTATATAATTTGTTATCTGTAATCCATTTGTTTCTTTGATTTTATGTTCATAATTTATGTTCAATTTACTAGCAATTCTAGATACTAGTTGTTTCATCTTTTATAGTTTGTTTAATGTGTCATTTTCATAACTGAATTTTGTTGATAAACAACTTGCAAATACAGCAATACAACACTGTAGTTGGCAGTATACAGTAAAGTTAAGTAGTTCTTATCTAACTGTCATTTATGAATATTTACACCCAGCATTTATTCATGACTCACTTATTTAATTCTGAATTTTTTAAATTGCTGTAGGTCTGGTTTATGTTGACTATTAGGGTCATTAAATAAGAGTTCTGTTTAGTATACCTGTGTTTATTTCTAGGTTTCAGGTCCATTATGGCATATGTTTCTATCTATGTATTAAACTCATTTAATCTCATATTTATCTCAATCAAAGGATTTGTATCAAGCACAATATTGTTAATCTCTTGAGATTATAGTCTCTTCTAGATACAAAGAGTAGATATTAGATACTTTCCATGTAGACAATCTGTCCATATCGAATTACTGATCTTTCTTTCAATCTAGTTGTCCTCCATACCATGCACACAGTGATATGTTACCAAATTATCTTTTTCAAGAAAAATACTGCTTTTAGTCAAAATTTCATGATGAACTGTTGAAACCTTTTATTGACTTTGTGTATGAAGAACGCCTACAGTCAAACTTTTTTTTAATAATTTAAACGATAAACATCAAAAATTTGAACTTAGAGCTTTGGAAGGAACTATGAATAGGCAGATGTACATACAGATATATGACATGGACATCTCTATATCCCAACTCAAACATTATTTGGTGGATAACATTAAGTTTTACAAGTAGTTATTATCATATAAGTCATCAAGAAATTATGAACTTACAGCTGAAAACACAACACTTGTAGTGACATCAGGTAATGCCATATGTGTAAGTCTTTAAGTTTACAGGTATATTATCTTTGTTTCATTACATGACTTAGACCATTACATGGGCTTTCAAGAGTTTTTCTTTTCTCTTGTAAGCCCATACTTGGATATTCACTGGTATTTGATAGGCTTCATATACCTCACCTGATATACACACATTGCAAAGTTAGCCCTAATGCTTCTGAAATAATGCCCCTTCTGAAAGCTCATTGATTCCTTAAGTTTAAAAAAAAAAGATCTACTTATCTACTACTGCTTAAGTATAATCCAATTCATACTTCCTTATTTTAGTTTATTTAATGATGATTTGAAAATGTAAATCTTTATTTCATGTATCTATTATACTGGTATATATTAAATTGGTTAAGGTTGGTGTTTGTAGAAACTTCATTCTTATATCTTCATTTGCTTATGTGCACATTGTTCTCTAAATCATATGTGTTCCAACCAATACAATACAATAATTTGAAACAATTTTACTATTATTAGAGTTTGTAATATTAAACATACAGCTGACATATGGTCAGTTTATATACTGCTATCATATGTATGCTGAAATTGGAAACACTATTTCTCCCAGGCATTTTAAATGACGGAGGTCACTTGCGAAATAAGTTTAGACATTAACTATTCACTGAGAAAATTGAAATGTGTTTTAGTATAATATCAATAGGTTATATATACCAAATATTAATTGAAGAGATAATCACTAAATAATATACATTTATATGACAGTCATATATAAAGAGCATTACCTGAATTTTTCATTTTGACCTATGTTGTAATCTGCTTGTATTATGCAAATTCAATGACGTCATACATGTTCATGATCCCTGGGAGTTGGACCAAAATACATGGAATATATGAAAAATAAGGATAGATGGCAGTCTATATTCCTTATGGAATCCATTCATTAGGATAACTAACAGTAATTCTACCAGCATCCCGCATTGATTCTAAAAAATAAATCGATCCAGTTGATTCCGGGGCCCCTGCCATATTGTTTTTATGGAAGGCTAATTGTTTCTCTTGAACTAGTCTCTTGTATTATTGCCTGCCATGCAATGACCATGTTATGAAATCTGATTATATCGAATATCCCATACAAATATATTTTGAAGAATTACATTTAATTGATATTTAAGGCAGTCTTGTGAGCTGACAAACTTACTATTGACCTTGACTGCAATGAGATCATGTTCACATATATAGATCTTCAACACGGCATTCTGGGTCCTATCAGGAACCAGCACATCTATCTCCTGCGTCTTCATTGTCAATAAAATAATTCCAAATCAGAATCTAGAGATATTTTACAACAATCAGCTTAATCAGATTGTCTGAATCCATGTATGTTTATATTTACTTCAAAACGCAAATTGTATTTCAGTCCTATTTTTTAGAAACTGACAAATCATTAATATCATCCAATGTGATATCAACATGAAAGTTACACCAGTTATAATGTCAACTCACTTTTTGTTTAATCTGCAATCAAAAGTGAAGTATTCTCTCAGGGATCAATATAGGAACACAATTATGTCACTCCAAAAGCCACTTCATTTGAAAAAGCTGAACTGATAAAACTTGAAAGTGTTTATGCTAACAGCTTATTTTTGAAACCCAGTCTGTCAATACAAAGTGTCAGCAGCATCATGTTGTGTTGATTTTAGTTGGTTAACTCTATTTCAAACTAAACTGCAATTCTAAGATACTGCAAATCCCAATCTAAATAGAAGAGGACTTGTGAGAAAATTATCAACAAAATTGATTTTCATCATGTAATAAAAATGGTATCTATTTTTAATTACAAAAAGAATTACCCTAAATCAGCACTAAAATCCTTGAATAAAATCAGACCATCATAGAATCTCATATTAACAAAAAGACTAACATAATGGACATACTCTCTATAAGCTCCAGATTGACAGTAGTTTGATCAATTATTTGATGATATATGATGTACTTGCAGTAGTGTTGTCGCGATTAATCGATACATCGCGATATACATCGCCAAAGCTGATTCTGGCGATGCATCGATGTCTGAAACAAAACATCGATGTTTTTGAAAAAAATTAATTTGCTAAAAATCACCCTTTCTTATCTTATTTTCACGCAAATCGCTTACCTTTCTCATGTCTTATTTCATTTTCCAATGTTTTCTGATATTCTTTCGCTTTAAAACTGTTTTAGCTATTCGTAATGAACCATTAATCTAAAAGAATTACTTTACTTTCATTTCACCTTTCTAGAAGTTCCCGGATGTACCAGATGTTCGGTATTTTAGTGCATTAGCGTTCGGTATTTCAGTGCACTTTTCTTGGACTTTTTCTCGATGTACATCGCGATGTGCATCGATGTTTACTACTGAAAATTGCCGATGCATCGATGTACGATTATGGCACATCGCGACAACACTAACTTGCAGTGATATCTATGAAATGAATATGAGTATGATGTTATATAGGCTGTGCTTGTTTCGCCAGTTGCAACCTCCAAAAAGTTGTGTCCTAAGGTTAACGACATCACACTTGACAGTGACTAAATCATAAATGTCGATTTTTCAGGTTATCAACTTGGCAATTTTGTTACGCCTTGGTTACAAAATGGGTTAATTTTGCGCATGCATATTCATGCAAATGGTTATGACTTATAACCTTTGAACTTGGAGTACATCAATAGAGAGATTGACTTCATCTTTCCGGTCAATGTTTCTAGCTACATCTATGGTTCCATGACCATTCAATAACAGATTCAGTTCTGAGAGAGTTTGGTTACCAACCTAAATGCCACCATTATGTGAAAGTGTCTTCATGTTTATGCGGTTGAGATCAGTGAAAAGGATGGAGCCTTAACATAAAGAAAACAGAGTATTTCAATAGCTACTTACCACGGAAGACTACCTTGCCCTCTTCTTCCTCCTGCGCTTGCGGTTTGGGCACATTTTCTACAAGACAACAAAGAACAGGTTTTAAACTACCACTTCATTGTATTTTCTTGCTAAATAGACTCTTTATCACATAAAAAGGGATTTCAATTCTTTCAACCTTTCCATAATCAATTGTCAAAGCAAGGTAATGTTTATGATCAGTATATTACATTTTTACAATTCCTGAAAAGTGTAAATAAGTCTAAATATTTGTATATATTCAAGTGTTTTTATATACATAAAAATTAATGATTAATACTTATATTTATATTAACACAATTAGATGACTTATGCTAAAATGCAACTGAATGATCCAAAAGCAAACAAGACATAAACAGGCAAAATGACAAAATGTGGTTGCGATTATACACAAACATATTAAATAATGTAACAAATACAAACACCTTCACCGATGCTAGATGCTGTAGGTTACAACTATGCCAGTACTTCTTGGTGGCATTCATAGAATGTCTAGTACCACATATAATTATAAAAATCGATGTTTTTCCATAGAGACTAGACTTGTAAAAAATAAAAGCCTCTAGTTATTGAAAGTACAAATACCAAGGCCATGTGCTAATATAGAATGACTCTTTAAGTGAGATATTACCAACTGACCAACTCAGTTCGTGTCATATCCTTTTCCTACAGGCATACCCCTACATGGCACTAATCATCATAAACCCTATTTATCAAGTAACCCTCCTCCAATACATGGCACTTATCATTGTAATCCCTATCCTATGAACATATCCCTAGATGGCACTTATCATTGTATGCCCTATTTATCAAGTAACCCTCCTCCAATACATGGCACTTATCATTGTAATCCCTATCCCATGGACATATCCCTACAGGGCACTTATCATTGTATGCCCTTAATTTATCAAGTAACCCTCCTCCCATACATGGCACTCATCATTGTAATCCCTATCCAATGGACATATCCCTACATGGCATTTATCATTGTATGCCCTATTTATCAAGTAACCCTCCAATACATGGCACTTATCATTGAAATCCCTATCCCATGGACATATCCCTACATGGCACTTATCATTGTATGCCCTATTTATCAAGTAACCCTCCTCCCATACATGGCACTTATCATTGTAATCCCTATCCCATGGACATATCCCTACATGGCACTTATCATTGTATGCCCTTAATTTATCAAGTAACCCTCCTCAAATACATGGCACTTATCATTGTAATCCCTATCCCATGGACATATCCCTACATGGCACTTATCATTGTATGTCCTTAATTTATCAAGTAACCCTCCTCCAATACATGGCACTTATCATTGTAATCCCTATACCATGGACATATCCCTACAGGGCACTTATCATTGTATGCCCTTAATTTATCAAGTAACCCTCCTCCCATACATGGCACTCATCATTGTAATCCCTATCCCATGGACATATCCCTACATGGCACTTATCATTGTATGCCCTATTTATCAAGTAACCCTCCTCCCATACATGGCACTTATCATTGTAATCCCTATCCCATGGACATATCCCTACATGGCACTTATCATTGTATGCCCTATTTATCAAGTAACCCTCCCATACATGGCACTTATCATTGTAATCCCTATCCCATGAACATATCTCTACATGGCATTTATCATTGTATGCCCTATTTATCAAGTAACCCTCCTCCCATACATGGCACTCATCATTGTAATCCCTATCCCATGGACATATCTCTACATGGCATTTATCATTGTATGCCCTATTTATCAAGTAACCCTCCTCCCATACATGGCACTCATCATTGTAATCCCTATCCCATGGACATATCCCTACATGGCACTTATCATTGTATGCCCTATTTATCAAGTAACCCTCCCATACATGGCACTTATCATTGTAATCCCTATCCCATGAACATATCTCTACATGGCATTTATCATTGTATGCCCTATTTATCAAGTAACCCTCCTCCCATACATGGCACTCATCATTGTAATCCCTATCCCATGGACATATCTCTACATAGCATTTATCATTGTATGCCCTATTTATCAAGTAACCCTCCTCCCATACATGGCACTCATCATTGTAATCCCTATCCCATGGACATATCCCTACATGGCACTTATCATTGTATGCCATATTTATCAAGTAACCCTCCTCCCATACATGGCACTCATCATTGTAATCCCTATCCCATGGACATATCTCTACATGGCAATTATCATTGAATGTCCTATTTATCAAGTAACCCTCCTCCAATACATGGCACTTATCATTGTAATCCCTATCCCATGGACATATCCCGACATGGCACTTATCATTGTATGCCCTTAATTTATCAAGTAACCCTCCTCCAATACATGGCACTTATCATTGTAATCCCTATCCCATGGACATATCTCTACATGGCATTTATCACTGTATGCCCTATTTATCAAGTAACCCTCCTCCAATACATGGCACTTATCATTGTAATCCCTATCCCATGGACATATCCCTACATGGCACTTATCATTGTATGCCCTTAATTTATCAAGTAACCCTCCTCCAATACATGGCACTTATCATTGTAATCCCTATCCGATGGACATATCCCTACATGGCACTTATCATTGTATGCCCTATTTATCAAGTAACCCTCCTCCCATACATGGCACTCATCATTGTAATCCCTATCCCATGGACATATCCCTACATGGCACTTATCATTGAATGCCCTATTTATCAAGTAACCCTCCTCCGATACATGGCACTCATCATTGTAATCCCTATCCCATGGACATATCTCTATGGACATATTTACATGGCATTTATCATTGTATGCCCTATTTATGAAGTAACCCTCCCATACATGGCACTCATCATTGTAATCCCAACCCATGGACATATCCCTACAGGGCACTTATCATTGTATGCCCTATTTATCAAGTTACCCTCCCATACATGGCACTCATCATTGTAATCCCTATCCCATGGACATATCCCTACATGGCACTCATCATTGTATGCCCTATTTATCAAGTAACCCTCCTCCAATACACGGCACTAATCATTGTAATCCCTCCACCCACAGACATACCCCTATATGGCACTAATCATTATTCAGTAAACATCTCCTTTATGGCACAAATTATCATTAACCCTCTTCCTACCGGCCTACTCCTACAGGGTGGTCAAAAAAAGTGGAAACCCTCATACCATTTTCCTCACATCTTTGTCATTTTATGAAATAACTCCCTGATATTTTACACTTGTGTACATCATTTAATTTGCTACGAGCCTACTTTATTTCATGACCATCAGATTGATAGTCACAATGTTACAGTACTTTAAAGAACATGCCCAGTGGCCACTATTGCGTTGTGGGGAAACCTGTACTCATCGTCTAAAATGTCCCTACCTGTGGGGATATGGCAGAGATAGAGTATATGAGAATGACCCCAGGACAATTGCAAACCTCAAAAGTGAGATCATTTATGTCATTCAGGCCATACCTGCTGAGGAATGCATTCGGGTCATTGACAACAGTGCTGTTTTGCCTACAGCGCGATAATGGCCAAATCTGAAGCATGTTATTCAAAGTGCTGTAAAATTGTGACTATCAGTCTGATGGTCATGAAATGTGGTAGGGTGGTAGGAAAATGAATGGTGTACAAATGTATGAAATATCAGAGAGTAATTTTATTAAAGTGACAGAGATATAAGGAAAATGCAGGGTTTCCATTTTTTTTGACCACCCTGTACATGGCACTTATCAATATGTAACCTAGTTATCCAGCTTTCCCACTTTCTGCATGACTGAATTCATGAATTACTCACCAGATTTCGTATCTGCTACATCCTCTTTATTAGTAGAAGGTTCTACCCAGTGTGTTGAATGCTTAGCACGACCGAACCCCTCGTCATAATTACCTTTAGTTGTTAGTAAAAACACACAAATAAACATGCAAGTTTTGCATTACATATGGCTGTAGCAATCTTAATCCAGAATGTCATACATAAACTAGAAAACTCCACTGAGTGGCAATCCCAACAAACGAATAACTTGCAATACTTCAATTTCAGTATAATAAAGCCATAGTTTAACGAGATCTTGTAAGTAAATCCATCAAACATATTTAAGTTATCATCTGGACAGATGTTTGTACAGACGTACATACGGAAGGACAATTGATTGGACAGGATGGATGGCTTTTCTATATCCCTACTTAAACTACGTTCGTTGGGATAATTAGTGATACATGAAATTCTTAATTATTTTTTCCTTGCATGTAATTTTACAATTCATGTATTACTGGGAAACCTATGTATGACATTCAAAAGGTCCTGCAAAATCATAATGCAATCTTATATATGGTTAGAATACAATGCATAGTATGACATTTAATAAATACTTATATATATGTTTGTATTTGTTAAATGGTCAAATACAATTTTGGCAATTTGTTGTCTCTATTATTATGATCAGATATGACTAAGACAACAGTATCACCAATCACTATACATACTTTATCCAGTAGTAGGGATACAAAGCGAAGCATCAATGGATGTTCAAAAAGCGATTTTGATACATGAAAGGATTGCAGCCAAGGATTCAGCTTTCACATGTTTAGTTGGAATATAACACATAAAGGTTTGAAAGTGCATGATTGTTTCAACAACACAGTGTATAGCCGTAACGTTCCCATGATTGTTTCAACAACACAGTGTATACCCGTAACATTTCCATGATTGTTTCAACAACACAGTGTATAGCCGTAACGTTCCCAGCTTCAACCCACTGCATTCTACCTAGTTCTTGACACATTAAAATCGCACCAGAGCAGCAAAAATCCTTCTTTCACAAAAACTACTTTTTGAAATTTGAATTTCACAATTTTTTGTCATAATTTTTTGATCTTTTTAAAGAATAATTGAGTTGAAAAAGTAGGTAGCTATTAGCTAAGAATTTTAGGTGCCGATAAAATTTTAATTCAAGACAAGAGAAGAATAAGTATTACCTTTTGAGTTGTAGAAAAAATGTAAAATTACAAACATAAAAACTGCCACCATTTTTTCAAAATGGCCAACTTATCAAGGAAAATGTCAGGTGACAATGTATTGTGCTTTCAAGTAGTTCTATATAATTAACTTTAAAATTTCACACTAATACATAGACAATAATCTGGAGGGAGAAACTGGACATTGTGAACATTGTGGTACTGAAGTTCAAAAATCATTAATGTACAAAACATGTCAACATGTCTGTTTAAAGCAAAAGCAACACCAGACCAACAGTATTGAGATGGAAAAATGATGTACAGATGTACAGACTGCAGAGGGATTCTCTATATTCCTCCAAACTGATTGATGTTAAAATTGGGTTAAACCCCGGTGCGGTAAGGCTTTACACTGTGAACAATGTGAGGAACATCATTACACAAAAAATGTCAAACACGTCAAATTAATTCGTAACCAAAGCAGACAATGAATTGAGAAAATATTACAACTGCGATGAAATTTTCAGTTCAAATCAAACGATGATTTCAATGCATCTTGTTTCAGCAAGATAAGACTGAGATATACTTGGAGTTTTGACAAATTGTAGTGACCAGCGAAACCAATCAGCATCTGTTTTTCCTCTCTCCTGTTCGACATGTTGCATTGCGTACCTTAGGCCTGGAATCCCAACATGCACATGGATGAAATGTCTTAGAAACTGTTTGTCAGCAAATGCCTATATACATACTTAGGTCGAACAGGTTACAAAATCAACTCAAAGTAGATCTATGATAAGCATCAAATTGGGAAATTATTAAAAAAAAATTAACTAGATCTATTGATTGTAAACTATGGATTTCTCCAAAATAAAACTTATAAATTAAGAATGTGATAATTCTTTGAAAATGTTTCTCTCTGAAAGACATTTCACCACTCAGTGACTTAATTCATTATTTTACAGCTCATTTCGACAATGCACAAACGTAATCTTTGGAAAAAAATTTGAGTACAAATAATTGTCCTTACATGCAATTTCAAATTTTCGAGTACCATATACTCCACATTAGGCACCACTATACTCTGGGCAATATTTTTACACCACATATTGTATCTATCCTTGATGATATAAAATTCTTGCATATTATACAGGTGCTTATTCAAATGACCTTGGGATGTATTCAAAGTTTGAAGTACACTGTGCTTAATATGGCATATATGGACTACCCTCTGTAAATTGAAAAGGGTTTATGGTGCTTGATTAATCATTTTTCACATTATCCAATCAAAACATTCAGAGGTATAATATTAAACAAATACTGGATGATCAGGAGCTGGATATGGCAGAATACCTATTCGAGAAAAAATATTGGGCGAGGCGGCAGCCGAGCCCAATATTTTTTCGAGGATAGGTATTCTGGCCATATCCAGCTCCTGATCATCCAGTATTTGTTTTATTATGCACCTCCCAATCAAAGTTAAGTGGAGTACTTACTGGAGTACAGGCTTAAACTGTCGTTTAGTTGACATTATTTTGACATTTATTTATTTTTTCTTTCAAAACTCAGACAACTTTCAGCCACTTTATTCGCTACACTGGACGAAAATATTTGCCCCGGGAATTTAATTTTTATTTATTCGAGACGTTCTTGCAGAATTATATGTAACTTTTGAATGATAAGGGTAATTGTGATTGATTAAGTGCATTTTTTTCTTCTATTTTTCGCCAGTTTCAGATGTAAGCTTTAAGTAGTACTCCAGTTATTAAGAAATAAAACTCTGAAGTGGGAATGTTGCAAAAACATTGAAAAAATATCCGACCCTTTTTCTCGAAAGGGTCAGATATTAAAAAAATATCCAGCAGTTTTCAGAAAAGAGCAGAGTATTGCCAAATTACAAGCAACTAAGAACCAATCAGATTTGAGTATTTTAATGAGGTGCATAATAAATATGGATACTTTGACCAAACATAACATGGTGAAAGTGAGAAAGGTTTGAATCATTAGTGTGACTGTTTGTTTATCATGGACCTCATGGATAAGAAAAATAAAAAAAGGGTAGTGTCAGAAATTTAAAAAATTTGATAAGGCCTAGATTACGACCTATGTTTTCATCACAACTCTTGTAGTACTAATGTGACTTAGAGTTTTGGGGTCTTTTTAATTTTTTTTGAAATGTTAAAAATTCTTGTCCACGATGGGGGATTGTCCACTATGGGGGATCAGATACACGCATGATCACACAATTGTATTGTGAAAGTTGACCAATATGCATCAATTTTCAATCTTACGATTAAGTTGCATTTATAAACCTGTTTCTTCATTTCAAGTTTCAAGCCACTTGTACTAAACATGTTTATACAATTCTAAGAGTTTACTATAATTAAACAGAATGTTGAAAATGCTATGACTGATAAAGGACCATGCACTATTTTTTTTATTTACAGAGGGTATCTTGATTCTTCTAGTACTACTTTTCATTTCAAGAGATTTACTAAAAAGTTGCCTACTGAATCCCTCATTGGAATAATTGCCTGAAATCATGAGAGTAAAAGCATCATTCAATATAAATAACAATTCCACTGCTTCTTAAGCTTAATAAGCGTAAAACCACCAGAAATCATATCGCATAAAATGCACATTATATAAGCTTAAATATCTTATACATGTCTATGAGAACATTAAGTCCTTAATGCAGGAACAAACTGCAAAGTAGGACACATTTACTATTCTTTGCTTATCTATATCAAAAGCAGCATACCTTTCGACTTGAAGATTTCAATAAAGTGAGGCTTGCAGAAAAGTTGTCCTTCCAATGAGGCATAGTTTCCCAGTCTGAAAATAGAGATGATTATAATATCACTGTCATATTCACTCTCACTCTCTGATTGGTCTATGTAATACATATGACTAGGAAATAAATAGATAATATCCTATGACTTCTGAGTAATATGATTTTTATCCATGAATGGATATAATACATGTATATGGATATAGCAGCAGGAGCGAATCACCTGGCATTAATTCAAATTTCTCCCACAACTCTGCCATAAAAGGTAAGCTGATTTGCATTTAATGGTAAGAGGAATATTAACAATGAATAATAAAACATATATCTCATTCTATTTTTGCTGAATACCTGTGTTGACATGAATATTCCCCTAGCCTTCCAGGCTTTGGGCAATATTGCTTGTGAAAGATGCATAGGTATTCACCTCAATAGAATTAAATATTTTTATACCATTCAACACAGATTTATTATAATACACTAATAGATTAATATCTTGTCTGTATGATGGTTATTTTTGATATAGAAATCAGCATGACATTTTCTAACAATAATAATAAAAAAAAACTTATCAGCTACATATGCTCAGATATTTCACATGCTATATGTATATCCATAATGCATGGCATCGATTGTTCCCCTACACCATAATACTCAGGTAGGTAATGTTTAAAATCTCCTGTTGATATTCAAAATCTACCTGTCAAAAACTGTTGAATAGGCAGAAAATACAAAACCTGGGTCATAGGTTGAAAAAAAGATACAATTAATGTTTCATCTGAAAAATGGTATAATATTTGCAACCTACTCTTTCATGGAGGTCTCAAAATAACAGAAGTTCCTCTTTTATCCATCCCTTACACACCCCCTAGGGCCAGACCAAAAACACATCTTATACAGGAAATACTGACAGACATAGGACTTAACTATATCTTCCTGTATCGATGGTTGTAAGACATCTACTGTTAGTGGTAATGTATTAAGTTTATTTTATTCAATTGTAGACCACTAAAATTTAAAATTGTATTTTCAATGTGAAAGTAATGAACATTTTGCTTTTAGTTTACAATGCTGACAGTTGAAATGATAAGATGCCTGTTTATTTTTGAAGTAATGGCTGCTTACCCCAACACCCTGTGGCAATGGTTGCAGCGGAAACAAGACTTGTGGTAGATTGCTTTGTCTGCTATCTGCTTCTCCATCTCATAGACCCTTTTACCACAAACCTTACACATGCTGTCTCCTCCCTAGATAAACATATTAAATCACTGTTAACCAACAAATATGTGACACATTGAATATTCCTTACCCCCAAACATGATAGGGAAGGAGTAGCTGGGTCAGCTTCACTTTATAAATATGTTTTAAATATTTTACCCAACTGCAGACACCATGATATCTATGAAAAATAGAGATAAGTTGCAGTACACCATCTTCATCGTTCAATCCACCACTTTCAAATTCCCAATATATCACAATATACATGAGAATCAATATTAATAGAACTGTTTGCCAGAAATGGCAAAAATTAGAAAGTATGTGGGACTTCTTTTGAATTTGACGTTTGTGCACAAGTAAAAGACTATAAAAGGAAATGAAAAGTGGCAGTATGCGCAGTGATGTTTCGGTGATGAGTTTCAGCTTTGTCACTGAGGTGAACTACAAGTTGGACCATAAATAAATGATTTAAATCAATTTTCTATCACCATTTCCAAACCATGGTGGTTTGAAAGTTCATAGTTTCTAATATTGTCTAGATACATGTCCCCAAACATTTGTATATTTTATTTACATTTTGTATACTCTCATCCACTGATGTATGGCCTCCTGAAAATTCTCTTATTTTTAACATGGAAAATCCTCACTTCATTTATGGTCCAAACTGTAAGGTGCAATAACTGTGAAATGCAAAAATAGCACTCTCTAAAGTGAATTTTTGGAGTGTATACAAAATAAACCATGACAACCCCCATTAAGTGCAATGTTAAGATGTTCATACAGAAATAAAAAGTTAGTATAAAAAAGTGAAATAAAAAGACGACTAAATGTTTGAGAAAAAAGGAAAATATTTTATTTCTTTCCATTTCCTTGCCTCTTGTACCATACCATGTACATTCAGCAGCCAAATGCAGTTGGTAGAACCTTTGTAATATTACATGTGCAGTAGCCAAGAGATTACAGCTCCTCACTGTATACTTTGTGTGCAAAAGCACACAGTGCCTGTAATCCCTTGAAAACTACCCATGAATAGACTGAAATGAAACTGTTATTTCCATTACTATTGTTGCAATATGCAATGAAGCAGTATCAGTTTTCCAAATGTGCAAGCATGCATGAGCAATATTTATTACTGAGTATTAATTAGTCGTGAGCTAATAATCAGGCTGCAATATTACTTGTTCATTTTTTGTTTTTGTTACATAATACTAGCTTTGCCCAAAACAGCATTGGGTTTCAACAAAAAAGTATTGTTAGTGGCTGTGTAATAAATTCCTATATGTTGAGACCCAGTAAAATTGATATACCCTTTAAAAGATGCAAATTCAGAATAAATGCATGGTTATCAACTGAAACAAAATACCACTAAGACACATTGAGGACTAAGCAAAAGCATTTAGTATAATAGAATATTCAGGGAAATGATTATCAGCAATGTATAGTTATATAATCTAATTAAAGAATAATAAATCAAAGTCTAAATTTGAAAGATATAAAGATATCAAATGTTTAGCTGGATTCCAAGAAGGATTGATCCTAGGATTGACAAGCAAAAATATTACCATAATGTTCATCTCCTGACAAAATACTTTGTCTGGATATGAACATTATAGTAATATTACCAAGCATTGTTCCATGCCAGTCAAAAAAAGATCATAAAATAATGCTGGGAATCAATCCTCCTTGGAAGAATTCATGACAACACATTGCTGTATAGTCAAATCCCTAGTCCTAGTTGTACTGTATAAACTACAAACATCTATAAAATGGATGTTATTGGTGAGTGATCTAACTACCATGTAAGCAATAACTAAAATACAGATTTAAAACAAAAATCTAATACACTGTAGCATATTTATAAATCTCCTGATGTTACATTGTGATTTCCATAACAATATATAGAAGGAATATAAATAAAGAAGTAATTATCTCTACTTGAATTGATCTATTTCATTTTACAGGAATACAGTATATGATGATTTTACATGTTTAAAGCAAAATGTAATTTCAGTTAATTGAACTTTGTAGTTATAGCATGGACAACAGTTGCAATTTTATGTATACCAAAATATCGCTAATGAACATACGCATAGATACCCATGCAAAGGCAATTTTCTATATCAGGGGGAGAAGCAATGTAAAAATATTTATACCAAATCAATATGTCACTATTAGACAACAATTAATACAGTAATTTCAATATTTTAGTTTCTTGAACAAATACCTGATATATATTGCACATATATTTCTTATAACCATCCATTACGCAAATGATAAGTTTAGGTTTGTTGATTATTTCCAGCCATGCAATTACTATAGCATGAGAATATTGCAGATTTTACATGACTTGTGATGAATAATAAAATAAGTTATATCAGATGAGAGAAATGCAATGAATTAATCATAGGAAGGAAGAAACTTGGTACTTTTCTAGGTGCATCTGTTCTCTGAAAGAGTTTGCTTGGAGTTGAGGAGATGGGGGGAAAACTAAATAAGCCAACGCATCTTTGTCTTAAAGTATTTGAATATTATAGTGATATATACCAACGCATCTTTGTCTTAAAGTATTTGAATATTATAGTGATATATACCACAGAGTTTACACTGTAAATCATCTATATCCATTTCAATACCCCAGCTTTGGAACAAATTACCAGAAAGACTTAAACAGATAAAAAGCCTCTATTCATTTAAAAGAGAACTAAAAAAACTATTTTTGGAAACATACTAACTCAATTGATATTTTGCTTTCTCTTTATCACCCATTGCCCTTATCATGCTTTCTCTCGTGTATGCTCTTTTGGATGCTCTTTTGGTTTCTTCGAAGAACAAAACTGCTCTCAATATGATTGCTCAGTATATCTGACCCATATGGTAACATTTCAATCACATACAGTTATGTTGTTTTTGTGTTTTTTGTTGTTGTTGTTTATTTTTACTAAACTGACTTATATTTCCTTTAAGCTCTGCTGTACCCCCTGATTTTGCCTCTGTTCCAAATAATGTTCAAACTACATTGTAAGTATATTTGCACTCATTGGTATTTTTGTATTCAAGAACACTTTTGACATTATGCCAAAGCGTTATCTCATTTGGTCTATTATGATGTGACAAATCAATACTTTCGTTCAAATAGATGAATACATAGGCAGGTCCCCAACTGCATTTAATAGGTATGACAACACACATGTATTATTTTTGCCTAATATTGGGAATATACACTTTTTAAAGTGTCACCCAGTTCATATATTGTATTTCGTGTGTATTTTAAATAATAAATAAACATAAACATAAACATAAACACTAGCAGGTAAACTTCGTTCGATGTGATAATTATGATTATATGGGAAACACTGGCATGTTAAAAGATTGCTTCAAACATTTGAAAGTCTGTTATTTGCGGCTACTTATAGACTATCAAAATTAGGAGAATTTCAGATTCAGACAGGAAAGAATTGATGTGTAGTGTGTTGAGAGGGTCGTGTTGAGAGGGTCGTGTTGAGAAGGTCGTGTTGAGAGGGTTAAGTTGATCAGTGATATACAACAATGTGTTCATGGCACATGTCTTCTGTCCTCACAAAACTTTGATTGCATCCATTAAAAATTAAATAAATTAAATTAAAGTTTAAATTGATTATTTATCACATTTTCATTTATTACATTTATTTATCAACAAATGATCACAAAGCTTGGAAATAACTTAAAGCAAGCTTAAAAGAGAAGTCTCTGTAATTCTCATCCTGAAAGGGTCTGAGCCAAAGATCATTATAAATGAAAACCAAAAATTGACATATCTGGCCAATTCACAAGACTCTGACTCAATCCAAACCAGAAGTTTCAATTTTGAGTGACATTTAATGCAAATTCACAAATTTCACAAGTTATTTATATGTGTACATTAACAAGATAACTGCAATGCAAAGGCAAAGCAAATCCCATCTAACATCTAATGAGTGTCAGACAACACTACAGGGGAGTATGTCTCAAAATGGCCACAACCAATGTATTGCCAAAATTTGCATGTTTTAAAACAAAAAACATCAATGAATATATTGTATTACTTCCAAATTTTTGAACAGAACTTGTCCTCACATAAAACAGAGATATATATCTCCCAAACTCTGTTCAACTGTATAAAAGTTAAGGTAATTGAGGGTGAGAATTACATTCTGGGATTTGGATCATTTGGAATTTAAAAAGCATGAGATTTTTGATTTCTCTGTTTTAAAATTTAGTGAGAAAAATCTTAAAAATGATTGCTACACAGACATAGCTTTAAGCCTCAGCTTCAAACACCACATTGAAGCAGAAATTAGCATTAAATGAGAGGTGAAATATCATATTCTTTGTGTTTTGTGGTAAGTTTATGTGTCTAAAAACAAATTGATATATTATGAGACTGATATTTCTGCTACTGGCTCAAAACATAATTCATTTGCCATTCTACCTGTATGTATACATGTATATACGAGATATATGTAAATAAATAGATAATTTATGTGAATCAGAATCAGTTTGAAATGATAAAGGGACTTTGTGATCATATGTTGAGGCCTTAATAGACCAGCAAAGCTAAGAGGGTGCAAACCTGCGCCAAATTTGGTGGTTGAATTTGCGTCACAGTAGCCATAGTTTTTTGTGACGTCACAGGCTCGTCACTTACAGAACTCTCAATTTTTGTGTTCGACTTCCATTGCTGGAGGAGCCCCCCAAAAGGTTGAGAAGGCTCCTTGGAGTACTCCGTCAGAGAGTCACCACTTGAGACCTCCACCTTCTCATTCTCACCAGATGGCACAACAGTTGCATTTTTACGTGAGACTGGTTGAGAGGCAGGTTTGGAGGGTTTGTTAGAAGTTTCCGTGCTTTTCCCCTGGGTTAACAAACAAGATGTTAATTCACACTAATAGAGGGCACTGCACATACACTTTATTGCAACATGCAGGGTTTATTGCTTGAAACTATTTTTTGAATGATTGTACCAACTTTTATTACCCTGCATCAGTTTGAAATGCATGAATGAAATTCTTTAAATGTCCCCAAATAAAACAGAAAATAAATATTAATGTATTTGAATCTTCCATAAATTATCTAAGAATATCACCCACTTATGTGAAACTGCATGTGAAAATAAAGTGTATGTTTTAGCAGGTCCTTTATATGGGTGGATAGATGCACTACTACTATGTAATAACTATAAATCTAAACACTAACTCAACAACATTCAGGCAGAAACAATGCAGTCTGCCACATACAACAAATAGAAATTAAGAAAAAACTCATGCTAAGAGAATTTAAAATACTTTTATACAAGTCTATTTTTCATATTCCTTGTAGTTTTGGCTGAAGATTTTGAAACACTGGTCTTTGAAACTATGAATCAATTGAAATATTCTGCTAGATCCATTTAAGAATGCAAATACTTGATGTCATAATATTAATATATTCTGAATCAATCCATTTTTTCATCATACAGAGCAAATTGTGTAGATTTGTATTTGCATAAATAAACTAAACTAAAAGAGATAATATTTAACTCTTATCTACAATAATTATAGTGAACTTAATTGCGAAGCTTTACAACAGAATATTCACTATAATATATCCCTCCATTCCAAAATAATATTAGACAATAAGAATGTAATAAATTGATTATCTCGTCCTAACCAGCAGACATTAATCGAATTCATTGCTTTTTAATTCTCTGCTGATTAGGCATATATACCTATAAAACATCAACAAGATCACTCGTTGCTTTCCACTAAGTAGTCGAAATGTAAAATGACAGTTCAACTTTCAATATTACAACAAAGATGGTTCATCAAATATTGAGAGTAACAAACATCAAATGGAAACTTGTTTTCAAAATGCAACCAAATATTGAACTCATGTTGTAATCAAAGTCACACCACCAAGTAGCCACCCAAAAGTTAATGAACAGTAGAAATTGGTACCATCCCATTAATGAACAGTCGAAATTGGTGTCATCCCAAATGTGCAAAATGAAGGAAATCAGATGAGCAGTTTTCCTAGAATGGAGATGACAAAATTATCTATAAAAACTTCTAAAATGGCTGCCAGAAAAAACTTTAATAATAGTTATATCACTAAAGCTACAACAGGAGGTTTGAAGCATTATATCTAGATGATTCAAACAGAATCAATATAATAGAAATCTGAATATTCCAAAAGGACAATTTGATACTTGAAAACAAGCAATCCAATCTGAAAATACCAGTGAGGTTTGAACTTATTTAGTTAAGAGGCATAAATAATGTTCAAGTAAATAGAGGTCCTCCTATGTATCTATTGAAACCTTATAGAAAAGAATTGAAGCACTGAAAAATTTAAGATGTTTCAAATCAACATGACTATATGCATATATGTTATAATATCAGATTACTGTAGTTGCAAAAGGTTAGTGTGCAAAATCCTCTGTGCAACCTTTCTTGATGTAGAATCTGCTTTTGATAAAGATTCACATTACTTTTACAAAACATTAGATCATGAATATATAAATGTGATTCATATGAACCAAAATAACCTTGTCTCAATTTGCCTCAATTTTAGAATGGTTCATATAATTTCTTATCAAATATTTTTTGTAGGAAAATGCTAGTATTGAATGCATAACATTATCACTGATTAAAACATATGTATTGATTCAAAATATATAAATTGGAGGCTAAAAAACATGTCGCACTTGGTTAATTGTAAATGTGTAGACGTAATATTGAAATATCTATTTAATGAAATTGATACATTAACATAAATGCATATGAAATTAAAAGTCTTGCAACAGATAAAGCTTTTCATGGTGACTATCAGTACAATCACAGTGAACTTATAAATGTTGTATTAAAGGAATATTCCTTGCCAAACCATCGCTCTCCTCATATGGTAGCTATAACCATATATATGCTTGCCATGTGGAGCAAAACATGCAAAAATGTTTTGATATGGTCAAATTTGATCACTTAAAAATGTAATGCTCAATTCCAGTAAGCTGCCATCTTTTAAAATTTCACACAGGAAGTGATGTCATCGACTCTCAACTTTGCATATAGCATTAGGTGAGGAGCTATTAAGAATTACAAAACCAGCTAAATATTTTTTTTCAACTTTGTATCTTATTTAATCCTTCTGAAAATCTCTTCTTTTATTCTAAGTTGACAAGCCCTGAAAATATTTTTGTACAGAAAGTAATTATCACTTGTCTAGAAGTGATTTTGTGCTACTTTCCTATACTGTTATGGGCAAGGTTATAGAAGTTGAGAGTTGATGACATCACTTCCTGCAAGAAACCTTAAAAGATGGCAGCTCACTGGAAATAAGCACTAGATTTTTAAATGATCAATATTGACCATATTAAAACATTTTCCCATGTTATGCTAAATATGGAAACTATATATATGATAGCTACCATATCAAGAGAGAAAGGGTCTGACAAGGAATATTCCTTTAAAGCACCAAAATGAAAACTTACTCCCATGGCTAAAGAGTTTGGAAAATTCACAGCAACCTTTGAAGCAAATAAATAAATGAAGATAAATTTCCTAGTAATAATACTTTTGACAATTATCAACATCAATTTCATGCCATTCAAAATAAACAAAATAGAAGAACAGTTCAGATGCAGAGTCAAAGGTTTCCCAAATTGCAACACACACCCAAACAAGGTCTTTAAAAACATCAATATATTCAGCATTCAATGCAAGACAGAGGGTCAGTTATATGCAATTTACCAACCTGGATGAACACAGAAGGCCCCTTATTGTCACTCTCCTCTGGCTTCACATAGCGCTTGGGTGGAACATAATCAGGGAGAGAATCTTCAAAACTTTCAACTGGCTTCTCTGGCTCCTTGGTTTGTACCTCTGGCTCCCTTGTTTGCACCTCTGGCTCCCTTGTCTCTACCTCTGGCTCCCTGGATTGGATTTCAGGTTGTTGCAACTGGAGTTGTGGTTCAGGATCTGCAGCAATCTCTGCCTGGACCACTGGGACTGGCTTCTCTTCAGCAACTGAACTGGCTTCTGCAAAAGAGAATCATATGAACTGAATCTATTGACATCCAGGGGTCATTAAGTGGAAAACAGAGACTGGTCATATTAAATGGACAAGTTGCCCTAAGTTAGATTACCCATATCAAAATACACTGCTAAATGTAGAAATAAATAAAGCATATGACTCAATGAATTGTATATAATTTAATGCACATGATATCTTCTAATTCAGGCTGCCATTACCATTCAAAGTCTAGCTAAAAGACATTTGTGATTTAAATCAACTCATATTCAATGATCCTTTATTAAATTAAAACTTCATCAATGAAAATCAAAATGATGAATTTGTACAAAAGATATTAACATTACTTCTCATTTTATAATATTCTAGTAAGGTGTATCTCTTTAGATCCCATTTGGGTGATTGTGGCACTGGTCTAAATATTTATATACATGGTAGATATATCTAACTAGGGAAAATGCGATGCTTGTCTTAATATTTCTTACACAAATGATATTAATATCATAATTGGTCTACATGTGAATCATTCCCATAAAACCTAATTCCAAAAGAAGGGTTTATACTCACCCTGATCCTTAGTAACATGCTCATATTGTTCTGTTGATGCTTCCTTAATCTACAAAGAACAAACAAACATCATATTAACTTTCATTCTTCTACATACTAACATACAATAAACCATAAATCTGTACAACATTTCCAAACCAGAAGGTTCACATGAATATATAGACATCCAAAATAATGTTCAACTACCATCCAAAAATGCACAGTTTTCCATATCTTCCCCATACTTCCAAAACTAAATCCTATTTTTCCTTAAGTTGCAGTAAGAATCAGCTCGAATTGAGTGAAAGATAGAGCACAAAGGTTTCATGCATAGGAATGCTTCATGCAAAATTGATAAGATTGTTCCATGAAGACATAACAACTAATTACACATACATGTCAGTGCCAGAAACACCCTTGCAAACCATGCTGTTTCAAAATATATAAAAGTCATCTTACATACTCGTGCATGCTGTTACAATGTTTATTAGAATAGTTAGCATATAAAACTATATAAAGTTCTGAAAGAATGTGCAACTTACAGTCACTTATTAATCCAGCAAAAAATATTTAGTGTTACAGAAATGTCTTATTAGAAGGGTTGTCATAGCAACCCCAAATCAGGGAATCTGGGGCAAATAACAAAAACTTACTAGAATGACCAAAATTAACCATGTATAAATATCAAATAAGCTATAGAACAGATTAAAATGTTAAATACTATGTGCTGTTAACTGTTTTTATGTATTATAATGGTCGTGTGAATTGTGTGATGTTACAAAGGATATTTGTCATGCTTCATGTGATGTCGAGACTCCTTGACTGCTTTTTGATTCCAGACCTGACTCAAGGCGTGTGATTTTGTTAATATCACCATATAGTTGTTTTATATAGTCATTTTATGTGGTTGTCTTGATAAAATCTGCATCTATTGCATATCTTAATCAAACATTTTAGATCATCGAGTCTCTGAGTCTAGTATCACATGTAATAAAGCATGTAAACATCATCTATCTTATGAAGTCTATAAACATGGTCAATGAAAGACAATCTCTTTTATTTTCCCTGAGTATATACAGTAGCCTTCATACAACCATTTTTCATGAGGCTGGAAAATTCTGATCCCTCGTGTTCGGGTATAGTAGAGCAGAGGATTAAGAATGTTTATTATCGTGAAAACTAAAATACAATTTTTCAAGTTCACTCATCACATCAGATAGCTTTTATAATCATAATTAATTGCAGAAGAATATTTTTTTTGTTCTCTGAATGAAGAATTTTTCATTTTTCCATACTTCTTTCTAATATTTGATTAATCAAAATGCAACAAAAATATACATACGAGAAGCAAAATTACAACTATAAGTATTAATCTTTCTTGAACTATTGGATTAGCGTAAAATCCTCACTGTTGACTTACTATCATTATATGACTTAACAAAAATCATTTAAAAATAGGTGACTCCATGTTGTAGCATATACATGTAATAACAATAATTTGCAAGTATACATTTTGTGATGTTTCACTTTTGGAAATACATAGCTTAGATAGATTAATGAATTATACTGAGTAATGGCATTTTCAACATACGAGGGTATATCATAAAGTTCTCATAATATCTCTCTAATTTTTTTATTTTTCAATATATTCTGATGAATTTTTCACAGAATGTGTAGTATACAATGCTGCATTAATCTATCAAAACATATTTGGTATAACAGAAATATTATTTATAAAATGGTTGCCATAGTAACCGGAAATCAAGGCACCCGGGGCAAATAAAAAATCGTGCAAGAATAGCCCCAACTAACCATGTTTAAATGCATAATAAGTTATCAAATAAGCTATGTAACACATCAAATTGTTAAACACCATGTATTCTTGACTGTTTTGAACTATTATAATGGTCATGTGAATTTTGTGATCTCATAATGGATGATTGTAATGTCTCATTAGAAGTGATGTCAGACACTACAACTGTTTTGTCAATTATTCCAAGAAAATTCGATTCCACTTCAGTTCATCTTAAATAAATAATAGACCACGCATAGGGTGTAATTGTGTTGATATCTTTGCAACATATTTGTTTTAGATCATCTTAAGTATGAGCAAAGGATTTTTCGAACTAAACTTAACTTTTTATCAGTATGAATATTATTTTTCTGATGACCCCTGCATCTATGCATTATCTAACTCAGTCATTTCTGATAATTAAGCTTTGGTTCTCAGAGTCTGGTATCACATCTAATGAAGCATGTAAGCATCCCCTATGACATCACACAATTCACATGATCAATTTATTTTATAGTAAAAGCATTTAACAACATATTCAATATAACATTTTAATGTGTTTGATAATTTATGAGAGTTTTTATGTATGTAAACAAGGTTAATAAAGCTCATTATATCTCAATTATTTTTATTTGCCCCGGGTGCCTTGATTTCCGGTTACTATGGCAACCATTACTTATCTAATATTTCTGTTATACCAAATATTTCTTGATAGATTAATACAGTATTCTATACTGCAGATTCTATGAAAATTTCATGAGAATATGTTGAAAAATAAAAAAAACTAGAGAGATATTATGAGAACTTTATGATATACCCTCGTATTTTTGTTGCATTTTGGTATACTCTTACCAGCATATGAGACGAACACATACAAGAAATAAAAGAAAATACTTCTATGAATGTTCATCTCTCTGGTAGTAATATACAAAGTTGTTGATTTTCTTTTACATTAAATGTAATTAGGATGGACATCCTACGAAACGTCAAAAAGAAAAAGAAATATCTCTGAGAAAGAAAATCAACAACTTTGTAAAAGAAAATAATTTTTGATGATTGGTTACCAGTTCTTCATTTATTAATTTTTTGGAACGGCTGGTTATTTGACGTTAATAGGTTAACCAAAGATACCTATCTATAATACATACATGGGTGAAATAAAAGCAAATAAATAAAAATAAATAAAAGCATTCAATACTACATAAATGCAATTTGATCTATGCATGCATTCTACCTAATTCCCATGCATGCGCTACAAGCTAAATATAAATATAGCCAAACTAATCCAGGCAAAATAGTATATTAATTATGTGACATTATGATGGGTTAACAAAGATAGATTAGAGTCCCACACCAGCATATGACAACAATTATATTTTTATTATAACTCCTCCACCTCAGTGTCCCAAAGTAGATGATCAAATAACAAACTCACACTCGTTGGAGCATCTTCTTCTTCAATGTACTCAATGACATATTCCTGACCAGATTCATCAACACCTAGTTCCTGTTCAACACCTTCATCCATGAAAAGTCCAAATTCTTTTTGAGCAACATCTAATGGCACCCTATATTCTCCATCATCTGTCTGTACTAAGACATATTCTGTATCATCATCCTCTTCTTGTTCTGCTTCGGGGACATTCTCTTTATTCTCATCTTCCTGTTGAATAGGGTCATCTTGGTTTAATATCTCATTCTGATGGTTTGGCTCCACATTGACATATATTGACTCATTCTGAATATCTGATTCTTCAATATCTTGTTTGTCATCAATGTGTTCAACATCATCCGTTGCTATGGAAGTGGTTGTTGTTGTTGTTGTAACCTAGTATGAAGTTATTACATGCTTTAGATACATGCCTTAATTATCAAACAAACGGATGCAAAGAACTGCACTGAAAAATCTTTTATAAATATTACATATAAAATGCCACTAGATTTCATTAAGTGCAGTTCATAACAAAGGAGAACAAACTCAGTTATAGTAGGATGAATTCAAAACCAGTATCAATATCAAAGCATGATGCAAGAAATCACTGTGTTACCTACCAAACAATCTGGTCTCCTTACAGAAAGATTACATTTTGAACCATTACGTAAAGCAAAAGAATCCATCCTAATTTTTCTAGCAACTCCCTTGTCATGTTTTCCATATGTGAACAATTTAACATTATCAATTGTAGGAAATATTTTCTTAAGTTCTCTTGTTTCCCTAAGTCTTGACTTTTGGATTTCATGTAAGGAATGTTTACCATTCATCATTCCATTTTTATGTGTCCCATTTTGTTCCATTTTGCTAGCAACCCTTTTGATTAAGTCCATATTGGTTAAGTCAATAATGTCTTCTTTAATGTCTTTTTGACTATTGTTGTTGCTGCCTGATCCAACTCCTTTATCACCATGTTTGTTAAACATTTCAATAAGACTAGTACTGTTCTGTCTTCTAATACATCCATATGCTTGTTCCTTGACACCTTCTGATTGTTGAACTTCTTCACTGCATGATGTACACAATGGTTGGTTACAAGAGGGACACTCCAGATTGTCATAAGTTCCGTTAATATTGGTAAGATTTCCCTTTGGGGTTGTCATGGAATCACTCTGATGTAAACCATTTAAATATTGGGATTTGAACAATGACACACGTTTCCCTGTAGCATGCCCAATGGTTGTCATATGAGCTGGACAGCTCTCCATTCTTTTCAGAGTTGTTTTCTTCACTGGTTTAGTCCTGTAGGGCTTCACAAGGTCTATTGCCTGCATGGGGGTTTGTCTTTTAGTTTCCATTGCAGCTGTATCAGAAAATACACGGCGAATAGTGTTACGAACATAATTTCTATTGTCACAAGTTTCAACTGACGATTGTTCAAAATGTTCTAAGTTTTTATGAAATTCCTCCAATGTTTTATGAAGTTGTTCTTGTTGAACTTCATCGCTGTCTGAATCATCAGATTTTTCATTGCTGTCTCTTCTGAATTTGTATAGCAGGGGCGCATCTGAGACACATCTAAAGTCCTTCATCTTTATCCCTAAGTATACTCCCCAAAATATATGAAACAAACTAGTCTATGGAATGATATCTTGAATATTTATGAACACAAATTGTTATCAAAATCCTCTTTTCTCTCTGTTAGATAGCAAGCAAAACATCTCACATCAATCCTTATTAACTAAATAAATAAACAACTTGTCTTAAAATACTTGTTTGAACCTGTACCATATATCCATCCAATGCCAACTTAGGATGACAAATTTGGTTACATCAAAGATTGATTTGACAACGTCAGATATGAAAATTAATGTGTTATATCTATGGTATTAATTCAAATGACTGGGTGTGTTTAAATATAAATGTCTGATCATGTGTAACAGATGTTCTTGACTCACAAATGTATGATCTATAATTGTGTCATAGGTGTCCATAAAACATAGATCTGGTGTCTCAAATTGTAGATTTGGCTGATTTTCTGTGTCACAGATGCTATATGATTTACTAGAGAATCACATCCACACAATTTATTTCAAATATGTTACACATTAGATGTAAAGACAAAAAATTATATTTTAATGGAATAGAAGTTAAATGACATTTTTAATTGAAGTCACTTGTCGTGCTACCAAACATATGTTTTATGGTAACATCACAGAATTAAATGACATATTCTGTTAATTATTCACTTGCAATTTTACATTCAGCAAATCTCTTATTCCACACACATCAAACAAATGTGCAACTTAGAAAGGTATAAGATTAGGTGATGGCCAAAATAATAATCTTGCAGAGATAATGTCTTGAACAACTTTTTCTACATTTTCATTGAATGTTTGGTTGATTTTTCCTGGCCAGTCTATGAAAAGATATTTAAAAGTCTCCATTCCTTAAAATTTGAGAGGCCATTGAAAACGAGGAAATCAGTAAATTGGAAAATACTCCGTACATATGAGCAATGGTGTAGCTGTACCTAGAAAAGTTATGTATAACAAATAACAAAAAGTTATGACCATCCCATGTACCTTTTATATTTACAGAGGGTACAGGATCTAAATGAGTGAAAGATTAAACCATATATAAAAAGCATCCAATCAAAATGCTTTAGTAAACAGTATATGGTACATATTACATCAAGCGAAGATACAATTAAAAATTTATGTGGTACATACCATAGTCACTGATGTATCATCTGCACTAGTAGTTTCTATCTGTTGGGATACCTCACCATCTGGACTTGTACGTGTTTCAGTCAGTTCAACCATACCAGGCTCGCCTGTTGCTTGAGTATCTACCAAAAGGTCTTCATATTTTGTTGAATCTTGTTTTGGCTCAGTTGATGCCAGAAAATCTAGGTTTTCATAAACAGGATCTTTGGTAATCTCTGTAGTTGTGGTCGTAACTGTTGTTTCCTCATTAGCACCAAAAATATCTGTACTGGGACTACTTTCTACGATGGGACTACTTTCTTGGGTACTGAAATCATCGAGTAAATTACTCTCTACAACTGTTGTCTCGGTGGTGGTTTTTGTGACTGAAATATCTGAATTTCCATCTGAAACTGTAGTTGTTGTGACTACTGTCTCTTCAACCCCACCATCAAGAGTTTTTGTAGTTGTTGTTTCAACAACATTTGCACCATTTCCAAAATCTGCGAGTAAATCAGCAGTTGTGGGACTACTAGCATTGGGACTATCTGCAGTATTCATATCAACATTACCAGCCAGTAAATCTGGTTGCTTGTTGGTGGTTTCTACCATGAATGCTCCTCCAAGCAGGTCTACAGCTTGGTCATTGGAAGACATGTTAAGAAGGGAGTCTGAGCCATTAGTTTGCTCTGTAGTAAATCCTCCTAAAAGATCATCTAGCCCTTCCTTCCCCACTTCTGTCTTTGTAGTTGTAATAGTCTGGAAAATAACAAAAGTGCTGAATTAAAGTTAAATAAGTGATCAAAACTGACAGTGACATGGTTGCCATTTTGAAAATAGGCAAGCTTTTTAACCAGGAGTCAATAGTGGTTTTTCTCTAATGATATTGAACAAAAATTACTTAAAACGAGAATTCTATCTACAGAAGTTTTAAAATATGGCACTATTGTTGATAGACAGACAGACGGACAATGGACTGACATAGTCCAATAGCTCACAATGGGAGCTAATAAAAACAGTACAGGGTTCTCACCAGGAAATATTTAGACCCCAGTTTTTTCGCGGTATCACGACTACTCCTCCCCTATGTGAGATCAGAGATATCCTATAAAGGGATACTTTCCAAAATACTACTCAAGATTATCTTCCTATTTTAATCACAATTCCTGTTCCTTGTTTGTATCCAGTTTTATGTATTTTCTCAATAGTTTTACCATAAATAATGTGACACAAATGTAAAATAAAATAACACTCCGTGAAAAACACTGTAGACTCTCCGGAGAATCTCCGGAGTCTAAAAGCATAGTGAGAACCCTGCAGTAGATATCAAAATCAAGTTGAATAGAAAAGCTGTTTTCCTGGGATTTTGTTTTATAGAAGTTTCAAAGAAAAATTCAAAATGGCCACATGTAATAAAGCAAATGTTCTTAATCCTTTGTTGCTTCTGTAAAAAGGTTGAACAAATTAATGACCTTGACCTTTTAATATGACATTGACTAACCATGACCCTCCTAGACCTAGTGCAACCCAAATGCCAAAAGCACATTATATCTATTAGTACATGACTGATGTTGAAATCTCAGTAACCTTGAACCTTCAGTACTCAATGGTATCCTATTTCAAAAGTTTTCTTTATGGGGGTGATAAGTAAATGACAAGGCATTACAGGCAAAATGTCATCACCTCCTACCATTTGTTACAGATGCCGAATACCGAGATTAACACCAATCACCGAACACCATCCACAAAAAAATTTGAAATTATAGCAATTTCTGGTGGTGACATAAAAACCAATGTTCTTATATAAAAGAACTAGAAAAAGGCAATTCTATAGAATAGCAAATTCCAAATTCCCTTCAATCTCAAGTTTTCATGAAACTGAACAGTGTCACAATGATATTCACAAAATGCTCTAAAACATGCTTTTTGTTGATTTGGGTAAAATAAAGTCCTAATCAAAGATTTCAAAATGGCGCAAATCTCAGCCTTTAGGTGTCCATTCTTGGTATCCATTGGGCTACAATCATAAATATGATACCACACTCACAATCTACTAAAATACCTTCAATCTGAGTAATTCAGTAAAATAAAGCAATAATTTGAAGACATCTCAAAATTATTACAAATGGACTTTGTGATGTACAAAGAGAGATAATAGAATATTTGCAATCTACTCTAAAGTACCTTTGATTCAAGTATATTAATGTCATACTTTGGAGATATCTCAAATCAATGAAATTTCCAATTTTCTCACCAAACAGTATGCCTGCCCTTGAAGTCAGGCTTAAAACTTGGCAATATGTTAAATATAAATATAATGTATATGCAACAACTGAATAAAAGTATTCATCTTCAAATTACATTATAGAGTTACGTTGAAAACCCACAAACAACTGAGCAGTAGACCAAAGAAGACGTGTCGCTATTATCTAGGTCAATCTGTTCAGTGGTCCGAAAGCAAATCTATAGAACTCGTTTCCAAATTTTTCCAATTTTTTATTGATTAAACTCGGTATACTGACTATTAAAGCAATGACAAAGAAGAACACTTCCGATGGTGACATTGTTTTATTTAGCGTGCGGGTGTAAAAACAAAATTGCGTAATTAGTTTGATTTAGAACTTTCGGGTCACGCAAATAGCTACGCGAAATGCATAGTGGGAAAATATTGACCAATCAAATTTTGTCCTTTTTGAGTGCTCTTTCAGTGCATATTTGCGAACGTTCTGATTCAAAGGGCGAACCGCGAAAGGGAGAATTACTTTATCAAATATCTCGTCATTTTAGACAATTTATGACTGAAATGATCAGGCGTTACTATTATCTAATTTTAGCAAATTCTACACCAATTACAAGACACTATTTTAGAAATAGAGGTCCACCCACAAACAAAGCATCTAATGATGTAACTCACCTATAATACAATATGTTCCAAATACAAAATGATACGGTTTATCTTTTATAGTTGAAGTTTTCAATGTAGGTAATGGTTAGCCCCAGTTCTAAACAGCGATAGAGTAGTTTCCATTAATTATATCTTTTGAATAGTTCAAGCAAAATATTTCAAAATGTTTTAAAAGGATTTGCATGTTTCAGAACATTTGATCAAAGGAAATGAACTGACCTTAAAACTAGTTTTTTAGTGAGGCTAATTTAATTAGGACATGATATTTGAACACGTCATATGACCAGGTAAATACCGTATTATCTCTAATAAACGCACACACTCCAATAAACGCACACCCGACTTTTCCAAGAAAGACTGGCAACTTGAAAAACAAAAATCAAGAAAAAATATAATTTATTCGAGCGGGCGATAATAGGGTAATATTGAATTATTCACTTGCCGCTATCGATAGAGCCGTTTGTGAGTATAATGCTGTTACAGATGTGTCTAAGGAACCTTATGAGCTATAACTACGTTCATGATAACCTTATAGTGATGAGTTAAAAGCTACAATGAACGTTAATTCGGCCCGTCGCCATTACTCAAACTCGCAGTGCATCATGGGAGTTCCGATCTATAAATATTCTTCTGCCCTTTCCCACAAACAAATATTCAATCCTTTATAAATGTTAAGTAGCATTATATGGATATAAAACATATTCTCACCAACTATGAGGACCATTGAGATACAAGAAGCCTTTAGATTTTGACTCCAGTATCGGTGTCAATTTCCAAATTGGCGCCTGCTCGGAGCAATAGATGTTTATCATCAATATTGAATGATGCGTATTATAATGCCAATTAACCCACGGAAACACATTCAGCAGATTGATAAATGCATGAGGAAAACATTGAGGTATGATAATATGTTATCTAGTTGGAGTGAGTCTAGTTTTAAAGAGGAAAATCATGAAACACCCTATTATCGCCTAAATTTTTTTTCACAAATCCCCGGGGATTTTGTCATTTGAGACATCTCCTCCAGGAGAATTTGGGAGACGCACTGTGCGTTTATTGGAGAGAATACGGTAAGAAACAGTTTTGAGGCTCACATGGTAAAAATTCATGAAAACCCTTCATCCACAAGTCATGAACTAGAAAATGACAAATCCTAACATCAAATTCATGAATCTGATAAGTTTAACAATATAATATTTCAGTATAATATACAAATATAAGCCATGCTTGAAATAGATTTCCTATTTATTGAGAATTCTTGCATTTGGTGGGCATTTAATTTTTTTCTGAAGCATGAATTAGATAAATGATACACTAATTATGATCTAAAATAAAATACCTTCCATTCGAGTATAAAGAACCTTTATTCAGATCTCAAATTATTGCAAATTCTAACATCAAGTGGTAATTTTGGTTTTTCGAGGCTAGAATTAGTAACCCATATATTAGAATCTACTCTAAACTGCTTTTTTTGAGTATAACATAAGACATACTTACAGGTCTCAAATTGAAAATTCTTGTTTTCTCAACCCTTGTACATGTATGACTGTCATCAAAAAGCCATTTTTAGGAATAATAGGCAAGATTAATATATCATTGAATATTGCTTGAATTTAAACATTGCTTTCTTCTTTCTTCTTTTAAATGGCATTCATATAATTTGCACACAACATTTGATTAGAAACTACAAAATGAATATCAACACTTAAATGTTGCTGCACTGTTAAACATTTTTTTATTAGGAGGTCCAAAAAGGCAAAAAGGACTCTAGCTTTCTGAGGCTATTCTCATTTATTTATTTATTTACTTACTAGGAGGCCGCTTGAATGAGAAGCACATAATGACTTTCTAAGCTTTATTTTTTATTGATTCCTTTTTTATTTGTTAGAGGGCCGTCACTCCTACGAGCTAAACTTTATGGGGAATTATTTCTATCTTCGCCAAGGTCAAAATTTAAGTCTCTTAGTTTTCAAAGCTCCAGTTTGGGACATCTTAAGGGATTTGAATTTAATGAGGTGTTCACAATTCAGTGTTTTTTGCATTTGCGCTATTCAGCTTTTTTTTAAAAAAACCTAAGTTTTTACAAACTGGCTTTATGCACCTGTAACACACCCAAGTATGGGAGAAACATGAATATTTTATAATAGGTTATTTCCTATATTAAATATCTCCCATAAATTCAACGTGCTAGTATGTACCTGTGTTGTTGTAAGGGAGGCAAATGGGTCGAATGGGTCTACCACATTGTCTGTGTTGCCACTCTCTACTGTTGTAGTGGTGCTGGTCACAGTCGTGCCATTAGATCCTGTATCACCCAGGTCCAGTAGGGAATCCATCTTAGACATTTCCTTGCTACGTACTCTAGCCTGAAAGTACAAGATGTTGCTATAATCATATGTACAAATGGAAGGGAATAAACTTGAGGAAGGATGATGCAAAATACTAGTACACCTGAATGGTACCCTGCGTGCAGAGTCTAGTTAAACTACACTCTGCCTAGTAGAGACCATATTACAGTTTAGTGGCCCCGCCCCCACGACGGGTACCGGTGACAGTTTGGGTAATAAATCACTTTTGACCTACGGCGCTGACCTTTCTTCCACCAATTAGCGAGCTTGAAGAAACATACGCCAAATGCGTTCTAATTAAATATGCCCATGTCATTGGTCAATTCCGGGCTCAACGATGACGTCAGAAGGAATGACCATATATAGAACGTCGGTCAAATTTGGCCGACGAACACTGATTGGCGCGGTAAATTCACAGGTTTATTTTAGTTTGAAAGAGTGAAGACGAAGCTCTCTTTTAAGAAGTGAAGTCAAACGAATGCAAAGGGTACCTGAATGGTTTTCTTGCTTTCAGACAACAGTTCAGTTCAGACAACATGTGCCGTACATATGGCTATGGATGAACTGACAATACTGCCATCTATTGAAACATGCACATTTGGTTTTCCTATTAGCCTTTATCTTATTCTCACATGTTCCAGATTTAGATATTCTAAGAATAGATTGACTTAGATGTTATCCGTCTTTAATCCTACAAGATTGGTTCTCAATAAAAACATGGGAACGTAGATGAGTAAATCTTATCACCCTAATTTTGGGCCAAATCCAATATATTTTTGTGGAAAATCGAGGTCATTTTGCAGTAATTAGAAAGGTGCAACCTATTTTGGCGGATTTGCTGATTTGAACATTTTGCCGCTACTTAATTTGGTGGACTTGCAAAAGCAGATTTGGAATATGGAAAATCTGGCAAACTTCAAACGAAAAATGCACTTATGAGCCTAATTTTATCCTTGTTGCTATCCGCTGACTTTAATTTGACTAGAAAATTGTCATTGGTTCTTTTAAAGTAGTTGAGAATGAACATAGTGTTGTTATTATACAAAAGTGACGAATTTAAACAAAGGAGTTAGGTAAACTAGCAACAGAGAGTGCCCCAATTGAAGTGTGAAAAAACTTTTTTTAAGAATAGGAGAAAAAAACATCAGAAATGCATAGATTGAAGTCTATATTTTTGGGTAGTATTTTTTTAAAAATTTAGAAAAAATTGTTACGGTGTCTGGAGACCTTCAAAGAGGGTGGGGGCCAGAAGGAAAAAAATTCACATATTTTGCAACCCTCTTGATGAATTCCAATTTACTCAGCTATGAATGAATGTTTTTGATTTATCTGTCCAGGATTATGTAAATATATATTTATTTGATCCATACATACAATTGATTTAAACAATATGTACAGTTTAGAGGTAAGTAAAGCTTTGAAAGGACATTTCATGCTGTGTCTGGGTGACATTTTTATTCACTGGAGGTAGTAATCCTTTGAGTGTTTTCACATAGAGCATAACAAGTCTCCACTCTAATAAGTGCTTCTTTAGTTACATAAATGTTATATTGTTGCATACAAAGAATAATTTTGATGGAGACTTATTATGCTCGATGTGAATTTTAGAACTTTATAGAAAATTTTGCCTGCCATTTTTGTTGATTATTCAAAATGGCCAAATGCTATTCATGCTGCATATGTAGGAAGCAGGTAAATTCTCCTAGAAAACGGAGAAAGGTTACAGAAGATTTAGCTTCACAAGTCAAGACTATTGCAACTAATAATAGAAGTGATATTGAGGTAACATAAGCTTGATTTGGGAGGAGATTGTTGTGATATTAGGTTGATATCAGAACTTATATTTTTGATATTGCTTATGTAATGGCAATATGTTGGTAATTAGGCAGATATAAAGTTAATATTGGATTGATATTTGTCAGAAATTGCTATCGAATTGGGCTTATATTTGGGTGATATTGCTATAATATTGGGCTAATATTTGGGTGATATTGGATTGATATTGGGGTGATATCGCTATCATATTGGGTCCATTATTTGGCTCATATTTGGCTGATATTGGATTTACAGTGGGATATTATTACAATCAGAATAATTGGGTGATATTTGGTAAATAAGAGGCTTGATATTGGACTGTTACTTAAATAATATGAGGCAAATACTTGGGTTATTTTGGATTGACATAGAGTGACATTTGATTGACAATTGGTTGATGTTGCTATGATATTAGGACATTATCTGGGTCATATTTGGGCGATATTGAATTGGGTGATATTGCTATTGAATACATAAGGGTTATGTACCGAGAGGTTTTGGATATTGGGTTTATCCAGAGGGAGATATGCATATCTACCTGAGGGACCGTAGGGACCGAAGGTAGATGTGCATATTTCACGAGGGATGAACCCAATATCCAAACCGACCGTACATAACTGCTTTATCCTATACCAAGTAGAGTTTTCAGGGCCATATGGCCATTTCAAAAGTACAAGGTGTAAAAATAAACTTATCATTCATATGCAAAGTCATTTTATTGCATTTCCACTACTTACCGGATGCGGGAAGATATGCACCGAAGCGGGAGATATGGCGGGAGATATGGAGGTTCTAAATATAGAAACCTCAAAATCAGGATACGGGATATATCTTACCAACTTATCTCCCTAAAACTCTACTTGACATAGGATAAATAGAGGTTATATAATGGGAGGGATGGAATATGAATTTTATCCTGAGGGAAAATATGATATTGGCAGAGGAAAATCATGAAATGTACATTCTGAATTTAAATGAATTAAAAATAATAAAGTATTTTCATTATTTTAGGTACTTTTGTTCTCTTTCAGTGTTGCGTGGGAAGGGCGGAATATATTAATATAAATATCTCATTATTGGCAAATTGCCAATTTACTATATATTGTAATTCCAACCTCTATGAGACTAAATTCCTACAGATATTTGTGATATTTTAACCAAAAAGGTATATTTTGGTAGAAAATAATGAATTTTTTTAATTTGACCTTGACCTGGGGAATATGACCTTGACCTAAATTTTCATACATTTTTGAAACACATATATCACATAGATTAATAAAATAAAGAGAAAACTTGAAAATCAGGTGGGGCTTAAAATGGCCTTGTTTACCCAACTCCTTTTGAAAGAAAATATTCAACTGGAAAATGTGGTCAATTTTGTGCAGTGCAAATCCCTGAGAATTAGGTGGCGACTTAATTTGGCAGACTTTAACAATTTGACGGATCCACCAAATTAATTAAGTGCAGTATCTTCTTTCTGACTTGTAGAGTTAGCAGTGCAAGAATCGTTTTGGCTTGCAGAAATAATGTTTAACACCTTAGTAATCACATTGGCAATGTTTGTCACCTAAGAGATCACCTTATCTTGCAGATATGACAATTTCTCTCCTAAATCATCACTTTGGCTTGTTTTGCAATATCTATCACCTTAGTTAATCAACTTAGCTCTAAGAACTGACAATAGCTATCCCCTAAGAAATGACAATGGCTATCCCCTAAGAACTGACAATGGCCATCCCCTAAGAAATGACAATGGCTATCCCCTAAGAAATGACAATGGCTATCCCCTAAGAACTGACAATGGCTATCCCCTAAGAACTGACAATGGCTATCCCCTAAGAACTGACAATGGCCATCCCCTAAGAACTGACAATGGCTATCCCCTAAGAAATGACAATGGCTATAACCTAAGAACTGACAATGGCTATCCCCTAAGAAATGACAATGGCTATCCCCTAAGAAATGACAATGGCTATCCCCTAAGAAATGACAATGGCTATCCCCTAAGAAATGACAATGGCTATCCCCTAAGAACTGACAATGGCTATCCCCTAAGAACTGACAATGGCCATCCCCTAAGAACTGACAATGGCTATCCCCTAAGAACTGACAATGGCTATCCCCTAAGAAATGACAATGGCCATCCCCTCAGAACTGACAATGGCTATCCCCTAAGAAATGACAATGGCTATCCCCTAAGAACTGACAATGGCTATCCCCTAAGAAATGACAATGGCTATCCCCTAAGAAATGACAATGGCTATCCCCTAAGAAATGACAATGGCTATCCCCTAAGAACTGACAATGGCTATCCCCTAAGAAATGACAATGGCTATCCCCTAAGAAATGACAATGGCTATCCCCTAAGAACTGACAATGGCTATCCCCTAAGAACTGACAATGGCCATCCCCTAAGAACTGACAATGGCTATCCCCTAAGAACTGACAATGGCTATCCCCTAAGAAATGACGATGGCTATCCCCTAAGAACTGACAATGGCTATCCCCTAAGAAATGACAATGGCTATCCCCTAAGAAATGACAATGGTTATCCCCTAAGAACTGACAATGGCTAAACCCTAAGAACTGACAATGGCCATCCCCTAAGAACTGACAATGGCTATCCCCTAAGAAATGACAATGGCTATCCCCTAAGAACTGACAATGGCTATCCCCTAAGAAATGACAATGGCTATCCCCTAAGAAATGACAATGGCTATCCCCTAAGAAATGACAATGGCTATCCCCTAAGAACTGACAATGGCTATCCCCTAAGAAATGACAATGGCTATCCCCTAAGAAATGACAATAGCTATCCCCTAAGAAATGACAATGGCTATCCCCTAAGAACTGACAATGGCCATCCCCTAAGAACTGACAATTGCTATCCCCTAAGAAATGACAATGGCTATCCCCTAAGAACTGACAATGGCTATCCCCTAAGAAATGACAATGGCTATCCCCTAAGAACTGACAATGGCTATCCACTAAGAACTGACAATGGCTATCCCCTAAGAAATGACAATGGCTATTCCCTAAGAAATGGCTATCCCCTAAGAAATGACAATGGCTATCTCCTAAGAAATGACAATGGCTATCCCCTAAGAAATGACAATGGCTATCCCCTAAGAAATGACAATGGCTATCCCCTAAGAACTGACATTGGCTATCCACTAAGAACTGACAATGGCTATCCCCTAAGAAATCACTAGGGCTAGCAAAGACAACATGTTAATCACAACATCAGTAATCACTTCAGCTTAAAGAAATGGCAATGTTTATCAGTAATATCTCAGTAAATCACATTGGCTTACAGAGATGGTAATGGACTTCTGTGGGCCAGGGTTATTATAAAAATGATTAAAATGATAAAAACATTGCCATCTCTATCTGCAAGCTGTTTCATTAACCTTTCATATATTTAAATCTCTGCATAGCAAATGAATTCATTTCACATAATGCACGACCTTAACTTAGAATATTAAACCAGTTGATTTTGTACAAATCAATATCTTCAGATCTGGCTACATGGGCTTTTCAAATACATACTTAACGAGAAATCAGCAAATCCATAGAGTAGCAAATCCCAACAAACAGTATATATTCATGAATCTATTTTTATGTCACAATGTAATATTTACGATCTACATGTAGCCTACCCTTGATTTAATTATTTGCAGATATCAGATAAGCATTTGCCGGGTGGCGATTTAGGAGTTTCATAGTTTGAAGAGTTCTCTAAGCAATAGCGAATTCCAATTTCATTCAGTCTTGAACAAAATACTTGAACAGCCATACCATATGCTGGATTTAAAATCTGAGCAAATGTGACACAGGGATTGGCAGAGTCTTATGCCCATAGGAAGCAGCACGCCATTCCAAATGTTCTTGGTGAAAACTATAATACCAAATATGAATAAATAGCACATTTTAAAGTTTAGTGACAAAGGCTTGGGGTGTAAAAAATATTATAAGTCAACAAAACGAAAGCTTTTTAGAAAATACATTCACAATGCCAAATGCCTGTTAACTTGATTTAAACAGTAACTTTTAATGGGATACAAAAATACTTTCATACACTCAAAATAAGTCAGAGGGTCAGTCTAACTTTCATATGAATGATAAAAAGTAAACAATGAATACTGTTCGTATTAATCACTGAGCCACATGAATAAGTGAACAACTATTCAATTACATGTATTTTAGCAAACATTATCATGTGGCATTTTTGAGATGCTTCATCAAAAGCGCCTCTGAAAACTTGTAAGCTTGAATTTTGTTTTCTAGAAATCTACTGATGAGATCTAATCTAACTTTCAGGAATGCATCAAATTAAGAGATGTTGTGAATGTTTATATATTCACAATTGGTCTAATAAGTAGTACATAACAATAAAACTGCCTATATATTTTGAACAAAAATCTTACCACTAGCAAACAATAATATGAGGACTGGGTAATTATCTAACAGAACAAAGTTTGGGTAGGGATAAGGAAAAGCCATCTGTTTGTATATCAGTGCGGGTGATAATGCCAATACTGGTCGACAGATTGAGTTCAAACTCAACTGATTCTTCAAGACCTCTGAATGAAATTAATTTCTTGGTATAATATTTGTTTTAATCCTTTATAAGATTACTGTTTTATTATCAAAATATACTTAACAGATATATTTTATAATGGTCTGGAGGGCTTGAGAAGCATCATACTCTATTAAATTCTAAATATTCAAATGGCTACAATTTTCTTATTTTTTATCTTTGATAACTCAGTTGATAGATTTAATTCAAATTTTATATCAATTCAAATTTCATATCAATTACATTTCTGTGAGTTATTCACAGGGAAATAATACACTAATAGTATACAATAATATAATAGTTTAGTATGAGAACAGGCACTCCCCTAAATAGAAAGAAATATGAGTACATGTATAATATTTCTGGGTATATCAGAAACATTTCCTTTGATTCATTTTGATCTTTACCTCAAATCGACCACAGAATTATTTCTATTGTAATAATGCACATTAAACATCTGTCAATTCAGCATATACTCTGATTAAGGTGGTTGTACATCTAAAAATGACTTATGATAAAGTGTATATATTTTTATATTAAAATGACTATGACATAATTATGCTTCATAATCAAACAAAAAAGTTGGTTTCACAACTTTTCTTTTACTTTAAGCTAAAAAATATTTTTATTTCCTATGTTAGGGAATAGGAGAGTAGGAGATTGAGAGGCTGTAAACATTTCAAAACTGAATGACAGGACTTTGAATTTTTGCACACTGAAAAAAACAAACCTATTTTTCAAAGGTGTAATATCACAAAATTTATATGTCCTAAAGCTGTACACTCACCAAATTATTGCTCCTAGCATAGAGCCACTTATTATTGCCAATGAAGAACTACCTTAAACTGTTGAGGCATGAGCCTGGTTTATAATCTCAGTAGATGACATGTGCTGAGGCACCAAGACAGGTTTTCCAATGTCACAATGACATGAGTGTGCTATATCTTTGTGCAAGCATGAAATTCACCAATAACTCCTGAATCGTTAATAAATGAGTCATTATTGATTTTAAATCTCAAAACAAAGACTGGTGGCTTAAAATGATATTAGAATGAAGTAATATCATACAAATATTGAATGATGTGATCGTTGGATATCTATATATTTTTGAGGGTACATACCTCACTGAAATATATAAGGGTTATACTGGGAAGTTTTGGATAGAGGGTTTATCTCAAGGGCAATATGCGGTCCCTTGGGAGATACACAATAATTCCCAAGGGATAAATGCTGTATCCAAAGTCAACTCAACATAACGGATGTATTCCATATCTTCTACCGAGGTTCTTAGGTACATTATCCCTTATAAAGTTCCAAAATTCACTAAACGTACGGTACTGGTACACATTTTCTGTGTTGTGAGTGATTGCATTTGTAACATCATGTGAGCAAGAGATATAAAATATATAGGTCTTGGTTTGTAGTTTGTAAAACAAATGATATTGGAAAGAGGTTGCTATCTATGGTGTTTAAACTGCTTCTTTATTCGGTACATTAATATTCCATAAATACCAAATAAAAGAAACAATTTACCAAACCTTTACCCAATCTATCGAATGTTTTTTTATTTTATCAAATGTAATAATCTATACAATTTATATTCCCTAAATAGTTTCACTTGTTCTTTGTATTGACATTCACATTTGATATATATACATGTATTTGTGTGATGCAGCGAATCAATTTGTTTTCCTTAACGCACGTATAATTCAATTAATTATTTGCACATTCGGTATTTAAATTATTTATATTCGGTAAATACCGAATGCCACATTCGATAAATTTCGTTATTTTTCGATAATTTACGAGACTTTCAGTCACGTGATATATTTGTACGATGTAGAATAGCCGCGCGGCCATTTTGCAAATCTCGAAGTCACGTGACAAAATATCGAACAACAACGCAAGTTATCGAATATTACTTTATTGCATTCGGTAAATAGCAAATTAGCTTTCGGTAAATAGCAAATTAGCTTTCGGTAAAATGCATTAACTATGTCATAGAAAAATAAACCATTTGGTAAATATAGGCAAACTTATTTCGGTAGGGTCAAATAGCAATTCAATATTGTGCATATAATGTGTTACTCTTAGGAATACCATAACAATTTACGCAAAAAAATATCATTTAACAAATGAAATATGTAATTTAATGCACATAGTATTAAGTGATTGGCTATTTTGAAAACTTAATTTGCTGTAACAAACATATAAACGTTTTTACCGAATGGAAAAATGATTTAGCGAATATGAATGTTTTATATATCGAATATATTTGAATTTAATGAATAAAGAAGCAAAAATAATGCCATAGCTATCTGCTTTAGCTTATAATGATTCAGCAACTAATATGAGATGGGCTATTTGAATCACAGAACTCTATTTTCATTTCACCATTTTTCATATATGTCTGAACTGATTCATGTTTACAGGGTGATCAATAAATAAGGTAAAAGTATCTGGCATTTCTTCAGATTTTACCCAATCCTCATAAAATTAGTACAGAATAATGTTCAAACATTATTGAATTGATATATTAAGTTACAGATCAAAGTGATGTGATTGGTTGAAGTTATAGTTGCCATAGCAACAGAAAGCATAAAGACCCGGGGCAACTATCAAAAAACTAAATTTTCAGTCGAAACACTTTTGATACTATATATTTCAAATCACAATTAAAATGGCATATCGTATTCTTATTTCATACTTCACAACTGCTACTTAATGTCCTTTGTTTTTAGCATATAGATCATGTCTTCTACTCCAGTCTTTGAACACCTTTTAAACCATTTTCCCATAGCCTGCAAATTTCCAAGACAGCTGGCTTCAAGTCATCCCATGAGAAACTCTCTCAACTCTCTCGTCAGCTCACCATGGCGGTAAAATCATAAGGGGACAAGTCAGGAGAGTATAGTACATGACCTAAGAGTGGGAAACCCAGTGCTTCAATGGTTTGTACCATGAGAATAGCATTGTGAGATGGAGCATTATCCCAGTGCAATGTGAAACGTTTTGCAGGCCTCTTAGTCTAAGCTTCTTCCTCTTTTCTCTCATCAAATCTTTTCTGTAGGTATTGTTTTTCATCATTGACCTGTGTCATAGACTTTCTATGATCACATCAGTTTTCATTATATATTAATCTTTTCCGTGACATCAAACATCAAATTCGCAAGAAAATATGTAGCAGTGTAAACAAAGTATTAAAACAATTAATGCTGACACCCAGGTTTATTTCTTTTCAGTTTGAAAAAGATGTGCTTTTTATCATTTTTTTGTTCAAATTGGACGCAATGAAATTGCCCCGGGTACCCCCGACTCCAGTTGCCATAGTAACTATAATATTAACCAATTAGATGGCAGAAGTTATATATTAATATGTTTTAATTTAGAAATGTACAAGGTATATTCTGACCAAATTTCAGGATGTTTGGACAAATATTTACAAAATGCCAGATACTTTTACCTTATTTATTGATCACCCTGTACACATAAGAGCCGATGAATCACTTCAATCAGCAAGCTGGTCAGATTGACACACCACTGTACTCTGGTGAAAAAATTCATAGCCTATCTGATTTAACTCAACCTCATCATGAATTATCAGGATTGGGGTTTATCTCAGGCCAAAAGTGTGCATTTTCTATTATATCCCATCTGCAATTAGAGTCTAACAATAATAAACATTTCTTTACAAAAATAACATGGCTGAACTTCTCCTGCTTTATAATTTCTGCTGTTATGTGTGGAAATGAAGGAAATTAAACAGAATTTATAACTTATTACCTTTAATCTGAAATTGAAACTTTAATCTGATGAAGATTACATTTACTTAAAGTAAACAAGCAAACTGTAATTTATCAACCTAGTCATTGAGAATAATTGAGGAAGTCAATTTTATCTTAATATGTATATATTTGCAATTGAACTCCACCCTGTCTCTATGGTAACTGTTTAACACTCACCTTAACCTCGACTGTACCCCAACATATTCTGAAGCACCATTTAATATTTAACATGTACTTGATAATGATTTTCAACATCAGAACTCATTGACTTATAAATACATATAAGGAGTATATGCAAGGGCCAATAATGTCTATGTTTACAGTAGCCCTACTTTTGCAGTTTACATTTTTTTATACTTATACTTTTATATGTTACAGGCCTACAGTGATCTCTCCAGGACTTTTTTTAACTGGGTGCAAAAAAATTCAGCGCTTGCCACGCTCACAATGTTACATCGGAATGATTTCAGAGTTTTTTAAAGCCTATGTTATTAGCTTTTTTAAATATTTGTCGGTATCTTCACTATGCAATACAGATTCTTTCATTGAATCACTGCAAAGACACTAGAATTATTGTTGTCTTCAAACTGTCTGATTTTGAATTATAGCCTGCTGGATTGGCACCACATACTTTTGACTTCCTTTCTAACTCTTGTCTATTCTCATTGATAAAATAAACTTAGACACATGTAGGTTCCAAGGACAGCATAAACTCAATTTGAAATTACATGTATATCCATGACCATAAAAAGTAATACTAACCATAGTATACAAATTGATAGTAGAGTCTAATCATATTTGACTTCCGTTTTTCACTTTCGGTATATCGGCAAGGATAATATACACATGTAGTCAGTATTTCTCAAATAATGATTAGTATCTTTTAATTTCACTTCAGATTTATCTTCTCTAAGACAGGTGAGCTCATGTTCTTTTATTATCGCATCAAATGAAGTTTGGAGGGAAATAGGGAAAGCCTGCATCCATCCGTACGTCCGTTCATCTGTCTGTCTGTTAGTTAAAATCCAAGGGACTACAAATATCCAATGTTCTCAAATATGTAACAGAAATACACCCAATGTTCTTAAATGGGTATTTTAGTTTTCCAAGGAGATAAAAAAAGTATACCCTATGTTCTAAAATGTGTATGTGTAAGGGTCTGTCCAAGGGTCTAGAGCAGTATGATCATTATGTTCTCACACAGGTATGTAAGGTTACTTGGGAGCTAGAAGATTAAATAATATGTAGAAACTAGATAAAATCCATGTGAACCATTTAGCAGTTTAGAACCTTTGGTTTTTATCTGGCAAGTTATACAAACATAGACATCGCATTCACAAATAACTAGAGCAATGAAACAAAATAACAGTTGGTATATCAGTCTATTAATACAACTTGGATCTAACGGTGTGATCCTCAAACTGCGTGCCTAGTAGACGGCTACTAGACGCACAGTTTGAAATGCTGACAAACTTTGTGGCTCTTCCAAAATGGCAGGACATAGCTGCCAAAAGCTAAAGGATAAAAAATACTGGACATAGAAGATCAAATTTGTTTATTAGACAGTATCACTATATGGAAATGAAGTAATTTTATTGGTAGAGCTCAATTTTTTGCTTCATGTAAGCCTTAGTTAAGAGTCCTAGGTAGCTTTTGTGGTATTACATGTATTAGTGTTAAGTCATATTTATTTCTATTTCATATTTTCTTGTTATTTGCCATTATCTGCGGCTATTGTTTCTATATACTGAATGATATAGGATTGCTGGTTAAAGTAATATCATTTGTGTCCAAAACGATTATTGCCATGAATGTGATTTCAAAATATGTCCTTTCATATTGCGTGTCTACATTTACATGGATTTTCCAAAGTGCATACAGATAATATGCAGGGCACGCATCAAGCATCTTCAAAATTGCCTCTTGAGCAAGAAGGAATATTCTAGGGTTCAGAGATGACAATAACTACAATGGAAATTTATACAAAGATGACCATCGTTGCTGATTGGTCAAATAACATAAGAGATGATGAAAACAAAATGGTGCATTCAAAATTTTATAAAAATGCTTTGAATAATATGATGTTAATTCCTGGCATTTCTACCAATATTATAGCTTGTTATTTGTGAGGAATGTTAACATCGTTAAAATCATCAAATCGACGTGTGATATTCAGAAACTAAAAGAGAGGTAATTATGAGGTCATCTTTAAGCTCTTTGGTTTTCCTTCCTCTTTTTGAGCAGAGTTTCTATACAGCATAGGCTCATATATATTTGAACCAAATCCATCGGACAGATAGTCAGATGTACAGACAGATGGCTTTTCTATATCCCTACTGAACTTCATTCAGTGGGATAATAACATATCAGGGGCGTCAGAAGGGTTTGCCAAGGGAGGGGGCGACTTTTGGGTATGGATGGGTCGTGCATGAAGCATGCCGCATGTGAGGTGTGCAGCGTAATCTAGGGGGATTGAGTTTAGACCCTCTCTGGTGCATTCTGAACATATCTCAGCACAACATTCCCAATAATAAAATAACAAGAAAAAATTGTGTTTTTAGAAAACTTGACTTGACTTAGACTAGAAAACTTTGACTTTTACTAAAAAATACATTTTGCACTTATTCTTCAAAGTATTTACATACTGTATGGGTTCCTGATAAACTATACATGGTACACAATTAAATATTATATGGGAAATGAGATCTCCTATGCTTGATGTAGACTATATACTGACATACATGTAGTATCATTTCTGTCATTATTACACTTTGACTTTAATAAGCTCTAGAGCTTTCAATTCTCGGCTCGGTTTCAAATCTAAAAACATTGGGAAAGGGGGGGGGGGGGGTGGTCACCCCCAACACCCTCCCCCTTCCGACGCCAATGCATATTGAGATAAAATGAAAGTAAGTATTTTTCAAAAGTATGATATCCCATAAAGCTTGCTTTTAATTTATATTTTAATAAACTTCATCTATACTTTGAACACTTCAAATCATTGCTCATATGCTATACTGCATGTTTTACCAGTGCAGTGTAACCTCAGTAAAGTTGTTTGAAAGTTCTCTATAACCCAGTAAATGTCAGGTCAGATGAAACAGTTGGATGGTTTTATTTACAGTTACACATTTGTCAATTTATTTGCCAAAAATCTGTATGAATAATCAACTCAAGTATTCAGCCTAAAACATTAATTAACATGTTTTTTACATTTCAACATGGCAACTATATTTTCCTACATTTCACTATTGTAGGATTAAAATGAGATCAAATATCCTCTTTATTTTCATAATTATTTACATTAGATCATTTTAAGTATTTTAAGCAATAAATTATAAGCAATGCTGACTTATGGAAAAAGTCTCTAGTGATAAAATTGTATGCATAATCATGCTATTATTTTTGAATTTCTTTTTATATATGAACAAGACGCATAGTGAAAAGAATCACACCCTTGAACAGAATAAAGTTTTGGGATTGATATCCAAAATAGCTGCCTTTACATTTACCCAGACTGCCCAAAAACTAAGCAGTTTTTTAACTTTCATATATACAAATATCCCTGAAAATTTCAGATGAATCCATGAAATGGTTTGACTGTAAACTTTATAGACAAGCCCCAACAGACAAGATTTTAGGATGGAAAATCCAAAGTGGCCACCTTAACATTTACATAGAATGCCGAAAAATGAATCTTTCCTAAACTTTCGTAGGTAGAAACATCCTTGATGAATCACTGAAATGGATTAGCTGGAAACCTGTTGACAAGAATAATCTGGATGCCTGCCCACCCTCCCACTCATCTACCTTGTAAACTGATCACAATATAGCACCAAAGGGCGGGTTAAAAAGATACCCCAAGTGCGCCAAGGATTCCCGTCAAAGTTTACATACAGGAACCAAAGGTCAGCACCGGATCAAAGTTTTACACTAGGACTAGAAGTTTTCTGTTCATGTCCAAGCCAACACACATATGCGACTTTTTGAGCAATCTGATTGGTTGATCTGATGTAAACACCTGGGAATTTTAAAAACTATTACTCAGGGTGCATCACTGAAAATAAAATTCACTCAAGATTTTACTGGAGAATTTGCATGATGCCCACAAATGATGACTTGAAGGCCTAAATAAATATTTCGAGTGCTTTGAACAATTTTCTCTTGAGGTATGAACCTTACCTTTTTATTATAAAGGGATGTCATCACCCTATGCAGACAGAGCCTGTGGGAAATATTGGGTGCGACGCAAATGAGCGGAGGGTGCGGAGCTAACGGTCATTTTTGAATTTAAAATTGGGATATTTCTGAAACTAAGCCGTTTTGGGACTTCAAATATACTAAGATATGTGTATTTGACACCAAATATCAATAAAATTGTGAAAATAGTAGTGCAATTCATTTTATAGCGACGCAGTATGCCTTAAACATTTCCCAGACCTATATATTTTGAGACTATCCTTTTAATACTGCGTCCCCAGCATTCATAAAAAATTGTGTTCAAGATACACTACCCATGCAAATTATTTTTGCATCTTGGAAGCCAGGCAGTATCTGTGTGATTTTATAAAAATTCGGAAATGTTCTTCAGATATGAGCCCCCTCTAAATATTGGGTGCGGAGGTACGTTTATGGAGCTCCTCTGCACCCAATATTTAGAGGGGGCTCATATCTGAAAAAATTTCCGAATTTTTATAAAATCACACAGATACTGCCTGGCTTCCAAGATGCAAAAATAATTTGTATAGATAGCGTACCTTGAACACCATTTTTTATGAATGCTGGGGACTCAGTATTAAAAGGATAATTTCAAAATATATAGGTCTGGGAAAGGTTTAAGGCACACTGCGTCGCTATAGAATGAATTGCGCTACTATTTTCACAATTGTATTGATATTTGGTGTCAAATACACATATCTTAGTATATTTGAAGTCGCAAAACGGCTTAGTTTCAGAAATATCCCAAATCTAAATTCAAAAATGACCGTTAGCTCCGCTGCCCTCCGCTCATTTTCTCCGCACCCAATATTTCCCACAGGCTCTGTCTGCATAGGGTGGTCATATGGACCTCTGCTGCAAGAAACAACCTTGAAACATTAGTGGAACACAGTTAAAATATATTACTTGAAGTTAATGAACCTCAAGTAGGGAAAATGGTCCTATTTTTAATCGCACAGTCTAACTATCGCACAATTGTCCTAATATGGCTAAAATATGCACCCACCTCTTTTGCGAATGTGCAAGAAGTGAAATTCGTCTGACAAAGTTTGACCTCCTCTAAATAAAAAACAGAAAAGTAAGTAAATAATATATGTTTTGTTGATATTTTACACTAAAACTGCTACACTCCCGCTACAGTCCCACACTATCTCAGTAAATTCCTGAGTATTTTAGGATTCTTTATAATATGTAGTTGAATCCTCAATCATATAGGAGTTTTTAATTGCAATTTTTGTGTGTTATTTGACTTATTTTACACACTACAGACCCAGATGTTATTACAGAGGCTGCCCTTTTAAAAACTACCACCATCTTGAAAAGAGGTGCAATCTTTCTTGATGAAAAAGGAAAATGTACTCATTCTGGTCTGCCATTTTTGTGGAAGTTACACTGAAACACAAACTCTATGAAACGAAACAAAATCACTAGAAAAAGACATGGCACACATCGTGAGCATGCGCACTAAAAGTTTAAACCAATCAGATTATTTGATTATTTTGCGCACATAAATTATTTGCTTCTGAGCACTTACCATGAAAGCTAACCACAATAAACAAACCTGGCGGAGATTACCCTTATTTCATTTTGGCGAAATTTCAGCTCAAACTCGTGACAAATGCATTATGCATACGCTGGTATGAAGCCTTGGAGACACTAATGTTGTCGCGATTAATCGATACATCGCGATATACATCGCCAAAGCTGATTCTGGCGATGCATCGATGTCTGAAACAAAACATTGATGTTTTTAAAAAATTTCATTTGCTAAAAATCACCCTTTCTTATCTTATTTTGACGCAAAAGTGCTTACCTTTCTCATGTCTTACATGTATTTCATTTACAGATGTTTTCTGATATTCTTTCGCTTTAAAACTGTTTTAGCAAGTCGAAATGAACCATTAATCTAAAACAATTTACTTTACTTTCATTTTACCGTTACTAGAACAGTAGCGTAGCGTGGGTATTTTGTGAGTGTACGCCAAAAGTAAGCGAACAAACTTTGAGGGGGAGGGGGTTGTGGAGCCCCCCCTAAGAAAATTTGAAAATATATAATTGCATTTGGAGCATTCGTGGGCGTTTTAGAATACGAAATTCCGACTAATATGGACTAGATCTAATGAAATGTAAATTATTGGCCATGTTTATCAAATATTTATAATTACATGAAACCGTTTTAAAAAGTCAACTTTTCTCTAATTTTGAGAGGACGCCATGGCATTTTATGCGTATATGATGCTACGCCAGTGTAGAAGTTCCCGGATATACTAGCGTACTCTTATAATTTGTTCTGTTTGGTATTTTAGTGCATTAGCGTTCGGTATTTCAGTGCATTTTTCTTGGACTTTTTCGCGATGTACACGCGATGTGCATCAATGTTTTCTACTGAAAATTGCTGATGCATCGATGTACGATTATGGCACATCGCGACAACACTAGGAGACACTGATTTTGGTAAATATGATTTTACGGTGTATATTTTTCTGCAGTTTGGGGGAGTTTGGGACATTAAATGTTAGAATTCAAGAAAATATACAACTTATATGACTTATCAATTAATTTGTATCAGCATTGTAACTCTGTAGCTTAATTTTTTAACTTTGTACCTTCAGCTTCATACTTTGTATCTGGATCTAACAAACTGGATTATCAGATCTGACATAAGTTACATCAACTAACTTCCAAATTCCTATGAGCCAATCATTTCCTATATTAAAGCCAATGACCTCAACAGCCCATAGACTCTGAATTAACAAGGCTATGACTTCCTGTTTTCATTTCAAGGCCCGGGTTTCAGAAGAAATCTATCTTATTCAGCAACTCAAAAAGAGCAGGAGTGCAAAGGAACACACTTGGATTCAACCCTACATAATGTCATCTGTGGACTTCACACCTAACCTACAATGCCAAAAAATAATCAACTTTTTTCCCCAAAACAGTTTTTTTCTAGATCTAGATTCTTATCGCCTCTAACCTAGGCCTTTTGCACAAAGTTTTCAATCAAGTTATCAGCAAGACAGCAACATACGTCAATTACATTACTGTTACTTACCTCTACGTGTATCTGCTAAAATTCCGATAAATTATAGATATTTGTACTTTTCGTTATTAGCTTTTTCTATTTCTAAAATTTGCCCACCCAAAAGGAAGTGAATGCTATTCCATAAACCTCCCCCTGCAAAAATTCAAGCAACCATTCTCCCAAAACGTCCATGGTCTCTCTGAAAGACACTGCGGCAAGTAAACAAAAATCAAAATCTAGAAACTAGTCCTCTCGATATTCTATTTGCAAAATGTTAAATTTTCCCAAGAAATTAATTTTGTCTAACTATACATTCTAGACTTCTATCATTTTTACCATTTTGTCGAAATACTTTGAAAATCATCATGATTACTGTACAATTGAAGAAATAAACGCGGAAGAAATGTCATGAGTGAAAGGTCCATAAAAGTCCAACGCTGATTGGTTTGTCAATCAACAAGAGCATTGCATTGAACCAATCAAGTCCTCAGAATTTGTCATAACTTCATTGAAGACTTGCAATATCTCTCATCCGCACGAAATTAATCGCGATTATCGCTTTTCTCAATATATTTGCTCCAATTTAGTCGAATTAGGCTAATACATTCGAAAGCTAGACTTACGAGACACATTTTCATTTCTTTGTAGATACTTTTTGTCCATGATTGGATTGGGAGATGAAGGGAATATCGGAGATCGTAGGGATAGGGGACTCGAACTTTTCTGACATCTATAAAGGAAAAATAACATTAATATCACCTCAACGAAGATGTTAGGTGTAGGCATACGTTCGGAATTCATTATGCAGTCCTCATTCCCGGGGGGGGGGGGGTGGTCACTCTGCGCACATTGGGTACCTTTTTACATTTGGTATGGCAATGAAGCCAGATTCTCTCTGGTATGAGAATGCCCCCAAATTTATGACATGAGGTAGGATGGCTCAGGTCAGATTTTTCTACTTTCCGAGTGGTATGAGAATGGTGGAAAATACGTTACCTCACACCTGTGGTATGGTATTGGTCTGGTAGTTACATTGAGGTTGTTTTGGATCGCTTTCCTCATACATCTGCCTTCTTCTCAGTGCCTTCTTCAATTTGAAGATTAGCTTTTTCTACTTTGGACATTTGGTATGGCATTGGTCATATATTTAAACATTTGGTATGGCATTGATCCTATATTTGGGCATTTGGTATGGCTTTTGGGCATTATTTTGGTTGGTATGGGATGGGAACACATTGAAAGAAGGAGGCGGGGGGGGGGAGGTCGTTCACTGAAGCAGTTCCCTTATGGTTTTTCATCTAAAAAACATCAATACACTTTAAACATTTTATTGACTATAAGATTGCGCCATATAATCCCCAAAACTATTTCTTTCTCATTTTCATGATGATTATCTATGGTGGTGGTGACATTTTGTCATGTTAATGCCTTGTTGTATCTCTACTACGAATGTTTTTTGAACAGGTGTCCAAAGCATTAAGTTTTTCAACTTGCGTTTTTTGAACACCCTGTAGTATGGTGATTTTTTATGCAAAGTTGTTACTTTTCTTTAATAGTTAAATCGATATATTCTATATTCGGGCAATGCCTGTCATCTTTCAATGATTTTTGCAGTATATGTTGCCCGCAGCTCGCAGGCCGAGTTTTATTCATTGCCCTGGACATTCTCTCTACGATCACTTTGCATTTCAAGGCGAAGAAATATAAAATATTCGTTAATCCGTGAATATTTGTTTTAATGAGACCATGGGCTCTATCATCATAAACCCATAAGTTAACATAATAAATACGTGCACGCACCCGGGTGCACGTATCATTGTATAGTGCATTTTTATTTTGGTCCAGTGCAGTTTTCAGAATTCCGAATATTTGTTTTAATGAGACATAATATATCATAAACCCATAAGTTAACATAATAAATACGTGCACGTACCCGGGTGCACGTATCATTGTATAGTGCATTTTTATTTTGGTCCAGTGCAGTTTTCAGAATTCCCATGGGCAATACGCTGGGCAATACGTCTTTCATAATCTATGAAATAAGCTATGGTATTTTGATCACATGGTACAACCAAAACAATGTTAAATAATGTAACACTGTCAATTACAACAGTGACGATGATGAATACTGTAACATTGTCTAGTACAACGGTTGTAACTGACATTGTTACATTATTTAACATTGTTCCGGTTGTACCAGACAGAGTTACATTTATAATTTATTTATTTGTTTATTGCATAACCACAAATACAATGGGTATAGCTAAAATCTACAGAATAAGAAACTTCTATATACGAGGGGTGATCCAAAAGTCTTGGACGCCCCGCTCTAACTTTGCTATTTTCTAATATAATTACATGAAACATTCAGATAATAAAGATCAACATCTTAACAACTTTGTGAATAAGTTTCAACAGAAAATAATATATTTTAGCTACTTTTCTGAATATTTTTTAATACCAGGCCCCTGCCACCCGGAACGGTATTTAAATATAGCAAATCATGTCACAACTGCTATAATATGGCAAATACTTTAGGAACAGGTGCACAACCTAACACCAGTCATGATTTGAGAGAATTTCCGATTTTCAGTCTGAGTGTCATCTGCCATCATCATCTTCACATATTAAGACCTACTTTTCAACAAATTTTCCACAAATTTGAACACATTTTCCCCTTGCTTATGTCTGTATGTGATACAAATGCTGCTGGAGTGCCACTCTAAACCTCATCCAATGAGTAAAAATATTTTCTTTCAACCCTCCTTTCAACTTGAAGAAAATGAAGAAAATCACATGGAGTCATATCTAGACTGTATTGTGCATATGGTAGCAGCTCAAGGTCAATAAAAGTGAAAATATATTGTAGTATTCTTTGTTCCACTTAGATTTCTTTCATGGTCTGCATTTCAGCAGCCATCTTGGAGCAAAAATGATACCAGAATGAGGGTTGATTGTCTGATGTCATTTTCTTAGAACTTGACATATACGGCCATTGTCATATGTGACATTATAATTAAAACACAATTACTTGGTTGCTTTGTAACAAAGGAAGTAAACTAACATGGTTTAACATTCAAAATTTAAGGAAAGATAGTGGTCAAGACTTGCAAAACAAGTCAAATAGCGGCAACATTTAAGGCTGAAAGTTGCCATGTGCGAATACCGTTCCGGGTGGCAGGGTCCCTATATTAATAACTATCTAGAAAACTATATAAAATATATCATTTCACCATGAAATTAATACACAAAGTAGTTAGGTTGTTGGTCTATATTATTGAAAAGTTTAAAGTAATTTTATCAAAAACCAACAAAATTAGAGCAGGGGGTCCAAGACTTTTGGATCACCCCTCGTACTACTGTTAATAAATACATAAACTTTGAGAAGTTTGTTTGGCGCTAGTGTGGAAAATTAGATTATTAAATGCCCTCATTTTACTCGAGTCTCTAGCCAATACACCCGGGGTTTCACTCCAATATACGTACATATGTGCTCTCCAAAGACCCCCTTTTTGAGCATTTTTTCCATGTCAATTTCCTCTCAAGATTGAAAGTTTCCATGTATGCTTCCTCTCAGACTTATTAAAGGGAGTAAACCTGAAATATTGGTATATTAACTACAAAATCCACTTTTTGGGTGATTTGTCCCAGACCTCGCCAACTGATTTTACTAATTAATTAAGATTTTTTGTAGAAAAACTGATTTTTGACTTAAAAAGGCCTCTCTTCGACAAATTTTCCATCTTTTTTTCCTCTCAGATTGGCCAGGTTCCATGGTTAATGCCCTAAGCCAAAATTGCCCGTGCTGCACATACCTACCCAAATTATTTAGAGTGAACCCCCCGGGCCAATACAGTGGCCTTAGAAGAAGGTAAGCCTCATTAATTCTTTTCTGATAGCATGTGTTGAAGTTGAGTATGTCAGACATATTAGTTTTATATTGCATAATAATATGAATTTATTAGCATTGTCTCAAGTGGTGAAAGATGTTCACCTTTTTTTAAATTGATGAGTAAAGGTTTTTCGTTTCATTGGCATATAATTTACATTGTGTCACTAAATGCATTTCATCTTCCACAGTATTATCATAACAAGATGTAAACTTTCTTTCTGTGACTGCTTTATTTTTTAAATCTACCATGTTCAATTTCAAGGCAGTGTTTGCTTAGTCTTTTAGTAAAAATCTGTCTCTAACCTCACTGCCATATTAATTACTGTAACAAAATTCTACATTGTCACGGTTGTATCAGACAATATTACATTATGGATGGATGAATTCAACGCCCTACTAAAAATTAGGAACTTTTGGCTTAGACTCACCCCTGGAATTAATTTTCATTCATGAATCACCTTCCCCTCTAAATGTTTAACCCCGAACATTCATCCAAATGGAATGTCCTTATTTGTGTGTCAAAATATTCTCATTTGACATATCTACATATCATTTTTTCGTTACTGTGGGAATATCAATTTTAATGGCTATTTTATAACCAATGTGCTAATTTAAAAAAAGAAATACAAGCACGATTTATTCCATTCGTGGTCGCACAAGGTTTGATTGGTATCGGGCTCTAGTTGCAGCCCCCTGGGGGTTGCAGCCCTAGCCCTAAATGTTTACTGAATAAATTGCCACTGGAATCGTGTGATACAATCTATTACTAACAAACAAAATAAACATTCGTGAGCAACACAGGCGTAATTTTACGTCTGCACGGGCCTAATTTTACATCTGCATCAGGGAGGAATAGCCTAAATGAAATAAATTAATTATAATATTCAATGAGGTCGATCAAAATATCTATCTAAACATCTTCACAATTAAAATTTCTAGTCTATTCCATGAAAAATCCAAATATTTTATAATTCTTTACAACACGCCTAACCATCGACAACGTACAGTGACAAAGTATACCCGGGCGTTAAGTTGTACACTTTAGAGTGTACGGTGTCACTATTAACTGATTTGAAGCAAAAACTATGATGCAGGTGTCATATACACAGGTGTGATGTAGGTTTTAAAAAAGTAATCTTGGGAATACTTGAAAGATTTCATGTTTAATTTCGTACGTATTCGCTTTGGAAGACTTTTAGCTTTCTGATTAGCAATGCTCGATTTTTTTCGTTACCCACAAAAATTGATCGGTTGGAAAATGCTGGGTTTTTCACATTTCCTTTGATCAATTATTCCCCTGTCGCCTAAGAGTGTCGATTATTTTTATGAGAATATGTTTCTCTAAACTACACAATTTAGGACGGTTGGAGATTAATAAATATTCAAGTATTTATTGTAATTTAAAAATCAGAAATGTGCGTTGTCAACTCGAATGTACGTTGTCCCTGTAATTGTAATTCATGATATACGTAATATTAAACAATGTGATGATTTCATTTCAATATTCATTAAGGTTTTTATGAGTAACAACTAACAAGTGATCCTTAACGAACATTCAAGTATCCTTTTTACTTTTTCATTTCGTATGAAAGTATTGTTGTAGTGGTGGTTTATTTGTGCCCATTTGGTGTTAGCTTCCAGAGTCCAGACCAAGCTCCCATCCAGTGTCTCGGAATAGAATACATATGTATGTTGAAGACTAGCACTGCCACGGAGTTTGCTTCCAGCCTCTTTGATTATTTGGCGTCTGTACCTTACGTTTTGTTAGTTACATTGATAGATAGATCTATACTAGCTTATTGAATATGACTTTTTAAAATCCCGCTTATGATATATCTGGAAAGTGCTCAATAGTTTCAATAGTTCAATCAAATTGAAGTAATTCTGTAATTGTTGTTTCAATTTTAAATGGTCTGTTAGTGTTATGAAAAATACATTGCCTGCATTAGGGTTAACCATGGGCCTTCAATAGAAGGATAGGCAACTTCCCATATTTTCATTCATAAGCATTGTCTTAGGTTTTCAAAATTGTAGAAGAAATGCTTCCTGCACACATTCCAAGGAAAATCTTGTTTTGTGCTTTTCATGTATGATTTTAAGAAGTAACCCAAAAATAAAAACATGATTATCTGCATACATGTTGATTATTTAATAGAAAATGGAATTTATCATAATTATGGCAATAATGAAACTGAACATTCCCCCGCAAATTATATTTTTATTGGTTTTATGTGTTCTTGAATAATTACCCACAATGCAATACTTGAAGAGAACATTTTGATACCTCTTTTCCTTATTGGTCTTTTTTGTTTACTTTTAAATGAGATCAATCATGTTTCATGTTCTATTACATTCAAAATTGGTTTTTCTTCAATATAATGCTAAAAACATAAATTTTAATCTAAATCATTTTGAAATATTACCAAAAAATGGAAGCATGGCACCGCTCAATTTGAAGTTCTTATGTAATTGAATGCCGAACATGGGTTATTACTGTCACAATTGAGTCAGAACTGAGTTCAACGGGACAACGTACATTCGAGTTGACAACGTACACTTATGATTTTTTAAGTTATAGCCAAAAAGAGGAAATGATCAAAGGAAATGTGTAAAAAATGACATTTTCCAACCGACCAATTATATGGGTAGATTGACTATGAAAATAATCGAACACTGTTCGTAAATTCCTCACTATTTAAAACCTTCATCAAACCTACATCATTGTCTTTGCTTCAAATTGGTTAAATATTGACACCGTACAGTACATCTAAAGTGTACTACGGTATATTTTGTCACTGTACCTTGTCGATGGTAAGGCGTGTACAAGGTACATTAACACGTTCGTAATGTTGAGGTAGACTAAATGAGCACATCTATTATGGGGACACCTAGGTGTATTTTAGTAGAACCCCATGACGTCATCTCTCTGTCGATTTGACCAATCAGCGACGATGTCTTCTCAGTACCACGGACTTCAGGTCCGTGGTGTGGTGTCCATAGGCCAAGGGAAAGATCAATACCCGGTGATTTCAGCGGGAAGTGGCGTTTCGTTCATTGGATGAGCTGCGCGCGCACGCATAAATGTGATTATCCAATATAATTCTTAAAATCGCGGATTCGGTAGTATTGAATCTCTAATAAAGATGGCGCGAAAGTTTTTCCTTATAAGGTCAAAATATTTCCCATGATGCAGTTCGCGGGGGAACAAAATTTTTCTACCTTGTTTTTCCCCGTTGGTTTAACATGGGGATTTTCATACCCATTTTTCAAGCGATATTTTCGATCGAATCTCCATGCGATCGGAGAAAACAAACTATCAGAAACAATTAGTCTTTTAATAATCTTTATATAACATATATTTTTTTTCATTTTATTGGCTCCTAACGGGGTGAAAACAATGATTGAAAATGGGAGTATATTCCGGAAGAGAAGAAGTCACGTGACTAGTCGCCATATTGGAAAAAGCAATTCCATTCGACTTTCAACACGTTCATGCCAATATTACCGCACTACAAACTGTAACATCGATGCAACAACTGAATAAAAGTACTCATCTTCATATTACATTATAGAGTTACGTTGAAAACCCACAAACAACTGAGCATTTGACCAAAGAAGACACGTCGCTATTATCTAGGTCAAGTTTAGTGGTTCGAAAGCAAATCTTACATACTCGTTTCCGAATTTTGTTGTTAATTGTATAATCTTTTATTGATTAAATCTGGTATACTGACTATTAATTCAATGACAAAGAAGAAGAATTCCGATGGTGTCATTTTTTTATTTAGCTTGCGGGTGTAAAAACAAAATTGCGTAATTAATTTGATTTAGAACTTTCGGGTCTCACAAATAGCTACACGAAATGCATCGTTGAAAAATATTGACCAATCAAATTTTGTCCTTTTTGAGTACATATATGCACCATATATGCGAACGTTCTGATTCAAAGAGCGAACAGCGAAATGGAGAATTAGGGGAGGGCTATTTGAAGTAGTTTTTGGTCTCAGGCGCGACCCAGGGCTGTTGTCTTAAGGACATTTCGTTGAAAATGAGCCATTCGGCTGATAATTGGTAAGAGTTTGCGATCTTATAATGTATAACTGTTACTCAGACACATATTTTGACACGATTCTGTTGGAAATAAGCTTTGAACCGAGAGATATTCACGATTGATATGCACATTTTTGATTGTGCCATTGCTTTTCTATTGCACAATCCATGTATTGATAGAAGAAACATTAATAATACAGATTGGTTTACCTTCAATACATGGCAGACACTACATATCGGTCTATTAATACCAGTTTGTGCCTAAATAGTTTTATATTTCCATCCACGGCCTGGAGCCTGGGTGTGTTTGTCTCTTATGTGTATGCTTGTGCATGGACTTCTAATCACTAGCAGAATTTAACATGATGCAAACTTGACATTATAACTCATGCTGTAACATTTTGACTTCGCTGGAAAACAATAGGAATTCTTTTTTCTTGCCAATCAATCATGAATCACAATCAAAATTTCAGAATGATCAATCAGGCAATGGTCCAAATCAAGTTATAACATTATATGATATTCAGCAAGAAGTCCGGTAGAAATACAGAATATTTTAACATCAAAGCTGAAAGTTAAAAGCTAATCTGTCAATTTTCTGTCTGCAAAAGAGCGTCCCAAGAGCGTTTACATTTGACACAATAACAGACTGAGGCTTTGAAATCTAGGATTCCCCAGGAAAATATGACGTCATACTAATTAGCATAAGGATTTCCCTATTGGGGTGGGTCGAGCCTTGTTCGAAAACACAATCCATAAATACATGCTAATTTCTAAGGAGATAGGAAGTGTATAACGTGTTTATCGATTTTGTTTAAAGATTTAATCAATTATCAAATTGTTTAAGTGGATAAAGTGGTCACACTTGCTTCAATTCATAGCGAAATCGACGGATAGAAACTGACCGAATTCCCGATATCCTACCCCGTATTACTGTAGGCTATAAGCACAGTGACCTACAGAGGGCGCTATCACAAACAAGTACTGGACGAACCGATAAATTCCCGGGTATTGTAACGCCCTTGCATAGGCCAAGGGAAAAGTAATAGTAAGCTGAATATAGAAGAGACAGGTCCACAAGTAGGATTGAAAAATTTTCAAATTTTTTTAGTCTTGGCACTAGTTCTCCTTACTGGTATCAAATTGTATTCCCAAATCTCTCCAAAATCTTCTTCAAAGTGTTTTTCAAACTTATATCATTATTTTTTTCAAATCTTTATCTAAAAACTGCATATAATACTGCATATAAAACAACAACTATGGATATCTGCAATTGCCTGGCAAGCTGAAACCCCGGGGGGTTCACTGTATATAAAACTCGACGGGGGTCCTAGGCTCAAGCCTCAAATATCAATATGTTCCCATACCAATCTGTCAAATTTCAATATGTTCCCATACCAACCAAAATAACGCCCAAAGGCCATTCCAAATGTCCAAATATAGGACCAATGCCATACCAAATGTCAAAATGTAGGACCAATGCCATACCAAATGTCCAAATATGGGACCAATGCCATACCTTAATTCAAAGTAAATGAAATATGGGATCAATGTCATACAAATTTGCAACTACTGGACCAATGCCATACCACGAATGTTAGGTAACGTATCTACAACGACCATTCTCATACCAGAAGAGCAAAAGTCCGACCATTGCCATACCTCAGATGTCAGAAATTTCCGGGCATTCCTATACCAAATCCTAAAATATGGGTCCATTGCCATACCAAACGTTGAAAAAGGTACCCCACATGCGCCGAGGATCCCCGTCAAGGTTTATATATAGTGAACCCCCCGGGGCTGAAACTGATTGTCACTGGTGGAGGTCAGCAGTGACCAAACAGATCACTTGTTTACTAATGAACTTGCCAAGCAATTGCAGGTTTTCAGAAATTCTCTCTTTTAGACAGCATTATTCACTCTATATCATCTGACTGAGTTTCAATCTTAGGTAAGAGCTAGAAACTATCAATTTTCTATCAACTCCCAATGGCTTTTTGAAAATAATACACTAAATATTATCTCCATCTTAACAAGTGGTCTAAGTTTATCCCGTTCCCGGACTATAGTCCGGGAACGGGATAAGTCTAAGTCAGAGTTGTTCACCTGTCTCTTCTACAGAGCTGTCAAGTGTCCCGCGAATGGCGGGATTATCCCGCGAATTTGATCAAAATTAGGCTAATTCGCGTGTCCCGCATTGTCCCGCGAAGTCCCGCAAAATGTGGCTTTGACCTCCGCGAATTTCCGAAATTGTTGCAATCCCCTATATTTTGATTATCTTATCTTATATAAAAAGCTAAGTTTTTGCACTTTTGAGGAGTAAAGTTTACCTAATTTTAAGTACCTAGCATGCTGTTGTTTGGTATCAAAATAAAGGGGATGGGTTCAACTTTCATTTTAATTACGAAAATAGGGATGTAGGTCACAACGGTTCCAACGTTGGCCTTTTTACTACCCGTGTGGCCTTCATCTCAGAACTGAGCAAATGTTAGTAAACGCGAGTTACAATAAATGTACGCTGATATCTAGAAAGGGTTTGTATAAAAAACCGGGTACCGGGTAGTAAATCCTCCATGCTGGGTTCAAACTTGGTACCCGGTCAAAAAAAACGGGTACCCAAAAAACGAAAAATACGAATATATAACATAATTAGATTATGAGAAAACGTGTAAGATTTGTTTTGAATTTGCAAAAATGTATGTAACATGATTCAAAATTGAGCTAGAAGCTTCAAATAAAAAGCATATTTTAAGGCACTTTTCTTCCTCTATCGTTATGGCCATATTTTCATTGGTTAGTGGGGGGGGGGTGCGATCGCACCATCGCACCCTCTCCTGGCTACGCCTATGACATTGTAAGACATAACAATTTACAATTCAGTGGACATTTTGTCATAAATTGGGATAACTTAAATTATGATTAATAATCAAAATCTTACACGTTGCATCATGCAAATTAACACACGTCACCTCTCTGCTAAAGCAACGATAGCTATTTACAGATTTAAATCATAATCAAAACAATTCACGTACCAACATACGAACCATTGAAAATAGAGTAAGATTGATTTGTCTTGTTTTTCAAATCGTCTTACAATGTCATTGGCGTAGCCAGGAGGGGTGCGATCGCACCCCCCCCCCCCTTCATTACCAATGGAAATATGACCAAGATGATAGAGGAAGAAAAGAGCCTTAAAATGCTTTAAAATGCTTTTTATTTGAAGCTTCTAGCTCAATTTTGAAGGAAGTTCCATACATTTTTGTAAATTCAAAACAAATCTTACACGTTTTCTAATGATCTAATTATGTTGTGTATTCGTATATTTCGTTTTTTGGTTTTTTTCGACCGGGTACCAAGTTTGAATCCAGCACGGATGATTTACTACCCGGTACCCGGTTTTTTATACAAACCATATCTAGAAAATTAACCTCATTCCCTATAATTTGATGTAGATTAATCGAACCCCCATATCATGGGCTTTCAATTGAAAGCCCATGCCTACAGTATATGAATAGGTACATTTTAATATATAACATTATGGGGGTAAGCGTTTCATAGTTGGTCACGACGCCAGAAGTGCAAAGTATTGTTCCGAATTTTTGAATTTCGTGTTAGATTACGGTAATCACACCCCCGGGGGGTTCACTGTATATAAAACTCGACGGGGGTCCTAGGCTGAAGCCTCAAATATCAATATGTTCCCATACCAATCTGTCAAATTTCAATATGTTCCCATACCAACCAAAATAACGCCCAAAGGCCATACCAAATGTCCAAATTTAGGACTAATGCCATACCAAATGTCCAAATATAGGACCATTGCCATACCAAATGTCCAATTATGGGACCAATGCCATGCCAAATGTCAAAATGTAGGACCAATGCCATACCAAATGTCCAAATATGGGGCCAATGCCATACCTTAATTCAAAGTAAATGAAATATAGGATCAATGTCATACAAATGTGCAAATACAGGACCAATCGCCATACCTCAAATCAAGGACAAATGCCATACTGTAGTTGGGGTCATAAAAAAAATTTCCAGAAAAATCCACAAACCCGTTGAGAAAATCAGGGATAACGGAAAATAATCGAGGTCTACCGCCTTCAAAACTGTATATTGGAATCACAGTATATCAGTCGATATAATGAACCGGCACTAACCTTTAAATATCGCTACCATAAGCTTCAAATCGTTGGAAATCAACCACTTTTCGAATCGAGCGTCCATTTTTTAAACTTCAAATTTGCAACTACTGGACCAATGCCATACCACGAATGTTAGGTAACGTATCTACAACGACCATTCTCATACCAGAAGAGCAAAAGTCCGACCATTGCCATACCTCAGAAGTCAGAAATTTCCGGGCATTCCCATACCAAATCCTAAAATATGGGTCCATTGCCATACCAAACGTTGAAAAAGGTACCCCACATGAGCCGAGGATCCCCGTCAAGGTTTATATATAGTGAACCCCCCGGGATCACACCTGAAGCATGGTTTTTGTTTTTGATAAATTACAATAAAGTTTAATAATATTCCTATGCGTATTTTGTGTTGACGTTTATTTAAGTTACAATGTAACGGTGCATTATATTTGATTATAACATACCTATGATGGTGTATAGTGCAAAGTGTACACAAGACAGCGGGCCAATATAAGTTTCGAAAAGCCCGCGCCCGCTAACTTTCTGATTGGTCAAGGCGCTGACGTCATAACCAATTAATCGAAGATAAAACTGCGCGAGCAATTTTTCTAAACTCTTTTCAATCATTTTCAAACCATTTGTTTGTCAATTCTATAAGAAAACGGTACTCTCTGACCAGTCTACATCACGATAGGTATGTTATAAATCGTTTATGTCATTATCGTGGCATATATGCCCGAGGTCTCAGTGATATATGGCCCGACCTTGGGAGGGACATTGATCTGAGTAGGTGGATGTCCCGCGAAATCCCGCAAATTTAGGGCACTTTGTCTAAAAAATCTGTCCCTCTATGAAGTTTTTGGTGGTACACCTGTTAACTGTCCCGCAATTAGGGTCTTTGTCCCTCGAATGGTCCCGCGAAATCCCGCGAATTTGATAAAAAAATCTCCTATTAGCGCAATCATGCAAATCCCTTAAATGTCTCGCAAAATCCCGCGAATTTAGTAGATGTCCCGCAAAATCCCGCGAATTTTGGGCACTGGGTCTAAAAAATCTGTCCCGCGAGAAAATCGTTAGGGGTTGACAGTACTGCTTCTATATACGGCTTACCATTACTTAACCCTTGGCCTATGGTGGTGTCAGTACATATTTACATTGAAGAGACGCATGTCTTCTCCGAATCCTTGGGTTTTCCCCATCTTGCCATTCTCCTTGCAGTTATTCATGCGAACTTTGCTGTAGAAATAAGCACTGTACAAATCTCTTGGATATTAAAAATAACGAGTTGGAACCCTGGGAGTCGATCCTCCTTGCTTTGTGTCACGTGATCAAATGACCCACCCCAATTGCATATTTACAATACAAGCAACATGGCGGGACGACCAACACAGAGTCTTATGATTCAGGCTGATCAGCTTGATGAACTCATCGAACAATTTAATACAGTAAGTAAAATTTACCTGCAAATACTATTGAATGAATGAATGTGTAAATCAAGTTTCTACTTCGGTGCATACAAGGATGTCATGTCGCCAAACCAAAATTTTAGGGAAATCATGTCACTTCCTGGTTCAAAACTTTTGACAAATTAATTTTGGTTCATGGGAATATCCACTTGTGAGGTACAGCAATATTTCACAGACATGTAAATTCAATTCCTTGAAAAAAAAAAGTATTTTTCTGACATGTAGACTAGGCTTACTAGACCTCTAGTCTATATCCAATAGACTGAATTTCCTGAGAATTCAGTCTATTGATCATTATGTCTCTCCTGTGGGAAAAAACAGGAAATTTCCTGCACACAATTATCAATTTTAGGAAACTTCACTTCCAAATTTCAAAAAAATTTCAGACAAGAGGATATAGTCTAACTAGACCTCGGCCTCTAAGGTAGTGGCTTTTCTTCTTCAGACACAAATGTGGCCTTACGCTGATCATGAAGCCCTGTGTGTTTTATCGTTGTTTATGCTATCTCTTATGGACTGTTGCTATTCATGAACTAATGATGACCTTATCCCGTGCCAGGACTATAGTCCTGAGTTACTTCCTGCGAAAGCTATGTAGATTTTGATACAATAGCTTTCCCACGGCGCACTTGGACAGCTTAGTAATAGTGACCTTTAAAATATGAATAAAAATTTCAGCGGCTTACTTTTGGTCTCTAACTGTCTTACATCAGTAGCACCAGTCCGTGCAAGTATTGGAGGGCTGAAATACTTCTTTTTTGATCAAGATATGCAACGAACGAAATGAATTTTAAGAATGATTAGGTTCGGACAACCTCTGGAGATTCACGGAAATGTCCGAGCAGAAAATGCCATATTGGAATTTGGCAGTAAAAACATTCATTCGACTAACTATTACAAGTCTTGATCGAAAAGGAAGTACTTCAGCACTCTAATACTTGCACGGAAGGATGATCATGATGTATAACATAGTTAGAGAACAAAAGTAGGCAGCTGATCAACTTAATTCGTGTTTAAAAGGTCACTGTTATTCAGCTGTCCATTTCCCCGTTTGAGAGCCATAAGTTTCAAAATCTAACATGGCTCTCGAAGTGAGTAAGTCCTGAGAAAGTCTCCATTTTTTGCCTGTACAATTATAACATGGGAGAATTTTTCTATGCCTCTTACACTTAAGATACACTTAAGATACCTACTTCAATCGATTCCTGGTTATTTTAGCATTCTTTTCGTTTATTTATCTGGGTTTCTCAACATTCTCCCAAAGGCCAGAAAGTCCCAACTGTCTCGCAGTAATATACATTTCAATCTTTAAATTAACCAGCATTTCAAGATGTCAGGTATTATTGATTGACACCACTTCTTGGACTTCATGTACACGGAGTAATATATAAATGAATCTTGGGTGTAAACTTTCAGCTTTGGCAGTTCACATGTTCTTACCTAACAACATGTCAAACACAACAGTAATTCCTAGTGACTCTTTCAAATACATGACTGTGTTTATAACATTCATAATTTATCAACATTGCTTGACTAGATTCCATATTAAAAGGATAATGTTCCCAGCAATGAAGAGATGTAGAAATGTATGCACTGGTTTAAATGTTCATGGCATCTGATAGCTTACATCTTGAAATACTGGTCAATCTGAAGATTGAAGTATATATTTCTGCAATTTGAGATAGCCAGAACTTTTTTGCCATTGAAATAAGGTTTCTTGTGGTGTTAAGAATCGATACAGGTAAGAAATATATGCATAGCTAGCGCCATCTTTTTTCGAATTTTGAAATATATTGTGACTTCGTAAGTTCGTATATGTTATAAGCGCAAGACCGGAGATGGTTTTGGTACAAGATCATTTTAAGATATCTGCCTGTTTATGTAGCAATAGGGAATTATAATGCTTTTATAAACCAAACTTAATTTTCAAGTGTAGAAATAAAGTTACTAAGAAAATAGGTATGAAGAAGGTGTTAAACCAGATGATGCCCTTATAGCTCAGGAAAGGTAATATCAGTCTTAGTGTTTCTATTTGTTGCTGGTTAAAACAAGAGATCTAGAACTTCAACAAAGGTAAATTATGTTGAAACCTAATTTGGAAGATTTCAAATTTGGGTGACCAAAATTAGGTTGAAAAGAATGGATGGCTTGAGTTTTCCCAATGAAATTAAGTGTTCTCCCCAGGATTTTTTCTCAAGTCGTTGCGCTGCCTATTTTTATGATTTTCTCATTTCAAGTTGGTGCAAATGGATTCTTAGGTGAATACATGCCTATTATTAAAATCTCACTGGAATTTTAATGTGAGGTATGTTGTTTTTATTATAGAATGACAACATCATATACCTTTTCAGAAGATACTGACGTGGTGCAGAAGACACTTTTGATAGGGTAAAAATAAGAAAAGCAAGGTCTTCTTTTGAGAAAATAACTCTAATAAATTTAAAAATGTGTCAAGATGGGGTCCTGAAGAATGTTTTTGGAGAGCCAGATTGATATTTTTATTATCCTGAAAATTTAACTAAAACAAATTATTTCAATGTTAACTGTTGTATTTCTGGTGAGGATATAATCATAATCAAAGATATGGCTATCTAAATCTCTTTACCCAGTCTTTTAGTTAGAGATAGTTGTCATATACTATTTGTAAGGATTACATATTTGTTCATAATATATTCTACCATACGTTGCTCCCAGATGTTAAATATATTCTCATGTAATAATTATCTTAATTAAAGTAGGAAGTAGGTGACAGCTCTACTCTTACACTCATGTGTATTTACAACTATTTTAATGATGTTCTCACTTTAAGGAAAACTCAATTTGGCAAACTTTTTCCTTGTTTTTTTATGTTGTTCAAATCTTCAGAATCTTCATGACCTTTTTGGCAAAAGTGTGTGTCAGCATCATGTGTTTCAAAAAAGCATTTACAAATGAGTCAGTTCTTGAGATGCCAGAATCATCAGAACAGTCCCTCACTATTGTGCATTTTCACTTTTGTATTTCACATTTGAAACATTTAAAAAGGAGATGGTACATTTTAGAGTGTGATATCTGACGCCATTTTCAACAAGTTTTACTCGAAGCGTTATTGGACTTCAAACACATTTAAGGTTATCCACAAATGATATATTGAATGGAATAGGTAATTTTCTTTGGTATAGTCTAGTAATTGTTATTGTATAAGAATCTTTTCTTTAGTTTGTTATAATTTAATTATATTTAGTAAAGAATTTGAACCAGTTCAGTTTTCCTGACCAAATAACTGAAACCAGAGAAAGTTGCATTGTTGGGCGCAATGACAACTTCCCGCCACTCTCAGTGCAGAGCACAACTTTTACAAAACAGCGCAACTTCAACAGCTTGTTTTCTAGTCAATTCGTTCCCGTAAATTCCTTGATAAGACCACTCAAAATCAGATCTTTTTATCTTACCGAGAATTTGTCATTTTATTCTGGTTTTACGACATCGCTTTGGTAATTTAGAACATAGCACATACAAAGAATGGGTATCGATATGGCGATATAATTTGAAATAGATATACATAGTTTCATCTATATTGTTTTAAAAAACACATCAAACACTTGTTTTGTTCTTGGTATCATGTTTCAAGAGTGAAATGAAACATCTTTCCGAACCTCATTGGAACAAAACGACACAAACACAACATGTTTAGGTCTCTCAATATTGTAATTGTACAAAGGAAATTTTGGTTGATTTTAAAAAAGTATCTTGTTAATGAAATAAAAGGGTTTTCTTGATTTTTATCTATTTTGGGGGGATTTTTTGAATATTTATTTAAAATCAACCAAAAATTCCTTTGTATAACTTAAATATTGAGAGGTCTTAAAACATGTTGTATATGCTATTTTGTTCCAACAAGGTTCGGAAAGACATTTTATCTCATTCTCAAGAATTGGTAGAAAGGAGCAAAAACAATTGCACTAAAAAAACAAAAAATGTTAACAAAAACAGTTATATAAAATATTTCTAAATAATTTTCGCATTAACAGAATGTTTTCAATGATTGGTTTAAGAGAAAAACATTGTTGAATCCAGTTCTCCATATCGATACCTATCCTTTACATTATCAGGTAATATTGAAATAATCGCTAAGTAATCAACTTATCTGTCTACACGATGTCTACACGTTACAATATTCTAGATTATGGACATGAATATGAAGCGATTTTTGGTGACTATTAATGAGAGAGCCCCCCGATCACAGGGCTTTTGTATGTCGCAACTTTTTGCAACTTTTGTTATTTTTGGATTGCAACTTTTGCATTCCCTCCTACAACTTTTTGGAAAAAAATTGCAACTTTCTCTGGTCTCCGAAATAAGCACATAATACAAACATCAGATGACTAATGTATGTACTACTAGTATCTACTTGTCTCAAGCCCTTATTGTTTTGAGTTGAATATTGTTGGGTAAAATGTTTTGACTCTAAATTATTTTGTGTCGCAATTTGATGCGAGTAGGTAGTTACCAGTTTCACCATTAGGTGGTTCGTTCGGGTCAGATAGCATGGTGGGTATAGTAGAAAGTTCGATTTAACTTAATATTCATGTGTTTTAGTGGTTCAATTTTCATATCACCCTTATGTATCTAATAGTTATATGAAAATTAGAATATGTCCAGTAATGCCTAGGTCACATTTGCTTCTCATCTGCTCATTTAAAAATGGTGGCCTTTTTAAATTATATAGAACATTAATAAAGCTAGAAATGTAGATACTAGAGAAGCACGTGGCAGCCATCTTGAAAAATGGCGGCCTTTACTCGCTATTTTACGATTTTTGCTGTAACTCGAAAAGTAGTGGAGCGATTTTGTTCATATTTGGTATGTGAATACTATAAGCATGGCACACTGTCTAATGACACTTTTGGTAGAAGGTGGCCATTTTGAAAAATGGCTGCCATTTTTGCTATATACTTTGCCAGCCATGACTGTTCGATGGGATTTGCTACGCTTTGGCATTGCTGTTGTCTAGTTGGGCCATGGGATACTTCAAATGAATATTTAAGGTATATGAAGCCATTGAATTGAAGAGTGGGGCTTATATTGCGTTAGAAGGTCTAGGTATATAGATCACTAAATATGTTATACTACTCATCCATAGTTAAATATATCTCATTTACTATAATTATCAGTTGTTGAAGTACTCCTTCAACTTTGATCTAACGAATACATTCAATCTAAATAGAATGTTAATGAAGGGAAAGTTTTTTATATGAAATGCAAAATAATACTTGGTATTTCTTATGCAACTTAAAGAGTTAACAAATGATATATGTTGGTTGCAGATCAATAATCATGTCCTTATTGGATCAATAAATATATTGGGATCAATAAATATATTATATCAATGTGTCCCTTGAGATCTCAAAGGACCACAAGTATTACTTATGAAGAATGTCTCAACGAAACAATTCAAGAATTCAGTGTATAAAATATTCATCAAAATTAATATACATGTATATTTTTTTCATATTTATTTTCACTGTTATTCACAAACAAGTCATTATCCCATCGAACAAAGTTTGGGGGATATAGAAAATGTCTCCAATCTCCATCCGTATGTCTGTCTGTGGAACTAAAATATAATTGGCCCAAATATTGTTTATATTTTACACGCATATGCTTTATGTAAGTCCAAGTTTTGCTCAAAAACCAATTAGAAGGGTTAAGTTTAAGCTGCTTTATTTATGAAGTTTAAACCACTTTGGCTTACATTTTAGTCCTACCCACTGTTATGAAAATGTGCTGGATGAAACTTTTCAATTTAATTTCAAAAGTTGTTTTAACTGAAGGACTTTTGATTAAAAAGATCGTGAATTTCAAATAAAATTATGAATATTAAATGAATTTTAGTTAGTCCAAACAGACCCCAAATATTTCAGTAGGTATGAAAACAAGAAGAACAAATTATTTAATGGATATACAAATCAATGGCACCAAAAAATTAAGATATGATCTATTTATTGTTGGTTCAGATTCTATGGTGCTATGAAATTTCAAAAGGTTGTTATGGTAATACCTCCATGTAGAGTCTGTGCTGCCAAAAAGACAAGACTATATAAAAATAAAATAAGCAATAGCCAACAACAGAAGTCAAATGTATTCCAAATTATCAGTATTAGGTTATACATGTGTACCTGGTCGCACCTCAGCCTTTTACTCTATCTTTAACCTGAAAGTGACATGGCTAGGCATATCAATTTTCCCCAGATGACCTTAGGCTCATAAGGAGATGTATAAATTCATGTTGAAAAGCAGAAATATTAATGTATTTTGAGGCATTCGTCAGCTTTCTCCTTGATCTTTCTGTATATCTTTCTTGATAAAAAGATAAACATATCTAGTTACACAGGGAATGGTTTGGTTGTTTAAGAATAATAAAAAATAAAATAAAATAAATTCCCCCAAAATAGAAAAATTTAAAATATACTTTTTCTTTTATTTTTTTTTAGATTTCATATCAACCAAACTTTCCTTGTTTAAAGGGGCAACAAGGCCTGTAGAGAGTAAATTCGAAACTTGTTACTTTTTCTGAGCTAATAATGGCAACATTTGGCTTAACATCTTCTCTGACAAACTATTTTCTTAAAATGTATAGATGAAATTTATTTCAGCATTAAGAAGTGTAAATTCAGTTCAAAGCTTCTATAAAGGGAGTCCCACTTATAGATTTTTAAGATCCATCACGTTTCAAGAGAAATATCAGCTGAAATAATGTTCATCCAGGGGGTTTCTTTGGAGAAAATAAAAATATATGTTAGTCTTGATGAAATATCCAAACTTAAATATATTTTGACACTGGTCCATGATTTTTGAATGGCCCCTTTGCACTAATTGTTGCACTTTTGACTGCAATATTGAGAGAACTAAGAACATTGTGTTTATGTCATTTTATCCAATGAGGAGGGGAAAGAATTACTTGATTCATTTCTTTCCAAACTTATGGTATCATGGACAAGACAGTGGCTGGTTTTCCAAAAAAGATTTATATGAAAAATATAAATATTTTTCAAATGAAATTGTTACCATTCAATAGATAACCATTGCATTGACGATGTAACATTTATTTGAATTTTTGATTACTGGTTTAAGAGAAAAAAGAAAAAACATTGTTTAAATTTAAGACTGTCTCATCAACACTGGCAATTTGGTAATGTTTTAAAAGCCATTTGCAATTCTGAAAGTCCTCCTCTAAATTCATTCCTATATGATTGCTTAATAAAATGGCATAAAAGGGATTTTTGAATCTGGGTGCTTAATATGGTGAATACGGTATGTTCATTTAGGCCCACCAGTTGACCTCTAGAGCCTCTCAGCAGTTAATCCACCTGTAAAGTAAATATTGAGCTCTCCTCATATACTTCACTTATTAAATACACCTGATAACATGGCTTTGACTACTCATAATGTTCATATTGTTGATAATGCATTTTTAAGTAATTTTAATTGGAATTTTAAGTAATTTTAACAAACCATTTCAAAGTAAACAGAAATTTAGGAAAAAGCTTAAAATAACATTTTATTTGAAATTTAGCAGACTAGTACCAACATCAGATTAGGATTTTGGCATGCTGGGTAATTTACGTGGTGGCCATTTTGGATTTGTCAGTAAATCTTGTCATCACAATTTCAGTGAAACCACTTATCCATTCAAAAAAAAAATTACAGATGCAAGAAATAGAGCACACTAAAGTGCCAACATCTGATTAGGTTTCGAACATTCATGTAAAAAATATCATGATATCATAAGACTTAGGCATTCTGAATTCTTAAAGGATGTCCCCTGCATGACAAAGTTGAAAACGATGAACACAAGACCCTAATTTTTACATGGGGTCCAACATACCTAATTTTGTCAAATATTACACTTTAACAGCTTCTAGCTAAATTAGAATCTCAGAAAATATATTTGAGAAAAGGTTAAATACCATTTAAAAATATAAAACCTCCAGGGAACATCCTTAAATCTTGTCATCAAAATTCAAAGAAACACACTTATCTACATGTATCTATGTAATTTGAAATTTTTACAAATGTAAGAGCAGACTATATAGTGCCAAAATTGAATTAGGTTCTGAATTTTTGACAGAATGACTAATTGAACCAATTTCAAGAAATCTGCTCTCTAGTTCCATGTGAAAGTTTTACAGGTGTGAAGGCAAACTAGTGCCAAAACCTGTGAGTCAATAAAAGATATATATATGTTGGGCATCCTTGGTTAATTACTTTATGACCATTTTGATTTTTCATGATGAAAAGACAGTTGGACATCTATCACTATGTATCTTGTTTTAGTATAATTAATCAAATGGCTATTTTATTAAATTTTTATTATTATTTGAATATTTATACACTATGGAAAATATAATGAATTTATATTTTGAATTAATATTTTGAAAGTCTTAATACTGCATATCACAGAATTCATTACTTGTGGGCAATTGATAGTTTCTTGTATTGTGGTTAGAAATATCTTGAGACCTGTGGTATATATTATCACTCTACTATACCTAACCCCTAGAAATGCATAAGATACTCTCTTTGTCTAATTGTATTGTTTAGTATATTTTTGAAAGTACCTTATTACACCTAACAGTCATCAGATAAACCATTAATAAGGAACAGACAAATAAAAACAATTAACATAATCATTACTAATAAGCCAAAATGGTTGCTCATGAACACCAAAAGCAAGGTATAATAGAGTGATTATGTACAGTGTTAAATTGTATAAAATAGAATGGACATCATTCATATTTTGTACTACATTTTACCTACAATATATACTGACACACCAAATATGTACATTAACAATACAATAACATGATATCCTCATACCAAATAGTAATTAGAGTAAAATACTGTAACAGGTGTGAAGATAGTTTATTGATAGATATTTCCCCAACCTTATATATTTATATGTTCTATCAAAAAAGAGATTTGAAATCAGAGCTGTGTAATTTTTCACAGATTATCAAAATTCATATTATTAGCCCATCAAATAATTTTGGGAGGATATAAAGAATGACACCATCCGTCCATCTGTACATCCATCCATCTGGGCAATTACTCAAATACTGTATGACCAATATGATTTATAGTTTATAAGTATATGCTCAATGGGTGTACAGGTTTGATGCTTTTTGATAAAACTGTTTAAGACTACAAATATGGGTCAAGATGGCCCTTTCTCCAGGGTTGCCATTTTCTAGTTAATCTTTACAAAGTTCATAGAATCTATATCAAAATGTTTCTTAAAATGGTAACAAAATCTTAAGTTCTTATCTAAAGTTGATTAATCATTCAAAACTTTAATTGTGATTTATGATCTTATAGTACACAATCATCAATGAATCGGTCACTAGCTCTTGAAAGCTTGACATAATTCAAATTGTCAGTTTAATCCTATAATAAAATGGTGTCTTTAAGTATTTGTTATAGTTTTGACTCTTGTTTGGATGTTTACATCATCTCTATTGAGGAAGACAACCTTAATGTTGTTGCATTAATACATTGATATTAATTATGTCAAATGATCAACAGGGGGGGGAGGCATGAAAATCAAAAGGAAGGGAGGGGGCCCTAAAATTACAGCAGCACAGAAATGATTTTGGGCCCCAATTTTGAAATTAATGCCAGTTTGTTTCCTAAATTGCCTAATGTATGTAGGATTAAGCAGATTTTGGGCTTCAATTTCCATAATATAATATTTTATTATCCCACTTATCAAAATGTGGTAGGGATAGAGAAGCCTCCTATCTGCCCATACCTTTGTTCAGCTGTCTGGGCGATAACTCAAATACCAGTTGATGAATTTGCTTCATATTTTATGTACCATCAGCTCGTTATTATGTAATGAATTGACTGTAATTTTTTGTTTTTAGTAATTCATTTTTATGAATAGTTACTATTAAATGAAATATGCACTTGTACTCTTTTTAACTGCTGCACTAGTATGAACGAAGTGCTCCTGTTTTAAAAGTGAATGCAAATAAATTAATATAATAGATAATAATATAATCTGTTGTTTTATATTCAGTCCATTGTCCATCCCTATTACTCATCTTCTATATTATGCATGAACCATTAATGTACCAAAAATAACGTATATTTCTTCCTGTAATGTGTTTGTAGGTAGACCAAGATGGCAATGGATATATCAGTTTAGATGAGCTGGACACAGCATTAAACATATGTGGCTTCAAGCTTCCTGGATATGAGGTCAGGAACCTGGTTGATGAGTATGACAAGAACATCAAAGATGGAAAATTAGATTTTGAAGAATTTAAAATGGTAAGTATTATGAACATCTTATGATGACGTTTAATGAGATAAGCATTTTGAAACAAAATAATGAAATCATAGAGTAAATAATAAAATGGAATAAAAGTCTTTATTCATAAATAAAGAGATATTGTATCTTTATATGCTTAACCCCTCAATAAGAATAGTTTAAACTTGTTCAATTCAAACTCTTAAATTGAAATAAGTGCATGCATTTAATGTTTAGAATGTACTGATATATTCTGCGTGATCAACTCACATTTCTTGGTTTAACAAATGTTACATTTTAGAATATGCTATGAGATGCAACATGGTCCATTTTTCTAACCTGAAAGCTATCTAACTACAACAAATGAGACCCTGTTGTCATCCAAACTGGCTTAACTGTATTCTGTTTATGGATATAAGGTGGGCCCAGTGGGACAAATTTGGGATTTGCTTGCAACTGACATGGGGTCATTTGCCCAAGAATTTTTCCTACCTGGACTACCTTAACCTCTTTATTAATATTAGTTCTAACTGATAATATTTATGGCATATTTTATTGTCCAGTCTGTAGTAATAGTGCTTATCATGTAAAATATAGTAGCAGACAAGTAGCGCACGATTGTATGCCAGTGAAACACAATTCAATCAAGTCGCATGTCTGTCACTTATTTTACAATACTCAATTTTGTATCTCACTTTAGTTTAGGAATACATTCAGTTTTTAATATTTAATTTCAATTCAATTATTTGTTCAAAATATTTCATGGTTATCATAGACACCAAAAAATATATTTGACTGTTTTGATTTTTATTTAAGTATTTTGTAAGTTTCTTTCAATTTATATACCTGTTAAAGGCTTCTTATACATTTGTAAAAATTGGCCAAGTTCTTATTAGCATTGTATAATATGAGGTTATATAATGGTTCTTTCTGTATATCGTTTTTATACTCGAGTGAGTATATGATATATTCACGAGTGAGCGTAGCGAACGAGTGAATATATTATATTCTCACGAGAGTATAAAATGCACTATATACAGAATGAACCATTATATTATCTTATTATGCCACTCTAAGTTCAATTACAGTTGATTCGAACACAATCATAACAATTAAAAACCATAAAAATATCCCATAGCCAACTCAATAATGCTGATGTTGATCTCGAACCATTTATGACGTCACTTGATTCTAGGAAATCATGAACATTTTCATGATTTTTTTATTCATTAGTTCCCAGAATGCACTTCTACAGTGGTATACGCTGGAGTGTATACGGAGGAGTTGTATTCGATGATGATATACCACTCTCCACTGTATATCGTTGTTATAGACCCATGTTATACAACTGTAATTGGACTTAGAGTGGTATAAGCAGCTCTACATACAAACAAAATTGTTTTCTATCCATATAGCCAAATGGAACATGGAATATTTCCTAATATATAGGAAATATGACGCTGGGAAATACATTTTATCACCTACATAACTAAATGTAAAACAAAGATAAGTGTACAATGGCATTCTCAGAGCTGTCAAGTGTCCCGCGAATGGCGGGATTATCCCGCGAATTTGATCAAAATTAGGCTAATTCGCGTGTCCCGCATTGTCCCGCGAAGTCCCGCAAAATGTGGCTTTGACCTCCGCGAATTTCCGAAATTGTTGCAATCCCCTATATTTTGATTATCTTATCTTATATAAGAAGCTAAGTTTTTGCACTTTTGAGGAGTAAAGTTTACCTAATTTTAAGTACCTAGCATGCTGTTGTTTGGTATCAAAATAAAGGGGAAGGGTTCAACTTTCATTTTAATTACGAAAATAGGGATGTAGGTATCAAATAGTTCCAACGTTGGCCTTTTACTACCCGTGTGGCCTTCATCTCAGAACTGAGCAAATGTTAGCAAACGCGAGTTACAATAAATGTACGCTGATATCTAGAAAGGGTTTGTATAAAAAACCGGTTACCGGGTAGTAAATTCACCATGCTGGGTTCAAACTTGGTACCCGGTACGCGGTCAAAAAAAATGGGGACCCAAAAAACGAAAAATACGAATATATAACATAATTAGAATATTATGAGAAAACGTGTAAGATTTGTTTTGAATTTGCAAAAATGTATGTATTACATGATTCAAAATTGAGCTAGAAGCTTCAAATAAAAAGCATATTTTAAGGCACTTTTCTTCCTCTATCGTTATGGCCATATTTTCATTGGTTATGGGGGGGGGGTGCGATCGCACCATCGCACCCTCTCCTGGCTACGCCTATGACATTGTAAGACATAACAATTTACAATTCAGTGGACATTTTGTCATGAATTGGGATAACTTAAATTATGATTAATAATCAAAATCTTACACGTTGCATCATGCAAATTAACACACGTCACCTCTCTGCTAAAGCAACGATGGCTATTTACAGATTTAAATCATAATCAAAACAATTCACGTACCAACATACGAACTATTGAAAATAGAGTAAGATTGATTTGTCTTGTTTTTCAAATCGTCTTACAATGTCATTGGCGTAGCCAGGAGGGGGTGCGCACCCCCCCCCCTTCATTACCAATGGAAATATGACCAAGATGATAGAGGAAGAAAAGAGCCTTAAAATGCTTTTTATTTGAAGCTTCTAGCTCAATTTTGAAGGAAGTTACATACATTTTTGTAAATTCAAAACAAATCTTACACGTTTTCTAATGATCTAATTATGTTGTGTATTCGTATATTTCGTTTTTGGTTTTTTTTCGACCGGGTACCAAATTTGAACCCAGCATGGAGGATTTACTACCCGGTACCCGGTTTTTTATACAAACCCTATCTAGAAAATTAACCCGGCTCATTCCCTATAATTTGATGTAGATTAATCGAACCCCTATATCATGGGCTTTCAATTGAAAGCCCATGCCTACAGTATATGAATAGGTACATTTTAATATATAACATTATGGGGGTAAGCGTTTCATAGTTGGTCACGACGCCAGAAGTGCAAAGTATTGTTCCGAATTTTTGAATTTCGTGTTAGATTACGGTAATCACACCTGAAGCATGGTTTTTGTTTTTGATAAATTACAATAAAGTTTAATAATATTCCTATGCGTATTTTGTGAAATTGTGTTGACGTTTATTTAAGTTACAATGTAACGGTGCATTATATTTGATTAATCAGTATCTGAAAGTTTGATTTAAGTACTTCTACACGCTTTTACATTAGTCCCAATCACGCAAATCCCTTGAATGTCCCGGGACATCCTGCAAATTTAGGTGGATGTCCTGCGAAATCCCGCAAATTTAGGGCACTTTGTCTAAAAAATCTGTCCCTCTATGAAGTTTTTGGTGGTACACCTGTTATATATATATATATTTCTTTATTGCGACCATAATTGATCATCATAATATACATTAATTTATGTTAACATATATACAAACATTTAGGTGAACAATACAAGGTCGGGATGATATTTACAAAATGGCGTTTGTTCGATGTTGATACATCGCATACAAAGTGTTAACAATAAATATACAGTCATCCTGCTCATCTGGAGCGAAGATAAAGGGCAATACGCCATCCCCATATTTGTCAATAAGGGGTTTTAATAATAATCGACGACTCTTAAGTTCAGTACAATCCTTTATAAAATGAATTAATGTTTCACACTCTCCACATAAAGGACACAATCTATTTTCTTTAGCTTCTGCATACCTCCCAATGGCTTCCCCACCAGCAGCCGTACCATAAACTTACATTTGAAAATGAGATCAGGCCTAAATTTACATAATTGGTACCATATTATTGGAACTCGATTACTGACGACATCTCTGTACGTCTTAATCTTAGTATACATCATGCATTTTAGATGCCATCTATTTATGTAGTAATTGGATACAGCATTTTTAGAAATTTTCTTCCAATGATGTTTTTTGGGGAATATACCTTGGTCGATATAGCTCTTCATTCTATCTAAGAGATTAAACCTTGTACCTAGTTTGATTATTTCAGCTATAGGCGAAGACACTGACATCCCTACGATACATATTTTAAAAAGTAGGATGTACCATCTAGCAATACTCACAGCTTTACATTGTCCAGCACAAGTGTTAAATATATGCCAAAAGTACATGAGTTTCTTCATTGCAATAACTTCACTGATGTCACACCAGCCTATCTGTGACAAGGATGCACAATCTGTTGTATGTTTTGGTAAACCTTGAATATGTTTAGCTGTTTGAGTATGGAAACGTTCTAGTTTACCCAGGCTGGAGTCATTGTATTCAAGAACCTCTGCTCCATAAAGAACAGTGGGAATTGACACTGCCCAGTACAGTTTGGAAGCTGATAGGGGGTTTACAGTACAATTTTCAGGAGTTATACAGTCGACTGTAGCATATAAATTCCTTCTACCTTTAGAAATACCATTCTCAATGTGGTAACCAATGTCTCTCTGTGTAACAGGTAGACCTAAATGAACAAGTTCATTTACAATGGCAATGTTGTCTATACTGAAATTAAAAGGGAGTACGTCTTTATTCCTCCCTTTAACAAAATGAACTGCAGAGCATTTTTTGGGATGAATTTGAAAACGCCACCTATTGGCGTAGTTGTAAACTATATTTAACATTGATTGCATGGTATTTCTAAAAGACGAAATTAAAATGGTGTCATCTGCATAGGATGGAGCACAACATGACATCCCTCGTATAGCACAGCCTAGCCCAGAGTTAACGAGCTCTTCCAATAAGGGATTCATGAAACGTACATATAATTCCATTGATAAAACCCCTCCCTGATGAACGCCCTGACTTACAATGAATTTTTCACTACATTTGCCCTTTACTAACTGTTAACTGTCCCGCAATTAGGGTGTTTGTCCCTCGAATGGTCCCGCGAAATCCCGCGAATTTGATAAAAAAATCTCCTATTAGCGCAATCACGCAAATCCCTTAAATGTCCCGCAAAATCCCGCGAATTTAGTAGATGTCCCGCAAAATCCCGCGAATTTTGGGCACTGGGTCTAACAAATCTGTCCCGCGAGAAAATCTTTAGGGGTTGACAGTACTGCATTCTAGTGGTGTTTTCAAAATCATTTGCAATGCTCAGAATGTCATTTGATGTGGAAAGCATGAATGAAACAATGCATAGAAGGGATGTAAATGTGTTCTTTAAAGAATGTTCAGATTTTCTAAATAGGTTTTCATGAAATTAAAAAAGACGGATTATTTTGAAGATAACCATGAAATGATTTTGAACTTTGATTGAATTGATAAATTGTTGTCTAGATATATTCTAAGCAATCTCAGACAAATAGATTTCTATGTGAACAAAGGTGAAAAAATGAAATGTTTATCAATGTTTAGGATTGCTCAATTACCATTATTACAGAAATCTTTATTTCTAAGATTGCTTTTCATATTTAGCTAGTTCTAATCTAACTTTGATCATATTTTCTGGAGAAATTTGTGTTGTCTATGATATCTATGTATTTATATTAAAACCAGAAGACATGAACACTTTCGTTGTCATGTTACAATTATAACAGCTAATATTCCTGCACTCTTAGCTATTCATGCGACTGCGTAGTGAGAAGGATATTGGAAGAGGATTCAAAAAGAATGTTCGACGTTTTGAAAACATTGAAACGCATACAGGGCTATCATCTGCCAGTGCTGATGGCACTACACATTCTGTTAAAAAAGAGGAAACTATAGCATTTTCTGATTTCATAGCTAGGTATTGTGGTTGCTATACCAACCAAAACTTTTTAGTCACTATACCAACCACATATTGCTTTCTCACCACACTATATATAGTATGTTTCATGTAAGAGACTGTTTACCATACTGTATAACAGGTGGTATCCAAAAGACATTTGTAGAAAAACCAATGAGTAACAAAAAATTTAAAATGTTTATCAATTTAAATTCCTGGGCCAATACCTGGAAAACCCTCTAATACCCCCTCCATTTAGAAAATTTGATTTGTTATTCTACAAATATTAACATTTGGACACCATCCCTAACTAACATAAGTTGTTTCACTTGCATTATGTACTTCACACCTACTATCTCTCTTCACACTCTTTCATCAGATTTTATGGAAACAGCGTAAGGAAAAAGATGTTGGTAGAACTTTCAAAAAGAAATTAGCACCCTACAAAAATATAGAAACACATACTGGATGGACTCCTGCCAGTTCAGAAGGCACTACCCATACTGTAAAAAGGGAGGAAGTTCTTGGATTTTCAGATTTTATAACAAGGTATAGTGGTTGCTTTGACAACCCATCCATGGCAACTCCAACAGCTTCATACCTTAATTATAATGAAGAAAATATGTTGCTGTATCACACAGTTTAAGTTAAATAAGCCACTGTGCTCTAAGGAGTATAAATGTGTAAAGTCTGCTATTCTTGATGTTTAATTAATGCTGCCATTCCTTACATGTTACCATAGGATCAAACTACTCTCACATATATACTAGATAGATTAATATTTCTTTCAAAGACGGAGAGCATTTTACAAGCCAACCCTTCTCTCTCTTCAGGTAGATGTACCTGTGACCCAAAAACACGCTATGCACAATTCACAAATGGGCCTTTTTTGGAAAAGTAATTTTTAATCGATGATTCTAACCAATCTTCATAATCTCACTGAACAAAGTTTGAGTAGAGATATAGAGAACTCTTAATCAGTCTGTTTATCCATCTATCCATCCATCAATCCATACATGTTTTTACAGGCAATATTGATAATCCAAATACCAGTTGGTGGATTTGATTCAACTTTCATTGTCTGATACCTTATGGCAATAAAACCTCGACTCGAGATGGAAATATAATATGGCCACTCAATTCAAAATGGCTGCCACTTTTATTGTTATCCCTAGAAGTTTTGGTTAGATACATGTATCTAATGAAATTTAAAAAATGGCCACCACATTTATTGTTATATGTTCTCAACTCTTTTTTATAACTCCAAAAGTATTCAATCAATATCACTTGAAATTGGACAATGTACATCTACTTTATTTTTTAGGTGAACAATAATATATGTACAAGTTTCAGCAAAGAATTTAAAGTGGCTGCTTAAGTACACATGTATAGTTCTTATAATACTGCCTTGAAGTTTTGACAGAATATTTAGTGACATTTTAAAATGACTGCCAGTTTTATTGTCATGTTTCTGTGAATTATTGATCATAAGTACAAAAGTATTCCATCAATTTCCTGGCAATTGTAAAGTCGCCTTACCTCAATGATATCAACAAATTTTATCAAAATATGTCGCAAAGCTTTAAAATGGGCATCATTCTTATTGTGGAAATGTCACTTTTTGTATTAGAAATCCAAAACTAATTGCATCTATTTTGTTACTTGAAATTATGCAGGGATAGGTTAACAATATGTTTTAAATTTCAATAAAACTGTAGGTGTATCTTTTAGCAATCACTCGTATTAGAAACATTTTGACTTCAACATTTAAATGCTGTTTTATCAAAATGAAAATGTAAAAGTGCAAAATGACGAGTGATGTGATAAAATATGTTTTGTTCAGTGGGATCTGGTACTCTGGGGAGTTGCTGTTTTTCTAGCTAATAAACTAAACCCATTAACTAATGAATAAGCTTAATCTCTTACTATGACAATTGCCTGCTTTTATTCTAAAGCTTTTTGGTAGACTAAGGCAAGAAAAAGACTTTGGATTCAAGTTTAAAAAGATGATCTCAAAAAGGGAGAATATTGAAACGCACACAGGATTGTCCCAGGCATCTGCAGAGGGGACAACACATTCCGTTAAACAGGATGAGCAAAATAGCTTCTCTGATTGGATAAGCAGGTATAAGGGACAGAGATTTTGTGTTACCCTGTTTGCGTATTTCATATCACATGTTCATTTTCTCCTAACTTTGCATCATCACTCTGAATGGTGCTCTTACTTTTTGCTGTCTGATTTGATTTTTTTTATGTTTCACCTATGTTATGAGAGCCTCCACTAGACACCATGCTTTCTCAATTCAAGATGTCATGATGAAAGTACTAATATTTGAGGTATATTAGTCTATATATACTGGCTATTAATGCATTGGTAACAAGACCACATTTAACCTTTGAAATCATATATTACTAGGGCATGAGTGCTAAAGGCATGGCTTTCTTAAAAACCACAAGTTTTTGCATCTCTAATATTGAATGATCTTGTAACCTTTGTTATCTTCTATATTTGGAAAGTATTATGTGGAATAACACTGCTTTGAGTGTACACTATACTTCTGATTTATTTGAGCTGTTTCGGCACATTTTGGTGGGACCGTTGTAGTAGCTTTGCTTTAGATAATCTTTTCCTGAACTATTTAACCCGTCTGGTTGTGCTTTGTGTGAACACAGTATCCTTGTTAATATTTGTGTACATTTCTTTCCAACAGTAACATTAATTGCATTTATTTTATCGGTAGCTGTTCTTGAGGCTAAAGTCTGAAAAAGATTTTGGTCGTCAGTTCAAAAAGTTGGTGAAAAAACGTGAGAAATTGCAAACTCACACTGGTCTATCTGCATCTTCCGCTGAAGGTACGACACACACAATCAAAGAGGATGAACAAGTTAGTTTTGGAGATTGGATATCCAGGTAAAGATTGTTAGGTCACATGATTCTGTGGAGTAAGAATTGATGGCTTATTTACTAACATTTAGTGTTGTACACGTTACAGTAGGCTTTATTTTTTAGTTTCACCATAGACCATGTTTCTGGCTTATGCTGATGTTGAGGTAAGTTCCTTATTTGTGGTGAAGTACAAAGTCAGAATATGTTACTTGCTGTATATTTTTCCTAAGGGATGGTGATAGTTTCTTTCTTTCAGTTGTTTCTTATCCCTAAAGTTTAAACCGTGATCCGAAGCAGCTTATCATTTTCATGTTATTTTCATTTTTATTTTCTGTATGTTTTGATTGATTATCTTCAGTTACTATCCAAATGTCATCGTAAGAAGGAGCCAGGTCATTCTTATCTGGATAAGCTCAAACAGATTGAAGAAGTAGATTACATAGACGGCACTTCAGAAAAATCTACTGTAGATACCACACATTTTGTTCGAAAATCTGAGCAAGTTGGCTTCTCTGATTGGATGAATAGGTATTCTGGTGGCTCCACCTATCAAGGCCTCTCAACTTTGTGCATTTTATCATATCTCCCATGATGATATTGCACATATTTTCTATGCTGCCTGCATCAATCTGGCTACTAGCTACCAAGCCATCTGCCTTTGTGGTGGTGCCACTTTTGTTTCAGGATTTCCGCTGCAGACATGTTCCAATTCAACATGATTTAATGCTTTTGCTTATTTTCCTCGCTCCAGTTATATGCTAGATTGAAAAGAGAGAAAGACTATGGCCATACATTTAAAAAGATGATATCTAAAAGGCGTAATATAGATACATTAGGTGGAATGTCGGATGCCTCCAGTGAGGGGACAACACACTCAGTAAAAAAGGAAGAACAAATAGCTTTTGGTGATTGGATAAATAGGTACGACAATACAAAAAGTTACATATTTTTAGGATTTTTGTTTCTGCAGTGGTCTTTTTTTATTTGCTTGATGTTAACCCAATTATGATTGATATCTTATTTTAGGCAAACTTTATTTTACTTTTATAAACTTATTCATGGTCGGATATAGTAGTTCTGATTGTGCTTGTTATGAAGTTATTTGCAAGTATGAAGCGAGGTCGGGATCATGGCTACAAGTTCCGCAAAATGGTTCGTCCTCAAGCTAATCTTGATCACCTTGGTGGAATGTCAGAAAAATCATCTGATGATACGGCTCACTCAATTAACCACTTTTCTGAGCAAGTTGCATTTGCAGATGCAATTAATAGGTACAACGATAACATTCAGGGTGATGCCTTTTGTAGTTGATAAATATACACAGGGCTTTTAGTCTAGATACTGAAATTTATTGAAGTATATCTGGAAACAGCTTTATTTATGAGGATTATTATTATATATATGATAGTTTGTTATTGAGTTCCAATGTTGTTTGACATTGTTAGAGATGTTCTCAAAATACATGTATGTATAACTTGGCTTGATTGCGCATGTTAGATGAATGCAGGTACAAGTGGATGTTAAAGCTAAACTCTTGTATGGGGTTAACTAAATCTAAAGCAAGACATTGTGATGGCATGGTCCTATCACCATACATATCACTGGCAGATACCATGTATATTGTCCCATACAAGAATAGTAGAAGAAGCTTTAGCAACTCTATAGTATAGAAACATTTTGAGTACAGTTTCCTATCCATACCTGAAGAAGAAGCATATTTGGTACATATCCAAGAATGATATGGTATTTTTCCAAAAGAGAAAGTGGAATATTCATTATATTTTGATGGTGCATTTGTTTAAATACAAACAGATTATGCTAGCTACTATTCTAGTGTATAGTTTTCAAGTTCCCCACTCTTTTGAAAAACTTAAATACCAGTGATAAGATTTGGAGGAGCAAAGGACCTCTGCTCATGAAGGAATTTACAATATGGCCACTCAATTCAAAATTGCCTCTCACTTCAAAATCTTTGATAACCCAAATACCAGTTAATGCCTTAGGGACATAGGAATAGCTATATTGAAATGTGACAAAGTTTAGAACAACATATCCCATGTAATTTTCAAATTGGGAAAACTCAAATTCTATATTATTATTCTATATTTTTCAAATTAGACTTTCAATACCAAACATTCTACCTCGAAGAAGTAATAGATCGTTTGTTAGACCTAATCCGCCAGTACATGTAGGACTCTATTTCATTTTGATGGGTCGAACATGGCTTACCTGTCTTTTTTTCTATGCTGATTCTGTCTGCTGGCATAATCTGTAGTCTGTATGTGAATAAATTAAATTAATTGTTCACAAATCCTGTACTACTTGTTTTGATTCTTCCTATGGTGATTGGTGATGGGATCTTAGTGTAGCCATGTCATCACAAGGATCTTGTGCTAATATGCCAAAAAGAAACCAACAAGCAGTTATATTGTATTGGTAGATTCCAGATAGCTAAAGGTGCAACTTGCCTGCAATTATGTAAGTACAATATTAGTGTCACTGAACAAAATCATATCAAAAAAATCAGTTTGGAACAAATTATTGTTTCACTTCAAAGCAAGTTTGGTTTTGTTCAGAACACTTTTATGAATGTGGGAATGTCAATAAATTAAGTTTTTTGTTTCAGAGTTAATCTTAAATATGTGCTTTTGTTCCATGTTCATTACTAAGAGCCAATCTAGTTTTGAAATACAGAAATAAATTTGGGGAAACTAATATTAGGTCCATTAACCCTTCTACAAAGTCAACTCATGTGTATTGTAATGATAGCCACAGATCAGTGCTTATTACAGTGTTCATATTCATATCAAAACCATTTGTGCGTCTAAGTGTTCCTGTTCTCTTGAAACAATTTTCAAGTAAGATCTGATGGACTGTAAAATTCTGAATTCTGAGCAACAATCAAAACCATTTGTGCGTCTAAGTGTTCCTGTTCTCTTGAAACAATTTTCAAGTAAGATCTGATGGATAAAAGGGGGATATTGCTCATGTAATGGGGCATGTGAATTGCCTGGGTGGACAGTCATTTTAAAACACCTTGTATGCTGTATACTATATTCTTCTTGGACTATGCCATATACCATCTTAAGGTGCCATGGAAGTTAACAGGAAATGATGAAACAGGAAGTGACAAAAATTTTTGCATTTTTAGACATTTTTTGAACAAAGATAACAGAGTTCTGGTTTGACCTATAGTCAATTTAACTATCTCCATATATCATTTACATGACCAGGATCACAATGTGCATGGTCAGAATGACCCTAAACATGATGAAATAACCTTTTTAGCCCTTTGAAAGTGTGACTGAAAAAAAGCTAAAAGTAGGAGCGAGGGAAGGTTACTGAACAGAATCTTTTGAATTTTTCAGAAAATGTGCCCAATATAATGCCCTAACTGATACAATCTTTGAAATTTTAGAAAATTGTCTTAAACAAAAATGGCGGTCATAAAAAGGAAAATAGATCGCTTTTCAAATCAGTTTTTTCATTTTATTTCTTTTTCTATGAATGATATCAAATTTTCAAAGATTGTATCATTTAGAGCAATATATCGGGCACATTTTCTGAAAAATTCATAAGATTCTGTTCAGTGACCTTTCCTACCTCCTTCTTTTAGCTATTTTTCAGTCACATTTTAAGAGGGCTGAAAAGGTTATTTCAATATGTTAAGGGTCATTCTGACCATGCATATTGTGATCCTGGACCTGTAAAAAATGGTATTTGGAACTAGTTGAACTGACTGGAGGTCAAAACAGAACTCTGTTATCTTTGTTCAAAAAATGTCTAAAAATGCAAAAAAATTGTCACTTCCTGTTTTGTCATTTCCTGTTAACTTCCATAGCACCTTAAAAACCAATGGCAACATGTACATTGAATTGTTTTTTGAAAGAACAAATAGAGTTAAGTTTGCATGTAATTTGATGTTGTCTGCAATCATTTATATCTCCACCATGGCATTTAATCACTAAACTTGTTTAATGTTATCTTTACATAGCTTCATGTGTTTATGTTTATCATAATGAAGTTTTCCTAGAAATTCCTGATACAGTTATATTTGCATGTTCTCATTTTGGTAACTAGATACAAATTTTCATATTTGTGATGTACTTTGCTCAGGATTTATTGATTGATGTTAATAATATAGTTTAAAGTACTTATATAATGTTTGCTTGGCATTCTATACATTTATTTGTACAGGCTGAAGTGCCCTTTGGTTAAACCAGTTGTATCATGGAGCATATTTAGTTAACAGCTAAAAAATGTCAATTTTAATTTTATCCTTTGAATGTCAGCATGTTTGTCTTCTATTGCATCTTCATGGCTGGCATCTTGCATAAGGCATATGTGGGAGTTCCTATAATATATTGACTAACATCCTTGTTATTTCTTGGTATAATTGCTTGACTTATGAGTGTGTTTGATATGTCATGTCTTGAGTTCAACTTTTTTAGCTCTAGCTTTGAAAGCAACTAACTTTTTAGCTCTAGGTTTGAAAGCAACTACCAATAAAATCACATATTCTGACTTCAAAGGTCTAATACCTAATAATTTTATCAAATTAAAGTGAATGGATTCTACAAGCAATAGTATGGCATTTTGTGAGTGAAATAGGACAAATTAGCCGAAGGTGATAATCTAATCTGTTGCCATCCATGATGAATTTCTTTATAAACATACAAGTAATTTGCCTTTTGGTTCTTATTCTTAATAAATTTAACCAAAATGGAATTGTTAAGTCATAAGGGAACAAAAGAAAGGCCTGCATAATATTTTTAGACAAGTCTTGAATCTCTGGGAAATTCACTGAAAGTGAAATTATCTGGGGAAAATTGATATAATATAACAATATTCAGAGTGGTGGTAATTTACACCTGGATCTTTCTTCTTCCTGGTTTTAGAGAAATCACCATGGGAGACATTGCCTGGTGCCATTTCTCATGAAACTTGGAAACCAAAACTCACCATGTGACTCCATCAAACACCCTCTTATAATATCTTTGCTACATTTTCTTATATGGCATGCCTTCATAATCAGTCCAATATATACATCTAATTTTGTGGATTTATAAATTAAAGATCATGTACAGATTTAGAAAGTGGAGCTGATCTTAAGACAGAGTTTTGTTTGTTTATTAATGTCAAGTTGTGTATCCTGTCAGAGGTATTACTATTTAAGAGCCTATACATGATGGCACAAAATCATTTTGTCAAATAAGGCCACAGAATGTAAATTCATTTTCGTACATTTTGCAAATATTTTATGTTCTTGTCGTCTTATTGGTTGAATTTGGTCATTTGATTTGAATGCTTTGGGCTTATTGTTTGATATTGAAAGCAAATAAATGTGGCTCTTGTGTTGAATGGGGTCATGAGATCATAAAAGGTTTGTTATCTTAATGTAAATAAATAGACATGTAGCACATATAACTTTGTAATCTGTATCTATGTGTATTTATTGCTAAATGTTCAGAGATAAGGCACTGGCCAAACTGGGGGAAATATGCTTGCATCCAAGCTCTCAGATCCTTCCTCTAAGGGGTAGTCTCCATTTGATTATAATTATACAAAAATCTGTTCAGAATACATAAGTCTCTTTATACATAATAATCTATAAACCCACCCCTCCCACACTTTTGAGTACTCACAGTTTGTATATGTTGGTACATCCACACCTTTATGTTAATTATATAACTTTTTATTCCTGTATCACCACCATTTCACAGCCATAATAGTTTGTGACATAAATGTACGTACCACAAAGCATTTGATGTATTTAAAAAATTGTCACAATTTTGTTGTTGCAACCAGGTAGTGATATTCCATTATGTTTGCAATAATAAGTATCCAATTTTCCAACAATTATGTTTGTATTTATCTTCTATGTTGCTAAAACCTCACGTGATATGTTCCCTGGGATATGTTCTTTCTAATTTTTTCTAGTAATAGGTAATTAGGTATTCTGTCAAATGAACCACCATATATTTCTTTGCTAACTATCCCACCTAAAAATGTACACGTTTTGCATTTATTGTAACAATAACACATATTTCTATGTTAATGTTTGAAGATATTTATTACACTTTTTGCACAAATAAATGTAGTCATCTTACATAAATTCATGTAGCACTTATGGTAACAATAACACAAATATATTTTTCTATGTTAATGTTATAAGATATTAATTACACGTTTTGCACAAATAAATGTAGTCAGCTTACATAAATTCATGTAGCATTTATGGTAACAATAACACAAATATATTTTTCTATGTTAATGTTATAAGATATTTATTACACTTTTTGCACAAATAAATGTAGTCAGCTTACATAAATTCATATAGCATTTATGGTAACAATAACACATATTTCTATGTTATGTAATTAGGTATCTTATGACTTTCTATATTGTTGTAGAAACTTCAAAGATGATGAGGATTGTAAGAAATACCTTCCTCTGCACCCAGAGGGCAGAGACCTCTATCAGAAGATTAAAGACGGGATCTTACTCTGGTTTGTACATTTAGTCAGTTATTCATGAACAGTCACATTGAAATGCTGTTCAGGTAAATTGTTTGCTTTGACTACAAATGGTTTGCCTAGCAATGTACTGTAGTTTATTAGGAAGGAATAAGTCCTGTGCACCCATGTGAATTAAATCTCCAAATAGTTGTAAAGAATTAAAAATGATTTCACTCCTCAGAGGGGGTGCATCCAAGGAGGCATCATTCATAGATAAATAACACCATATCTTAAAGGCACTCCATTGATGAACAAATATCATAAATGATATAATATACAGTATTCTCTCTACCAAGTGCACAGTTCCAATGAGTGCAATTCAACTTTTATTGAATATTGTATCAGAAGTTTAATGCATTAGTTTCGATTATTTACATACATTATCGATTGATGATTATATTTAATATAGAGAAAGAAATACTGGAGCTATAAAGTATGTTATAACTTTGGTGATAACAACTTAAAAATAATTTTGGCAATATTTTTTTTAATTTTTTTTATATATGCGCTTTTAGGTAATTCTCAATATCTTACCCTTTGTAATTACGCTTTGGAAACTGCACATGTATTGCAGAAGATGTTCATCTGTTAGAAATCCTCAATTATTATCCCATCGAACGAAGTTCGGAGGGATATAGGGAACGCCTCCGTCCGTCCGTCCGTCCGTCCGTACGTCCGTCCGTCCGTCCGTCCGTCCGTCCGTCCGTCCGTCCGTCCGTCCGTCCGTACGTCCGTCCGTCCGTCCGGGCAATAACTCAAATACCGTTGGCCCGATTTTGTTCATATTTTGTACACATATACCCTATGGGGGTAGAAGTTCTGCTCGAAAGCCGATTTTCAAAATGGCCACTCATTTAAAAATGGCGGCCATTTTAGTGCCGAATTTACAGTAATTTAGGTGCAATATGTCAAACTGTAATAGCAATATGTTTGAGATGTAAAAAAATTATATAGGACATTAATAAAGCTAGAAATGTAGATATTAAAGAAGCACATGGCAGCCATCTTGAAAAATGGCGGCCTTTACTCGTTATTTTACGATTTTTGCTGTAACTTGAAAAGTAGTGGAGCGATTTTGTTCATATTTGGTATGTGAATACTATAAACATTGCACGCTTCTTAAAGACACTTTTGGTAGAAGGCGGCCATTTTGAAAAATGGCCGCCATTTTGAAAAATGGCCACCATTTTAACATATTTTACTATAACTCGAAAAGTAGTGGAGCGATTTTGTTCATATTTTGTATGTGAATACTATAAGCATGACACACTGTCCTATGACACTTTTGGTAGAAGGCGGCCTTTGAAAAATGGCCGCCATTTTAACGTATTTTACTATAACTCGAAAAGTAGTGAAGCGATTTTGTTCATATTTGGTATGTGAATACTATAAGCACGGCACACTGTCTAATGGCACTTTTGGTAGAAGGTGGCCATTTTGAAAAATGGCCGCCATTTTAACGTATTTTACTATATCTTGAAAAGTAGTAGAGCGATTTTGTTCATATTTGGTATGTGAATACTATAAGCATGGCACATGGTCTAATGACACTTTTGGTAGAAGGCGGCCATTTTGAAAAATGGCTGCCATTTTTGCTATATACTTTGTTTGTAAAAATGCCATCCATGGCTGTTCGATGGGATTCGCTACGCTTTGGCGTTGCCGTTGTTCTGGTTATTGCACAAGTATTATCTAATTTCTTAATCTCTTATTTCAACATTTAAAATGGTATTCCATGCGATCCCATACTTCCTTGATGTCAACGTCAATAAAAGTTATGTATTATCTATTTTCAGCAAAATGATCAACAGATCTCAACCAGATACAATAGATGAGAGAACAATAAACAAAACTAATCTAAATGTCTACAAAATACATGAGAACTTAATCCTGGCTCTAAACTCGGCTCAGTCTATTGGGTGTAATATTGTTAACATTGGACCAGAAGATCTAGAAGCCGGAAAACCACATCTCGTCCTGGGCCTAATATGGCAAGTTATTAAGGTAAGAAGATTGACTCATTTGTAGTTTAAAGATAAAGTAAATTCATTACAATTATGCCTGAATCTGATCTATTTGTTGAACTATTTCCACAGTGGTTCTTATGAAGGCAGAGACCTTAAGATTAAACCTAAAAGCAAACCCTTTATATGAAATGTTATGCATGCTCAGGGACTTTTGTAACTTTATACACATTTTCAGTCTTTCTTGCAATACAAATGTTGTTGACTTGTGCAAAATAGAATACCACCTCATTAATGAGTCTGCAATTCTACACAAAACTAGAACTTGTATGAGTCTGAGACTGACCTCTCAGAAATAAAGTCCATGTCTGTCATGTGTAAATAATGAAATGTGTAAAATTATCGATTTGTGATTGGGCCATTTTCCAATTTCATAACACGTACACATTGCCATTTTAATGCTTATTTAGTAAATCGAAGGATATTTTCTGTCAACCTGTCTCCAGAATTGAAAATCCAAGTAGCAAGTCTTTATTATCTCACATGCCAGATTTATTTCTTAGTGGTTGTATAATTGCTTGCTGACCCACACATTGACTCATAGACATCCCACGAATTACTGCATCAAGTTGGTTTGTCTAGCATTATCAGCCCTTACTTGCTAGATTGCACTGCAGATTACGCCTTTTTCACTTGCAGACTTCATTATTTAAACTCGCAGAAAACTGTGAGAAAAAATTGTCTATTCAAATGCCACATGTGCCTGCTCAAATATGTCAGTGTCTCAATGACCATGATGCCAACATGAGTCTATACGTATATATGGCATATATATTTTATTGACTCTCCATATATGCCACATGTGCCTGCTCAAATATGCCAGTGTGTCAATAACCATGATACCAACATGAGTCTATACTATATGGCTTTGTGACACAATGTAAATTATATACTAATGAAAGGAAAAACCTTTACTCATCAATCAAAAAATCGTGTCCATCTTTTACCACTTTAGACAATGCTAAAAAAAATTCACATTTATCATGCAATATAAAACTAATATGTCTGACATACTCAACTTCATCAATACATGCTATCAGAAAAGAATCAATGAAGTCATTTAAGTACCCAATTTTCCAAACTAGTGTGAAGCAAACTTCTCAAAGTTTATGTATTTTATTGTATTATATATCCCCTTATTCAAACAGTGTAGTACTGTAGTAGTTTGTTTTATCATCTTATATTGTAGTTTTTTAGCTATACCCATGTACATTGTATTTGTGGTAATGCAATAAATAAATAAATAACTATATGGCACATATATTTTATTGACTCTCCATATATGCCACATGTGCCTGCTCAAATATGCCAGTGTGTCAATGACCATGATACCAACATGAGTCTATACGTATATATGGCACATATATTTTATTGACTCTCCATATATGCCACATGTGCCTGCTCAAATATGCCAGTGTGTCAATGACCATGATACCAACATGAGTCTATACGTATATATGGCACATATATTTTATTGACTCTCCATATATGCCACATGTGCCTGCTCAAATATGCCAGTGTGTCAATGACCATGATACCAACATGAGTCTATACGTATATATGGCACATATATTTTATTGACTCTCCATATATGCCACATGTGCCTGCTCAAATATGCCAGTGTGTCAATGACCATGATACCAACATGAGTCTATACGTATATATGGCACATATATTTTATTCACTCTCCATATATGCCACATGTGCCTGCTCAAATATGCCAGTGTGTCAATGACCATGATACCAACATGAGTCTATACGTATATATGGCACATATATTTTATTGACTCTCCATATATGCCACATGTGCCTGCTCAAATATGCCAGTGTGTCAATGACCATGATACCAACATGAGTCTATACGTATATATGGCACATATATTTTATTGACTCTCCATATATGCCACATGTGCCTGCTCAAATATGCCAGTGTGTCAATGACCATGATACCAACATGAGTCTATACGTATATATGGCACATATATTTTATTGACTCTCCATATATGCCACATGTGCCTGCTCAAATATGCCAGTGTGTCAATGACCATGATACCAACATGAGTCTATACGTATATATGGCACATATATTTTATTCACTCTCCATATATGCCACATGTGCCTGCTCAAATATGCCAGTGTGTCAATGACCATGATACCAACATGAGTCTATACTATATGGCACTTATATTTTATTCACTCTCCGTATATGCCACATGTGCCTGCTCAAATATGCCATTTGTCCCAATGACCATGATGCCAACATGAGTCTATATGTATATATGGCACATATATTTTATTCACTCTCCATATATGCCACATGTGCCTGCTCAAATATGCCATTTATCTCAATGACCATGATACCAACATGAGTCTATACTATATGGCAATGCCGCATGTGTATGCTCTATTGTACCATTATATCTACCCTATATGCCACAAGTGTCTATACTTTATGCCACTTGCCACATGTATGTATCTACACTATATGATGTTTACCACTTGTAGCTACTCCTTTTGCCACTTGTATCCTCTCAAATGCCACATGTGTATGCACTATTGTTCCATTATATCTACTCTATATGCCACACGTGTCTATACTTTATGCCACTTGCCACATGTATGTATCTACACTATATAGTATATACCACTTGTAGCTACTCCTTTTGCCACTTGTATCCTCTCAAATGCCACATGTGTATGCAATATTGTTCCATTATATCTACTCTATATGCCACACGTGTCAATACTTTATGCCACTTGCCACATGTATGTATCTACACTATATAGTATTTACCACTTGTAGCTACTCCTTGTGCCACTTGTATCCTCTCAAATGCCACATGTGTATGCAATATTGTTCCATTATATCTACCCTATATGCCACACGTGTCTATACTTTATGCCACTTGTCACATGTATGTATCTACACTATATAGTATATACCACTTGTAGCTACTCCTTTTGCCACTTGTATCCTCTCAAATGCCACATGTGTATGCAATATTGTTCCATTATATCTACCCTATATGCCACACGTGTCTATACTTTATGCCACTTGTCACATGTATGTATCTACACTATATAATGTTTACCACTTGTAGCTACTCCTTTTGCCACTTGTATCCTCTCAAATGCCACATGTGTATGCAATATTGTTCCATTATATCTACCCTATATGCCACACGTGTCTATACTTTATGCCACTTGTCACATGTATGTATCTACACTATATAGTATATACCACTTGTAGCTACTCCTTTTGCCACTTGTATCCTCTCAAATGCCACATGTGTATGCAATATTGTTCCATTATATCTACCCTATATGCCACACGTGTCTATACTTTATGCCATTTGCCACATGTATGTATCTACACTATATAGTATTTACCACTTGTAGCTACTCCTTTTGCCACTTGTATCCTCTCAAATGCCACATGTGTATGCACTATTGTTCCATTATATCTACTCTATATGCCACACGTGTCTATACTTTATGCCACTTCCGTTTCAGTGATCTTATCTCAACTAAGGTAAACGCATGGTGTGGAGTGATCATTTTGCTTTGAGTATTGCTACAGTGAAATGATTACAGGTTCATGATTTGCTGTTGAATTGAATATATTGCATGAAGTAAAGATCTTGCATGAAATAAAGTAGTGTTCATGCATATGAAACAATGTCATGCAACCATTTGAAAAGATTTGACTTTCCAGTTACTTTGTTTCTTCTTTTTTTGGACTTTCTGTATAACAAGAAGTTCTCACAAGTAGTGTGTATCCATGAAATAATCTCAGAAAAATAAGATTTTTTGTTAATTTTGAGATCTCTCTGAAGCATAACTTTATTATATAATCAACTGAAGGGCGTTGTTTGCAAATAATTCATCTTCATTTCAGATTTGTGCCTCATAAAATGTCAAAAACCTCAGTCTAAAGGTATTTTAAAGAAGATTGCAAATGTTGCATCATTTTGCCATATTGTCGGCCTAGGCGCGTCCGTCTGTCTGTCTGTCTGTCTGTCCATCCGTCGTACGTCCAGCAGTTTTCTCCAAAACCACTACAGATATCCCCTTCAAATTTTCAGGGGTAACTTATGAGTGCATACAGATGTGGATGAAAATTTTTTAACTCGATATCTACTTCCTGTCGGCCATTTTGAAGTCAAATGCTAAAATCCTTATCTGCAAACTTGAAGAAAAACGACTTCACAGTTGCTTTTAAAACTTTAACATCTTGTTCAGCTCGCTTCATTCTAGATCTGATTAGGTTTTGGACCTGTTAGCTCAGTCATGGCAGCCATTTTGAATGTCTGAAGAAAAGTTAGCGCACGATTATACTTTGTATCATATTGAATGGTGTTTTTGAGTTTTCATACTTTAACTATTTAGTAGCATTATAAATAATTTCAGGTGTACCTTCTTATAAAAGCCTATGTTATTGTTAACAGTAGGTATATGTGATAATTTTGTAAAAAGAAATCATAATCACCACTTTTTTATTGTCAGCCATTTTGGATTTTTCCATCCTAAAATCTTGTCTGTAAGTCTTGTCTACGCGTTTTCAGGTAAACCGTTTGGTAGATCAATTTCAAATTTTCAGGGATGATTCTTAGTATCAAAATCTAGATCTGATTTGTTTTTGGGCATTCTGGGTAAATGTCAAGGCAGCCATTTTGGATTTTCCGTCCTAAAATCTTGTCTGTAAAGTCTTCTCTACGCATTTCCAGGTGAACCGTTTGGTAGATCAATTTCAAATTTTTAGGGATGATTCTTAGTATGAAAATCTAGATCTGATTAGTTTTTGGCGTTCTGGGTAAATGTCAAGGCAGCCATTTTGGATTTTCCTTCCTAAAATCTTGTCTGTAAAGTCTTGTCTACACTTTTCCGGGTGAACCGTTTGGTAGATCAATTTCAAATTTTCAGGGATGATTCTTAGTGTGAAAATCTAGATCTGATTAGTTTTTGGGCATTCTGGGTAAATGTCAAGGCAGCCATTTTGGATTTTCTGTCCTCAAATCTTGTCTGTAAAATCTTGTTTACATGTTTTCTGGTTAACTGTGTGACGGATCAATTTCAAATTTTTAAGGGTGGTTCTTAGTATAAAAATCTAGAACTGACTAATTTTTTGGCATGCTGGGTAAATTTTTAGGTGGCCGTTTTGGATTTTCCGTCCTCAAATTGTGTCGGTAAAGTCTTGTCTTCTCATTTTTAGGATAACCATTTGACGGGATGACCCATAGGTGGCTACATTTTGTACACATTTGTGTTCTTGTTGATTCATGCCTCAGAAAATTGAAAATGGACTCCTGATGCTGAATTTTGCTGGAAATTATTTACAATGGTGACATTCATTATCTTTCTGGTTTATATCACTCAAATCTGTCTTGATAAGGTGTAACTCAGATTTACCCATCTTGACCTCTTAAAGATACAACCATCTTTCATCCGTCTATTTACTAATCACATCTTTCTGTTCCACTAAAAACATTGCATGGCTAAGAAGAGAGATGTCGTAGTTTATCATGGTGTCTTTTTATCCCAAAAAGTCACGTAAGATGGAAAAATGGCAACATTAACATTTTTGCTATGAGTTTGCATGCTATTTGTATGTATCTAAGCATTTTCTAAAAAATATGCTATGATCTCATAACAATTGAAAGTTCCATTATTTTTAAGATGATTTACACTATGTTTTGTCATCAAAAGGTGTGAATAATACATAATCATATGAGAAAACATTGTTGTATTGGTACCTGTGCAAGATCATACATTCTTTATTTGCTTTTATAATTATTAGACTCCAGATGATAATCTAGTATTATTGTTTTTGCCTTTTTTCTTTCATTCTTTCTTATTATTATTTACTGAGCAAGTTTTCTCAACAACCATAAATTATTCAATTTTAGACAACCATATGGTCAATTAAGGTACATCATCTAGTTGGTGGGAAATTTGGTCAAATTTTGATCTAGGTCAAAATCTAGGTCAAATCTTATATTTTCAACATTTTGTCAATTATCTTTGTCAATATTTTTTCTTGATCTTTTTTCTAAAATGTAGCAAAGAAAAGTACAATTCAACAGTGGGCCATCCGTTTCTTGATTACTCTTACCGTTTTTGAGATATTTGAACGTGTTCAAGTTCCAATTTCTAGTTATTTATCTTGTCTTTGATGAAATGGAAAAGAATTACTATCTCTCAGTGGAGATGATAACTCCATTTAATGTGTAACACGGAGATTGCAATTTTGCACATCAATTGACGTGAATCACGCCAATAAGCATAATGTCCATTGTAATTCATAATTTGAAACACCAGGTTAATTAGAAGACCCAGTGTTTAATATATATACAATCTAAGTAATATATCTCTTATAGTAAGTAAGTAGTTGGCAAACATCAATGGTATATTAAATCCCAGAGAAGTATTTCATTCCAAAATTGTGGACAAAATGCCGTTCAAACTTGTGAATTTTCTGTCAATGTTACGGACCAATGAAGTCACCACCGAACTTGCATTCTTGGAAAGTCTAAATCGATCGATGGAACGCTTTTTATTGCATTTTCTTCAAGTATTTAATCTAATCTAGCACTTGTATGCAGGAATTCGCGATCCTATGTGGGAATTTGCGCTAGAACTAATCAAAGTTACCTCTCACGAATCCTAGAAAAACGCCATATTGGAATTACTAATACTCCTTCAATTGTCTAGATATCATCTTTCCGACAGGTTATACGACAGAATTGGTACTGACCCAATGGTATTTTAATCTCTTAATACAATGTGAGCCCCAATTCCGAGAAAAGACCACTGAAAATCACTAAAATGGAGTCTACTGTCCCTCTTCTTTTTGACCGGAAGTGTTTTCCTGACCTCGGTGCGATGCTGATTTTTTCGTTTTTTCCTGGCTGGATTTAGTTTTCAAACCTTCTTTACAATGATCTAATGATTACCTTAAATGAATTTAAATTCAATTTAAATTCCTATCCTCATTAGATCAGAATTTATTAGTTTTCTTTCCATCATTTATTTACTTCTGGTTTGCTGTTGAATAAATATTTCTTGTAAACATTGATGTAAGCACATAATAATAGTTGTTAGTTCAAAATGCAACCCGGACAATAGCAAATGTTTATGATTATAACTATTACATACGATGCAGATCATGATTTACCCACTAGTTCCCCACTGCCTGTTGTCCTGCCGATAATATGTGAAACTTTTACAAGATAATAGTTTGCACATCAATTGCCGTGCAAAATATTGCATGTAACTTGACGGACATGACGGCAATTGCCATTATTATCAATTGACATACGCACTTATGCTTCATAATTTCACGTCAATTGTCGTGCAACATGGCAATTGCCATACTTCACGTGAATTTGGGGTTATCGTCTCCACTGTCTCTGGAATGAATGATCTTGCATAGGAACTTATGCAAGAAACTCTATGTCTCCCACTATTTCTGCATTGAATTGTTTCCCACTCTGTCTGTATTGAATTGTCTCCCACCATTTCTGTATTGAATTGTCTCCCACTCTGTCTGTATTGAATTGTCTCCCACTCTGTATTGAATTGTCTCCCACTCTGTCTGTATTGAATTGTCTCCCACACTGTCTGTATTGTATTCTCTCCCACTCTGTCTGCATTGAATTGTTTCCCACTCTGTCTGTATTGAATTGTCTCCCGCTCTGTCTGTATTGAATTGTCTCTCACCATTTCTATATTTAATTGTCTCCCATCATGTCTCTATTATATTGTGTTGTTTTGCCTCCCATCATCTGTATTGTATTTTCTCCCACACTGTCTGTATTGTATTCTCTCCCACTATGTCAGGATTGAATTGTCTCCCACTATATCTGTATTGTATTGTCTCCTACCCTGTCTGTATTGTATTGTCTCCAACCATGTATTCTCTCCCATTATTTCTTCATTTTATTTTTACTTGGCTAACAGGTGGGCCTTCTGGGAGATATCAACCTGAGTCACTTCCCAGGGCTGAAGAATCTGCTAGGGGAGGATGAAAGCATGGCAGACTTCATGAAGCTATCTCCAGAACAGATCCTTATACGCTGGGTGAATTACCATCTTGAACGTGCTGGGGTTGACAGGCGCATCAGCAACTTCACTAGTGATATCAAGGTAGGAGGGGGCACTGATCATATTATTGCATGCTAAAAAGATCTTATACTCTTTACATTACATAGAATGTGGTGTCACCATACCTTCTTCCAAAAAGAAATGTTTGAAAATATAAAAATGAAAGCCACAAATAATTCTGTTTCCATCATTTCTTGAAAGGAAATAGTCATCTCCTATGAAATTTTATTCAATGACCTTTCTTGCAGCAGTACCCTTGACTATCTATTTTTAGCCACAGTGATCATGATATGTGTGGCTTGCTTTAATAGTATAAACACTGTCACAGGAATATTGTAGCCTGTAAAATAAACAAGGGAACTATTGTAACCTGAATGCTGTTACAAGTATGTCTTGTAGCATTTGTTTGTGTAAATCCATTGCTCATGCACAGTTTTGCATTACAGGATTCATTTGCGTACATCCATTTGCTCAAACAGATATCCCCGAAGGAGGCGGGAGTTGTTACAGGATATGAAGAAGTAAGCTATGTAGCAAACGTATTAATAGTAATAAATGATAGATGAAGAAAATCCCAAATTAATGATGCTCAGCCATCTCTCAGTATTATGAGACATGGAGGTATGCAACATTGTGAATAAGAATAATAATTATCCCAACGAACGAAGTTCGTTAGGGATATAGTGAAGCCCTCCGTCCGTCTGTCCGTCCGTCAGTCCGTCAGTCAGTCAGTCCGTCCGTCTGTCCGGAAGATAACTCAAATACTAGTTGACAGATTTTCTTCATATTTAAAGGAAAGATGTATATTGGTGAATAGTTTTATGCAAAAAAATTTATTTTTCAAGATGGCCGCCGCTTTAAAAATGACGGGACTTTTTCGCAAAAATCATAAATTTTTCATTCTAAACCAAAGTAATTAATATTATTGTTTGAAATTTTGGTAGTGTATTCACAACATTTATCTATTTCAAATGTATTCCGTGTTTTTTCATCCTGACCCCCAGGGGCCATGTATTGGGGGACAGGAAAACAGAAATTTTCGCTAATTTTTAGATCTTTCTGAAGTATAGCTTTATTATACTCAAATGAAAGGCAATTAAGAGTAGATTGCAAATATTGTATCTTTTTTCTGATTTGAGCCTCGTAAAATTCAAAATGGCCGTCTAATGTACGATTTTGCAATAATTTTTCGATCCCTTCAAAGTATGGCTATATTATACTCAAATTGAAGGAATTTTGGAGTAGATCACAATTATGGTATTATTTTTCAGATTTGTACCTCAGAAAATTCAAAATGGCTGCTTTGCAGGAATTCGCAATTCTAAAATCTAATTTTTTCATTTTCAACCAAAGTAATGAGTATAATTGATTGGAATTCGGTAATTGATATTTTGTTCGTTGGGATTTGCTACTCCGCGGAGTTGCCGTTATCTAGTTACAATAGACTTATAAAGAATAGACTTATAAACAATAGATGAAAACATGGTCATTATCATAAATATCTCATGCAATGCATTGCTTCAAGTGGGACAAATTTCCATTGGTCTGTTGATTAAACCAAATTCTCCCAACCTTAAAACTTGTGTATTGTCATAATGATAAACTTTATACTAATATCAAGTTACAGCCCACATTGTATACATGAGAACTTGCATCTTGTTTTATATCGAGTCATCAGGTCTCAGCTTCCGGGAACGAAGTCGGTGACTTCATGGTAAAACATATCATGATTACCTTCAGTTTCCAAAAATATTCGTGAAAATGCTTAGCAGTTTGTCATAAGGACACATATATTTATCGATTGTGCAAATATACGTGAATAAGAATGTCAAATAAAGTTGGAATGATATGTTCAAAATCGGACCCTGTATATTTCAATGGGGAAAAAGCCCAGATGTAAAAAATCTGTTCCCGGAATTTGAGCTCTTCAACAGGGGAGGTAAGAATATTGTTGTCATGCTGAACTATGGCGTATAAGTCTATTAGTTTAATTTCCTACAATTTAAGCTGGTACTTTTATCATGTGACGTGCACTCTGTATTAGAGATGATGTAAATCAGAGTTTATATGTCTGCTAGAATCACAACTTACCTATTTTAAGGCATGTATTACATCTATTTGTATTACAAATTATATGTACATGCACTGATTAGGTATTGTTTATCATATCAGTGTTTTGCATAGGTTAACCTCCTTTGAATTTTTATTTAATTATCCAGTCCACATCAAAAAAACATTTTCAAGATATTCATCAAAGTAAAAAATGTGAGTATTAAATATGTGAATTGCAGCAAACAACCTAAAAGTATATTCCCAAACTTGACTACCAAAAAACTGAATCGTGTATTTCATTTCATAAACATCAATGTTGCTATCATTTTAATCCTCAGATTCCTGACTTGGAGCAACGTGCTGAAGAGATGTTGAAAAATGCTGACAAGATTGAGTGTCGTAGCTTTGTGACACCCCCTGCTGTTGTATCTGGCAACTACAAACTGAATCTTGCGTTTGTGGCTAACCTGTTCAACAACCACCCAGGCCTGGACAAGGATGTGGAGGTGCCAGATGATTATGTGGAAGAGACAAGGGAGGAGAAAAGTAAACAAATTATTAGCTCATATGGATGTCTGTCTGTCTGTCTGTTCATCGATATGAATCATAATGACTTAAACATTTTAAACCCTCCTTTCTCACAGGTTGTTATCATCATCTACAAGTTATCAGAAGTTCAAATCTGACTTTAGATTTGAGATTCGACCTTCAATGACATTCTCAAGGTCAAAAATGTCATTTTTCAACTTGCTTCAAATTGATCAATTTTTTTTCATAATCATCTACAAGTTATCAGAAGTTCAAATTTGACTTTAGATTTGACCTTTAATTACCTTCTCAAGGTCAAAAAAGGTCAAAAAGGTATTTTTTCAACTTGCTTCAAATTGACCAATTTCTTTTTTCAAAATCATCTACAAGTTATCAGAAGTTCAAATCTGACTTTAGATTTGAGATTTGACCTCCAATGACCTTATCAAGGTCAAAAAGGTATTTTTTCAACTTGCTTCAAATTGACCTTTTTTCAAAATCATCAACAAGTTCTCAACAGTTCAAATCTGACTATAGATTTGACCTTCAATGACATTCTCAAGGTCAAAAAAGATTTGACCTTCAATGACATTCTCAAGCTCAAAAAGTTCTCAGAAGTTCAAATCTGACTTCAGATTTGAGATCCCACCTTCAATGACCTTCTCAGGGTCAAAAAAGGTATTTTTACAAGTTGCTTCAAATTGACCAATTTATTTTTTCAAAATCATCAACAAGTTCTAAGAAATCCAAACCTGACTAAGATTGAACTCATGATATTGTAAGCAACAAGGTGGTGACATTGTCATGTTAATGTCTTGTTTTGGTATTGTTTAAGGAAGAAAAGAATCTGGGAATCAAGATCTTTGTAAAAGCACTTGTTCTGTTTCAGCATACCGTAATTGGATGAACAGCATGGGAGTGAACCCCTATGTGCACTACCTGTACAGTGACCTGATAGATGGCCTTGTCATCTTCCAGCTCTATGACATCATTCAGCCTGGGATTGTCAACTGGAGTAAGGTTGTCAGACAATTCACCAAAATGAGTGCGATGCATGAAAAGATTGGTAAGAAGTATTAAAATGAATCATTCATACATATTAAAGGCAAAATCGAAGATATTCACAAAAAAAATTTCTACAAGAATATAGAAATATTCCATTGTCCGGGAACAAAATATAAACATCTGGAATTTTGAGAAAATAGGAGCCGAAATAAGCCAAAAATATTCTAAAATAAAGACTAATTAAATTATTGGAAAAGTTTGCAAGAATGATTGAACCTACTCCCATTGTAATGCTTAACACTAGATGTGCGCTGAGCGAGTTTACTCGCTTTGACGTCACATTCCATGTAGACGATCAGCGAGTTTACTCGCTTGATAATGTTGAAAGTGTTTGCAAAAAGTCAGAAGTCTTTAACTTAAATAATTTGGCGCTATTCCTCTCAAAATAAGATTTTTATAAGGTTTTTATAGTTGATGGTGTTGATAACATTTATACAACATAATTTTTACAAAATAAGTTAAATAGACACAATAAATAATGAAGCAAAAATATTTTTTAACTTTTTATTTCGAAAATATTGACTTGAAGTTCGAAACCGGAAGTGGTCGGGATTGAACAATTATTTTTATTTTTTGGATTAAATTGAAGAATACTCATCAAATATGAGGAAATCGATCACAATGTATGATCAGGTGATGATATTAGAGGTAAATCTCTATATGTGGGTAAATGGTGATTAGGATATTTTGAAAATTTTCAGACAAATCTTTTTCATCACCTTTGACTTAAAGTCAATGTATAGGATTAGATGACCCCTTCATAACTCTTTAATGCTTTTTCATGGCATTTTAAGTAACTTAGCTACCATATAACATCCATATGATACATGCATATGTATCATACTTCTGGTGTGATCAGGTTCTATATGCATGCCTGAAAAGGGGAATCAATCCCCGAAAAAATCAGTCTCCATGGAATGCACATCCAAAACAAATCAGCGCTCTAAGGGTTAAGTCTCCAAGTGAGACTGAAACTATTTAATTTATTTTTTTATTTTTTATTTCATCATTTTATACTTTTAGGGAATTGCAACTATGCAATTGAAATTGGCAAAGAGTTGAAGTTTAAACTGGTTGCAATTGGAGGAAAGGATTTGTATGATGGAATACAAACACTCACCTTAGGTATGCCACACATAATATGTCTTTGAAATTATTCATTCAAAAACAAGGTATCTATGTACAGTAGTAGTATGATCAAGTCGACATTTGAAAACATCTAGAACCATATCTCTATGAGAAATGGTAATTATATTTCCATAATATCACTGTAAATGAACTAGAAATGTTCTTCATGCAAAATTGCCTGCAATTTCAAGAACAGTTTCTATGTCACCACTAGAGGGATAAACTTGGAACTTGTTTTCTGAAGGAAGAAACAGTTCCCCTTATTAATCTGACAGGAACTGTATTTTTATCCTGGCGAAGACCATAGACAGTTCTAGCCAGGGCCAGCCTTTTATTCAGTCAGCAGCACTCTAGTAATCCCTTCCCTGGTATAGCAGATTGGGATTATAATTATGGCTAATCAACTCTGAACTTAATTGAACTGAAAATGCATATAGATATTGATGGTTTCAAGATGTGTTGTTTATGTTAATAGGTCTTGTGTGGCAGTTGATGAGGGCTTACACAATTAATGTTCTCACAAAGCTGGCAGAGTCTAGCACACCAGTGTCAGACAAAGACATCATATCTTGGGCCAATGAAAAGGTGCAGTACAAGAACATTTATCTTATAATATACTTATATTAATATAACTTCATTTAATTTGCTATCAGTCTTTCATGTCAAATCAGTTCATAACCAAATTATTGAAAAGAAATCTGTAGATAATCAAAGCTTCTCTAAAGTTTCTAGCTAATGTTATGTCAAACAAAAAACTAAGCTCCTGTCTACATTCATCCAAATAGGGATGACACGGTTTCCCGATATTGTCCCGTCCATCAGGACTTTGGTCTCAGGACAGACAACCATCTGGCTGATCCTTTCTGATTCAGATATACATGTTTCTTTGCTAAAGCCTCTCTACGGTTTGTCAACTTTATATCGGTGAGAATGTCGTAGTAATAATAAGCCAATTATTCTAATGAATTTGACTGTTCCTCAACTGAACAAGAATATTATTTTTTCTGCTTCCACAAGATATAGATTCTTTATTCCGCTGTTATGTACCTGAAACCTCACTTTTCATAGGTTAATAATAAGTCTCTGGCTGAATTGTCATTGTCATATCAGCATTTTTGTAGCAACTTGTTAAACCATGATAAGCTTTTATATGCCAAACATTTTATCAATACATGTATATCCAAAATTGACTCAGCTTTTATTAACCCTACACATGTCCCAAGTATTAGAATTTATGGAGCTCCTATAATATCTTGAATTGCCTATGGAGTTAATTTTCCATGGGAAAGAATGGCTGCCAGTTCAAAATACTAAAATATCCAAAGTTAGAATAATCCTAACAGTATATAATTTGCATCATGAACAGACTTTCATAAGAGGCTTCTTTCTTGAAAACACTAAGGGTTGAAAGCACCTCTTATAATCTCTTATTTCCTAACTATACGCTTGAACTTTTTCGATCTCTTATATTGACAGAAACGAAGGTATGTGTGTGACAAAGTCTATTCATTGTGCAAGTTTCATGGAATTCTGAATATTTTCATTTTTGATGTATTTTAACAGTAAGAAAATTGTGCGAACCTTTGTAGAATTGCTTGTAATCTTAATGCTTAGTCATTCTTAAATTGCATGGCTTCAATTTCCAGCTAAAGGCACATAGGATGGGTAGAGCTAGATCTAATGTCCGCAATATTGTTTTTGAAATGAACAAAACTGCAATTGACAATTGCAAACAGGTGATATTGCATGATTGTTTCATATGAAGTGCAGATATTGCAATACCAGGCTCATGGTTGGATTAAATTATCAATGGCTGGTCATATAGTACATTGCATGTATAAACATGTACTGTATTTGAGATCCCATGCATGCATTATATTTTATTTAATTACCCATAAATATTTGTTGCATCTACTCAAAATCTTGTGGTTGTGTCATCCCAATCACCTCCCTGGCAATTGGATTAATGAAATAAACAAAACACTTTATTAGACTCCAGATTGAAAATCTGGAGTCTATTGCTTTTGCCAGTTTTATTATTAGACTCCAGATGAAATCTGGAGTCTATTGTTTTCGTCAGTTTTCTTATTATTCTTTTTCTTCTTCTTATTATTATTATTATTATTATTCTAAGCAAGTTTTCTCAATAACCGTAAGGTTTTCAGTAAAGTCAGTCATTTGGTCAATTTAGGTCCAGAATCTAGTTCCTAGGAAATTGGGTCAAATTTTTATCTAGGTCAAAGGGCAAGAATTAGGTCAAATCCAGTACTTTGTCACTTTTTTCGATTTTCTCGGTCGTCCTTCAATATTTTCGATCCGGTTTTTTTTCATTGTGTTCCTTATAAAAAAGTAGAAAACCTAGGGTCGATTTAGTTTTTTGATATCTCAAACCGATTTCGAGATATCAGTGTCTGAAAACAAGGTCCAAAAAAAAGTTCTCCGAATCAAATGTCCAGGATATTAGTCATATAGAAAATTTTCTCAGGATTCCGAATCTGAAAACCAAATTTAGATCGGACTCCCGGTTCAGAAGTTATGGCGTTTTGAAAGCTCAAAAATCGCTAAATTTGGTGCCCATGTTAAGTCAATGGGAAAAAAGATTTTTTTGAAGTAAAAAATATGAAATATAGACTGAGTTTAGCTAAATATAATGAAAGCTTTTAAAAGAATGGGACCTCAAAAGCCATCTAGCTTCAAAATTTGGACACCAAAATGCCTAGGTCAAAATCTAGGTCAAATTCAAAGTTTTTCCTTATTTTTGCGATTCTTACACTACAGATTAATTATATTCTTCGAAATTGTGTATACATGTAGCCAAGAGTACGCTAATAGTGTTAGCCTTTTGCCGTCAGAAAGTATTTTGACCCACTTTTGAGATATGGTGTCCGAAAAGTAGGTCAAAATAAAAAGTTCTCCAAATTTAACGTTTGAGTTATGAATTAAGAATAGAATCTTCTCAGAAATCCGAATCTGCAAACCAAATTTCAATTCGACTTCCGGTTCCGAAGTTATGGCGTGTCCGAAAAGTAGGTCAAAATAAAAATTCGCCAAATTTAACGTATGAGTTATGAATTAGGGGTAGAATTTTGTCAGGAATCCGAATCTGCAAATCAAATTTCGATCCGACTTCCGGTTGGGAAGTTATGACGTTTTGAAATTTCAAGAAAAATCGATCTGATGGTATCCTGATAGAAAGTCAAGAGTAGAGAAGAAAATATTGAAAAATGCATCCATCCTTCCTTTCTGATCCTATCCTATCCTTCCTATCTACCCTTGCTTCGTATCCTCTCCTTCCTATCCTTCCTATTCTATCCCTTCTTCCTATTCTATTATATCATTCTTTCCTATTCTATCCTATAGTTCCTTCCTATTCTATCCTATCCTTCCTTCCTTTTTCATCCATCCATCCATTCATCTTTTTCTGGATGACTTAGCTTATTTTGGATGACTTGGCTTATTCTGGATGACTCGGCTAAAAAAAGTCTAGATCTGGAGTCTGAAATTGAACTCGTTCAATTTCCAAAATCTAGTTATTATTATTATTCTTTCCGAACCAGTTTTCTCAGCAACTAGAAGACCTTACTCAAATCTACTTACAGGGTCAGTAAGGAGATGAGATCTAGTTTCTGGGAAATTAGGTTAAATTTTTATCTAGGTCAAAGGTCAAAATCTAGGTCAAATTTATAGTTTTCCTTATTTTTACGATTCTGACACTACACTTTAATAATTTGCTTCAAAATTTTGTATACAGATAGCAAAGAGTGTGCTAATAGTGTTAGCCTTTTGCCGTCAGAAAGTATTTTGACCCACTTTTGAGATATGGTGTCCGAAAAGTAGGTCAAAATAAAAAGTTCTCCAAATTTAACGTATGAGTTATGAATTAAGAGTAGAATTTTCTCAGGAATCCGAATCTGCAAACCAAATTCCGATCCGACTTTCGGTTCGGAAGTTATGGCGTTTTGAAAGCTCAAAAATCGCTAAATTTGGTGCCTATGTTAAGTCAATGGGAAAAAAGACTTTTTCGAAGTGTAAAATACAAGATATAGACTGAGTACAGCTTAATATAATGAATGCTTATAAAAGAAGGGAACCTCAAAAGCTACATAGCTTCAAAATTTGGACACCAAAATGCCTAGGTCAAAATCTAGGTCAAATTCATAGTTTTTCCTTATTTTAACGATTCTGACACTACACTTTAATAATTTACTTCAAAATTTTGTATACAGGTAGCAAAGAGTGTGCTAATAGTGTTAGCCTTTTACCGTCAGAAAGTATTCTGACCCACTTTTGAGATATGGTGTCCGAAAAGTAGGTCAAAATAAAACGTTCTCCAAATTTAACGTATGAGCTATGAATTAAGGGTAGAATTTTCTTAGGAATCTGAATCTGCAAACCAAATTTCGATCCGACTGCCAGTTCGGATGTTATGGCGTTTTGAAATCTCAAAAATCGCTAAATTTGGTGCCCCATGTTAAGTCAATGGGAAAAAAGACTTTTTCGAAGTGTAAAGTACAAGATATAGACTGGGTACAGCTCAACATAATGAACTTTTGTAAAAGAAGGGGACCTCAAAAGCTACATAGCTTCAAAATTTGGACACAAAAATGCCTAGGTCAAAATCTAGGTCAAATTCATAGTTTTTCCTTATTTTTATGATTCTGACACTACACTTTTATAATTTTCTTCAAAATTTTATATACAGGTAGCAAAGAGTGTGCTAATAGTGTAAGCCTTTTGCCGTCAGAGAGTATTTTGACCCACTTTTGAGATATGGTGTCCGAAAAGTAGGTCAAAATAAAAAGTTCTCCAAATTTAACATATGAGTTATGAATTAAGAGTAGAATTTTTTCAGGAATCCTAATCTGCAAACCAAATTTCGATCTGACTTCCGATTCTAAAGTTATGGCGTGTCCGAAAAGTAGGTCAAAATAAAAATTCGCCAAATTTAACGTATGAGTTATGAATTAGGGGTAGAATTTTCTCAGGAATCCGAATCTGCAAACCAAATTTCAATCCGACTATCGGTTCCAAAGAAATGGCTCGAAAATCGCTAAATTTGGTGCCCCATGTTATGTCAATGAGAAAAAAGATTTTTTTGAAGTGTAAAATACAAGATATAGACTGAATACAGCTTAACATTCTGAAAGCCTATGAAAGAAGGGGACCCCGAAGCCTATCTAGCTTTAAAATTTGGACACCAAAATGCCTAGGTCAAAATCTAGGTCAAATTCATAGTTTTTCCTTATTTTTGCGATTCTGACATTACACTTTAATGATTTACTTCGAAATTTTGTATACACGTAGCAAAGAGTGTGCTTATAGTGTTAGCCTTTTGCCGTCACAAAGTATTTTGACCCACTTTTGAGATATGGTGTCCTAAAAATAGGTCAAAATAAAAAATTCTCAAAATATCCCTTATGAGTTATGAATTAAAGGTAAAATTTTCCCAGGAATCCGAATCTGCAAACCAAATTTCAATCCGACTTCCGGTCAAAAATTCCTACTTACCTACCTACCTACATACCTACTTGGCTACCAGCTACCTACTTCTCAGCTACTTGGCTACCTACTCAGCTACTTACTCAGCTACCTACTCAGCTGCTTACTCAGCTACCTACTCAGCTACTCTACTCAATTACTTAATCATCTACGTACTCAGCTTCCTACTCAGTTACTTACTCAGCTCTTTACTCAAGTAAATCAATCTGGAGTCTTAAATTGAACTTGTTCAATTTACATGTCTAGTTATATTTGTGCTTGTGAAGTTCCAGGTCTATGGTATCCTTTATTCAAATGGCATAGGCAGTATTAAGCATTTCATCCAAAAATACCCGCCTTTATTCAATAATATTGGTAGAATCAGAGTATTGATTTTCTTTTCTCTAAATGCTTCCCAGAAATCTTTTTTACAATGGAATACATGAATCTTAATATCTGATTATCTTGTGTTAGTCTATTGAGTTGAGTTGCCTGGTTAAAAGGAGGAGGAAAAGTATCGCAACAGATTTCGGACAGTCATATGTTGGATTGTGGCTATTCTCTGAGGATTTAAGCAGGTGCATATGTTAGGCCAATGCATTACCTCCAGGCAGGAAAAGCACTCCTAGAGATGATAAAATAATTTCGACTTTGAGACAGGGGAGGTGCAAACAACCCACCCACATGTTTTTTTCTGAAATGTTGTTCTGATTTTCAACCCCTTCCACCCCTGCTTTTTCAATTTTTGTTATATGAGTATGTTTCGTTTTGACACACAGTTAACCACTTTAAAGGAATAAGTGATTCCTTCAGGGGTTTTAAAGATATCCATTATGGGTGACCAAAATTAGCTGAAACCAATGGATTGCATGAGTTTTCCCTATGGGAAAATAACATTGGAAATAATGTTTTCCACCTTATCTAAAAGGAATCACTTATTCCTTTAAAGGGGTTAACTGTGTGTCAAAACACAACATATTGATGCAAGAACGCAACATACTGATGTAAGAGAAATTAAAAAAGCATGGATACAAGGGGTTGAAAATCAGGAAAACATTTCAGAAAAAACATGTGGGTGGGTTGTTTGCATCTGCCCTGTCTCAAAGTCCAAATTATTTTATCATCTCTAGAAGTGCTTTTCCTGGAGGTAATGCATTGGCCTAACATATGCACCTGTTTAAATCCTCAGAAAATGGCCAAAATCCAACATATGACTGTCCAAAATCTGTGGCGCTAATTTCCCCCCTCTTTTGAGTAATTTACATAGGAAACTAAGAACTATCATATTTATCTAAATTTTGCATCATTGCGTTTGACTTTACCTGAAGAATTTGAATTGAACTGTGTTTGTTTTCAGTTGAAGAAGAATGGCAAGAAGGGCTTCATCACAAGCTTCCAGGATGAAGTAATAAAAGATGGCATCGTTGTCATTGACCTCATAGATGCCATCAAACCACATTGTATCAAATATGAAAATGTCAGAACAGGAACAAGTGATGCGGTGAGTACAGGAACACAAAATTTAAAATGTATTTACCACATTGTATCAAATATGAAATTTATATGTTGATGTCTTCGAGTCACTGGACATCTGCTCTGCTTATTATGATTGATTTGATGAAATATGTTTTGTTAGGTGGGAGTTGCTGTTTTTTTGTAGTCTTGATATATATTTTCTGATTCAAGAGATTCTAACCATTATGATTTGGACAATTGGCTTTCAAACCATTAGGATTCATAAGAACTGAGACTATTGGTATCCAGAAGAGTGGGTCACAGACAATCGGGATTTGGACCAATGTTGCTTCCCTATTTACTCAATAAGTCTACCACATTCTTAATAAATACATATGCAATACATGGGAACCAATGCCAGCAATCCTAACCGGTTTCTGTCTTTTTAGGATAAACTTGCTAATGCCAGATATGCTATATCCATGGCCCGTAAGGTTGGAGCCAAAGTGTATGCTCTCCCAGAGGATGTTGTTGAAGGAAAGAAGAACATGGTAGGTGTCTAATTCCTTGTAGACTCTCATGCTTGGCCTTCATAACAAGCCAATGTATTTGCTCATGTAAATTGAAGAACATGGTAGGTGTCGAATTCCTTGTAGACTCTCATACTTGGCCTTCATAACAAGCCAATGTATTTGCTCATGTAAATTGAAGAACATGGTAGGTGTCTAATTCCTTGTAGACTCTCATGCTTGGCCTTCATAACAAGCCAATGTATTTGCTCATGTAAATTGAAGAACATGGTAGGTGTCGAATTCCTTGTAGACTCTCATACTTGGCCTTCATAACAAGCCAATGTATTTGCTCATGTAAATTGAAGAACATGGTAGGTGTCGAATTCCTTGTAGACTCTCATACTTGGCCTTCATAACAAGCCAATGTATTTGCTCATGTAAATTGAAGAACATGGTAGGTGTCTAATTCCTTGTAGACTCTCATGCTTGGCCTTCATAACAAGCCAATGTATTTGCTCATGTAAATTGAAGAACATGGTAGGTGTCGAATTCCTTGTAGACTCTCATACTTGGCCTTCATAACAAGCCAATGTATTTGCTCATGTAAATTGAAGAACATGGTAGGTGTCTAATTCCTTGTAGACTCTCATGCTTGGCCTTCATAACAAGCCAATGTATTTGCTCATGTAAATTGAAGAACATGGTAGGTGTCTAATTCCTTGTAGACTCTCATGCTTGGCCTTTATAACAAGCCAATGTATTTGCTCATGTAAATTGAAGAACATGGTATGTGTCTAATTCCTTGTAGACTCTCATACTTGGCCTTCATAACAAGCCAATGTATTTGCTCATGTAAATTGAAGAACATGGTAGGTGTCTGATTCCTTGTAGACTCTCATGCTTGGCCTTCATAACAAGCCAATGTATTTGCTCATGTAAATTGAAGAACATGGTAGGTGTCTAATTCTCCTTTTCGCGGTTCGCTCTTTGAATCAGAACGTTCGCAAATATGCACTGAAAAGCACTCAAAAAGGACAAAATTTGATTGGTCAATATTTTCCCACTATGCATTTCGCGTAGCTATTTGCGTGACACGAAAGTTCTAAATCAAACTAATTACTCAATTTTGTTTTTACACCCGCACGCTAAATAAAACAATGACACCATCGTAAGTATTCTTCTTTGGCATTGCTTTAATAGTCAGTATACCGAGTTTAATCAATAAAAGATTGTACAATGAACAACAAAATTCGGAAACGAGTACTATAGATTTGCTTTCGGACCACTGAACAGATTGACCTAGATAATAGCGACGCGTCTTCTTTGGTCTACTGCTCAGTTGTTTGTGGGTTTTCAACGTAACTCTATAATGTAATTCGAAGATGAATACTTTAATTAAGTTGTTGCATCGATGTCGCAGTTTGTAGTGCGGAGAGATTGGCATGAAGGTATTGAAAGTCGAATGGAATTGTTTTTCCAATATGGCGACTAGTCTACTGATCACGTGACCTTCTTTTCCGGAATATTTTCTCACTTTTCAATCATCGTTTTCACCACGCTATGAATTAATACAATGAAAAAAATAGCTGTTATATTAAGATTAATGAAAGATCAATCGTTTGTAATAATTTTTTCTGTACTCTCGTATGGGAATATGAACGAATATATCGTTTGAAAAATAGGTGTGAAAATCCCCATGTTAAACCTATGAGGGAAAATAAGGAAGTATAAATTTGTTCCTCCGCGAACTGCATCATGGGAAATATTTTGCCCTTATAAGGAAAGATTTTCGCGTCTTCTCTTTTGAAGAGGGAACAACGATTTCGAGAATTCCTTGTAGACTCTCATGCTTGGCCTTTATAACAAGCCAATGTATTTGCTCATGTAAATTGAAGAACATGGTATGTGTCTAATTCCTTGTAGACTCTCATGCTTGGCCTTTATAACAAGCCAATGTATTTGCTCATGTAAATTGACTTCTCTGTATTGTTGTTTTGTTGTTGCTTATACATGTGTTTCATTTCTCACATCTCACATCAAGTTTTTGTGCTATTTTCCTATTCTTTTATTCTTTATCGAACATTTGTACATTGCTGCAAAATTAAAGAGAAAATGTTGTTAATGATAAATAGGTAATGTAGTAATGTGCAAATATTGATATAAGTGAGTGTAGTTTTCTGATTCATTATGCTTTCAATGTGAATTTCAGGTGATGACACTGTTTGCCTGCCTAATGGCATGTGACAATGAGAGACAGACTAATGAGGACGAAAGCTAGACATCAATCCTCGCTTCCATGTTGAAAGAAAATTGAAACAAAATTATGAATTTCCTGCAGTTATGGACTCTTAAACTTAAACAATAAACATTTATCCTGCTTCCAGCTTCTATACATAATTAAACCAGAAGTTTATTTATACATTTCTACCATAGACACTACACGACAGTAAGCTTCCAATACAGATAAAGATAAATTTTAGGTGTGTGAGTGTCAATGACATTTTCATCATGCTGATATTTTTTATTTCAAATTATGAATTTGAAAGTTGTGTATTTCAATAAGAATGAATGAATCTGTTAAAGAGACTCTTAAAATAATGATGAGGTTGTGGAGAAATCAGACATATACATATACACACATAGAAATCCTATTTTTGGCAATTTATCTTAAAATATGTATTTAGAAAATTTATCAGATTTGAATTTTGCAAACAATTTATTCTGAGGCCCCATCTCCAATTATTTTTGTCAATATTGTTCTCACACCACTGGTGGAATACAGTTGTCATAATGGTGGCTTATCATTAATCATTAATTGGGCAAGTATTTCACTTTTCGTCATTGGGATTCCAGCAAAGCTGCTTGGCAGATATTCTTCAAGGTACACTCCTTAGAGTACCAAGCATTTTGTAGTAGAGCTGATGTTTTTTGGGCAGCCATTTTATTTTTTGGCAGCCATTTTAAATTATATTTCATAAATTTGTCATTGTGATTTTAGTAAAACCACATGTTTAATTTTCTGGAAATTCTTACGTAAGAGGCCCATGGTTCTACAGCTGATGAATTTTTGGGTGGCTACTTGGTGAGTTAAAAGTAATAAAAGGTCAAAAATGCACTCGGGGCCTCCTTAAAATTGCTTGTGATCTTGATATCGAAGTTATATTTAGTTTACAAATGTATACTAATTAATATAAAACCATAGGCAAAAGCTATTGTGATTTTCATTCTAATTATATATGTTGAGCAGAAACAGTTTTAAAAACTCTAAGCTTATCTCACAACCTATTTCTGTGTTACAGGTACCAGGTTTCAGTTAAGGACTAGTAGCTGGCATATTATTAAGATGTGGAAATCATAATGTCTTTTCCCTAATGTTTGAAGTGGATATGTTCCACCAATGTATTATAATGTTTAAAGTCAATGCATAGAATTTTCATTTCAGTGTATAAAACTGTGATTACAAGTGAAACTTCATACATTATAGAGTATGAGATGTGTTAACCACAAAACAGAATTTATACTGTACAAATATGCTGCTAGTTTTATATGTCACATTCCAGCTGTCGTACATGCCATATGCTTTGTGTTAAATACATGCTATTTTATAATATTCTCATCATTCTCTTTGACAAATAGTTAATAATATAATGTTGATGAATTTTAATTATCCCACCAAAGTTGGTTTAGGGATATAGAGAAACATGATCCATTATAATTAAGAGGATAATGCCTTGTGGCATAGAATCTCTGCTTTAGGGTATGAGTACCGTAATCCAACACCAAATTCGAAAATTCATATCAATACTTTGCACATATGGCGTTCGTGATCAACTTTAAAACGCTTACCCCCCATAGTGTTATATATCAAAATGTACCTGTTCTTATAGGGGTTCGATTGATCTACATCAAATTATAGGGAGTCAGGTTACTTTTTGAGATATCAGCGTCCATTTATTGTAACTCGTGTTTGCTACTATTTCCTCAATTCTGAGATGATGGGCAAACGCGTAGTAAACATGCTCACCTCGGAACTATTTTTGACCTACATCGCTATTTTCGTAATTCAAATGAAAGTTAAACTCCTCTTTATTTTGATACCAAATAGTGGCATACTAGGTACCCTAGAAGGAGTAGAAGCCAACTATGGTGTTATTTAGAACAATACTACAGGTTTCTTAAATGGACTATATAGGGGTCATACCTTTTGGCGGATGGATATGGAACCTCATACCTTAATGTTTTATGACATCACACTGATTTTTGTCTCTGCAACTTTTTTTGGCAGATAATATCATTTTTAAGTCAAAAATGCATAAACACGTCGGAACTGGCTGAATATGTAAAAAATTTATCCATTCAGGCTAGAAAGGGTTAATTTGCCCTACCCCAAATACGTCTAAATATGCTAGTCTAACTTTGCCACTGTAACGTCACAAATCTAACCTGACTATCTCTGAGTTTATTGAAGAAAACGATACGTCTGACAAACAGCTTTCATTCCCTATATGGCACACCTTCTACTAAGAGTTGCTTCATTGACTTAATGTCAATATAAAGAGTAGATGTATGAAATAATTTTGTTACGAAAAATCAGCGAAAAATTATATCCATTTATTTATTTTCAGCCATTTTAGTTAACATTGATTTGTCCATTTGTCTCGCAAAATCCACTTTTGGACCATTTACCTTAAACCCTCTGTCGATAGGATTCCCATTTTAAGTTAATTTTGTTCAGCATCAATACAAAAAACTCTCCTATGACTCTTGGTTCAAAAGCTCGCCTATTTTCAAAATGGTTGCCATTCTTGTTTCGCGAAATTCACTTTTTGCCCATTTCCTAGCTTTACAAATAATTTCAGCTGTCCTGCATTGTAAAAAGCCATGCATTGTAAAAGGTAGTTGTATGAAATAATTTTGTTACAAAAAATCGGCAAAATATTATATCCGTTTTTTTTATTTTCAGCCATTTTAGTTAACATTGATTTGTCCATCTGTCTCGCGAAATCCTCTTTTGGACCATTTGCTTAAAACCTCTGTCGATAGGATTCCAGTTTCAAGTTATTTTTGTTCAACATCAATACAACTGTCGCACGGCATGTAAATTATTGCCCGGACAGACGAACTAACGAACGGACGGCTTTCCTATATCCTTCTCGAACTTCGTTCGGTGGGATAATAACAAATAGTATAGGGTAGATGCTTCGATTTTGGGAGCATATCGGCTTATCAGTTTGATAATCAACTTCATACCTTGGTAATCCAACATGAATTGGGAATTCATCAAGAACTATGAGAGAACAACGTGCTTTTAAAAAGGGAAAGTGAGCAATTCTGTGATACCCTAAGCATATTGAATTGATATTCATGTACACAACCATTAATGTTATGTTATTGCATTTATTTTATTCATAATCTTTATAATAGGTACACAATTAGTACATATTTATTATAATGTATGAATATATTTAATATTAAATAAATATGGTGAATTTGGCTATGGGTAAGGTAAAACACAAGGGTGATGAAATTTAAGCAAACTGATATTTTCATATTTTCCGAAAGATCTGGTCTAGTTCCTAGATATTTTTATATGTAAATGTCTGTAACAACATCCAAGACAGTGAACTTGGCAGTGAATTTCATAATTAAACTTCCACAAACTCCCAACTCAACACAAGGAATGTGAATTTGCGTTATACCGTATCTTAGGTATATGTGCCAGCGCGTTATACCGTATTCTGGTACAATTGGAGTTGTGTACGTGTATTATGAAATTCACCGTCAAGTTCACTGTCTAGGATGTTGATACAGACGGACATGTAGCCTATATTAAATCTATCTAGAAACTAGACCAAAACATTCTGAAACGATGAAAACATCAGTTTGGTCAAATCACATCATGATCGTGTTATACCTTACCCCTTGCGTTCAATTGTTACGCTTAATTTGGTGCACATCCAGTGATAATATGTCTGAGTTGAGTTTACAACGTCAATTTATCACATACGAGGGTTGATCATAAAGTTCTCATAATATCTCTCTAATTTCTTTGTTTTTCAATAATTTCCTATGAAATTTTCACAGAATGTGCAGCATGGAATGTTTTATTATTCTAGCAAAAAGATTAAGAATAACATAAACATCAAATAAGAAATGGTTGCCATAGTCACTTGAAATCAAGGCACCCGGGGCAAATAAAAAAACTAGCTAGAATAGCCCCCATTAACCATGTTTAAATACATATTAAGTTGTCAAATAAGCTATCAAACACATTAAATTGTCAAATAATATGTGCTCTTGATCGTTGTGAACTATTATAATGGTCATGTGGATTGTGTGATCTCATAATGGATGATTGCTATGCTTCATTAGAAGTGACTGTTAGACCCCATGAATGTTTTGTCAAATATCCCGAGGAAAATTGATTTTGCCCCTTTAGTTCAATTTTAACATATACAGACCACACACAAAGTGTAATTTTGTTGATATCTAGCAATATATTTGTTTTAGATCATGTTTAGTCTGACCAAAGGATCTTACAAACTTAACATAACATTTTATCAGTATGAATTTTATTTTTCTGAAGATCTCTGCATCCATTGCATTCTCTTACTCAGTCATTTCTGATCATTAGCTTTGAGTCTCAGACTGTGGTATCACATCTAATGAAGGATGAAATCATCCCCTATGGCATCACACAATTTACACGATCAATTTATATCATTGTTAAAGCACTTAACAACGTATCCAAGTTAACATTTTAACGTGTTTTGTAATTCACGAGAGAGTTTATTATGTATGCAAACATGGTTAATTAAGCTCATTCTCTCAATTATTTTTATTTGCCCCGGGTGCCTTGATTTCCTGTTACTATGGCAACCATTTCTTATTAAATATTTCTGTTGAACTAAATATTTTTTGCTGAATTAATAAGACATTCTATGCTGCACAATCTGTGAAAATTTCATGAGAATATATTGAAAAACAAAGAAATTAGAGAGATATTATGAGAACTTTATGATCAACCCTCGTATATCATTAAATTTAAAGCTATTCCTATAGCAACGCTCATTGGCAATAATCTGTGACGTCATGGGTCAGAATTTTAAGTTAATTGCAAATTGCGTGATCACGGGGGTAAAGCAGACCCGATGATTAAATGTCTTCCAACTGGTGCAATTGTTTGTTTGCAACGTCAACGTAATAAAATGGAGGAAATACCTTACTTAGTTTACACAAAGCTATCTCCTGAGATCTAAAGATGGCTATGTGCAAATATAGTAAGAAATACCCGAGTTATTATTCCAAGCATTGACGAGTCTAAAATATTTCCAATGTTACTTTGACGTGGACTAACATCAATGTAACAAAAGCTCGGGATTAGATGTATTAATTGCAGATTATTCAAAGTCCCAAACGTGTCTGTATTCTAACTAGACTATTATCTCCAACTTGACCAAACTATAATTTGCAACTAATCAAGGTTCTTAAGGTTATATCCAGATCTGTGGGAACCCTGATCCTATGTCATTTTTTTCATCATGGTGATCTTGAGATGTGATGTATCATGATCGATTCACTTCATCATAATCTTTGAGCGTTGTCTGCGCAACATGTCTCTGAGTGTGTTTCCTGCAGGATAGCTGCTACTCTCATTGTCTGAGTCATCTGAAACGTATTGAACAATGGGATCAATTTTGAATTTGCAAACATTTTAAAAATGTCTTATGCCAGTAAGCCATCATCTCATAAACTTTAAACTAAACCTGAAAACTGGTAGTTGATTTAACATTTTGAATTGAGCACCGTTTTCATATTTTAGGACCCCCAAAGTTTGACGTTCTTTTATTTTTTGGTTGGTATTTGGTGAAGTGGATGGAGTGAGATGCATGGAAAAGTACAGATTTATTACGGCAGTGGCGTAGAAAAGTAAAATGGTTAAAAGTACCTAAAAACTGGGCTCAAAATGTATTAAATCATATCTCTAGTTAAGCTGACTTCACAATGTCATCGGGAATTCTTAGAATTCAATGAAATTATTTTGAGAGAAAATGCTGCTTTCTTACCTTCTGAATTGTCATTGGAGCACTGAGGGGAGTCGGGGGAAAACTCTGGTGGTTTACCAAGACTATAATTATTCTCACTCCCATCATGACGTTTCCTTTGTTGCAGTATAGCAGTAAGCTGGACGGCACTCTGTGTCTTATACTGGAAATATATCATGTTTCATTTGTACACAGTACTGTTGTTATAATTAGAACACGTAAGACTAGCCTGCAACATTTACTTTACCTTTAACACAAGCAAAAGAGAAGAAAATGACCATGAGGAACACTATCTTCATATGAACAAAATCTCGGGTGTTGGTTACACATTACAATAACTCAAATAATGGTAACAAATCATAGCACCAATTCCTACATACAAACGGTACCTCGTGTGATGATCACAAATTATAGCACCATATTTCTATATTAAAACAATACCTCAGATGATGGTAACAAATTATAGCACCATATTCTTACAATTAATCAATACCTCAGATGATGGTGACAAATCACAGCACCATATCTCTATTTTATTACAATACCGTGGATGGCATATATAAATTAAAGCACCATATTCCCTCATTAAAACAATACCTCAAGTGATCGTTTGAAATCATATCACCATTATCCTTCACTTAACAATACCTAACAAATCATATCACCATACAGGGTGTCCAAAAAACAGGACCGTAAGAAAGTTGAATAATTGGGTCAAATTTGCTTATTTTGCCTTGAAATTTTAGAATTATTTAGTTCATTCAACGCGAATTTGGTTCTAGATGTTTAATGATAATCTGGCTATTGTGTCAAAAACTACAATTACCTTACAAAACATGCTCGAAGTGGGCTTTTCTCTCTATGCATAAATGAATCCTGTGAACAAAGTTGTTAATGACCCTTACCTATACACATTAATGTGGAGGGTATATATTGGGATAGTTATTGCCCTCTTAAGATTGTTAGGGGCCTATCAGTATACACATTGGCTTTGAGAAATCCCCAAAGATAAAATTTTGGGAGATTTAGAACTGGCGAATGAGCTGCCCATATTGTTTGCGTTCTGCGACTGATGAGCTGACCACCAAATCATTACCTAAACCATTTCAGCATATCATTTGCAGTGTTGGTGCTTTGTTCAGAATGCAATGGATGTTGTAACACTTCATCGGGAGGATGTAAGCCCCAGTAGCAATTGTTCTCGGAATAAAATTGTCCATTCAGCAAAAAATGTGTGCAGGGCATGTAGGGGGATCATCAATAACTGCTCGACGGATTGAATTGTGCATAAAGAGGAGAGGTGCACATTTGGGGCATGCTTGTAAGGAACTGTAGTTTTTGACTCGATAAGCAGATTATTATCAAACTTTCACAACAAAATTCACATTAAATAATTCCAAAATTTCAAGGCAAAATTGACCGAGTTATTCAGCTTTCTTACGGTTCTGTTTTTTGGACACCCTGTACAAACGATACCTCGTGTGATGGTCACGTATTATAGCACCATATTTCTACATTAAACAATACCTCAGATGATGGTTACAAATTATAGCACCATATTTCTACATTAAAACAATACCCCAGGTAATGGTAACAAGTCATATCATCCAAACACCCTACTTCCAAACGGTATCGTGTGTGATGGTCATGGATTATGGGACCATACTACTATGAAAATAATGATGGTAAAAAATCATATTACCACCATCTTCCTTCATCCAAACGATTCATCAGGTGATAGTCATAAACCATAGGGTCACATTGTTAAAAAACGCAATACAAACTATAGCACCATAGCCCATACCTTTGGTTTAAAGTAATACCTCGAGTGAATTGTCTTCTTGTTCAGTAATCTCTAAATTGTCACCACTTTCGCCAAGCTCAATCTTTTTTAGTCTAGTTTCTAAGATTGCCTTCAATCTTTTACTGCTGACAACATTGTCCCACTAATATAGAATATACATGAAATCATTTACTAACTTTATCATCATAGATATCTAAATTGCACCAAAAAGTGCAATATGTATTTGAAACTTTGATTCATACAATTATGTTATTAAGTTATTTGACACGACTTTCTAAAAATGTGGGGCAATTCTCCATTGATGCAGTGGTAAAATTCTTTAAAACCTTGGTACAAGTATTTTGCCCTGGGTGACATCACATCGGGTTACCATAGCAACCATGATATCGGTAATCAAATAGTTGAACCAAGTGTTCGTTGAATCAATATACTCGATATAACTGAGTAATGTTTTGGAAACAACTCTACAAATAACGAGGTATAGTATGGCAACTGATTTTAGACAGTCATATCTTTTACCATGAGTACGTTCTCTATAAATGACATTTCTCATTATACTCCAGTAAAATCGTTGTAAATTTTCACAAATAAATGAAAAAATTGCAACACAGAGTAAACCTAGTGTAATCAATAGCCATTGGTAAGTAAAACAACATATCAAAAATCTAGAAAAATCTAAGTGGTGGAAAACCTTAAAATCACCATTTATACCCCTTGGGATAATTTTATGAGGGGGTAATATGATAATCATTAATAATTTCTGTTACATAACTCTAAATCACTATAAAATTTTCAGGGATCAGGCGCCTATATATTGTGAGTTGTCAGGACAATTTTGAAATTAATTGGTCAATTGGTTACCATAGCAACGCAATTTATTTGCCCAAAATCTTAAATATTTCAGGTAAATCTGAAGCTTCTTTTAATAACAGATGTTGCCATTTCTCTTCAAATCATTTGAAAATGAACATTAAACTACCCTAAAAACATATTTGAGGAGTGTTAAATAAGATAACATGATAAATGTGATAAATTGTATGATATCTTTGACCCTGAACTCTATTATATTAGGTGACTACCTCTCTATCTACTCAAAAGTTGGCGTGGCACTTTTCAGTGATAATGTCCTAAAACAGTTATTTTTACAAAATCAGTCAGTTATATTTATAGGGCTCATGGATACGGATGTTATTCTTTAATATGGTGAGTCTGTACATGATTGGTCAAGGGGTTGCCATAGTAACACAGAGCATAATAAACGCAAATAGTGTAGTGCATATGTTCTGAAAAAACTTATAACATAGAATATGATTCAACCCCCAGCGTATATGGTGTCCTTCAATACCAAGAACATGTCATCCAATAGTCTAATATGGTAGAACCTGAGACTATAGAATAGTTCAAAAGAGCCTAAGTTGGTTCAGCCTCCAGAGTATATAGATGATACAGCCTCAAGAGTATAAAATTAGTGCAGTCTCAAGAATCTAATATGATACAGCCTCAAGTAGTATATGTATTCAGCATCCAGAGTCCAAGATGATATAACATTCAGAATCTAAGATTGCTATAGTAGTCAGAGCCTAGAATCAGTACAGCCTCCATAAGTCTAAGATGGTATAGCCTCCAGACCCTTAGATGGTACAGCCTCCAGATATAACATGGGATCAGTCTCCAGAGTATAAGATGGTACAGCTTTCAGAGGCTATGATTGCTATAGCATTCAGAGCCTAGGATTGGTACAGCCTCCATGAGTCTAAGATGGTACAGCCTCCATGAGTCTAAGATGGTACAGCCTCCAGATATAACATGGAATTAGTCTCCAGAGTCTAAGATGATACAGCTTCAGAGGCTATGATTGCTATAGCATCCAGAGGCTAAGATAGGCACAGTTTCCACGAGTCTAAGATGGTACAGCTTCCAGATATAACATGGGTTCAGTCTCCAGAGTCCAAGATGGTAGATCCGTCAGATCATTTGATTGCTATAGCATTCAGAGCCTATGATAAGTACAGCCTCCAAGAGTCTTAACATGTACAGCCTCCAACCCTTAGATGGTACAGCCTCTCGATATAACATAGGACCAGTTTCCAGAATCTAAGATGGTACAGCCTTCAGAGCCTAAAATGGTTCAGCCTCCAAAGTTGAAAATGGTATAGCCTACGACTAATATTAACAATTAGAGTCTAATATGGCCTCAGGAGTTTAATGGGTACATCTACAGTACTTCTATAATGGCTACAACCTTCAATTCCAAGAGTCTAAGTTGACCCAGCCTCTATAATTTAAAATTGATACAGCCTACAGAGTCTTATATGGTACAACATCCAGAGTATAATATGAATTCAACCCCCAGAGACCAATATGGCATAGCTTCAGAGTTAAATTTGGATTCAGCCTCTAGGGCCAAAGATAGTACAGCCAAAATAGTCTATGGTTTCTATGAAAGTCAAGAGTCAAAGATAGGTACAGCCTCCAAGAGTCTAAGATAGTACAACCTACAAGAGTCTGAGATGGTATAGCCTCCAAGAGCCTAATATGGTGTAGCCTCCATAGTCTACAATGGGTACAGCCTCCTAGAGACTAGGATGATATCGCCTCCAGAGTCTTCAATGGGTATAGTCTCCAGAGTCAAAAGTGGTATAGCCTCCAGAACCTTTGATGAGTTCTTGGAACAGCCTTCGAGAGAAGATGGTACACCTTCCAGATGCAGAGTTAACAATGGGTACAGCCTCCAAGAGTCTACAATGGGTATAGCCTCCAGAGCTTCTAGTGTTTAATGGGTACAGCATCCATAATCTAGGATTGATACAGCTTATATAGTCTAAGTTGATAAATCTTCTAGAGTCTAAGATGTCAAGAATCACAATTTTGCCACATATAACATCAATATGTGATTAATAAATACTATAAGATGGTACAGCCTCTAGAGTTTTAGAGGTTGTAGACTCTAGTGTTTAATGGGTACATCCTCTATAGTCTACAATGGGTAGAAAATCCATAATCTAAGATTGATACAGCGTCCAGGGTCTAAGTTGGTACATCTTCTTGAGTCTAAGATGTCAAGAATCACCATTTTGTCACATATAACACCAATCTGTGATTAATTAATAGGTCAGGAAATGCTTAGACAGATGGGCGGGCAGACGAACAAACAGAGCAGTATTTCAAGAAACAGCATTATTAGTTGTGTTACCATAGCAAACGCATATCAATATTATCCAAGCCTGTATTTGTTAAAAAAGATCATACACTAAAACAGTTCTTAAGGATGAATGTAATAAATAATTAAGATTAACAAGGATTGCCTGAAATGACCTCTACCCACGATTCACATACAATATGTTGTGTTACTATGGCAACCAATTGACAAAAGATATTTGGACTCACCATTCCAGATAATTACATATGTATTAATGACCCTTGTAAATATGATTCTGTCAACATGAAATTATTTGGAATTGTAATAACAAAAAGTGCCACGCCCACTTTGTGGTAAATTGAGCAGTAGTTATCAAACATGAGCCAAATATGTCATCCTATTAACTTATTTATCATGTTATCTTGTTGTAAACTCCTTCAATATGTATAACGCTCAAGTTTGTGTTCCTTTTGAAAAATTAAAAATGACAAACTTAACTGTTTGTAGGGAAACGGTAGATTTATCCTTAATATTTACAATATTTTGCAATTAAGTTATGTTGCCATGGTAATCAATTTACCAATCAAGATCAGTCTTTTCATGACAACTAACTATATATGGATGCATAATCCCTGAAAATTTGAATGTGATTGGAGGCACCCAACAGAAGATATAAATGCTTAACACAGTACCCCCTCATAAAATAAGACCAGGGGGTACAAATAGTGATTTTTACATGTCTTCCACTACTTAGATTTTTCTAGATTTTTGATATGTCTTTAAACTTATCAATATGCATTTGTTGCACTAGGTTTAATAAGTGTTGCAATTTTTTCATTTATTTTTCGTGTTTTTACTGGAGTATTAACACAAATTATGTCTTTCAAGTAAAGTCTCAAGGATAATAAAAATATCAATCGAATAATTTGAAAAATTATGAATAGGTATTTTTAATGACGAACATTATGGTGAAAATAATGGATAGCGTGAGTTTTTCCTTTGAGAAAATAACATGGGATATGTTGTTTTTAACTTTATCGCATTTCAATACGCATCCCCCTTTCAGAAGTTGTTGATACAGTGCAGAAGAAACTTCTGATATATTTAATTTGAATTGAGAAAAACAAGATCCTCTTTTTGGAAAATAAGCCTAACATTTTAAAAAATTGACAAGGTGGGGTCCTTATCCATAATTCAGAGTGTTGCATTGATATTTCAATATCACGGGGGCTTCACTTGAAAGAAAACATATTGTTTGAATAAAAACCACAGTATTTAAGCTTATGGCCAGAAAGTAATCATGGTGAAAGATATGACTGTCCGAAATCACTTACCATACTATACCTAGTTCTTTCTATATTGTCAGATTGTTGCTGACAATATCTTTGATCTTAATTCTGAACCATCCTGTTATGTGTGTCTCCAGGCATCAGCATATAAAATTTGAACTGGTCTTACGGTTATCAAAGATTATATTTATTAGAAAAATGTTGGCCATTTTGAATTGATTGTAAATTCCTTCTTCAGCAGAAGACGTTTGGCCATAAGGCATAAGCCTATAAAATTTGGACCAAATCATATTATCATGGTATTTAAGTTATCGCAAAATACATTTCTATGAAAAATGGCGGTCATAATGAATTCAACAGCCATCTTTAAAATTCTTTCTTTAGCAGAAGACGTTTGCCCAAAAGACAGAAGCCTATAAAGTTTGGACCAAATCATACTATCATGGTACTGTATTTAAGTCATCACAAAATACGTTTCCATGAAAAATGGCGGCCATATTGAATTCAGCAGCCATCTTTAAAATTCCTTGTTTAGTAGAAACCTGTGTTGCTTTAAAGCATCATCGTGCAAGATTTGAACATTTTTTAAATCAGCCTAGCTAGATTCTTTAATTGAAATCCGTCAACCACTAAGGCGTCACCATATAAAATTGAACCAAATCCGTCGACTAGGATTTGAGTATATATCAAAGATTACATTTATACAAAAATGATGGCCATTTTGAATTGAGCGTCCATATTGTAAATTCCTTCTTGCCCATAAGATATCTATTTTGGAGCAAATTCTATTTCTGGTACAACAGATTTGAAGCAAATCCGTCAACCACTATTAGAGCTAACGCCTGGACACACACACAAACGGAGAGACAGACGAACGAATAGACAGTTTCTCCCTACCGAACTTTGGTCGTGGGATATATAGCATATATATCATCTTACTATTTATCATATTGTCTTGTCCATTCGGTATACACCATTGCAGACTGACCTACCTGTAACTATTTGTTTTAAATTCCACAAAATCCTATCTAACTGTTTTCATCCAAAGTTGTTAGTGAGATTCTAAGAGTTATATTTTGGAAATACACAAAATGAAACAAGTAGCAGAGCCCAGTATTTCTAAGCACCAACGAAATCAAAATATGTACCATAAACCTTGAACTACAGCATGGGGGAACTCATATGTAGCGAGATGTGTCTCTACCTTGATACCGAAATGGACCAGTCATCTTACACATGCTTCCCGAGTTCCTCCACAGTAAAACATTAAATCAGCAAGAGCAGCAAATCCCACAGAACAAAACAGTTTTTCTTTTTCAAGCTTTCTCTGATTTGAATGACCAGGCAGGAGATGTGTCTGTAACTGCCTTAGTTAAAGAGATATTTCTCGACAAATGGCATGCTCCAGCACCTTACCAAAAGACAATGACACCATGTGGTTATGTTGATGTGCATTCAGACATTACAGCACAGTACAGTAATACATGGTATTAAATGGTGAAACTTTTTCTTGCTTTTCTGGCCAGTGAAAACTATTTATATTTCAAGAGTATGCAAACATATTGCAGTGGTGTTGGTGCTTATATATTACTTTTAAGGAAGGGGTGCATTTACGGGGCAAATACCAGCAAGGGTGAATGAGGATATGCACCATTAACCTAATATAGGGATATTCATCATATCCCAATAGTGACCATTGGTTTCCATTGATTATCTTAGAAATACCAATCATACACTATGACCCGATAGGACCTCAAACTAAACATGAAGTTTGATGTTGATTCGGGCCATACTTTAAATTAAAAGATTATACATTTTTAATAATAATAATGCTCCAAAAACAACTTCTACATTTATCAAATGTAATAAAACTTTGCAAATACAAAGGTTATACTATCATATTAACAAATAACATATTTGGATAAAATGTATGGATTCTTAGGATGCAAATGGATTTTGAGAGACACAAAAAGTTTACTAATTTAGCATTAAACGCCTCTACACTTCATGATTGAACAAGTCACTTAAGTTCATTCATTTTGAAATATCAGGTGAATATATATTTTTTCATAGGGAGGCGGTAATACTGTAGAATCTGCAACAGGTCCTTTCGAGTACCATGCTTATATACCATTCGCTTAGTTGATAGATGACGAATTTTAAATAAATGAACAGAAATGTATGATCGGCTTCCCTATACATGCTATATCCATGTTAAACTTTGTTCAGTGGGATAATGATAAATGTGTCACTGGTCAGTATCACGAGAAGGTAACGGCTATTTCAATCTCTTTCAAAATGTCGGACGGTAATTGCCGACTTCGATATATATTATTTTATCAAATTAAACTACCTTGCATTGGACATTCGGCTCTGAAAGGAGTGGTCTCGATATGGTGAACTTTTTGAACACACGTTTCTCTTAAAGTGTCTCACATATTCGATCAAAATTTGCCATGCAAACATGTTAGTCTACTTTACTGGCCCCCCTTGCTGTAACAAGGAACCCAAAACACATTAAAACGTAAACATAAACCAATTAGTCACTTCACTATGAAAGTGAGGGGTGTTAGTCCATTCACACAGTGTATTCTGCTAATACATATTTGCTAACACAATATCAGTGGTCATTTACTGTGTCAACTTAGTAACCCTTGCATATCGTGCTCACTCAAGTATTGAATATTTTTTTATGATCTAAATGTTTGTGGTTTATAAAAAAATGTGATATATTTTAGTTAGAAATACATTAATTAATATATTCATTCAAACAGCACTAGAATGCGGGAAGAAAGAGCAATGGTGATAAAATGCAGACAGAATTTTCCGTAAGGGTTTCAAACATTACTTCATGTGTACTGTTATTTTTAGTGCTGTATTTATAGATATAATTTCACGTATCAAAATCATATTTTCCAGCAATGACTTCAAATTCGGAACCACACCCATATCACATTTTCTTCAAAAACTCCAAACATGTGTAAACATTGACCATGTGCATATAAATTCAGATTTCACGAGCTCTTTCCTACTCGATTCCCTCATACACCCCTGCATGGATTTGAGTTGGATTCGCCTTTTATACGTGAGCCGACACACTCGCAAACGCTGATTGGATAAAGATTGCGAGAATCTTTAAACTAGACATAAAAAATCTAAAATTTAACACATCGTCAATTTAATGGTCATCTTTTGAATGGTAACATGAATATAATTTGAAAAAAAATATATACTTTCATCTATATTCATACCTGCCAACCTACCGTATTTTTACGGGAATCTACCGTAATTTTTTCGTTTTTCCGTAAAAAAATGACAAACTACCGTAAAAAAATACCATTTTTTTCCCGTAAAAACGCCCGTAAAAAAATCTACCGTATTATTTTCGTAATCTACCGTAAATTTTCTTTTTAAAAAACTAGTTTATTCCATGAGAACGGCCGTAAAATCTACCGTAAATTTTTGAAAATCTACCGTAAATTTTCGAAAATCTACCGTATTTCTGCTAAAATAAACAGTATTTTTGTTCTAACTACCGTAAAATTTCCCGTTATTGTTGGGAAATGCTGAAAAATTGGAAGTCTTCCTGTACTGTCCCTGTAATATTCCTTCACCAACCCGAATATAAATAGGTATCGGCAGGTCTATGGTTATCAGTTTATTGCGCATTTATCTAAGTAAGCTTGCGTGTAATCAGTCCAAACACCAACTACCACTAGCTAGAAAGAATTCTTTCTGCCATGATTTTTGTAGTTAACCAAACCCTTTTGTACACAGATCTTTATTCCGATTGCAACAAAAATATGATTTTAGTTGCGCTTCATCTAAATAAATGATAGGAAATGACAAAAACTACTTGTTTTAGCGTATGAAATATGCGTAGTTTGATTTGTTATGATCAGTAACACGCCACATATACATTATACATAGTTTTAATCAATTTGTTTACAGTACGATAAAATGTTGTATTTTTCATCAGAACACATTATCACGCAGTACTAACTCACCGGGGCGTATTGAAACCAAAACGCCCCGCAAAACCGTTAATTTGAATTTTAAACCTGCCCTTTCTTTGTAAAATCAATGATTGTGAGTCTCACAGTAAACCGTTTTTCTTCAAACCTGTTCCATTAAAACCTTCACAGAAATACCTTTCACTCGGTACATTGTTTTTGTGTACATTTTGCTGAAACATTAAAATCCAAAGTTGCTGTCAGTCCATTGTAAGCATGGTAAATGAAGAATAAAAAGTGTTTAGTCTCTATTTATTCTTGGAAATAGTATATCTATTTTTTCTTGAAAATAATAGTTTCGTATAATTCTCAGGTGGTAGTTCTGCTTTACAAACTGTAATTATCAAAAGCACTCTTGCAGTAAAATATGTATTCACAATAACAACAACAATATGACCACGGAAACATTGTATTAATACAGAAAACCGCATTGTATAAAGGTTTAACTACAGCATTTTTCAAAATCTACCGAAAAATACCGCATTTTGGCAAATCTTCCGCAAAAGTACCAGTTTTTCAAAAAACTACCGTAAAAACTACCGCAATTTTCAAAATCTACCGTAAAACTACCGCATTTTTTCAAAATCTTCCGCAAAAGTACCGGTTTTTCAAAAAATTACCTTAAAAACTACCGGTTTTTCAAAAAATTACCGTAAAAACTACCGCAATTTTCAAAATCTACCGTAAAACTACCGCATTTTTTCAAAATTTTCCGCATAACTACCGGTTTTTCAAAACCTACCGTAAAAACTACCGCATTTTTTCAAAATCTACCGTAAAACTACCGCATTTTTTCAGAATCTTTCGCAAAACTACCGGTTTTTCATAAAACTACCGTAAAAACTACCGCATTTTTAAAAAACTACCGCATTTTTTCTAAATCTTCCGCAAAACTACCGCTTTTTTTCAAATTTCTACAGCAAAATTACACTTTTTTCAAAAATCTACCCTAAACCTCTGAAACTACAGTATTTTTTGAAAATCTACCGCAAAAACTACCGTATTTTTTAAATCTACCGCAAAAACTACCGTTTTTTTTAAAATCTACCGCAAAAACTACCGTTTTTTTAAAAAATCTACCGCAAAAACTACCGTTTTTTCTAAAATCTACCGCATAAACTACCGCAATTTTATTGAAAAATACCGCAAAACTACCGTATTTTGAAAAAATCTACCGCAAAAATACAGCAATTTTAAAAAAATCTACCGCAAAATTTTGGTCTTAGGTTGGCAGGTATGTATATTGTTTTAGAAAACACATCAAACACTTATTTTGTTCTTGGTATCATGTTTCCAGAGTGAAATGAAACATCTTTCCGAACCTCATTGGAACAAAACGACATAAACACAACATGTTTAGGTCTCTCAATATTGTAATTGTACAGAGGAAATTTTGGTTGATTTTAAAAAAGTATCTTGTTAATGAAATAAAAGGTTTATCTTAATTTTTTATCTATTTTGGGGGGATTTTGTTTTAATTTTTTGAATACTTTTTTAAAATCAACCAAAAATTCGTATAACTATAATAATGAGAGGTCTAAAAACATGTTATTTTGTTCCAACAAGGTTCGGAAAGACATTTTATTTCATTCTCAAGAATTGGTAGAAAGGAGCAAAAACAATTGCACTAAAAAAACAAAAAATGTTAACAAAAACAGTTTTACAAAATATTTCAAAATGATTTTCGCATTAAATTGTTGTCAATCAGTCAACATTACATAAAATACCGTGTTTTTTCCAGAATGTTTTCAATAATTGGTTTAAGAGATAAACATTGTTGAATTCAGTTCACCATATCGATACCCATCCTTTCGACCATATATTCAATATTGTGTGACTTAAAAACTTTCCGATCTGATTAATACTTCGCAGATCATATGTAGAAACTACGGTCCAACGACATACGGTATGGTGATGTGAATATGTCACTGGCGAACAAAGCATTCACGTTGTTAGCTGTGTGCTAAGAAAATGTAAGAGGACAATGGTAATAGCAGATACCTTCTCCTGAAATGATATTGACCATGGTTGTTAACTGAATGAGATGATATACATACTAGTTGTAACCGACTATCTGGTGCCTGTTTATGCTGCAATTCATGGCAATTCATTCAAAGAGTTAACAATGTAATATAATAGAATATTATGTAAATGTATAATTAATAGCATCATTTTAATAATTTTTCAGTGATATTTCTAATCAAAATCTGAGTTACTTGTTTCTGTTTAGGGTAAGTAACTAGTCAGCTCTGCCAATGCAGATGTAAATGACACTACTTTGCTTATAATGTTTCCCCAAAACGAAGAGGGGAAATAACCTCCCATCGTGCCATGATATGCAAAGATGGACTTCTGTTTTATTCCATTGGTTTATCGTCAATCACATTACTCCTCAGGAGGCCGTTTCTCGAAAGTTTCGTCATTAACGAATCGTTAATACAATTGTTAATAACGATTTTACCGTTTCTCGAAAGTTAACGATTCGCGATGACGTCGTGATTTTTATCGATTTATTCATCATCCATGATTGATTAAACGAGTACGAATGGGGTCTCGCAAGGAGGATTGGAAGCCAGGGTTCCAACTCGATATTCTTTAATCTCCACGCATGCGTCATTTGCTATTCGTGTCTGTATAATTTGTACGACTGCATGGAGAATGACCCGATACTCTCCAACAAAGCTATCGCTAGGTGATTGTTTTGCAGAATATCGGTGTTGCATTCTGGGAGCCAATCCTCCTTGGGGGTCTCGTTAACGATGTGGTGTCCATAGAAACAAATCCACGATTAACGATTCGTTAATAACGATAAATTTCAAGAAACGGCCTCCAGAATCGTTGAATAACATTTTTGATTATATCGCTAACAAACGAGCCAAACGGGTACTAACGGGACCTCAACATTCCGTGAGCATTACCCTGCGCGCAGAGTCTAGTTATAAACTACATTCGAAGACGAAGCTCTCTTAAAGAGAAGTCGAACGAATGCAAATGGTACGTGAGCATTTGAGAATGCTGAACATACCAGAGAGCGCTAATATTTACGGACAGAGGCAACTTCACGGTATCATGGAATCCGGTTAATACTCGTTTAACAGAAACAAAATGCACTTTTAAAATTTTGTTAACACGCTTCATAAGCAACAAAAAACTTCTGATATAATTAAGTACAATTAATGTACTAGTATTATTATTCAGCATTAAGATAAAGCTACACGACTGCAATGTACTAGATTTATCGTATTGAATAATCAAAGAATGTGGCTGGTCTATAAAGACAACGTGATCGGTGATTTAGTCCGAATAAGGGCAATAAAAGAGAATAAGGTAAGAGAAGAGGGTAATCCTTGGTATTAATGAAACCAATGATTAAATTTTAGCAATGGCGACTCACCCCACTAATGTTTTTTTGCACTTTGATCTGACTGTCTAATCTTGCTGCCTCATCGGGGCCACATATTGTCTCCATTTGGTTCCGACTCAAATTGAACATGTCCAGGCCTGTCTTTCCAATCAAAGCATTGCATGTCCTGAAAAAAAGAATTATCTATTGTAAACAGTATGAACATAAAATGGCTGTAGTTTAATTGATGTTGTGTATAATCATGGCAATATTCTGCGCCAGACTGATATTCATATCACATGGGGCTGAAACAGGCAATGTGCATCATACTTTTTGTTAATAACATGGACATCATCAAACTCCTGGATATAAACTCCTGGCAACGTGGAGGTAATTTTTTTGAAAAAAAGGTCAATTTAAAGCAAGTTAAAATGATCCCTTTGACCGTTTTTTGAATATCTGGGCAAAAGTTGTCCTGACAGCAAATTGCTTACACTAAAATAATGCAAATACTTAGTATATACAGAAATACTTAAGAGGCAAAAAATATTCTAGTGTAGTGTCAGGCTTTGAGAAACTTAAAGAAAGTTAGGAATGCCGAAACGGTAGGAAATTGATAAACATGTTGGAATAAGATTGCGTGTCAAACTGAAAAAAAAACTGTTAGTGACCTTTCTGTGAATTCTTTGGAACGCATCCACTCTTGCACCTCATCCACAGAAGAATCAGTTCCAATGTATAACGTCACTCCTTGTTTTACGTTTCGTTTTTGTCTGTTTTTGCCATGTGTCAGCTCTCTCTTTAGTTCCTCGTGAAGGTTAAGTGGTGGAGCTTTCACTGTAGATCAGGAATCATCAAATTAGCTTACACATTTTAACCCCCCCCCCCCGTGAAGTTTTTTTCCCCATAACTTTTGGATCTTCAAATTTTCAGTAGCTGGAGCTACAGATATAACAAATGTTTTCTGCAAATATCAGCAAGATTGAACATAGGCTAATTGATTTATTATGATGTAATCATCAGCTCTAATAAACAAAATCGGAAAAAGCTAGTACTATTTCTACCATACGTGTTATCTTTAGAATAAAATTACGCAATCTTATATCATCAAAGTTGTTAAAGTTATTACATCAATTAAGTTGTAGAGAATTGAATGAAGTATATTTTGGGAAAGTTTGAACATCCTAGCTCTACTAATTTGTTATTAACTTATTATGATGTAATCATCAGCTCCAATAGACAAAATCGAAAAAAGCTAGCACTAATTCAACCATACGCGTTGTCTTTAGAATAAAATTACGCAATCTTACATCATCATGGTTGTTAAAGTTATTACAAAAAGTTGTAGAGAATTGAATGAAGTATATTTGGGGTATATTTGGGGAAAGTTTGAACATCCTAGCTCTACTAATAAAAATAATACAAGGGGGTGACCGTTTGAACCCCCATCCCCTTCAGTGTTTGTGTGACTTCTTTACCTTAGGGCTTCTAGGGTTAACATCCTTAATCTTTTGACTTCTATATTTGAACAGATATCTTCATTATTTTTTCAGAAAATAAAATAAGTATAGTAAAGGAAACATTGGATTGCTTCAAACATTTTACATTCTCTAACCCTTACGTTTTCTTTAAACAGAACATTTTCCATATCCTCGTTACTGCGTCCTAGTGACCCTAGTGTGTTCACTATAGTTCAACATGCACCTTGGTTGTAGCGTGTTTTACAAATACGGCTTACTTTTGGGTGTTTTCAAGTATGTTTGTCATATGTGCTTTTAGTTGTTTTACATAGCTTGGTAAAATGGGGTGTGTTATATGTACCCTTAGTTTATAAGGCTTTTGTATAATATTGCTCATTACAACTTGTTTGTGGGGATTTTATGTTTTTCCAAATATCTTGGTTTTAAGGGCGTCCCTGTGTGTTTCATATTATATACTCCTCAAAAAAGTTAAGGACCAGTGGTTTTCTTCATAGGTTTACATGTTAACCCCCATATTTGTTTGAACGACTATATTCGAACAAATATGGGGGTTGACATTTAAACCTATGAGGAAAACCACTGGTCCTTAACTTTTTTTGAGGAGTATATTACACTTTTGATATGCTGGGTTTTCAAGGTAGCCATTTTGGATTTTCCGTCCTAAACTTTTGTCTACATGTTTCGGCCAGTTTCGTGGACTCGTTTTCAATCTAAGGTATAAATAGTATATATCTTTTGTCTTGATTAATAAAGGTATTGAACGTTTACTGTCAAGGTATGTTCAATTTGTGAGGGGAAATCCCATGCAATATTTGGTCGACTTAAGTCCTTAATGTCAGGTTGACCATGCTTCTGCCATAAAAGACGATGTGTGTTATGTGGAACATATTGGAGTCATCAAAAATAATTCTATTAAATGATTCGAAAGATTGGGAAGTATATTAAATTAATAATAGCAAATAAAAGTCACAATGCAATGCACAGAATTCTTTCTTGGAAGTTTCAAAAACATTCCACATAACGCTTGCATCCTTTATCTGCATTCTCAAAGAAACTAGCGTTTCATGTTTGGCATCATGAACCAAAGTGTTATTTTCAGATCGTACACGTTTCTTCTTTAATTTACAAGTTAATGGGCATCCTGACATTTGGGCCCAGGTACAGGTAGTTTTCTACATGTTAACAGAGATAGATAGGGGAATAGGGTTAAGTGGAGAAATGAAAACAAAAGCTAAAAAACAGAGAAGTATTTCAACCCACACAGGTATGTTATGATCTCACACGTACTTCATGCGGAGAACATTCTTACACTCACATCCAAAAATAAATATGTAGAGACCAGGGGCAGATTTGGTGCATCTCTAGTTCTAGATATATAAGCTGTTTTTACATTCTTAAAACACACATGAAGAGTGCATGGCATCAAGAAATCGCAAACGGATAGCATAAAATCTGTAGCTAAAGCGATTGAATCAGCAAGTGATTTCAGAGTTACACCTATATATTCATTTAATAAAAAAGCAAAAACAATGAGTTTTAATAAGATTGGAAAGACATATAAGTATAGTCCTGAACTAGAAATACAACACTTTTTACCAAAAAGCCCCTGGGCCTCTACAAAAATTAAAGGAACAAGATAATGAAAACATAAATATTACCATTACAACACTATACTAGCTGTCAAATAAAATAACCATACAAGAATTTAATAAAGTCCAAGTGACAGGTCAGTTTGACAGCTAGTACACCATATAGAGTGAACAAACTAAAACATGCATGTTATATCATTTAAAATAAGCTTTATTTTATAAATTGATTGCTATTCACAAATAATTAAACAATAATGCAACTACTTTGTGCACTTAATAATGGACTTCTCCGAGGCCGTCCCTGACCTATACCAAAGAAATCAAGGCTTACCTCAGTGTCAAAATGGAATAAAAACAATAATGTAAGTACAAATCCATGTTGTATTATTTGTATTGTACATATAATGCAATAGCTAACCCAGTGCATTTAAAATGGATGACAAAATATACTGCTTTTATATTTCAAGGAAATTGTTATCAGTTAATTGAGACTATTTTTAAAGAGAACTCTGAGGTAAGAAATGATTAGGATCTTTATTTACAACATTTAGTCTTTGAACATTCATACCATATTCTAATAAGTTAAAAGAGTTTTAGCTTCCCACAATACCAAGCTCCAGGTGACCAGTATAATGAACTGAAGATTAAGATTGAAGTATAGAAGTGTGAAATACCAGTCACAAATCAAAAGACAAATGTGATTCCCAAAATAGTTTTCATGTTTTTGACATTTATTGCAATATATGGGAGAATTCTATTATGAGCCAAAAGTACAGTAAAACCTGTCTAAGTGGGATAACTGGTACCTCTAATAAGTGTTCAACTTGGGAGGTGTTCCACTTCTAGAGGTGTTCCACCTTACATGTTTCACTGAAGTTGGTTGCAAATGAAAGCTCTAATAACTGTATCCCCTGAGCTTTGTTTGATGGGGTAAATTATTCTATGTTAGTACCTACAGGAAAATGTTAGGCTTTAAAGAATAAGTATTAGTCAACAAAAACAGGTTAAAAAGAAGGCAAAAATCAACTCCCAGTACCTTAACAGTCAAAAGTTTCCAATGATGTAAGTTAGTGTGAAAAAAAGTTTCAGACCTGGATTGCATGGGATTGTGGGTAGACTAAACGTCATACATTACAGACAAACCAAAATATGTTCATATAAAAATGGACTGGAATATAAAAGTCAATAGATAACAATGCATTATAAAGGTAACAAAGAATTTCTTATGCTGTAACTAATGCACATAGGCAGTCAAGAGAAACCATGTAAAAGTTGATTGATTTTGAAGCATTTGCTTTGATAGAGCACCAAGTAAATTATATATCAAAACGAATGCTCATTGATTGCAATTACAATTGTATGAACAATTTAGCAACCAATTTGTACATGTACGTTGAAAACATTCTTGTCATAGATGCACAGGTAGAAAATGATTTACTTGAAACTATTCACACTCATTTGAAAATAAACCATGCTCCTGCTAAAGTCATTATTGTATAACATTTAACAATTCAACTTAAATCACAAGTTAATGGTATAAATTCCCTTATATCACAAATGTGTACAAATGACTTTAAATAGGAAACCTAGAGTTAATAAAAATCATTTGCAGCCAAGTGCCAATGCCTACATTATACATACTGTATATATATTATATATAGTTATAACAATAAAATAGTTAACTAGAAAAAACAGCAACTCCCCGGAGTGGCAAATCCCATCAAACCAAACATACTTTTTAAATTCATTGTTATTCTTAAAAATATTTCACAAAGAAATAAATGGGCCTTTTGGCAAAGTGGGTCTCATGATGTAACCGGACACCATATTAGGAATTCCTTTTCGAATCGAGTAGCCATTTTTGAAAATCCCTTCTAAAAATCACATTTTTTCATGACAAAATGGTAACCATTTTGAATTCAGTGGCCATCTTGAAATTGTTTTCTTCAGCAGAGGTCTAACATCCTTAAGGCCTAAGCATCTAGAATTTGAACCAAATCCATCTACTGGTGTTTGAGATCTCAAAAATTGGCCATTTTGAAATGAGCAGCCAAGCAGAAGTCCTTTGCTGTCAATTATGAGCTCATAAAATGTGTACCATCTATTAACCATTATTTGAATTATCCTTTAGAAATATAAACAAATGACCGAACGAAGGGAAGGATGAATGAATGGACAGTTTCTCTATATCCCTCCTTGGTGGGATAATAATAGCAATATAACATATTGATGCATCTTGCATATATAGAATATTTAAAGCTAAATAACTATACATTTATGTGTATGTAGTGGTAAATATATAGAGGTTATTTACTCTGAATATAATAGGAATAAACTAAAATAAACTATATATATAGAAGATACTGATTCTTCTTTAAGTTGATCTTGCCTTAACAACTAAAACTAATTTATTCCATGTGTGATTAGTACTATATTGTATTAATCATAGTAATGATATAAATAATACATTATATTCATTTTTACACTTTAAAGTATCTTGTTCATCCATACACACTGCTACCCACCTAATTACACAGACGTATCGTCGGTGTATCATGGCGGAACTTCCTCCGGGACTAGGTTTCGGTAAGATTTTTTTATTTCCCGATTTACACCTACCTATAAGTCACGTTGTGGATAATAATTTGGCTCGAAGTTAAGGAAGATAGTCTAGTTTGAGAATGTGTCGATGGTTTTAGGTTTTATATGTTAACAAAGACACAATTCACGTATTTAGTCCCTCGCTTTTCTTACACTGACGATCGGCATTTATATTGCCAATATTACACTGGTATTGGTCGTTCGTCAGTGTAAGAAAAGCGAGGGACTAAATATGTGAATTGTGTCTTTGTTAACATATAAAACCTAAAACCATCGACACATTCTCAAACTAGATTATCTTCCTTAACTTCGAGCCAAATTATTATCCACAACGTGACTTATAAGTAGGTGTAAATCGGGAAATAAAAAAATCTTACCGAAACCTAGTCCCGGAGGAAGTTCCGCCATGATACACCAACGATACGTCTGTGTAATTAGGTGGGTAGCAGTGATACAGAAGCATTTGAGGTCACATTCAACATCCAATTAAAGCTTAACAATGAACTTCATTGTGAATGGAATTAAGTTTTCATCAAGTTGATACGTTCTCAACAGATTGAGACAGATACTGCAGTAGGAGTGACATTTCTTGTTTTTTGAAAGGTGCTGTATGTAATTCTGACACTAAAAATCTGTTTAATGATCTGTTACTTCAACTTTAAACTCAATGGTAATAATAAAGCTCATTCATTAAGAGATTTATTTGTAAACTTTCTCATGAAAAAATAAATCTTACAGATTTGTTGAATTTTCAATTGTACAATCCCCTCCAACGCATTTTACAGGATTGGTACAGAAATGGACATTATATTGACTGCAATAATCTGCATGTGTTGGATGTAAAAATTAAGTTGACCCAATTTTCACCAAAAAGCCATGTATCTTGTAATTTTTAGGGAAAACTAAATTTACAAGAAAACGAACAAATGGATAAAAGAACAGCTGGCTTCTCTTTAAGCCTTCATTGGATGAAATAATAAAGTTTCAAACTGAATATTTTCATGTTTAAAGGGTTCCGATTAGCATCCCGTATAAAAACAATATGGCGGCTCTAGGCGAATCAACTGGATCAGTCCATTTTTAAGAAATAAGGGGAGTTCTGTAAAATCCAGTTTATTGAAATTGTCTTTGAGATAAAGTAATCTGTTTATAATGATTTTGAAAACGTTATCCAAAGAGTGATTGCGTTCAAAGAATACATGTACAACAGCCAATATAAATCCTTGCATTAGAAACCGGTTTGTCTTGCTTTGTTAGGATATTTCATATGCCAAGCTGTGTGCTATTACGTTATGGGGAAATTTAGATGCCAATTTTTCCTTATTATACATAAATAGATGATCCTGAAACTTCGCCCATAAATGTGGAATTGATTTGTCAAAATAAAAATCACCCTTTTATAAATGTGTGACGATCTATAATATACTTATGCTATATAACAGTTAGAGGTGTTGACACAACGACCTCAAACCTGTGAACCCTTGAGTATTATTCCGGGATCGGGCCTTTTGTACTAAACGGTGAGCAACACCAGAAACGAGCGTTCGATTTGCTAAACGATATGCGTCACCCTTTAAAAGGATATAGAATATCAAGAAGATTCAATTTGAATTAGGATTGTGGATTTGGATTGTTTTGATTGCACTCAATAAATTTGCAGCATTTCTGACCCTTTCTGACATAAGGCCTCTAGCAGAGAACCTTCTAACAATTTCGGGGAAACAGAAAAGTAGATTGAGTTGCATAATTACTTGCTAGTAATTTGAAGTTATTATACGTATATGTACAATATAACTTTCTATTAAAATATAATAAATATTAAGTTAGGCACACTTCTGTGTTAATCATTTGTCAGTTTAGCATAATATATGTATGATATAATAGCATAATATATGTATGATATAATAGCTATGCTACTAACATTATGAAATTATTTGACCTGATGGTTGACCAAAGTGACAATCAACAGTTATATTTCCTGCAATGAGGTCTATTCAATTTATATACAAAATAGTATCTATTTCAAACTGCAGTATTATTGAATTCTTTGTAAAAACATTACATCCAACATGAAAGCAAGATACACCGTATGTTATACATATGTAATATAAGCTCCCACATTAACTTCAAATACATGTATGTCATTTTGCCAAAATGATTGAGTCAAAAGTCCATGACAGTCATCAGATATTATGCTACAAACTCCTGAATATGGATACTCAGTCAGATATTACTAAAAATAACGAAATTCACCTTTCTTTCCTCGGCGTTTCTCAACCTCACTATCAAGTCTAGTTGGCGAGAGAGGAGCAGGTGGGGGAGGGGTAGGCTCAGGGAGATAGTCATTATAATCGCCACTAGTTGGACGATTTGAACTATAAGGGGCATTGTGATCGTTACGATCATTACGATCAGATGGATGATTTTCATAACGATGTTGATTCTGACTCTGGTTGAGCTAGAAAAAACACAGAAAATATTAGAAAATAAATGGCATGGCAATCATACATATGTTCAAAAAGATGCTATGAAATGCATCAGTTAATAATTAATTCAATAAATGTGCATGTAACTGAGTGAGGAAATCTTGTGAATGACATGTTTATTCTACTACTATAAGTCAATGGAATTATTGGAAATAACAATTTTAAACATAAATGACTGGATATTTTATTTATAAATGTTAACTAGAAAGGGATTTAAAAAAATATATACATGCTTGGCAACAAAAGAATATTTACAATATTGACAAATTGTCAAATGTGTACTATTTTGTTATTATACATTGTTGGAATTTGATCAAAGTTGAAGTAAACATATTTTCTACTGTAAAAACATAAAATTTGGAGCTATTTTTAATAGTTAATTGCAATTGTGATTGACATTCAGCGTTACATATTTAAATACTGTTTCTATTAAATACAGATATGACAAAATAGTACATAATTGCGACAAAATGTGTATTTTAAGCTCTGTGGCGAGGATTTTGGCAGAATAAGCATATCATTCACATGATTTGGTGATAAAACTGCCAACAAGCAACTTAATAAATAATTAAAAAATTATTAATTCTCCAAGGCATTTTTCGTCGCAATTTGTGACAAGACTTGAAAGTTTTTTGTCACAATGTGGATCGACAGCCAAGTTCATTAGAGAAAAGGTGACAATATGCAACTACCATATAGATGTCTCGGACAACTTGTTTGATTACTTGTTGGAATCCCAGAGTTGAAAACTGAATCATTGAGTAAATTAAAAGTTAAGTGCAACACTGATAAAGGAAGATCACAAATACTTAACATATAGACTAAATAAGCTTTCCTTCAACCCTTTCTAGCTGAAAGGTCTTCAATTATAAATAAATTGTATAAATACATAGCAGTATTAAATGTGAGAATTGCAAGAAAATAACTAAACCATACAACTAGAAAAAAACAGCATTTCAATGTCAAATTCCACAGACCAAAACATTTAATCAAATCACTTGTTCATTGCAAATTTTTATGTTGGGAATAATCAGATTCTTAAGTGCTTTTTGGCAAAAAGATTTAATAATATAACAGTTTATCTGACATGTTATACAGTAGAATGTCTTTTCAACAATTTTTTATTAATTTTGATTTGATCAGCCATTTCATTTAAATGAATTATTCAACTTTAGTTTTTTACAGAACATGAGGACCATTTTTTAACTTTGAAAGTTTTCTCTTGCTCAAGAGGGTTGACTTTTAAACATTGCTATTGTGAATATTCAAAATTGATGAAGATGCCTTCAAATTCTAGCCAAATTGTTATGAAAAACAGCCAGATGAAAAACCTTCAAGACCAAGGTTCATACCCGTAATTTATCAAAACCTTTTGAACCAAATCTAACAACTGATTTTTGGATTATCAATGATTTAAAATTCTCACTAAAAATCAGGACATTTGGAACTACTGAAAATTTCTTTTCAAGCAGCTTCTTTGTTTCTTTCCCAAACAAGTTTGGTGGAATAATAGTATACTTTAAGGGAGGCACTAATTGGTTAAGGTATTGCTAGGTATAACATATTGCCAAAAGCATTTTTAATCAAGGTAGTAAGGATTTTCACTTGGCTACTACCATTTCGTCTAATGCCTCATAAAATCCCCTCTCACTCAAAATGAATGATCTGAATTGTATCACATATTACATGGCAATCTTTCACATATTCCTCATAACACACAATGATAAAATTTAATTTGATAAGCTGAGTGATGTGCTATATTCAAAATTTTGGCAATGTGGCCGGTAAAAGCAAATGAAGGGTGGCTCAGCAGATTTAACTATAGATGGCAGCAGCAGCAGCCCACTCCATGCTGTTGGTGACATTATTATTAATATCGGCCTACTCTATCATCATAAGGGTCACGCCTGTCGTAAGAGTCTCTTGGGGGGCCTGGTGCTGAACCAGTCTGCTGGTATTCCTTCAGTATGGTGTAGGGTGCATGACCCATGTCACCATTGGCATTTCTTAACTTCCACCAATTTCTAGAATTGTCCATAACCTGAAAGAACATATGAAGATGTCATTCAGACAAACAGGCACTCCATGGAGAACCAAATACAACGCAAAACATATTTTATTGAATCACTCCTGATTTTGTCCATTTTATGATAGAACTAAGTAGACCTCATAATAAGCAATAACAAGGCACAGGGTGAACAATATCGTACCTAAAACATAGCAGTTTGGGCTTGTTGACCCAGAAAACAAGATGGCCACTGAAAAGTTTATCAGATGTAGAACTTCTTTCCATGTAACATGTGTAGAAATATGAAGTAAACCCGCAAAGCGGATTTCATGGAATCGCGATGACAAGATGTATCTAATAAAAACTTTCAAAATGACCGCCAGAATGCAAGATGGCTGCCGAAAAGTTCTAGAACTTCTTACCATGTAGGTAATGTAACATGTGTAAAAATTTGAAGCAAATCTGTTCAGTGGTTTTCCTGGAATCGTGATGAAAAGATTTATCTAAAAACTTCCAAGATGGCCGCCAGAATACAAGATGGTCACTGAAAAGTTAATCAACTTAAGAACTTCTTACCATGGAACATGTGTAAAATTTGAAGTAAATCCATGCAGTGGGTTTCCTGAAATCGTGATGACAAGAAAAGTAAGATGACGCTTGCTTGCCCGCCAAGCTGACAAAAATATTGTACCTTTTTTAGGTATGATAAAAACGTACCTCAATGATCTCACCCTTTTGCACAGTAAGCTCTTTTTCATTTTTGCCAACCCTGTCATGAGTTACTTCACAAGCCCTGAAAGAAACAATACAAACCATTAATAACTAGAAAATCAACAACTCCCTGTTGTTCGTTTTGGTACAATTGCACTAGGTATGATTTCCAGAAAACAAGTGTCTACTTTTTAATTAACAATGACTTACAACCAAATCTTTAATTACAATGGTTCCAAAGGGGATCCCTGAGTAGTAGATTTTATGAAGACAGTTATAAAATCACTCATTATACTGAACATTTCAGGCAGTAGTGTTGGCTCTTGTTGGTAAAATCTATTGAACATTTCAGGCAGTAGTATTGTCTCCTGTTGGTAAAATCTATTGAACATTTCAGGCAGTAGTATTGTCTCCTGTTGGTAAAATCTACTGAACATTTCAGGCAGTAGTATTGTCTCCTGTTGGTAAAATCTGCTGAACATTTTAGGCAGTAGTATTGTCTCCTGTTGGTAAAATCTATTGAACATTTCAGGCAGTAGTATTGTCTCCTGTTGGTAAAATCTACTGAACATTTCAGGCAGTAGTATTGTCTCCTGTTGGTAAAATCTATTGAACATTTCAGGCAGTAGTATTGTCTCCTGTTGGTAAAATCTATTGAACATTTCAGGCAGTAGTATTGTCTCCTGTTGGTAAAATCTATTGAACATTTCAGGCAGTAGTATTGTCTCCTGTTGGTAAAATCTACTGAACATTTCAGGCAGTAGTATTGTCTCCTGTTGGTAAAATCTACTGAACATTTCAGGCAGTAGTATTGTCTCCTGTTGGTAAAATCTACTGAACATTTCAGGCAGTAGTATTGTCTCCTGTTGGTAAAATCTACTGAACATTTCAGGCAGTAGTATTGTCTCCTGTTGGTAAAATCTGCTGAACATTTCAGGCAGTAGTATTGTCTCCTGTTGGTAAAATCTATTGAACATTTCAGGCAGTAGTATTGTCTCCTGTTGGTAAAATCTATTGAACATTTCAGGCAGTAGTATTGTCTCCTGTTGGTAAAATCTATTGAACATTTCAGGCAGTAGTATTGTCTCCTGTTGGTAAAATCTATTGAACATTTCAGGCAGTAGTATTGTCTCCTGTTGGTAAAATCTATTGAACATTTCAGGCAGTAGTATTGTCTCCTGTTGGTAAAATCTACTGAACATTTCAGGCAGTAGTATTGTCTCCTGTTGGTAAAATCTACTGAACATTTCAGGCAGTAGTATTGTCTCCTGTTGGTAAAATCTACTGAACATTTCAGGCAGTAGTATTGTCTCCTGTTGGTAAAATCTACTGAACATTTCAGGCAGTAGCATTGTCTCCTGTTGGTAAAATCTGCTGAACATTTCAGGCAGTAGTATTGTCTCCTGTTGGTAAAATCTACTGAACATTTCAGGCAGTAGTGTTGTCTCCTGTTGGTAAAATCTATTGAACATTTCAGGCAGTAGTGTTGTCTCCTGTTGGTAAAATCTACTGAACATTTCAGGCAGTAGTGTTGTCTCCTGTTGGTAAAATCTATTGAACATTTCAGGCAGTAGTATTGTCTCCTGTTGGTAAAATCTATTGAACATTTCAGGATAATTCACCCTCTTAACCACCCAATATTTACAGATTGTAAACTTTTCGATGGATAGTTTTATCTTCAGGAAGACGATTTCAATAAAATGGAATTTCCCTAACTCCCCTAATATCTTAAAAATAGACTGATCCATTAGATTTGCCTCGAGCCGCCATGATGTACACTGTATCCATATGGTAAGGTATATGCAACCCTTTAAATGGCATATAATTTGTCATTATAACATGTGAGATAGAATGATTGCATCATTGGTGGCCACCACTGTTTTAGTTCCACAGCGTTAAGACATCCTCGGATCACAGGGCTTCAAAATCCAGAATATATTCTTTCTTTTTACCCCCTGCGATAAACAGTTAGCATTTCCCCGATTAAGACTCGCAATCTGATTGGCTGCTGCAACACTGCGACAAAAATCATGTATAAGTCATTGCGCATAATAAGATCACGTGGTTCAGTTAAACATTTCAGGCAGTAGTATTGTCTCCTGTTGGTAAAATCTATTGAACATTTCAGGATAATTCACCCTCTTAACCACCCAATATTTACAGATTGTAAACTTTTCGATGGATAGTTTTATCTTCAGGAAGACGATTTCAATAAAATGGAATTTCCCTAACTCCCCTAATATCTTAAAAATAGACTGATCCATTAGATTTGCCTCGAGCCGCCATGATGTACACTGTATCCATATGGTAAGGTATATGCAACCCTTTAAATGGCATATAATTTGTCATTATAACATGTGAGATAGAATGATTGCATCATTGGTGGCCACCACTGTTTTAGTTCCACAGCGTTAAGACATCCTCGGATCACAGGGCTTCAAAATCCAGAATATATTCTTTCTTTTTACCCCCTGCGATAAACAGTTAGCATTTCCCCGATTAAGACTCGCAATCTGATTGGCTGCTGCAACACTGCGACAAAAATCATGTATAAGTCATTGCGCATAATAAGATCACGTGGTTCAGTTAAATCGGGCGCTTCCAAATTGGTTATAGCAGGGGGAAGAAGGAGGTAGGGATTCTGGACACCTGCTTAGGAGGATGCGTTAAGTAGATGATTGGTATTACATGATAATAAATATGTCATGAACATATCTTTACAATGGGGTAAAGATTGATGGACCCGAGTGAAGCCTCACATATGATCAACGGCAACTGTACACTGGCTGTACCTTCCCAAGGATCGAGAGAAATATGCAGCATAAAATATAGGAATATTGCAGTACGATGTAGATTTTGTTAAACTATGGCCACTGTACAGTTGCCTAAGAGCAAATGTGACTGAGCCTTAGATTGATTTTCTGAACAAATTTTATATCTTCTATGCTTTTCCTAATTGAATTCCAACTTACATGGCACCACTTCTCAGTAAACTCTCGAGGAATCTCCTCTGTGTATCCTCAAAGTTGGGTTTACCATATCGTTGTTCTCTTTCTTTGTCTATTCTTTCTCTTTCTCTTTGTTTTTCCATTTCTCTTTCTCTCAGTTCACGATCCCGGCGCTCCCTCTCAAGTTGTTCACGTTCCCTCCTTTCTCGGTCAAGTTCATCTCGCTCCCTCTGTTCTCGCTCCCTCATCTCCCTTTCTCTAAGCTCCCGGTCTCTAAGCTCTCGATCTCTAAGGTCTCGATCTCTAAGCTCCTTTTCTCTTATATCTTGTTCTCGATCCCTGAAAAATTTCCCTTTCATTATCATATTGTAAAGTTAGAATATCCCTGACAGGTTACTTCCAAAAACACAATATCATATCCAGAAATAATCTAAAGTAAGTCTGCATTAACTTTTTTTAAAAATTGATCAGAACGCCCAAAGAAAAAATAATTTCACAAATAATTACGTTTATTATATGATATTATTCTATTAAATATTTATATATGTAGATGCTGGATTCAGAATAAATAAAACAATATAATTTTTCTAAATGGTGTTTAAATGTTTTAAAATTATTTCTGTAAATACTAGAGGCCTGCATAATGCACGGAAAGGGAACAAAGATCACAAAAGGAAAAATGAGGTTGGGGTTTTCCGGGCAATCTTAAGGTCTTTTGTATTCTATATTTTACCTCTGGTATTGCCGATCATAATCATCCTACAAAAGAAGGTATAAAGGTTAATGTTTCCCATTACATGTAATAAGACACTTAAGATTCTGAGCAATCTTACGGAGACTCCATTGTTCAATGACCGTAAAAATTTATTTTCTGACATCTTTAATCCTATGTAGTCTGTTACCTAATCATATGTATAGAATCTTTAACTAAAGAGGAGGAAATAATGCAGATTTCATGAAACAGATTTTTCATATTGGCCAACATACTAGATGCATTGCCAAAAGATAACTGACATATATTAATATCACATTTTTGAGATATCAAAGGCAGAATCAGATCTATAGGCGTGACAGAATTGCAAGCAATATGTATAATCATGACCTAGCAATATATTTCCAATGATCTCAAAAATAATATATCCCAAGAGATCTGCAATATGTTATAAATTGGTGAATTTATTTAATATTCAAAGTGAAATACATGTAATAGGGAAAAATGTTTAAATTCTCACAAATAATAAATGTGGTAATCAAATTCATAGAGCACTGATACATCATTGTAAAAATCTTTAGATTTCATGAAATCATTCTTAGAAAATAGGTAGATCTGATACTACCTTTAAACAATGCATATTGACATTCAACCGAATGGGAAACCTACTCTTGGCCGTTCATCTGGCCTCCTTATTTGGTCCTGGTGTGCCATGACGACAGAAGCCATCCCTGCCCCTGTACTGAACTCTTCAAGAAGGGAAGGGTGGGGCTGCCACCCATCATAGAATCTTGGGTTGTAGGGGGGAGCATAAGCCTTCCATTGCTCTCTACAAATATAAGACAATTGTTTCTAGTAACATAAGATTTAGAAGTTAATATCTTAGAGACAAATAGGGCAACTTTGCTGTTGATATTTAAAACCTCTCTGACAGACTATTTTATAAATGTAATAATCGTAGCTCTTGTTAGTTACAAAACAGCTAGGCATGTCTGAAGTGAATTTAACTGGGACACAGGTTATGGGTACACATTTATGATGACGGAAACCACAAAGTGAGTTCAGTTAAGAGTGGCATAAACATTCAAGGCTTTACTGTGCATCTCAAATAGCTATCTACCTTGATATAGTCCAAGAATCTCCCATAGACATCCACAAATCTTGTTCTTTGGAAGTGAGACAATGAACCAGTAATTCTATGGCATCTCTGGTGAGCAATGGAGAAATAACTTTCTGTGCTAGCACTGGGCTTCCGTCACGATCTTTGCTAGCATCAATTATGAGCGTTAATGGTGTGAATAGATAATGAATTAGTTCTGGAGCATTTGGCTGGTGAATGTGTGCCTTTAACCTAGCCTGAAATGATGGAGATGATCCTTTAATCAACTTTAGGAACAGAGATTTAATTTTCAAGGTTATATTCTATCTATATCTATCACTTACATATCCAGTTCAATTACATGTTCAGTATCCATCCAATCATTAATATTTTAAGAACTAGAAATTATATATCTTTTCCATGATTGTAAAAAACATTTTCCCACTTACCAGCAGGTTAAAAGATAATTTAAATTTCTGGAAGATGTCTACAAAGTCTTGCACTGGAAGGGTTTTAGCTCTCATTGTTAGGATGCCATCTGAAAATAATTAACAAAATATGTACACATCTACAAAGAGAGCATTCAACCATGCTGCATGCCAGAAGTTTCACTCACCAATATTGTTACATTAACTTAACTTAGATGAATCATCAGAATAGTGCTTTTATTAACCTTTTTCGAGTTTTCTAATTTTAACATAATTTTCCACAGCAGCAACATCACAAAATATTTTTTTACTGAAAAACTGCTCATTCGCAGAGAAAATGTACTAGCACATGCAATGACAATGTCAATCACGCTTCTGTACGAAATTCGGCGGAAGTCTTTTATAATCTAATACGAAGTTACTAAAAAAGGCGCGAACGCCCTACACTCAAAATGATCATTTTTCCATTATAACTTTTTAACGTAATTTAACGAAGGCTTCTAATTATTATCCAAGATAGTCTAAATACCGATTAAAATATTTCTTACTTCAAACAGATACGCCGTCTTTTATTCAATTTTTTAAAAAATAATAAAAAATAACTCTTGTCAATGTTAGGGAGCAGTCAATGTTAGGGAGCAAAATGATTTTATCAGAATATTAATAAAAATGTAGCAAATGGCCATTTAAAATATGTATGGCATTTATAAACTAAACAATATTGTTTGAATGATTATTTTAAACCCCTTGCCTTAACAAAATTTAACAAAATCGATAAAAAAAATTGTTTTGCATTTTTGTTATCTTCAGAAAATGGACCTCATGGGACTCGATGGGGCAAGATTATATGCAAGTTGGGGCAAAATCCGACGGAGTCCCATTGATTCCCACGGACTTCATGGGGCAAAATCCCAAAAGGTCCCACTAGGTCCCACGCCATGTTAAGTCTATGGAGGTCCCAACTTGTCCCATTGGTGTATACCGGGCTTTAGAGTATCATTAGCAAGTGGTACACATATAACAGAGATCGGTTATATACTGCATTGTCTGAGTATTGACAAATTGAAGTATACGTGTAAAAATTTACTATCATACATGTAACTGCGCAATGAGCCCTTCATAGCGTTTGTGCCAGCTATCAGCAGTGTATGCCCTAAGGATTCCAGAGCTGCTGGTCAAAAAGGCATTACTGACCAGTTGCAATGTTATTTTCCTATACCTAGTGAAAAAATCAACTGGTCAGTATCAAAAGTAACCAGATAATGACCAGCTGTCCGACGCTTAAGGCGTGCCCTGGCTATCAGGTGATACCCGGTCGTAAAGATAAGTGCGAGACTAACTCTCTTACTTTAATACTAGGAAAATATCAAATCATAGAACTGAAGGATGTCGGAGATTTCTCAAGCCTATATATCAGTTCAGATAATTTATCATCCACAATTTAGGATTGTGAACTGATGACATCATCAAAAAGTGTATATAACGATACATCCATTCATTTACAGTTAGAGGTCAACGAATAAAGAAGGAATGGTTCGCATCTAAATATTTCTAAAACGAACGTAAACAGGATTTAGCTGAAAATAAAAAATGCAAAATAACCTTTTCAATGATTTTCTTACAATTTTAACGCTTTCCTCCCCAAAGGGTATCAAATAATCATACAAACAAAATTGTTCAGTTTATAAATGCCATACATATTTTAAATGGCCATTTGCTACATTTTTAATATTCTGATAAAATCATTTTGCTCCCTAACATTGACTGCTCCCTAACATTGACAAGAGTTATTTTTTATTATTTTTTAAAAAATTGAATAAAAGACGGCGTATCTGTTTGAAGTAAGAAATATTTTAATCGGTATTTAGACTATCTTGGATAATAATTAGAAGCCTTCGTTAAATAACGTTAAAAAGTTATAATGGAAAAACGATCATTTTGAGTGTAGGGCGTTCGCGCCTTTTTTAGTAACTTCGTATTAGATTATAAAAGACTTCCGCCGAATTTCGTACAGAAGCGTGATTGACATTGTCATTGCATGTGCTAGTACATTTTCTCTGCGAATGAGCAGTTTTTCAGTAAAAAAATATTTTGTGTGAAAATATTGAAATTTATTGTAAAAACGACCTGCTCCCTAACATTGACCAAATCAGGCGATGACATCCCGTGAACATTGACTTTACAAAAAGTCCAACACCAAACTGAAGGAACATTTGGTTATGCACTCCACATCAGTGTTTAGACATTTGACAAATCCAGGTATTTTACATGTAAAAATAGTGTCCATTCAGTGATGAAGAGATTACTCTATATCCACTTTATATATTAATGGAAATTTACCTGTGGTCCAGATTTCAACCTATGTCTAGAGATTGCATACTGAGACTAGTACTTTTGCATGAAATTGTCAGAAAGACAACTGGTCAAATACCATTCAACATATGTTGAAGTGGATGCAGATTTATATCTCCATCACAGAATGGACATATAAAATATCTGGATTTGTTGATACCAAGACCAAACTGTTCTCCATTTTGGAGCTGGACTGTGGTGATAAGTTTAGAGTCAAAGTTTATAGGACTTAATCTTCAGAATGTGGGGTTGGTAGCTTACCTCCATGTCGCCTGTCTTTCCGTTGTCTACTGCCAGATCTGTTGCGCCTATTCAGTTCCTTAAAGGCATCAGCTGACTGCTGTAACCGGGCAACAAACTTCTCAATGTCGTCAAAACAATGGTTCAGGATTTGCTGGAATACATTCAACAATCATGTAAGGCATTTTTATGGGGAGATATAAGAAAGGGATTAAATAAGAAAACCATTAATTTTCTGTGAAAGGATATAAGAATTGATCAATAAAATATAAGTATAAGTATGTCTCTGTTGCGAAGGGCATAAACATAAGTTGTAGTTTCACTTATGAGTGAAATCTCTCAAGTTTCACAATTAAAATACTTATAGCTACATATAGTATTTTTTTTAAGCTCATATATTTCAAAATCTTTTTTACAATGAATGTTCAAATAAAATAAGACCCCAGAGGATTGAAATTAGCAATACATGTCGTCTCCCACAGTTAATCTCACTCCAGGAATTCCTGAAAAGTGCTTATTAAGTGTTTATACGCAGAAGAAATATGTCAATCATATTTCACCCAGTAAAGATCTTATTTTGAAAAAGAAGGAGTATACACAATAAGTCCAACTTAGTCTGTTCCAAGGTTAGATAATTATATTTATGCCTCTTGTGGATTCTGGTCAACAACCTGGGGTAGGGAAAGAACTTTGTCAGAGCCATCTTATATGAACTCAAAGATATGATCATGTATCCATTTAAGTCCTTTCTATTCACTGACACAGATGCTGTGAAGAAGCATTTCATGGGCAATGTCAATCCATTTTGCCTCAGGGTCTTTAAGTAATGTCCCTTGTATCTCAGATTCTTTCATGTCATGGGATATAATCACAATAAAGGCATCAAGATTAGCAATATATACATCTATGTTCTCATCTCCACGTTGTTGATGAGCTAGGAAGGTATAATGTATGACAGTGTTACACTTACTGTCTTCTAAACGTGACTTTAGATCATCGCTGTTAAGCTTGCTCTCAACAACTGTTGCTTTTATTAAGGTTTCATCTGTGTTTGTAGCAATATTCTGTGTGTGTATCCTTGCACTTACTGCTTTACGTTCAGTTTGAGTAATATCAGTTTGTTTATCTGTATTCATGAGAATATTCTGTTTTCGTATCCTAGCACTTACTGCTTTACTTTTAGTTTGAGTAATGTTTGTTTGACTACAGGAATCATTTGACAAAATACTGTCTGTATTGCTTGATCTATTCACTGTCTGACCTTTGTATCGAGAATTATTCTTTTTGGTTGATAGACACTGATTTTAAGTTTTGGTTCAGTTTGTTTTTCGTCCAAACATTTCATTACATTATTGGTGATCTGTGTGTTTAAATCCTCTCCAGATGTCTGTTTATCATTTTGAGTTGATGCAGGTTCCATACATATTGTGTGTACTCCAACATTTTCATGTGTGTTTTGATATGGTCCCTCACTGGTTACACTAACTTGTTTTGGTATGAATGGGTTTGCTTTAGACCAGTCAGCTTCACTCAGAGGTTTTGAGGAATGAGTGCCTGCTAATTTCCTATTGTTGCCCGTTTCATTATAAAACATGGTATTGTATTGCGAATCGTTATCACAGCTAGTTTGTTTTAAGTTTGAGTTTTTGAACTGGGTCATTCTAACTTGGTCTCTCTGTGTACTTGTTTTGTGTTTTGCCTGACCTCTTGTCCAGTATATTCACCTGTTGTAAATCTCAAACTTATAGTTGTATGTAATCCATTGCCTTGCATTTTATAGTTGTAAAACATCTGTCCTTGTAATTTTAGTAATTCCAATAAGTTCTCCACCCCTTTAGGTAACATATTCAATTCAATTCAATTTTTATTATTCAATTCTAGTTTTCATACAATATAAATTTACAAGTGATATGAAAAGGACACCCCGGGGTAATATGCATTATATTTTGAGAAATTATATCGTAGAATTAGTCACTTTTATGCTAAAAACTAGGGGTGGTACGATGACCCGATGAGTCGATTCCCCGCGGGTTGAGGCCTTCGGGTTGACCCGAATCGACTCCTCTAGTTGAGGAGTCGACTCGTTTGGGTTGAAAATGATGATAACTTCTGGTTTATAATTCCAGGCAATTTTTGGTATCTAAACTGTAGATTTCAAGGCTTTCTTTCATGATCTAGCCCATCTATGTAAAAACTGATCATATTTAGGAGCTCTAAAAATTGCCAACCTGTCCAGTAAGGGACCAACTTAGTTACATGTAATTATTGTAATGTTAAATGTTTCAGATATCCTATTAGGAAATGAAGAATGTCTCTACCACAAAGTTCCTGTTGAATGAAATATCAGAGCCAAGGTCTTATACCTGGTAGATTGATTCATTATTAAATGTCCAGTGAATATCAAAATATGTAAAATAAAAACTTAGATAACAACTTACAGTCTCCCGTTCTAGGCGTTCACTTGAAATTGATGAGGCATCATCATCCCTGTCTTGTTTGTTGTTAAATGACCACTGGCGTTTTGATGGGCCGTAGGGGCTGATTGGTGGCGAGTTCCTGAATTCTGAAACATTGTCAACCACTGATGTCAGTGATTAATATGTAAACAAAAATTAGCAACTGAGAGTTTGTCTTATCTGAAGTGCAACATCATCAGATATGTCACTTTCCTCTTTACTTTTAATTCAATTTTCTACAAATATATGACCTGTTTGAGCAAACAAACAATTGCAAGCTTTAAAGTGAAAATAAAATTGATAGGAGCAAAAAAGTGTAAAGTCTTTGTGTGAAATAAAACATTGGGTCAATTTTATGATATTCAATTGTTTAAAAGATTGGCTTGCACTGAGCATGAATGTGTAGTCTTTGTGTGAAAAAAACATTGGGTCAATTATATGATATTCAATTGTTTAAAAGATTGGCTTGCACTGAGCATGAATGTGTAGTCTTTGTGTGATATTAAAACATTGGGTCAATTTTATGATATTCAATTGGTTAAGAGATTGGCTTGCACTGAGCATGAATGTGTAGTCTTTGTGTGAAATAAAACATTGGGTCAATTTTATGATATTCAATAGACTAGATGCGAGTAGAAATAATCTTGTTTTACACCATTTAATATTAAAAAGTCAAAGCGATGTCATATTTGAAATCTACATGTAAAAGTACATCTATAATATGGTTTTGAAAATTATTTATCAAAGGGTGATATGAAAATTGAACCACTAAAACTGATAATATTTAAGTTAAAGGGAACTTTCTACTATACCTGCCATGCTATCTGACCCGAATGAGCCACCTGGTGGTGAACCTGGTAACTACCTACTCGCATCTGAGTTATTGTTTAAAAGATTGGCTTGCACTTACCAACAGCCTCTTTTTCATATTTCTCTACATGTTTTTGAACATTGCTGACACCATTGTGTGGACCAGTGGCAACATCTAGTAATGGCGGTGGTTGGTAACTGTGTTTTTGGAATCTAAATAAAAAAAGCCAGGCAAATGTTCAAAACAATATTTACACTGGATAGAATTTTTGAAATGACTAACAGTAAACAAGATTCATCCTAACATAATCAGCTAACAATTGCACTATCCACTATCTGTTCTTTTTATGGTGATGAATTCAACTGAGATAATACTTCTTAAAGGAATATTCCTTGCCAGACCCTTTCTCTCTTGATATGGTAGCTATAATCATATATATAGTTTCCATATTTAGCAAAACATGGGAAAATGTTTTAATATGGTCAATATTGATCATTTAAAAATCTAGTGCTTATTTCCGGTGAGCTGCCATCTTTTAAGATTTCTTGTATGAAGTGATGTCATCAACTCTCAACTTCTATAACCTTGCCCATAACAGTATAGGAAAGTAGCACAAAATCACTTCTAGACAAGTGATCATTACTTTCTGTGCAAAAATATTTTCAGGGCTTGTCAACTTAGAATAAAAGAAGAGATTTTCAGAAGCATTAAATAAGATACAAAGTTGAAAAAGAATATTTAGCTGGTTTTGTAATTCTTTTTTTTTATTTATTTTTTTTATTTTATTTATTTATATATTTATACAAAGAATACAGTAAACAAGTGCACATGTGCTTGTGGCTGGGCATCAGCATTATCAGCCACGTTATATGATGAAAATCAATTAACAGTATTCAATCAATTATTAAAATAGGGGTTGTATTTGTGGAGGGTTACAGTGGTGGGGGTGACCTAGACATTTTTACATCGTTCAAAAAAGATGGCACTACATTTGAGGATATTTAAGTTTACAGCTTTAGGTAGCCTTTTATCGCCATTGAGGATAAGGGAGAGTTTGTCTCGTTGTGATCTATATTTAGTAGAATATTCTATGTTCATATTTTTTAATTCATTTTCAAATTCTGTCCAAAATGTTGATCTTGGATTACAGTGAAAAATGACGTGATTGGTTGTTTCACAATCCATTCCACACTGGCAAATGGGGGAGTTTATATTAGTGAAATTGTGAGCGTAAAGGTGAGCCTTAAAAATGAGATCACAGCGCACTCTATTGAAAATTATTTCTTGTTTTCTTGAAACGGAGAGTTCTGATGAATTTGTAACATCGTCATTGAATAGATCTATTTTAAGTCTGGATTTGAATATACTAAGGGTAGGTAAATTTCTTATTTCAGGTGAAAGCTTATTCCATTCAGTCAGTGTTTTTGATATGCAAGATCTATTAGAAAATGAGGATTTATTAGGAATTGTGTAGCTCAGTTGATTTCTTAGACCATAAGCATGGTTTCTTTTGAGAGGCTCAAATATGTTAAGAACATAAGAGGGCTGCATATTATTATGTGCCCTATACATGAAAATGCTTCTGTGATATTGACGCCTCTTTGTTAATGTTGGCCAATTTAAATTATTCAACACTTTAATTGTCGAAGTCCCATGTAGAGTACCTGAACAAATGCAGCTTTATAGTAAAGTCGATCTAATAACTGTAATTTTGTTGTGTTTGCACACCCATATAAAATATCACCATAGTCAAAAAGTGGCAGGATAAAAGATTTAAAGATTGTTTCGAGATGTTTTCCATTTATTTTCTGACAGAGCGCTTTCAGTGGATTTAAAAGTTTGTCTATTCTTGCACCAAGTTCAGTTATCTGCTATTTCAATAACGCCGTCCAAGTATTGCAAAAACGTAATGAAAAATCCATGGACCCGGAAATAAAAAGTGATTGCGTTTTGTGGACGCAGTGCAAGCCATACTCATACAATCAACTTTGGATGAATGATTTGATAAAGATCTTACCTTCAGTCTCTTTATTTCGTCAGAATCCAATAAATAATTGAAGAAAATTCTATTTCTAAAAGAAATAAAATTTTCTTTCGAAATTTCCTTCCCGGAAGTTGATTTCTGATCGAAATAGTACGAGGCATGTGATAGGACAAAAATTTATACAATACTCGATTTCCGAGCAGTAATCAGTATGAGTCCTACGATTGGCCGGTAGCTTAAGACCTGATTCAAACCATTTTCAATTGGTCAAGTGTGATCACGTGATCATTATTTGAGACTGCATATGCGCAAGAAACTGAACTAAAAAGTTGAACCTCGCGCAGATTGCCCCTAAACTAAACATGCTAAAGCAAAATCAATAGCAAATTGTTTCGAAATTCGCAAGGAAAAGGTGTTTTAAATGGGAGAATATAAGTTATGATGGTATCTGTATCATTCAATGACATACTAGACTTGCAAGAACGCTGATTCAGACCGATAAATAGCAAAAGCAGTGGTACAAAATTTCATCAATTTATTTCATCCAGTGTAAAAACGTGACTTTTGAATTCCCGGGAACATTTTTTCAAGGGACGCAGTTTTTTGAAGGGAGACGCATTTTTTGAAAATCATTACGTCCAAGGGACGCAATTTTGGACAAGCCTACTGAAAACACTGGTTATGTGAAGGTCAAAAGTGAGATTTCTGTCTAGGATTAAGCCTAAGTGCTTATGGCTGTTTACTCTTGGTATAATGTCGTTTCCGAGAGAAAGATCTATGGTCAAAATTTCACGTTTCTTTGGATTGGAAAAGGTCAAATCTTTGCTTTTAGAAGCTTTAAAATTTAATTTCCATACTTCAGACCATTGAAAAATATGGTTGAGATCCTCCTGTAGGGCATTGTTCATTTCAGTTGCTGTTTCAGCTGTGAATGACTGGTAAATTGAGGTATCATCTGCGTAGATGAAACATTTTGAATTCAAATTGTCAGGTAAATCATTGATATAGATCAAAAATAAGAGGGGCCCCAGGATCGAGCCTTGAGGAACTCCAGAATTGATATAACCCTTTTCAGATAAGTTTGACTCATGACCATCTAATACCACCTTCACTTGTCTGTGTAGTAAATATGATTTCATCAATTCCAGGATATTCGGACCAAAACCAAACATTTTCAATTTTCCTAATAGTAGCCCATGGGGCATTGAATCAAATGCAGCCGAAATATCAAGATATATCCCTCTTACATTTGCCCCATTTTCAATTTCATTTGTTATGTGGTCAATAATACTTAGAAGTTGTGCCTGTGTGCTATGTCCTGGCAGGAAACCACTTTGAAGATTGTAAAATAAATTGTTAGAAATGAGATGATCAAAGAGTCTTTTAAAAATAATGCGCTCGGCGACTTTAGAAATACAAGACAGGAATGTTATTGGGCGATAATTTTTCACATCTGTTTTATCTTTGTTTTTATGAATAGCTACAATATGACCGACCTTCCATAGTTGAGGATATTGATTCAAAGTAAACATTTTGTTAAGCAGTTTTGATAAAATAGGTGAAAGTGATGGTGCTGCCATTTTTAGCATTCTGTTACTCAACATGTCAGGGCCAGTGGCTTTATTAATATTTACGCCGAGTAGAATGTTATAGACTTCTCTGTCATTGGTAGAGAGCAGGTCAAATGTTATATCGGTTCTTGGAATAAATGGTTCATTTCCATGATTATAATTATTATGGTATTTGTCAATAAAATGTGATAACAATAAATTTGCTTTGTCGCAACTATCAGTGTAATTATTACCATTGGCATCGTTGAGGAGGGGTATTTTACTATTTTTTGATTTGCCTAGGAGCCTACTAATAATTGACCAGTACCTCTTACTTCCATATCTATGAGTTGTTAATTTTTGGTACAATCTTGATTCCATTGCCTCTTTTGCCTCACTTATAGCCTCATTTACCAGTTTACATTGATCTGTATATTTTTGAAGGTAGATGTCATTATGAGTTTTTCTATACTTATAATGCAATTTATTTCTTTTATTAATTAATGTTTTAATGTCACTTGTGAACCATGACTTGTTAGTAGATTTTACAACAATTTCTGAGTTTGGAATGAGGTCTGTGAAAATTGCAAGTAGACTTCCAGAAAATATTTTGATAAGGTCATCAAAGTTGTTGTTAGTGTCTATTAAATGATCAAAATTTGCCGCATGGATTGCATTGTTAACTAAGTTAATGTCTGCCTCGTCATATTTCCATATTTTCCTTGAATACGGGCGATTTTTTTGATTACCAAGAAAGCACTCGGTGTTTATTGAACAATGGTCTGTGTTGCCAATTGGAGGAGAGACATAAGTATTTGTAATGATGTCAGGGTTATTTGAGATGAGTAAATCTATACATGATCTGCTGATGTTTGTTATACGAGTCGGTTCATCAATGAGTTGCACAAGTCCAAGTTCCTCGATACATTCAAATAAAAATTTTCCTGTAGTGTTTTCATTATCCAAGGCCCACCATTCTTTACATTGAAATCTCAATTGATAAAAATTGATTCAGGGTTATTATCAAGTGCCAGATTACATGAAGCTGTAAACCGATTACAAAAATCATTTGCATCATTTTGAGACTGAGAAGGTGATCTATAATTAAATATTGCATAAAGGTAAGATTTATAGTTAATGGTTAACTCAATCCATAAGGAATCACCCTGATCATTCATGAGGTCATATCTTACTTTAAAAGGTATGTCATCTTTAACATATATCAGAAGTCCTCGATTTCTGTTTAAGTATACATGAGAATGACCATCAATAGAATACTCAGAATCAGAGATCACGATAGTTGAAAAACCATTGTGGCTAAATCTTCCAAAATATTTTTAGCCAACCAAAATATGAATTAGCCATTTTGAAAAACCGTAAAAAAGGGAATTCGCAATAGAGGTGTCACGGTCCAAGAAAATTTCGGTACGGTACGGAACGGTACAAATGGTCTCAACACGTTACTTTCGGGACGGGACGGGACGGGACAGAACATTAAAAATGATGAAATGTCTGATGATGACAGTTTCACTTTCAGTTTCACTTTTCAAAATCATATTCAGGAATAAAAAAACGTCCATTAAAATTGAATGTAAAGCATCTGCCGCGAATGTGATCGGCATTTCACATAGTCTGCACGGTGTAATATTACCAATTCGTTTACCTTGTGATATCGGAGTCCCAAAATACTTCCAAACTGCCGACTTTTTCGACTTAGATGCCGGCTCGATTTTTCAATTTCTTTCCTACATCCGGCATACTGATAATGCACTAGATTTGCGAACGACGATGAAGAAATTTACGAACAAGCATTACCATCTACCTGAAATCGCAGGTCCGTTAATACACTTTTCAATGCAAAGAAGTGTAATCTACGTACGAGGTAAGTGAAAATATTTCAGAACGAAATCGGAGGTGTTCCTCGCTATTTATACAAGTTTTTATGCATTTTAGTGAAGGAATCTATGTACCGATATTAACCCTTTCTGTCCCATGTCCCGAACCGAAGCATCTGGACCGAAATTCGGTCCAATATCGGGAAACCGTGACACCTCTAATTCGCCATAACTGCGAAATACCTTTACATATTTTTCGCCACCTCTTTCGAAAATTCGCAATTGGCGAATGGCGAACGTCTACCGTGATCTCTGCTCAGAATTAATTACCTCTTGGGTTAAGTTTCCAACTTCACAAAGTCCAATAATGTCAATTCCATTCATGTGAATTCTATCTTTTAGTGCTTTAAATCTGGCATTTACATTGGCACCTATACTGTTAATATTTGAGAAAATAATTTTTGTGAGTTGAAAGTTATTTGTAGGTCCTGGATTTGGGTGAACATCATTGCTCAGTAATTGCTTTGTAATTCTTAATAGCTCCACACCTAATGCTATATGCAAAGTCGAGAGTCAATGACATCACTTCCTGTGTAAAATTTTAAAAGATGGCAGCTTACTGGAATTGAGCATCACATTTCTAAGTGATCAAATTTGACCATATCAAAACATTTTTGCGTGTTTTGCTATGGCAAGCATATATATGGTTATAGCTACCATATGAGGAGAGAGATGGTTTGGCAAGGAATATTCCTTTAAGGAAACAAAGGTCTCAGCTCCTTACCTCTAGATCATGTCACATGTACATGCAAGTTGCAACACTAAAGCAACATACTATGAAATGTACTTACGTTTGTCCTGACTTGGCTCGTTTGATGTCCTCAACAACATCAATTGCCTGCAATAATATAGGATATCAGGTCAGATTTATGGCTTATTCCATGATCATAAGAAACATGACCAAGTAAATTACATGACTGAATTTTTCCAAAGATCAATTTGACTTTTACTGATTATAAGGCTCTTCTTTATGACATATAGTGCAACTTTTAGGGTAAGTTTATTTCAAACAAATATAAATAGTACCAAGGGTACTAGCTTCACAAGGTGAAAGTGCATTCAAAAGACTGACTGAAAACATGACTTTTTGCAAAAAATGGTGGCCATTTTTAATTTTACAAGATGTTTTACTAAAAATTCTAGACATTATGTTAACCTATACACATCCATTTTGAATCCTTTTGACATGTTTTGTGGAAACTTGTACACATTATTGTTAATTAAAAAAGATAGCTGTACAATTTCAAGCAAATTGATTAAAAATACTTTTAATGACTACCTTGATCAAAAAGAGGTGAAATAGTGATTTTCTGGCGATAAAAGTGGCATACATTTTCAACTTTTATAAGATATTTTATCGATACTGCAAGATAATTATTGTCTACCTTAATAGACTTAGCTGCCTGCACAATTTCTACCAAATCAACGCAATAGTCATTTTGAACGTTTGCGACATAAAAAATTGCCTGTGAAATAATAACAGCTTCAAATAAGTTATGCATATCTATGAAGGTCCTGTTTGTGCTTGTATTCTAAAACATATTCGCAGACTCCCAGACATGTGATATATTAGATCTAATTCTTAAAGTCACTTACTGGTTGGGATATGCATTGGAAGATGTGCATTTCTGATGGAGAGGACTGTGGCGCTCGTTTATCTTCTATTACAGTAAATAGAACTATATTGTTGTAAACATTTTTAGGGTCAGAATTGGTGACAGCGGTGGGTTCCTCTACTAATTCTATGGGAAATCTCTCCATCTCATCCTGCAATTGAATATTATTTTATCAGTGTTCATGAAATATCAGGCAATTATTCACTGGTGATGCATATTAACCTGAACAGCGAGGAAATAAATGGACTGTATTCATCAAATGTTTTGTGAAGTCAGAAATCAAGATAGGAACATTACAAATTAATAAAAACTTTTTTAAGATGATCAACACGACAAGGATATATTAAAACAAATATTTCATTCTATTAACAATGAACACTTCTGACATATTCACAAGATCATATTCCAATGGTAATCGTTTGGGTTTAGTGGAACATCCCTTGTGAAAGATACACATGTACATGTATTTTAATCCATAAATTGAATTATTATATCTCTGTAATGATAATCAGCATGTGATTGGTCAGTCATGAACCATGTGACTAAAAATACCACAAGGTATTTCATTCATGTATAAATCATCGATATGAAAGGTGTGTTTTTAGAAAAATAAATACACATATTCAATGAATCTGAGGTCACATTTATAGGCTATTGTAAACATGTGGCGTCACATGTATAGGCTAGTGTAAACATATGACATCACATGTATAGGCTATTGTAAACATGTGACGTCACATGTATAGGCTATTGTAAACATGTGACGTCACATGTATAGGGTATTGTAAACATGTGACGTCACATGTATAGGCTATTGTTAACATGTGACGTCACATGTAAAGGGTATTGTAAACATGTGACGTCACATGTATAGGCTTTTGTAAACATGTTACGTCACATGTATAGGGTATTGTAAACATGTGACATCACATGTATAGGCTATTGTAAACATGTGACATTATTTATCATTTATCCAATTTTCAATTTTTGAGGCACTATATTTCTTCTTTTCTGCTCAGATTTTGGTAAACATGTAAATGGGCGAAATAATAAAACAAATATTGAATTCTATTTTTGTGCAATACCTGTATATATTTCTGGGGGATGTATTCCCATAGAATACACCCTCAGAAATATATACAGGTATTGCACTAAACATCATTCAATATTTGTGTATTTGTACATAATCAAAATATAAAGTACACTTACTGCACAATATTCTAAAACATTTATACAACATTATAATCCCCTAAAGTATTCTTCCATTTACAATGGATGACATGTTGACATTAGTTGGATTTTTTCTAACTTTTTGACATGCTTATAAATACCAGATCTTATAAATACAATTCTGGATTTTGGACTGTTTTGACAATTACAATTGAAATGAATATCATGTTATTAATAAGATATTCCCTTACACTTGTTTGTGAATCAAGAATGACTATGTCCCGTCTTTCAACGACCATTTTGCATCGCATGGTCCAAACACCAGTGGTTCTTTCCATCTGGTGGAGCTTGCGGATACCATCGTTGGGTGTTACAAGACCTGAAATTCATTGCAAGTTGCTATTTTTACAAAAATATATAACGACAATGTCAATATGTAGCAAATGTCATCAAACATCCCATAAGTAACAAGATTTCAAACAACCATTTCTCAAAATTGCCACTATCAGTTTTTTTCCATATATCCCTACTCAAACTTCTTTAGCTTAATTAAGAAAATTCCTTCTCCTGAAAGTATTTGTTGTGTTCAAGCTTGATGGTTTCATGGATGAGGAACTGTACCTTGTTTAGGTCCTACTGTGAAGGTGGCTAGATGGTCTAAGTTAAACATGGGCTCCAAATCTGAAAGACATAAACAAATAGTTGAATGTATACCAAGAAAACTTTTGTGCTGTGGATGTGACGATATACAATGATATAAAAATATAAGCCTAACAAACAGAAAATGGTACAACTAATGTTGCATTTGTTTGTTGCTTGTGACCCCTTTGTTGTACACTTGACAGTGTAATATTGATTTTCCTGCAGATCATCTACACAATTCTCTTGCAGCTTGTTTACAACAAGGATAAGGTTATTGCCGGTCATAGTTTTTGCACATGCAAGTTAATGTAGATTGCAGATAGTCATGACTCATGACCTTTGAACTTTGTGCGGATGGGGATACTGGTGTCATCTTTAAAGTAGATGTTTCTAGCAACTGTTGTGGTTTTATGACTGTTCAATTGGCAAAACCTGACACTTGGTGCTGATATATATTTTATGGATTTTCATTTATATTCATATATGAATTTGAATAAAAAGTTACAATGTTGGATCTATATTAGATGTGGAAATGAGAACTGCGATGGATAGTATATAAATGGTTATAGCACCAGTCTAGGAGAATTGCCACTTTAGGAGTATTGCTCTACAGTTTGTCTTATTAAGAACATTCTATTAAAACACATAATGTTTGGTTATATGGATTAAGATTATTTGGCAAAATAGTAAATTCTGTAACTGTTCCAGATGTCATACCAAAAAACATCCATGACAATTTAAACTAGACAACAGCGACGCCAAACCGTAGCAAATCCCATCGAACAGCCATGGCTGGCATTTTTGCAAACAAAGTATATAGCAAAAATGGCAGCCATTTTTCAGCCAGTGTGCCATGCTTATGGTATTCACATACCAAATATGAACAAAATCGCTCCACTACTTTTCAAGTTATAGTAAAATACGTTAAAATTTTGAAAAATGGCCGCCTTCTACCAAAAATGTCATTAAACAGTGTGCCACGCTTATAGTATTCACATACCAAATATGAACAAAATCGCTCCACTACTTTTCAAGTTACAGCAAAAATCGTGAAAAAAACGAATAAAGGCCGCCATTTTTCAAGATGGCTGCCATGTGCTTCTTTAATATCTACATTTCTAGCTTTATCAATGTCCTATATAATTTTTTTTACATTTAAAACATATTGCTATTACAGTTTTACATATTGCACCTAAATTACTGGAAAATCAGCACTCAAGGCTGCCATTTTTAAATGAGCGGCCATTTTAAAAATCAGAATTTCTACCCCATAGGGTATATGTGTACAAAATATGAACAAAATCGGGCCAACAGTATTTGAGTTATTGTCCGGACGGATGGACAGAGGGACGGACGGAGACGTTCCCTATATCCCTCTGTACTTCGTTCGATGGGATAATTAACCCAAGCAGAAAGTTGGACTGAAAGCATAGTAGTCTAAAGGCAAAATTTTGGGTCACCCAATCAAATTGCTCACAAACAAATCACAATATAGCACCCAAGGGTGAGATAAAGAGTACAGGGTGTCCCGAAAGTATGGGGCCCCCCCTAGGCAGAGGTATTCCAGTGTCCTCATAGTATATGTCATATATCATTTTAAAGCTTATCCAAAGTTACATTGATTTGCCAAGTATCATGGTTTAACTCCCATATGGGAAAAAGTTACAGTCATTTTAAAAGTTAGTGTTTTGTCAAAATAAAGTTCAATTTCACACAACATTACAAGTCAATGAGTCCCCCCTTGGCCATGTTAACAGCAGTAATTATTTTCAGATATGACCTTAAAAGCCCTTTAAATAGGGGTGTGGAATTTTATAACCCTCTTAAAACCTGTTAAGGCACTTTAGAAGAGTTTCCTTAGAGTTTCTACCCTCACCGTTCTCTTTTTCCAACTCAATATCTATCCGACCCGAAAAGAATTGCTGCTGTTTAGATTGCCCGGGAGGACACTTTGACTATTGATTTGGTGTAAAATTGAACTTAATTTTGACCAAACACTAAATTTTGAAATGCCTGTAATTTTTTCACATTTGAGAGTTGAACCATGATACTTGGCAAATCAATGTAACTTTGGATAAGCATTAAAATGATATATGACACATACTATGACAACACTGGTATATGTCTGCCTAGGGGGGGCCCCATACTTTCGGGACACCCTGTACATGTACAATACAATGTCTTGCAATCTGATAACACGAAAAGAGATTTTAAAGCAGACTTTTTCACAAAAGAAAAACTGAAGAAATGTCCAAAACAAAATACAGATTTTTCAAGATTTTCCACATTCAAAATTGTATGTAAATGTAATACAGTATATTAGTGAAATAATACACAAATTGATGCACCCTGAAGTAGCTTCAATGTTGTGCATGAGATCAGTGGAAAGATTTGGTTACCGTTATTGTTTACAGGTGGTCTGTCTTGATCATATCTGTGAGAAGATGGCTCTCTGTGTGGTTTACTGTATAAGGGGTCTCTAGTATCCTCTCTATATGCATCTGAATAAGGGTCCCTAGAACAAAAGGTAACATCACCATGTGAAATTAGGTAATAGCATCTTATATTATCTGAACTGACTCTTTAATGACACCTTTTCTGGCCTTATATTATACTCAAGGCTCGTCTCACATCATGTTTGAAATGCTAGAAAGTAGAGAAAATATATTTATACAAGGCATTAAGATGCAAAATGTCACCATCTGCCATTTGTTACAGACCCCAAATGCTGAACACAAACCGCCAAAATGAGAATACCAACCGCTGACTGCTCCCACAAAAAAGATATTACAACAATATGTCACTATTTTTATGTCACTTATTGTGACAATATACACTAAAAAGATACTATAACAATATGTCACTAATTTTGGTGGTGACATCTGATAATATGGTATTAGAAAGAGTCAATAAAGACCAGTTAAGATATATGTTCAACATGAAATCTGTAATTGCAACTTCACAATTGTGTACAATATAAAAACTGTACTCAATGTTACAATAACAGTAACACATAAGGTGAAATATACGCTAGCAATAATAAGAAACAAGGAATAATATAAAATTGATTTAAGCTAATATTCTCGATGATAATAATAACGAGATATAGTATTCACAATATATAATATATTACATGATGGGAAAATAATAAGTTTAGGCCATGCAGGTAACATTTTAGTGCAGAACATGTTTATAATATACCAAGTGCATGTACACGTATGTATGGCTGTAAGCTATAGTACATAATATGTTTATTGCAGTCAGGGAGGGTATGGGAGAAAATGTGTTTAACACTGATCATGCCTCAGAAAAACTAGCAAGGCTTGCTGGAGGTCTGTTGTGAATACTTCATAAAACTCAAATTAATTCATTTTCTAACAAATCTTAAAAATGTCATACATTTTTTTGCATAAAAATTAGAATCGGTTAATTAGTTAAGAATTCAGAATGCAAGTTCTGAAATCCATTCCAAAGTACATAGGGTATTGATGGATAAGTAGGGCACAGACTAATAGAGTCTATTTGGTTAAATGGATTGTCACTGTGTACTATTAGATTCTACAAATATTTCAAGTATATTTCTTATTAGTTAAACTCTCCAAAATTAAACAGATTATCAATTAACAGTATCTAATCAAACATATGGAAATTGGGAATTACAAGATTTTAAAGAGTATTGGTCTGCAGTATTTACAGCATTTGCTTAAACCATAACCCCTGAAAAACTATTTTGTATGGAGACCCATAAACTTAAATGTCAATACCATGAATGCTGTAAATTCAAATCCAGTTTAATGAACAATTTTACAGATGATTCACAGAAATTTATGTTTTTATATTCCATGTTGGTATGAAATGAACAGATGAATTCTATAGTATTAGGCAATTAAGGTATGAGGTTGGTACCAAAGAGAATAAAATGTTTTGCTTGTGTCAAGGATCCATTTTAAAAACATGTGACCTAGCTCTATGATTGCATGTTAGCTGTTAAGATAACAGAAACGCTACATATTACATTCCCCTCCAAAAGTTTGAAGTTCTCATTAAACTACAAAAAGGTAAAATGAAACTCATGTTTAATTTTTTTAAATTAAAACAAAACAGTGAAAATTGGGCTTTTGGGAAAGATCATATAGATTGGGCTTTTTGTAATGATCATATAGATTGACTTCATTTTCAGCTATTTTTACTCACATAATGCAAAACTTAAGTTTATATAGGTCATAGGAATTCTCAGTAAATGGAAATCAGGTCATCATGTTTTATATTACAAGGCCAATCTATTTTTCATTTCTTTCTTCTTAAAACTTCAAAAACAAGCACCACTGAACATGTAGAGGAAATAGTTTCCAAACTTTTTCGATGGGAGTATCTGTCTCAAGAATTTATACTTCCTTCTTTGAAACTTAATTAAATTGATGACAAACCCTCAGAATCTTATAATATTGAAACCTGTGAATATGATTTTGCTGTTGTATGTACTTCTTTCAGATCAAAATGAGTGTACAAATGCAATGTTTCAATGTTACAATGTTTATAAATAGGATTTGGTTGGTTGCCAGCCTTTCATACATACATATTTTTGTTGTCTTATTTTCTGATTGACCTCATAGTGAAGTCTATTTTATTGTTTATTGTTTTATTGTTCAAAATATCCTCTATTGAGAGGGACATGACCAAACTTTCTAACTATATGTTAGGATATCTCTGTATAGTGTTCAATCCTTCCTTACCTGTTAATCCTAAAAGCCATTTCAAATATTAAACTATTTCAAGTTGTAAATGTCTTATGGCTTCTAATTCATGTTATGATTAATATTAACTTTAGACTTTAACCTTTTGGCCTTGTGAATAGGGTTTGGTGCTTATAAATGACAAAGAATGTACAACAGATTTGTTAAATATTATTTACAATTTTATCAGATACTATTGCCCTCTCAAATAACATGATGTACCAAAAGTAAATACAAGGAAATACAAGACAACTACTACAATAGGACATACCTAAAAATCAAACGGCAACAATTGAATTTAAATCTACAGTATCATATCTTTTAAGTGCAATAAAAACCTGTTAGGATAAATCAATTCATATATTAATATATTAAGGTCATTAAAAATGTTCTGTGCATGTAAATATATGTAACTATGAGAATAATTGACCAATCATGTTAATAATATTTGGTAGGTAGGTTTGGGAGGTTATACAAACTAGGTAAAACAGCTTTAAAAGTGAAACTACATATGTCTAAAATATTGAATAGGTCACTATGAAAAGAAAAAATTATTTGCACCTAATTCACCAATGAATTATAATTTCAAAAATATTGATGTTTTATGCTTTGTTAAGCATATATTTGTGTAAAGTAACTTTGACTTATTTCTTAATTTCTTTTCAGATGCATGATTGCAGGCATGATCCGTGAGCTTCAATGGGCTCAAAGCTTTAAGCACTTTTAAACACAAGCAAGCCTCACCTCCTCAAAATCTATAATTCTCAGAAATGCCCTATAAAAAAGAATATAATGACTGACTCTTGTAAACGTTGAATCTGTTCAGTGGTATAAAAGCATAGGGTTCAACTAGGAACTGATGTGAGAACATAGGCGGGTATTTGTGTTTAAGCCATTGTGTGCATCTTGAAGAATTATTCTCTTTACCTTTCATTTGGTGATGCATGGTTTTTCCTGAACAACCCAACATGCGAGTCTGAAACTAACATCTTTCCTGATCCGCCATCTAAGCTAGAACTAGGTTCACTACTAGCCTTTGTACCAGCTTTATCAAGAAGGCCACTAGTGTATTGTTGGGCATTACTCCCTTTTATGCAAGTTGGATCATCAAACTTTTCTTGCATCACTGGCTTACGTATTTTGCTATTCCAACTGGAATTATGCAAGCTATCATCTCTATGATCATAGCCATCCCTATCTCTTTGATCTTCCGCAATATTGGATCTTACACCATCTCTTGAATCATGGCCATCCCTTGCTCCCACACCATCTATTTGATCTTTTGGTATATTGGATCTTACACCATCTCTATGATCATGGCCATCCCTTGCTCCCACACCATCTCTTTGATCTTTTGGTATATTGGATCTTACACCATCTCTATGATCATGGCCATCCCTTGCTCCCACACCATCTCTTTGATCTTTCGGTATACTGGATCTTACACCATCTCTATGATCATGGCCATCCCTTGCTCCCATGCGATCTCTTTGATCTTCTGGAATATTGGATCTTACACCATCTCTATGATCATGGCCATCCCTTGCTCCCATGCGATCTCTTTGATCTTCTGGAATATTGGATCTTACACCATCTCTATGATCATGGCCATCCCTTGCTCCCATACGATCCCTTTGATCTTCCCGAATATTGGATCTTACACCATCTCTATAATCATGGCCATCCCTTGCTCCCAAATGATCCCTTTGATCTTCCGGGATATTGGATCTTACACCATCTCTATGATCATGGCCATCCCTTGCTCCCGTGCGATCTCTTTGATCTTCCGGAATATTCGATTTTGAATCATGACCATCGCTTGTTCTCACATGATCTCTGTGATCTTGGTGAATATTTGATCTAACATTGTCTCTTGGATCATTGCCATCTCTTGCTCCTGGATGATCTCCTTCATCTTGGTGAACATTTGATCTTACACCATCTCTTGGATCATGGAAATCTCTTAATCCCAGTTGATCTTTTTGATCTTGGTGAATATTTGATCTTACATTATCTTTTATCCTGCTTTCAGATAACCTACCACGAGACTCATCACTTAAGCTTTGGGGATCATATTCTAGTGGCATATCCCGACTTATACTCGCAAGACTACTTGGAACATATCCTGGATCATTGAATTGCCTAGGTTTTGGAGCCCTGTCACCTGCATATGAAGCCCCTCTTGCTGATAACTGATTATCATGCCTTTCTGGTTTTTCTTTATTAGATGTTGGTTTTTCTCTGGGGTCTTTAGGCATCTCCATAAAAGATCTTGGAAGTTTACCATTTGTGCTTGAATCTCCATTACCTCTGTCATCACGTTTAAATGACCAATTACTGTCTTGAGTTGCTGGTCTAAAATTGTGATACACATGTTAGGAGAGTTGCTGGTCTAAAATTGTGATACACATGTTAAGGAGAGTCGCTGGTCTAAAATTATGATATGCACATTTTAAGGAGAGTTGTTGGTCTAAAATTGTGATACATATGTTAAAGAGATGATTTATACATAGATAGCAGTGGTATTCGTATATGTTTTAAAATTTGATTCCCTGTGTTATACCTGCTCTATAGTGTTTAATTCAAAAGGTAACAATTATTTTTGTAATTTACCAACTGTAAAACTATTTTTTCATCAGAAACAATTCATTTATTCTGGCATGTTTGACTTTCTTTCTCTGATGGACCTACTAGAGCAAGTAGAAACACAAAGCAATTGTGATAACAATACAAAAATTCAGTCAGTATCAATGATCACCTATTTTGTAATATTTCCTGGTTACCTGTACTTTATAATAATTAAAAGGTATGTATTCCCTCTAGGTTTCACAATTAAATCTATGCTATCAAAATTAAAATGGACCATATTGACACTTATGAGACATAAATTATATTTAATTGTTAAAGCATCATCTATAAGCAGAATGACATTCTACATGGTTTGAACATGAATGAGAAGAACAGAGTGCCATATTCATGCGTTTGATCTAAAAATAAAGGACCCACAGCCTATGTTGCTCAGACTGTGAATTTATTGCAAAATATGACTTAATGTGGCATTAAAATTATCACTTTAGGTCAATACTAGAACAAAAACTCAAAAGCTGTTTATCATGAGGATATGATTTCTTTAAACATATTCTTAATGTCAAAGAGAAATGGTAAATGTCAAAAGCTACCATTCTTGAAGCTATGAATTCTTTTAATATATTCTTTTCGCCTAATAGCAACGCAAATGCATCATTTGGTAGTTATTTGTGTATATTTTTGATATTTGAACAAAGATGTGACTTTCTGATATCAAAATTTCTCAAGAAAATTCAAGACATTAAAATGATAGCTATATTGAATAAGTTTACACTAACTGAATATGTTTCACAAGCGAATACAATTTTCAATCACAAAACCTCTTACTTTTTGTCAAAAATCAAGTAGACATTTCCAGATGATAATTCACCAAAAGCAAACTATAAACATTATTTGATATATTAACCAAAATCACTTCTTTACATCAAAATTGCCTATTTCACCAAAACTAGGATGAATTTGGAAATGGGACTGACATCTTTAATCAAACAACGCAATAGCTGATTCTGAGTGAGAAATGTGAACTTTAATTCTTTCATACTTTTGGTGCATTATATTACTTGGCAAAATAAACAATTCTAAACCATATATCGTGGTATGATATTTAAATATAATAATGGTAATCACACGTATCATGCTAGTATATATGTTAACACTGCATAAAGCAAACAGAAACTTACATTTTGTGTACGTTTCTGATTTTCTAAAATTTTCAGAATTGAATTAAACCCAAACATTTGACAGCTTTCTTGGCAAACTTATGCAAGACTAAAAATGCTATACTTATTTTTGATATATTTCAATATACATATACCAGACTTTTAATATTTAGAAGTTCCTATTTAAGGTGATGCTTGTTCTGAGCACTCACACAGGGAATGTCCCATTTACAAACCTTAAAGTCCTAGGAGAAGCAAAATAACTAATGAGCACTGTATCTAACAAAAAATAGGTTGTTACTTTGAAAGTATGCGAGAAACCTTGGTAATATGTTCATATTTGTGAGGAAATGAGACAAATGCGGCTAAAACAGAGTGACATGGTGGCATCACATACAAATTATAGTTTTCGTCATGACATAGATTGGAAATCAAGACAATATCCACAATAAGAGAAACAAGTTTATCTTTGCTGCATGTTCATAGAGAATTAACATTTCATTTACAAAATATCCTAAAATAGATTTCCAAAAACTTGTTTAATTTAAAAAAAAATTTTAGGCTCATTTTATGAAGTAGGTAGGCGCTTATAATGGAGTGGGAGCTAAATACAGTGACTATGGTATATTAGAGATGATAAAGAATATATTAGCAGACCAGTTATACTTTTTATTCAATTTTGTCACATCTCTTTATCTCTGCTTCTGCTCTCAAATCAACCATTTTCAATCATATCTACATGGTGAAGGCACATATAGAGAACATGATCTTGTATTCAGACCAAATGATGCATACTATGCCATCATGCATATTAAGTGTGACATCTTTAAAAGATTGAGTTTTTGTTATATTCATATTTCAAAAAAGTGGGGGACCTCCGAATGTTGAATTGTTTATTTTTGTGTTTAACATTTGGCCAGAAAGCATGCCTCACTGAAATTTTGATTCTGGCTAAACCCCTGCAGATGGTTCATTTTATTTATACAATGTATACTACATATGCAGCTGTACTATAGTATATTTAGAATCTACTTATTGAGACTTAGGTTGAAGATTAGAGTAAATTACAAAACGTATACATTAGAATTAAACGCTAACATGTAAAAACGAACCTTACCATTGTAAAAACGATTTTGTATGTTTCTTAGGCTAAATCCAAATTGTAATAGTAAAGCAACCTTAGGTTAGCATGAAAGGACTCATTTTGAAATAGACTGAAATAACTTTACTTCTCCCTTTGAAAGTGGCACATGTTATTGAAACACAAGTATATTAAAACAAGAACACATAAGCAGACAATTGTATAAAACAAGAGGTCATAATATGGAGAACATTTGTGATATTAGTAACATTTGATAACATGTTAAACTGTACATCTTGTTTACAGTAATTGCTCTTCATTGCAAAGGGCTTTAAAATCAATCATTCATTTCTATGTGTCTGAGTTTCAAACTCCAGGCATTAAACTGTCAATAACTACACAAGAAACTCATGAATAAATCTAGAAGAAATATATAGCATGCAAGGGTCAGAGGATAAGTTACTTATACATGTATATATACAGGGTGTCCCAAAAGTAGCATGCTGTAATGCCTTGGTCACATATGCTCCGATCCATCGGCCGGTGCCCGGCCGATTGAGTGTTTTGTTCAATATTGTATTCAATTTTGAACAAAATACTCAATCGGCCAGGCGCCGTAGTGAAAATCGGAGCAAATGTGACCAAGGCATTTGGCAGCATGCTAAAGGTTGATGTACTTTCCTGGATTGAGACCAGAAATGCAAAGTTTAATAAGTTTAATTATGTTATTCTATGTTACTGGTATATAAATTCCAGCAATTTACAAATTAAAGGAAATCTGTAGGGTCAACTAATTTTGAACAAAAGTGACGCTTCCCTGAGATGTCAAAACTACCCTTTGTGACATGTTATCTCATGTGTTTAGATCATGGCCCTAGCGTCAATATAATAATTTTGATAAAAAATAACTTATTTCTCAGATTATTGAAGTGTATGAATAGCAACATGGAGTAAAACTGATTATTTGGCAACATTATGTGAAAATATGATCAGAAGAGTATTATTAATGAAAGGGCAACAGAAGTCTTGCGACTTTTGGGACACCCTTATAAAAATGCAACTATTAAAATACTTCAAAAGCGGTAACATCTTGACTAGTGCATGCTGCATCTAATCACAATAAAATAAATCCAATTACTATTTTCAACATTTTTACCCCATGCATTTTGAGAAATGTAAACCTGAAAAACAGCAACTGCCTCGAGTAGCAAATCCCACCAAACAATTGCATTTTTTTACCAAATAAGGTAAAATTCCTTCTTCAACAGAGGTCCTTTACCCATATGGCTTTAGCCTTAGAAACTATTTGGTCAAAATCCTATCACTGGTATGAAGTTATTAAAAATCTCTTTTATCTCATTAAAAATGATAGCAACTTTGAACTCTCTTAACCTTTAGCAGACCACTGGCGACCGCGTCCGCCCATTCAAAATTATGCCAGAATCCACCGGCGGATCCGGACAACACAAATCTAACTTTTGAAAACTTTACTTTTTCCCGCCGTTCTTATGATCCAATTAGATTGCCCGATTTATTCAGTCCTTAGTAGGTAACTTCCTGTTGACCTAGAAATTGCGATGTTTCGAAAAATATTTCTCAATTCAACAATTTAAACAGTGTTTAAGTCGTTTTTAGTGAACAAATCGTACAAAATGACGGCTAAATACGATCACAACGAAAATGTGGAGGAAATGGATTGCGATTTCGAGCTCTTTAGGCTCTTGGAAGCCGATAATGGTCATCGAAAATAGAAACTAGAATATTTTCTGAACTGAAAAGAAGAACATTCGATCGCTGCAAATTCAGTTTTGGATTCTGACCAGACGTTGAATCTCCCGAGGGGCGAAACGGCGGATTCTGGAGGAGTATTCATGGTATATTTATGCCCAGTCGTGTTTATGTACGAAAAAAATTCATGAGAACATTTTTCTCATGAGCCACGCCAGTGTATCTTCCCTTTGTGAAAATTTTATCCAGATTCATTCAGTAGTTATTGAGATATTAATTATTTAGTCCAGGCATATCATTTGTGAAAAAATAAGTCAGATGCGTGGGATATATTTGCTGAAATAAGTCAGAGTGCAGAAGGTTAAAGAATTCCTTCTTGTGCATCCGCATTCAAAATATTGAACCAAATCCGTCAACTCATTTGAGTTACAAGTTTCAAGAAAAATGGCTTGGTGGGATAAGAATACCATAAAAAGTTACTTTCGGCAGATATGATAAAAACTTACACATAACCAGGTCCAGGACCTGGAGGACGTTGGCCTCTCCGATAACCATCATCATACTGGTCGTCAGGGTAACGGTTTCCATAGCCGTTCATCACGCCAGGCATGCTGGGTAGTCAGCCTGCAATGACAAACAAGGCACAGTTAAGCTCACTGGTTTCAATAAAAAGGCCTAGAGAAATGACATAGAGTCATTTGGCAGTTTTTTAGATATCTACCAATGATTTGTAGTATCACTGGTCAGTATCAAGCGAAAGTTATGGCCATCACCTTCGCATTCAAGAATTGCATCACATTGAAGTTATTATATTTTTAGTTTCCATCAAATTAAACTACTTTATGATTGACGTAATGCTTTGATATTTGAACTAAACCAGGCTTATATGACATGGAAACTGTGGAGTATGATCAAATGTTCATATATTGTACGTAGGCGCCACAATTCAACGATGTCTTCCTACGATTAAGGTAAGGTTAGTGGGATTTTGGTTTCATGACCTTTACCGTATCATACATTTCCAATTACCTTCCCTTAAGTAGTAAAACATATCATTGAACTGTGGCGCCCATGCACGATATATGATCAAATTATCATACTTCAGAGTTAACATGTCATATAAGTAGGATTGAGTTCGCTTTTAAGTAGTTTTATTCAATGAACTAAAAATATCGAAATTGACAGTTCACATCCGCCATCTTGAATGCGAAGATGAGAGTCATAACCTTCGCTTTATACTGACCATGTACCAGTGAGTATTATTAACTTTGAAAATAAAATAAAAATTGTGATTTTTGTGAAGAAGTCAGAATGGAAACAGACTGCTTTAGTATTGTAGGTAATGGCAGAAGTGTCTCAAAGGGAATTCATTTCTTCTGCGTTTACACAATTTTTGGAGACACAAAATTGCAAATTACTCCTTAACCTAGAGCATGCTCCAGGCGAGTGTATCCGGCCATGCTTTACTATCCCGAGTGACTGCTGGCGGACCCATCCACCCGAGTTTAAACTTTTAAAAACTTTACTTTTTCGCGCCATTCTTATGATCCAATTAGATTGCATGATTTACTCAGTGCCTTACGTGATTTCATGTAAGGTAATGTAAGATTTTTGGTTTTCCGTCAGAGGGGGGGGGGGGGGGTGATTGTGGCATAAACAAGCCAAAAAATAAGATTAATTTTGAATTTTACAAAAACTGATGCAACTTTCTTCAAAATTGAGCTAGAAGCTTAAAATAAAAAGCATTTTAAAGCTCTTTTCTTCTATCGCGTGTGATCGCACCCATCGCAGCCCCCTGGTCTTAGTTTTAATGTTTAAAAATGCAGATCTTCTGAAATCACATTTAAAACGAGACTTCACCGAGATTTGGAAGCTATTTAGCCCTCCATTCTAAAAATATATGTATACTTTTGACTTCATTTGATTTCAGTAATAAATTACAAGATAACATCGTTTTTGAACAGAACAATATCGTACATGCTTCAGTTTAGCACATAGTGTTTGTCAGAGACACATAGATATAGAGAGATGGTCTTCACTGGACATTATATGTCAGAGAAATCTTGATATGGTTTTAATTTTGATATGGTTATAATCAGCAAACTGATGGACCAAAGCTTATCAATTAATTGTATATGGTGATTTATACATCTGGGTCAGATACTTGAGATGTTCTTGCATGAATTTAAATGACACTAAATTATTATTTAAATAATATCAAATTAAAATTTAAATATTACATTCTTTAATTAGGCCATGACTTGGGGTATCCTAGGTTTATTCCTTAAAAATCGTTGGTGTCATAGGTAAATATATTTAAAATAAGTAAGGAGGGAACCAATTTAGGGCAAAGTCCACAAGGTCTAGTGGTTTAAACTCATGTCATATCATAATACAGTCATGTAGAGACTTAGCAGCCACTTTGGCCTCTTTTAAAATACTGATATTAAACACAACTGATCAAAGATGATGTATGTAACTTTTATACAAAAACATTACAAAATAGATTGATGAACAATAGACTTTTTATTACTCAGTCCTTTGAAATATGTCATTTGAGATTGACTTATCTACTGAACAATGGTTATGACATTTAATTCTGATTAATCAGTATATGGAAGGCTGTCTTTATACAAATATTATGACAACATTTTTAAGATACGAGTAGGATTGGGTGGGAATGTCTTATTTTGTTGCTTAATATTGCTACCTCCTGGTTTCATGAGTCAATCAAGACTAGAAAATAAGAAATCAAAAGACAGTCTTGTGTAAAGTTAACTTGTGATTTAGAAGTCTCAGCCATAATTCTTTTGAAAATAACATGTTGGGGAAGCATGAAAATATAAGAGGCCACATGTTTGCTGACCAACCTATAAGTAATCCAAAATATACAAAGGCTTTGATTCTAAAATATGAATAAATTCTATATACTCTTACACTGTTTTTCGTGGACAGCTTATTTCAAATATCTTGAGCAGAATTTAATCATTTTTGGATTCTAAATTTGAATTTTTCTGGGCATCATGAGTTTATTGGCTGTGAAGTACAGTGTGCCCTTATTTGGGTCAATTGTTAAATTACAAAATAGGTAAGGTAAAGAATATGTTAAAATCGTCTGATCTTCACCAATAAACAATATTTCGTCATTATATTGCCCAGAATTCCTTAAGATTTTTTTTTCATAAAACTGAGAGACAGTACTGCGCACAGAGTCTAGTTATAAACTACCCTCTGCCTAGTTTATACTATATTACAGTTTACACAGCGGGCGAGAATTTTAAACTATGCGCCATCCGCTAGGTGCACTATTTCAATATACACTGGACGAAAACACTGTATGACGTTAACCTTTAGCGTGCTGCCGGCGGACTCGTCCGCCGAGACTAAAATGTCTCTCACAACTGCCGGCGGACCCGTACGCCCGATTTCAAACTTTTAAAAACTTTACTTTTTCGCGCCATTCGTATTGTCCAATTAGATTGCCCGATTTATTCAGTGCCTAACATGACTTCCTGTTGACCTAGAAATGGCGATATTTCGAAAAATAATTCTCAATTCAACAATTTAAACAGTGTTTTAGTCGTTTTTAGTGAACGAATCGTACAAAATGGTGGACAAATACGATCACAACGAAAATGTGGAGGAAATAGATTACGATTTCGAGCTCTTTAGGCTCTTGGAAGCCGATAACGGTCATCGAAAATATAAACTAGAATATTTTCTGAATTGAAAAATTGAACATTCGATCGCTGCAAATTCAGATTTGGATTCTGACCAGACGAAGAGGCGGAGCGGCGGATTCCGGAGGAGTATTCATGGTATATTTATGCCCAGTCGTGTTAATGTACGAAAAAATTCATGAGAACATTTTTTTCATGAGCCAGGCCACTGTATCTTCCCTTTGTGAAAATTTTATCCAGATTCATTCAGTAGTTATTGAGATATTAATTATTTAGACCAGGCATATCATTTTTTGCACTCTTTGAAAAATAAGCCAGTTGCGTGGGATATATTTGCTGAAATAAGGCAGCATGGTAAAGGTTAATCCCGGTAATTCACAACACCTCGATTCAGCCAATATTTGTTTTCAGATAAGTGTTGTAGTAAAATCTGATTCATTTAACGTACGAGTATTTTGTTTTTGAACAGACTTTTGGTAATTAAATTGTATTATCTGCCCGTGACATAAGTAGATTACTCTTCAGACGGGAGATTTAAAAATCTGGAAGTGTCAAATTTTTAGAATATAAAATAAAAGTTTAGCTTTAGACAAGTCTAGATAATATGTTTTTATTGAATTTAATGAACCTTTATGACTTACTAGTACCAAATATTCACAAAATGCGGAAGTAATCTCTACAATGCAGATCAGAAATGATGAAACGAAAAAATTAAAAATATGTATTTATAGCGCGAGAAATCTATCGGCGAGCTCAGGAATGAAAAGCATGAACCAACTTGTCGCGTCAGAACAGCAACTCGCCCACTGTGTTAGCCCACCCAACCCAAAAGATTATTGCCTGTGACAGCCCAGGTAATAAATTATTTCAAATCTACCACGCTGACCCTTTCTCAACCAATCAGCGAAGTGGAAGGAACACGAAATACGTGCTCATTAACCATGCGGTGATGTCAGAGGACATGACCATATATAGAAAGTCGTCCGTATTTTGAGGACGAACTCTGATTGGCTCGGTGAGATCAGATATTTATTGTAAATTTAAAGAGTGAAGATGAAGCTCTCTTTTAAGAAGTGAAGTCGAACGAATAAAAAGGGTAAGGGGACAGATAACATGACAGAGAATTACTAGAGTCTCTTAGTGTTGTTGTGATGTGCCATAATCATACATCGATGCATCAACAATTTTCAGTAGTAAACATTGATGCACATCGCGATGTACATCGAGAAAAAGTCCGAGAAAAGTGCACTGAAATACCGAACGCTAATGCACTAAAGTAGCGAACAGAACAAATTATCGATTAATCGCGACAACACTAGAGTCTCTAGCGAATTCTTGGCTAGAAGTAATTCCATCTGGAACACGTGGACTATTGTAAAATTCTAGTCGGGGTTCAATAACTTTAAGGAATATTCTAAAAACCGTCATGTTAATATTTCATGAATTGAAATGGAACTGGCTGGGCTCCTTGATGAGATATTGCATGGTTTCGTCAGGATTTCGTCTATAAATAAAACAAATGGCTCCAAAAAAATGGCGATATTCGAAACTGGACAAAATGTCGTTAACATCTGACATTAGTAACTGGCTGTAAATTCTAAGTTAGCGATCCAGAAGATGTGAACTAATACATTGATCACTTCATGTGTTTTTTGGAATTTTTGGTGAGGTAATAAGACCAAAACTCGCAATTCATATTGTGATATGGAAAAATGGCGAACATTTGATTTCAAATTTTATGATTACGACATGACCTGTATGTCGACATGACTCAGATCTGGCAGAGTAAAACCATGCAGGGATTTATCTTTGGATGAAGGCTACTATACGATATATAGTGGCCTTCACGATAATGGCCTTAGAAGAAGGTAAGCAGAGAAGCATCAAAATATAAAGGCCACATGATAGACCTGATAGCCAAACTAGAGTCCATTTCACTGCTTCATTTCGTCAGTAGAACGGCAAAAATAAGATATTGGGAGACCATTGTGCAATAATATATGGAAAAGTATATTCATAATGTACATGAATGACATTTGTATATCTTGGATTGCTTCTAGTTTGGCTTATAAAGTGTGTGGCCTCTTATATTTGGATGTTTCTCTGCCATGTTATTTTCAATAAGATTAACATGGCTGAAATTCTTCAAATTACAAGACGGCACAGGCTTATTGCACAAAAAAATAAAAAATCTGAAATATACAAATGTCATTCATGTACATTATGAATATACTTTTCCATATATTATTGCACAATGGTCTCCCAATTTCTTATTTTTGCCGTTCTACTGACGAAATGAAGCAGTGAAATGGACTCTACCAAACAAACCGAAATATACAAAAGTTATGTCTTGTACATATGTTTCTATTTACTCACTTCGAGAGCCATGTTAGATTTTGAAACTTATGGCTCTCCGATGGAGAAATGGACAGCTGAATAATAGTGACCTTTGAAACACAAATTAAGTTGATCCGCGGCTTACTTTTGTTCTCTAACTATGTCAAACATCATATATCATCCTCCTGTGCAAGTATTGGAGCGCGGAACTACTTCCTTTTCGATCAAGACTTGTAATTGTTATTCGAGTGAATGTTTTTTCTGCCAAAATCAATATGGTGTTTTCTGCTCGGACATTTTCGTAAATCTCCGGATGTTGTCCGAACCTAACTCATTCTCAAAATTAATTTCCTTCGTTGTGTATTTCGCTCCAAGCAAACTGCCATATTGGAAATGGGTCAAAAAAACATTCACTCTATGAACAATTTACAAGACTTGATCGAAAAAGAAGTATTTCAGCGCTCCAATACTTGAACGGATTGATGATACTGATGTAAGACACAGTTAGAGACCAAAAGTAAGCCGCGGAATTATTCAAGTTTATAAGGTCACTATTATTCAGCTGTCCAAGTGCGCCGTGAGAAAGCTATTATATCAAAATCCACATAGCTTTCGCAGGAAGTAAGTTTCTATTGCTTCATATTGCAATGTGGTCTTCGATTGCTTATTTTTACTAAACAAAATCTAAAAATTTTAGATTCCAAGTTGTCTTAGGTACATAACTAGATCTAGATAGACTATAGCCTACTTACGTAAGATAAATATCTCTTTTGTGCTTCTTTCGTATCGTTATTTTCCCACTAATTCTGTGTTTAAACTAGTCTATTAGTTGGTAAAAATCTCGAAGTACTACTTATCAAGTACCAGTATTTTTATGGTGTTTGGATCATCAGGGCGAGGTTGGCTATTCTATTCACTCCCTCTGCGAGGGGAGGCAACTCCAGGAAATCCCAGAATCAGTTTTAGCATTCGAATCAAAAAATCACATTCGTAAAAAAGGAAAGCTTCAGAATTCCAATAAATTCTAAGCTCTTGATCAATTCAAATAATCGAGTAACATTTGATTGTTAGGGAGGAGAAAACAACAGCTAAGTTAAGGTTAGGAATTTTCTGCGCCAGGTTCGCTTTTTTGTTCGATCTTTTACGCATGCGCAGCAATGGATTATGTTCCCAACGGGAAGATATGATATGTATGGGGATATTCCCACTTTGCGTGCGCAAAATTGAACTGAGAAGAAGGCGAATATGGCGCGGATTTCCCTACAAAGTCAATTTAGTAGCGCCACCTAGTGAAAGTGGGATGATTGACTAAAAGTTCTAAAATAGCTTACTTTCAATATGAGCATAAAAGCATTTGAATTGGTGCCAACGATTGAAAGGACGAAGCTTCTTTCTGACAGAGCAAAAACTCAGGTAGGCCAAGGATCAAGAGGTCATGAAAGTAATTTTTCTTAGATCTATGACCTATTTTTGAAACAAATTTTTTTTCTTGGGGCTTCTGGATCCCGGGTCTGGATCATACTGGTCAAATTTTTGTACAGGGGGAGGGTAGCCGCTGAGACTCAAAATATCTACCTACATCCACAGACCTCTGTGCAGCCAGATTACCTCTAAGGACAAGACACAAGATCTTCGGAAAAATTATTTTTCCTTGATTTTGGAGCCGGTTTATCACATGTGACGTCATACATCAAACGATGCTTACTGTTGTTGGCTTCAACTCCAATCACTAAAGCCACACATCCAAGAAAGCGTCTGTTGATAAAAAGCATTAAATAAGCGAGCGTATATAGTCTATATGGAGTGTTTGTTTGTTTGTGCTTCGGCTATTTCCATTGTTCAAATGTTTATTCCCGAAGTCAAATGCCTTTTCTGAGAATGTGACGCCACTCCCGATGATGGCACGGATATTACAGGGTAAATATTGATCAATAATCTTCACGCTCTGAAAATTTGAAATAAATGTCCCGGGAAAATTCGAATTACAGCGTCAATAATGGATATCATGCAACCATTCAAACTACCGTAATACTTAAAGAAGAGATTACAAGGTAAATAGACGCACTTCAAGGTAGTTTTTAAAAAAAACAAGACCCACTTTCGGCGATTTTTTTCAAAAACAGTACCCAGTTCTAGGGATTTTTTCATCAAAATGGGACAGGGATTTTTCTTCAAAATGGGACCCATATCTAGGTTTTTTCTTCAAAATGGGACCCACATATAGGGATTTTTTGGCGAAAAAGTGACACAATTTTGCGGCACATGCCCATATAGCCAACATATGGGAGTACCCCCCCCCCTCAAATATCAACATGTTCCCATATCAAATTTCAATATGTTCCAAAAACCAACAAAAATAACCCCCCCGCCTGTTGAGGGTGTCCGATGTTTTGAATGAAGGTGTTCAACATTTGTAAGTCACTCATGTTAGGGTGTTCCCAAGTTGACAGGCCTTGTACCATTAAACGATTTCATGTAACATTGTACGTTAATGTTCATGTTCTAATCGATGATTGAAACATTTCTTTGCATTGGCCATTTGTGTTTGCAATCTTATTTTTTATGTGTAACGAAGTTGTCCAATAAATTGATAACTGTATAAAATGTATTCCTGGGAATATTAAATGTGGAATAAGATATGACTTGTTTAGTGTACTTGTCAGTGGCGTTTCATTCAGTGCGTCAACTGCGGTTTATTTAATGAGACAATGTGCCATTTGTGCCAAAATGGCCGCCATTTTTGTCTCGCGAAATTCACTTTTGACCCATTTCCTAGCTTTACGAATAATTTCAGGTGTCCTACATTGTAAAAATCTGTGTCAATGTAAAGAGTAGATATATGAAATAATTTTGTTACAAAAAATCAGCGAAAAATTATATATATTTTTTATTTTCAGCCATTTTATAGTTAACATTGATTTGTCCATCTGACTTGTGAAATCCACTTTTCCGTCAACAACAGTGGCACGTTTTAAAACCTCTGTCGATAGGATTCCTGTTTTAAGTTATTTCTGTTCAACATCAATACAGAAAACTCCCCTATGACTCCTGGCTCAAAAGCTCGCCTATTTTCAAAATGGCCGCCATTTTTATCTCGCGAAATTCACTTTTGACCTATTTCCTAGCTTTACAAATAATTTCAAGTGTCCTACATTGTAAAAATCCATGTCAATGTAAAGAGTAGATGTATGAAATAATTTTGTTACGAAAAATCAGCAAAAAATTATATCCATTTTTTTTATTTTCAGCCAACATTGATTTGTCCATCTGTCTCGCAAAATCCACTTTTGGACCATTTGCCTTAAACCCTCTGTCGATAGGATTCCTGTTTTAAGTTAATTTTGTTCAACATCAATACAAAAAACTCTCCTATGACTCTTGGTTCAAAAGCTCGCCTATTTTCAAAATGGTCACCATTCTTGTCTCGCGAAATTCACTTTTGGCCCATTTCCTATAGCTTTACAAATAATTTCAACTGTCCTGCATTGTAAAAAGCCATGTCACTGTAAAGAGTAGTTGTATGAAATAATTTTGTTACAAAAAATTGGCAAAATATTATATCAGTTTTTTTTTATTTTCAGCCATTTTAGTTAACATTGATTCGTCCATCTGTCTCTCGATCAGTCAGTCCAAAAAAGTGGCAAGTTTTAAACCTCTGTTAACACTTTTTAAATCCTCTGTAGATAGGATTCCCGATTTAAAATAATTTTGTTCAACATCAATAAAGAAAAAAAACCTGTGACGCTTCAAAATCTCGCCTAATTTCAAAATGGCCACCATTTTTGTCTCGGGAAATTCACTTTTGGCCCATTTCCTAGCTTTACAAATAAGTTCAGGTGTCCTGCATTGTAAAAAGCCATGTCTTTGTAAAGAGTAGTTGTATGAAATAATTTTGTCACAAAAAATCTGCAAAAAATTATACCCATCTTTTTTATTTTCACTTTTGAGCAACACCATGTGAGCCTAGTACCCACGGTACTAATTTTTTAAGGAGTAACACCACAAAATCACTGATTTCAGTGCTAGGAGCAAACCTGAGTATGATTAAGAACAGAACACGTCTTATTGACTCACACAGTGAGCCTATGGGATTGACGTCTTTCCATCCATTGGTCCGTCTGTCCATTGGTCAGTCCATCTGTTGGTTCGTGAAATGTATATTGTCAATATCAACGCAAAATCAAATCATTGCTCCTGTGTTCAAATATGATTTAATGAAATGTATTGTCAGTATCAACACAAAATCAAATCATTGATTCTATGTTCAAATATGATATAATAATAGTGAAATACAGGATGTCTCAAAAGTATAGGACCCCCCTATGCAAACATATACCAATTTCTCCATAGTATGTGTCATATATCATTTTAAAGCTTATCCAAAGATACATTGATTTGCCAAGTATCATGGTTTAACTTTCAAACAAAAAACGTTACAGGCATTTTAAAATTTAGTGTTTGGCCATTTAAGTTCAGTTTTACACCAAAATCATAGTCAGTATGTCCTCCCTTATCAATGTTAAAAGCAGCAATTATTTTACACAATGACAGATTCGGCTATTCAAACTGGCCAATAGCCTGCCTAAGTCGGTCTTTTACTTACTGTACGCCCGGTATTATTCACGTGCGATTAACTTTCGCGCTTTTCGTGATGGTGTTAAAAATCGCGAAAAATTATCGTCGCGAAATTGCCAATGAAATCCCCGGGAATTTGTTATTACCCGGGGCTCTAGTGCTTGCAACGGTAATGGATCTCACTGCCGGTAAATTTCACCTCCATTACCTTACCGTTACCGATAATCGTTGATACTGATAATGTTCCTAAAATCCCGGGGAAAAACCTGAAAGTGAAACTAAAATATTTCGAAAAATCATTAACGAAGCCGATTTCTCAGCTTGATTTCCCGCTCACATCAACTACAGTGGATATATTGTATCATCGTGTATCTCGTGTGTGATTGTGTATTGTTAGGAAGTCTTTGAATTATAATATAGAGTGAATTCGATCAAAATTGATCAAACTATTTGTTTTTGTTTTTACTTCACCGAAATATCACGTCACGTGATTTGTTAATCTCGCGGCATGGGAGATGATTGACAGAAGTGGGTGGGGTTTTGCTTATCCTCCCGCCTTTTACGAATCCTTTGCAGTTGATTGACAGATTAGCTCTTCAAATGTGGAGATTGAAATATACATGATTGATAAAATATTCTTAAACGAACATTGTTTCGTAAATTTGACAATGGATCGCAATGCCAATCATCATGTTGCAGCAGCATGGCGATTATCGGCAATGGATTTTATTACCGGCAATTGAGAGTATCTACTGCCGCTGCCGACAACCCGGCATTACCGTAAGGCACTACGGGGCTCTGATGCATTTCGTTTTGTGTAAACGTTTCGTCTAGTGTTATTGGGCGATAATTGGATATCCACGATCTTCAGGACTTCAGTAATGTCCATTTTACGTTGGCTGATTCGGCCCAGTACCACCAGTAGGCCCAATAATGATATCGATGACTGAATGGCAAGCGCTGCTATACACTTCAAAATCTCCGAATCGACAACTAGTACTGCTAGACTGTCCTACACTGTAGAAATCATGAACTTGAATGATCCCTTACCTAACAGAGGGGGTCTCCCCCTAGGAGACACTGTGAGAGGAGAGGACATATTATGGAGGGGATCCCCCTTGATCTTAATGTGCAAGAGCTTCTTAAAAGACCGAACTGTCGATTCAGCCAACGTAAAATCGAGAATAATGAATTTCAAACTTGTGAAATTCGCGAAATTTAATAGCCGCGAAACCATGTTTTTTGCAAAATCCGCGAAATTAAAGCTCGCGAATAATACCGGGCGTACAGTATCTTGATTTCTATTATAACCGCCTTGTGTCATTGAGAAAGCCACGTGCTTTACCGACCTGATATTTATGTCAGTAAAGGAGTTGGGTAAACAAGGCCATTTTAAGCCCCACCTGATTTTCAAGTTTTCTCTTTATTTTATTAATCTATGTGATATATGTGTTTCAGAAATGTATGAAAATTTAGGTCAAGGTCATATTCCCCAGGTCAAGGTCAAATTAAAAAATTCATTATTTTCTACCAAAATATACCTTTTTGGTTAAAATATCACAAATATCTGTAGGAATTTAGTCTCATAGAGGTTGGAATTACAATATATAGTAAATTGGCAATTTGCCAATAATGAGATATTTATATTAATATATTCCGCCCTTCCCACGCAACACTGAAAGAGAACAAAAGTACCTAAAATAATGAAAATACTTTATTATTTTTAATTCATTTAAATTCAGAATGTACATTTCATGATTTGACTCGTAAAGTAATGTTTATTTTTTATGAGAAATATGTCCTGCTTCCTGTTAGCGACATAGGGTATGCTAAAAATCACACACTAAACACACACACTGTATATATTATAATTCAACATAATGATATTATTCAACATAATTTTAAAGCAACTATTAAGTTTATTATCAATCATTCTGATAACTTGTCTGGGAAACAGTAAGTCACAGATAACGGAGATAATCACTTCTTGGAGATCACCTAAAAGGTGAAAAACATCTAAAATCTCAACACATTTCATCATTGGCTTGTTAATGAAATAACAATGAAACATTTTCTGATTAGTTTTACTCATCGTCACTTGAACTACCTGATTCAGATGTTGTGCACATATAACCACTTGATGTTTCAGGTATTTTAGCATCTAAAATTTTATAATGCCCTTGCAGAGGTTTTTCTTTGGCTTTGTAACCCTAGTGCCTAGCGAAGCCTATATACCAAATGAGAGTGGTTATAAGTGCACAACATCCGACCACCCTTGCCCCAGACTTACATTCACAGTACCACCCAGTTATTGGGTCTACTGAGTCTGGATTATATTCAATATACAATGTGTATTGTTTGCTACCTGTATGCCTTGATTGAATTTTTGCTCTTAAGAGGTCAGGCGCTGCTGCATTAATTAATTAATTAATTAATTGGTTCGTTTTGAATCTAGACCACAGTTATTGCATATTATCTGTCCAACTTTGGCATTCTTGACTTGTGAAGCTAAATCTTCTGTAACCTTTCTCCGTTTTCTAGGAGAATTTACCTGCTTCCTACATATGCAGCATGAATAGCATTTGGCCATTTTGAATAATCAACAAAAATGGCAGGCAAAATTTTCTATAAAGTTCTAAAATTCACATCGAGCATAATAAGTCTCCATCAAAATTATTCTTTGTATGCAACAATATAACATTTATGTAACTAAAAAAGCACTTATTAGAGTGGAGACTTGTTATGCTCTATGTGAAAACACTCAAAGGATTACTACCTCGAGTGAATAAAAATGTCACCCAGACTCAGCATGAAATGTCCTTTCAAAGCTTTACTTACCTCTAAACTGTACATATTGTTTAAATCAATTGTATGTATGGATCAAATAAATATATATTTACATAATCCTGGACAGATAAATCAAAAACATTCATTCATAGCTGAGTAAATTGGAATTCATCAAGAGGGTTGCAAAATATGTGAATTTTTTTCCTTCTGGCCCCCACCCTCTTTGAAGGTCTCCAGACACTGTAACAATTTTTTCTAATTTTTTTTAAAATACTACCCAAAAATATAGACTTCAATCTATGCATTTCTGATGTTTTTTTCTCCTATTCTTAAAAAAAGTTTTTTCACACTTCAATTGGGGCACTCTCTGTTGCTAGTTTACCCAACTCCTTTGACCCAATCAACGTCGGCCCTGCAGTGTTAGCTCATTATTATGCACAGTCAAAACAAATGCACTTTTCACAAACAAATCTTGCACAATTCATTATGAAAATACAAATATTTTACCAGATAAATATGAATCAGAGTTTAGTGGATGCAGGAGCATCGATCGGATACCCGGAGGTGAGAAGTCTGAACGCTGAAATGATCAAACATAGTTATAGCTAGATCTAGGGTGAGATTCCGATCAATCACTGAATCAGATCAATGACTATGGACTAGATTTTCGTGCATTTTCATTGCGAACTCAGTTTTAAATCAACATTAAATCACATGATTAGGGTTGTTGATTCATGGAAAATTTAGACAGCATAACTTTGTACATGGAGGTTGCTGTATACAGTCGAAGATATAGTTTAGTCCAGTCCAGCTACTTGGTAGTGTATGAACTATATTATTTTGACGCAAATCGCTTACCTTTCTCATGTCTTATTTCATTTTCCAATGTTTTCTGATATTCTTTCGCTTTAAATATGTTCTGTTCGGTATTTTAGTGCATTAGCGTTTGGTATTTCAGTGCACTTTTCTCGGATGCATTGATGTACGATTATGGCACATCGCGACAACACTAATTAGGATGTGACCTTAAACGTAGGGTTGTGACATTTTGTAGTCCTTATATTTAAACCTTTTTAAGGCACTTTAGAAGAGTTTCCTTGGCGTATCTACCCTCACTGTCCTCTTTTACCAACTCAGTATCCATCCTACATGAAAAGAATCGCTGCTGCTAACAGGAGGAGGGAAGATTGCACTGACTCTTAATTTGGTGTAAAACTGAACTTATTTTTGGCCAAACACTAAATTTTGAAATGACTGTAACTTTTTCCTATTTGACAGTTAAACCTCAACTTGGCAAATCAATGTAACTTTGGATAAGCCTTAAATTGGTTAATGAGACAAACTCTGAAGGCATTGGTATATGTCAGCCTAGGGAGGGGGGGGTCCCATACTTTTGCTACACCCTGTTTGTGTCAATATGAACACATAAATTATTTTACAGATTGAATGCATTGAATGCTGTGGTAAAAACCTGTATATTGGCACAAGTGATTGGTAAGTATAAAGTGTTACTTTAAAAAGTCCCTATAAAATAATGATACTGATTACAGATACATAATTACAGCAAAGCTCAATACTTGTTATTTTTAGATGGTATGGTTTTGCACTTGCTTCAAATAATTTAAATGAGTCTTGAAAAAAGTTAAAGTTTGATTATAGTTATGCCAACTTACAATACATCAGTTAAAGTGTATGCCCTCCAAGTGAGGCTCCCATTCCAATGTGTAGGGATGGTCCTGGAATTCAATAGGGTCCCGGTGCCTTATCTCTTGAAAGCCAGTCCTATAACCAGCAATTCTAGGATTGACAATAGTAATTCATAAATTCATTTATGTTTTTCAATTCCAGTTTTGTGGTCCATTATATTGTGGATGAGCAGCACCTCCCTAATGGGAAGACAATATATGATAGTGTAAAGCAGGGCCATAAATACCTCGGATTGGTAAGTTAAAGTAACTCTCCAAGACTTTAGAGTGTGGAATAATGTCTAAACAAAATACATGTAGTCTCACATTTCTATTAGAATGGGTTCTGGTGCCAAAAACTGCTGATCCATGGATATATATCATTTTGAAAATTAGAATAGAGGAAGACATTTTTGAGGTCCTGCATTTTAAACTCATCATGCATGGACTTGAGACACGATTTCTTGCGCAATTCAACTTCCTAATGAATATACCAGGATTGGAAACAGTCAGTCAGTGCTTTGGCAGAAGGTCACGTGACCAACTCTTCATAAACAGGCATCACAGTGTTCGCTGTTGAAAACATGTGTTTGTGATTGATCACATGATCATATCCTGCTATTTGATTGGATATCCTTTAGACTGATGTACATAATACTGATCATGTCATGCATCGCCAAAAATCACACTGAATCTTACCAGTTGACAGGAAACAGTCAAATGAGGCTAATATAGATACACTTATAGTGATGGGGTGAGTGATGGGATACTATAAAACTCTAGATAATACAGCTGTGGAATTTCAAGTCACCAAGATTAGCTAATTAACGGCAAGAATCAGGAAATAAAAAAGATTACTTTATTTTTTGAATTCCTGTTTCCAATCCTTGTATGATTATATGGAAGTAAGTTAGGAAAGAAACATTGATTCCAATCCGTATCATCAGGATAGAAAATAGATTCTCAAAATGGAACTGGACCAAACATCATTGATTCTCATTGTAACTTACAATACTCGGGCATATATTCTTATAATATTGGTATGGTTATTGACTATTTTGAATTTTGATATTGTAGTGTAATGATACAACGTTTTTCTAAAACCTTCCGTATATGAGCTACTTAAGGTTCAGCTGGAAGGTAACATTTTGTTAAAAAATTGCTATACCTGCACGTGTTATTTTCTGGTACAAAATTAAGTATGAAGGCATGTGTATATTTCCTTGCTTTTTCAGGAAAGTATCATTACATTGTCTACTTTTAGTAAACCTGGAAACAGGTCAATGGTAGCTCCTGTGTTGTCTGGAAACTTTGAAAGGAAATTTGGAAAAATAGAAAGTGTGAAATATCAGAATTTCCTGGAGTTCCCATTGCCCTCTTACCAGATATACTAAAAGAATATTTAAAAATTAGACGTAAATTTAACAAAGTTAGCAATGATTTAACACATTGTCTCAATTATGTGACTTTTTTCTTGAAATTGCGTCATAAATTACAATTTGCTATTATACAGTGTAATACATTTTCCTATAAGCCTAGGACATCATTCTCTATATGAAATATTCTACATACCATTGTAAAGCCCATTCCAGACTGCCAAAACCCGTCTAAAACATGATTTTTAGACAATTTTACGCCTTAAAAAGCAGTGAAATTAGGATAGGATGTAACCATTTTGCTCAATAAACATATTTATATATCACATCTGACTTCAATTTTGGTATGCATAAGCTAAGTATAGGATGTATAACATATTTATGGGTCCTTGAGAAAGATTAAGGGTTATAGTGATTTTACGATTTTAAGTTTATTGTAATAAATGTTACCCCTACCCCTAATTCTGAACTGAGAAGAGACCTCTGAATCTGAAGAATATTACCTCAAATTCTAACACAAAATGGTTGTAATTAATCAGACTTTTATTCTATAACTGATATTTTTCACAAAGTTTTATTGGATTGAAGACTTTTTAACATGGTGTATTCCTCTAAATGTAACCAACAATTTAACTTAATGTCTCCGAAGATCTTCTTCTTGAGCAGATTGCTCAGTTTTGGATTTCTCAAATTTATGACGTCAATTTATGGTAAAAAGTCACACTCACGATTTTGGGAGTTGTTATATTCAATCCATTCTAACTTTTTACCATATTTACCAAATTCTTTGGAACTTTCTCCATTGGGTCAAAGTATTCATACATTACACCCCTGAAAGTTTGGTATGATAATAACAAAAAATAAAAAAGATTGGTAAAGGACCTTGCACCTTCTTTTTCTTTACAGAGGGTATATTATTGTGTCACTTTTGTTCCCATAATGAAATGGATTTCACATTTAACATAAAAAACAAATCAATCACAAAATACATGAAACAAAATTTATAACATGAAATAAACACAGAACAAGTAATAATAATGAAAAACAAGTACAAGTAATAATATTGATGGTATATATATATAATACAAGGGCAATGATGACACATATTCAATCCTGTTTTAGAGTGTTTAATTATATTGCTGAGAGAAGGTAACACATAATGCATGCTTATTAACATTATCACTTTGTTTTTTGCTTAAGAGCACTGAAATTATGTGTAGTGCCACTTTGATTTGAAGACCTTGTGGAGATGAGGTATGTTGGTTGAGGGCGGAGGGTAACATGTCCTTGAATCAAGATCATGATCTAGCTCTATATATACAGTTATATCCTGATATTATTGTTTGTAGAAGAAGCCAGTAGTGCAGTTGAAGGTGGCGTCTGCGTTAAACAGAATTATGGTCCTCTGTGATAACACTCTCACTATGCTGAACATGTTTGACTTAGAGGTATGTTCTCATCATGATAATACATGACAGTCCTCTGTGATAACACTCTCACTATGCTGAACATGTTTGACTTAGAGGTATGTTCTCATCATGATAATACATGACAGTCCTCTGTGATAACACTCTCACTATGCTGAACATGTTTGACTTAGAGGTATGTTCTCATCATGATAATACATGACAGTCTTCTGTGATAACACTCTCACTATGCTGAACATGTTTGACTTAGAGGTATGTTCTCATAATGATAATACATGACAGTCCTCTGTGATAACACTCTCACTATGCTGAACATGTTTGACTTAGAGGTATGATCTCATCATGATAATACATGACAGTCCTCTGTGATAACACTCTCACTATGCTGAACATGTTTGACTTAGAGGTATGTTCTCACCATGATAATACATGACAGTCCTCTGTGATAACACTCTCACTATGCTGAACATGTTTGACTTAGAGGTATGATCTCATCATGATAATACATGACAGTCCTCTGTGATAACACTCTCACTATGCTGAACATGTTTGACTTAGAGGTATGTTCTCATCATGATAATACATGACAGTCCTCTGTGATAACACTCTCACTATGCTGAACATGTTTGATTTAGAGGTATGTTCTCATCATGATAATACATGACAGTCCTCTGTGATAACACTCTCACTATGCTGAACATGTTTGACTTAGAGGTATGTTCTCACCATGATAATACATGACAGTCCTCTGTGATAACACTCTCACTATGCTGAACATGTTTGACTTAGAGGTATGTTCTCATCATGATAATACATGACAGTCCTCTGTGATAACACTCTCACTATGCTGAACATGTTTGACTTAGAGGTATGTTCTCACCATGATAATACATGACAATCCTCTGTGATAACACTCTCACTATGCTGAACATGTTTGACTTAGAGGTATGTTCTCATCATGATAATACATGACAGTCCTCTGTGATAACACTCTCACTATGCTGAACATGTTTGACTTAGAGGTATGTTCTCATGGCTTTGTATAAAAAACCTCCTACCCACGTACCCTCGTACCCACGTACGTGGGTCCTGACCCAGTCTTTAAAGAGTTAAATTTTTAAATGTTTAAAGATGTTAATTTAAGAACAAAAAAGGCTCCAAAACTTAATGAAATATGCAGTTTGGATGTTCATTTATGTCTGTGGATTATATTTTATACCACAAACACTTTATAAATACCTGAAATTTGCAATAAAAGTGCCCAAAAATTGTTGTTTCGAAATTCCCCATTTTTCCTGTATCGCGCTAGTCACGTGACCATTACGCGTAGCAGGCAATGTACAGATATTACAGTACATATAATATGTTCAATATGGCAAACATCAGCGATTCTGATTCCCGGGTTCTGGGAAATGGCTATATAAATCGGCGAGAGGGTGTAATTTGAATGAATTCAATTTAAGGAGGGGAAATGTGTGCAAGTATGGCAGAAAGAGAGCAGATATGTGGACTTTAGACAAGAACTATGACGGAGAATCAACTCAAAATGTGAGTTCTGGAATGAAGACTTGCAGTAAATTGGCCATTGAAAATTGCAAAATCAGATCGTCAAATTAATCGCTTCGTTTTTAAACCTACGCTTCATATCTTCTTCCAAAACTTTAGGATTCGATAGAGATAAGTTATAACGTGTACAGGAAAAAATGGCAGATCCTACCTTAATTTAGAATCGCTGATTTCTCTGGACAAATTCCGAGAAGAAATTGTTCAACATCGCGATCACCTCAGACAACATGTCGCGTGCATGTCACTCTGAACTCACGTGATAAAATACGGCATCTTGATTGGTTACTACTCGTGTTGTCATGACGGGAAAAGCAGTAGTAAACACTGAATATGTTAATGAACTGCCATATATGGAACAATTGTCTTTCTGATTGGTTAACTTTAGACGCCTCCTAAATGAATATAGTAGTCGTAGTAAATGATTCATTGATAACTCTGAAAGTGGGCGTGACCAGCTTCATTTTGACACCAAATTCAAGATGTTTCAAATCAAAATGGCCTCGCAAGACGAGGTTGAAATATCAGCAATTTGATACTGATATGGTCTACGATAGATCAAAATTGCCTGCCCCGCGTCACATGTCATGTGAGCCTATATTTGTTGAAAAATGAAAGAGATAGTGACACTTAAGTTTATACCAATATTACAAACACATATCTATTTTTTTCATTATATATTTATTTCTTCATTATACATACATTTGTTTTATACTACATTGATTTATTTTTGCAAAACCTTTGCTATTAGATCTTTAAAACATTATTCAATCTCAGTTTATCCTGAATTATAGATGAATTTATGCATCCATATGCCTTTATTTATAGGTCTGACATGCCTCTAGTAAAATAAAATAAAGCCGGAATTGCATAAATGTTCATTATTTTTGAGCTATTTGATTTATGTTTTTGATATGTTGAAATGTTTTTTGTTGATCGGGCAGTCTTACCTGTATAACACATCAGTGCTGATTAGCAATCTCCTAGCCTTCGTTCAGTGCAATCCGTGCCTCCTGTTACCTTATGCAGATTGTAAATGTCCCGGGAAGTTTAGGCGGCTAATAACTACACGTGCATGACGCGTGAGATTCAAACTCAATAAAACGTGGATCTGCGCATCGATCTTTGTAACGTTATTTAGATTGTCATAGATATAATTACACTTCATTTATACAAAATTCTATATACATTATGGTAAATTAAAAGGTATAGGACTATTAAAAGTATGACTGACAAAAATACTAAATATATGCGCTTGGTCGAATTTGCGCCAAGCAATAGATTGGTTGTACACTGTAAGACTGCCCGATCAACAAAAAATCGCTTTGATATATCAAAAACAACACTCAAATAGCTCAAATGAACATTATGCAATGCCGGCTTTATTTTATGACGAGACAGATGTCCGATCTAGAAATAAAGGCATATGGGTACATAAATTCATCCATAATTAAGCATACATTGAGATGGAATAATGTTTAAAAAATGTTAAAGATTTAACTCTTTAAAGACTGGGTCAGGACCCACGTACGTGGGTACGAGGGTACGTGGGTAGGAGGTTTTTTATACAAAGCCTGTTCTCATCATGATAATACATGACATCTCATTTCTTCTCACCCCTGAAATAATGGTTTGAGCTTTATTATACTCTAACAATGCAAGAAGTGCACATTTTCATGCTCTTTCGTTGTTCCTGGGAAGGTAAGATGATTTGTAGAAATTTTGGATTCTTGCAAATGTGTGACTGTTGCAAGGCTACTCCTTGAAACTTTCAAAAATTAGCCTTCAACTTCACACCCTTCATGTAGCTTTGGGGATCCATTGCACCTCCAATTTATAGTTATGAAAAATGCGTTTATGTGTGATGTTAACTTTGACATGTTTCTTTAGTTAAGATATACAATTCATATACAAGGTAAACAGATTTTAAAAACATGTGTCTTTATCAAAAAATATGGCAGTCATTTTTTGTACTTTTGATTTAATTTAGCTTTGTCTTAATCGGGGTCCCACCTCAGAGCCGTAGGGAGAGGGGTTTGATGGTTCGTGCGAACCCACCCCAAATCTTGCCTCAAAAAATTCGAACCCACCTTTTACAGCAATTATGCGAACCCCCCAACTTTTGAGTTAATTTTTGCAGTATTTCAGTAATTTTTATAATTTTTTGAATATCTAAGATATTTGAGGTACATGTAAAGATTGAAATATGTGAGATGTATACTTAATCTTGAGTAAAAAAAGACTGAGAATACAGAAAAGATCTATTTTGAGATGGGTGACAAGAGGAAGCATACTTTCCGAGTAGAAACTATCTGATTGGAATACAACAGCAAAATGATCCCTAATTTATTATATAAATCAGAGAATTTTGAATATTGCCAAGTTCATTGATGCAATGCACGTGATGAATCAAAGTTCTGAACGCTAGAAAACTCATACTAAAAAGTTCTTACATTTTTATGCTGTAATTATACACTAAAGACGGAATGTACTAAAAACCCTTCGACCTACGACCCTATGACTTACTAGGTGTCAAGAATTTTTGGAATATATTTTATTGAAAAACCCTTCGACCTCTGATTTCCCAGTCCAGTTTACTATTCGATTATGTATAGTTCCAACTTGAGCTCCCTGTGCACGCAAATACGCATTTTACCTGGTAATTGTCAAGCAAAAATGTTTCAGTAGAAAAATTTCTAAAAAAGTTCGTCTACACAGCAAAAATACGAACGCCGAAAACAAAACGTACGCATTTCGTTCGGACTTTTCACGCGAATTATGTATATGTCACGCATTGCGTTCGAAATTTTTCGTCTTATTTTACTTTTTTACTAAAACTTGAAAAGTAGTTGAACGATTTTGAGATCAAAAGTTTGATGGGATTTGCTCCACCTCGCGTTGCTGTTATCTAGTTCTGAAATGTTTCATATCGGAGTGGCTCCAGGACCGACAATTTTGTCGGTACTGAAGACTGTCCAGGGGTATTTGCTGGGGTACCGACAATTGTCAGCACTCTATCGTCACCTAGTAGTGCCAGATAGAGAACCGACAATTGTCGGTACGCAAGTAGCTGCTACGTGTTTTTGCTAGAGAGCCGACAATTTCATTAATAAATCCACTACTTTTACTTTTCGAAAAAACCTCATCACTGGTAGCTTAGTGGTTAGGGAGCACGACTCGAACACACTCGGTCCCGAGTTCGAATCCCGGCAGGACCTACTTTTTTCTTTTGAGGGGGGGCATAGTGCTTCTTTTGCAGTATGGAATCGTACAGGCATTAACTTGTAGTGAGCCATAATTTATTTCAACAAAAATTGAAGCTTACCCCCATAGTGTTATATATCAAAATGCACCTGTCCATATAGGGGTTCGATTGACCTACATCAAATTATAGGGAGTCAGGTTACTTTTTGAGATATCAGCGTCCGTTTATTGTAACTTGCGTTTGCTACCATTTCCTCAATTCTGATATGACGGGCAAACGCGTAGTAAACATGCTCACGTTCGGAACTATTTTCACCTACATCGCTATTTTCGTAATTCAAATGAAAGTTGAACTCCTCTTTATTTTGATACCAAATAGTGGCATACTAGGTACCCTAGAAGCCAACTATGGGTTATTTAGAATGATACCACAGGTTTTTAAATGGACTATATAGAGGTCATACCTTTTGGCAGATGGATATGGAACCTCATACCATAAGCTTCAAATAAAAAACATTCTAGCTATTTTCTTCTATCTAATGGGTAGCAAACGCCCCTTTCTACGCCTGATCGGCTCAGGAGAAATATCCTGTCTGTTTAGAATATATATAGCCATTTACTCTGCATTAATAGCTCTCTAACGTTCCTGGATCCGCCACTGTAGAGTACCGACAATTGTCGGTACTCTAGCCTTAGAACCTCGTATGCTCGTATGCTTTGGATTTTCGGATTAAATACCACTTATACAGTATCTGAAATATCCCCCCGCGCATTGCGCATGCGCCAGAAAATTCGAAAATCAATATTTGTCGGTCCTCTAGCGTGTAAACACAGCATATCTCCCGTACAGACAATTTATTTGTCGGTCCTCTAACGTGCCACTACATTAGAGTCTAGAGCTATGGCGGATCCGGGGGGGGGGGGGGGCCCATGGGGCCCGGGCCCCCCCCTAAGGTTGGCCCAGAAAAAAAAGTTGGGCCCAAAAAAATTTTAGGCAAAAAGGCCTTAAGGCCCCAAAAAGTGGGCCTTTTGGTCATTAGTGGGCCTTCTAAGGCCTTATTTTTTTAATTTTAGGCCAAATTTTGAAGAAAATGGGCCTCAAATTTTCAAAATTTGGGCCCACTTTTCAGTTTTAGGGGCCCAAAATTTTTTTCCGCGCAAGTGCGTAAGGTTTTTCTCTGGCCTCAAATTTGGGCCCCCCCCTTGTTGGTTCCTGGATCCGCCACTGTAGAGTACCGACAATTGTCGGTACTCTAGCCTTAGAACCTCGTATGCTTTGGATTTTGTAGGATGCAAAACAAAGAATCTACTTATTTAGTTGGCATTAGATTCTTAACTATACAAATCCAAATTGAATCAAAGTTGATAAAATCAAAAGACGGTTCTCTTTAAACTATATAAAAAATTTGACCTCCTGAAATATGCACGATGCGCCACTGTTACAATGTGATGGGAAAAGCACAAATATTTTTACTGAGGAGGTAAGAAACGTTCACATTCGAATGTGCTTGAATACATTAAACCTGCACATCGCTCCAAAACTCAATATGTTGACATATATTGTTTTTACATTTTCAAGCTCTAAAAAATTATCTGCGTAATGTCAAAGAACAATCATTTAGTTAAAAAAATAAAAAGGCGAATGCGGGATTCGAACCCGGGCCTCCCGCGTGCTAAGCGAGCATTCTTCCGCTAGACCACCGTGATTTTATGAATTAAACGCTACTCATTTTGAATGCTATGATTCGGAAGTGACGTCACGTTCTTCATTTAGAAACCTTTCCAAAATCATATCGCCGGCTCCGATCAAAGTCCAGCTTTAAATATCTTTAACTCTCTTGGGACAGATTCTTAAGTTCTATACACAAAGTAATATTTCCAGCAACTTCATATGGACTGAAGTAGAAGGTCGAAGGGTTTTTATAAAAATATATTTCAAAAATTCTTGACACGCTGTAAGTCGTAGGTCGCAGGGTCGAAGGGTCGAAGGGTTTTTAGTACATTCCACTAAAGACAGCAAGTATAAATATCACTCACAATATAAATAAATAATATTTACTGTGGAAACTGGGTGAAAAAATGAGTGAATTGAATATGAAGCACAATATTTCCATCATAGGACACAAATGGCTACATTTTGGAAATACGTACAATCAAATTATAAAATTTGGCAGTGTTTGATTCAAGGAAGCAAACATTTATTTTTCTGACCTATCCAGAAAGTGGTTAAAACGTAAAATAAAAAGGGATTTAAACAGGCATTTGCTGAATTTTTGCCCTTTACCTTATTAGACGAGTAGGAATTCAGATATAAATGAGAGTTTAATATTTTTTTTGACCCCCACCGAAATTTTGGTATCATTGGAAAGCCCCAATACCATACTTTAGGAATTCAAGAAAAAATAAAATTTTCACTCGGGCCGTTGCTATGGAAACGGCGTTATAAATAACAACCATTTTTAACAAGCATTATTAATGAAAAACATGTATTTGCATGTATCTTTTTTATTAATCATCAGATAATTATGATATGGGTATCAAAGGAAAGCTTATGATGCCACCTTTATAATGAGGTATGAAGAATGTAAACTAGCTCGTTAACATAGCAATTGTGACGTCATAACTGACAATTTTCAAAATATGTTAATGTAAAAATTGGTTATGTACCTATATAAAGGTCCCATTATTTAAAATCATGATGTATTTTCCCCACTTTTCATATCAATTTGAAAGAGTATGATAGAAGCTTTAAAATGATGTATGCAATGTGCCATTTCGGTCCAACATATTTTTTATGAGACCAAATGGTGTAACATGCACAAACAAAAATTGTTTTGAAACTCATCCTTTTTGAAAGAAATATCAACAAAAAAGAAGGTTCGAGGTATGTTTTATCTTGAGGTATCATTTTCATTTTTCGTCAGATGATTAAATGTTTGGTATCAAATAAAAGGTAATGCTTTTACCTATTTGATAAAGTATGATTTATACAAAATAGCCCACAAGCGTTTTAATCATGGCGTCATAACTGACATAATTGCCACAAAAAGTCAAAGTAATCACATCCATGTGTTTAGTTAAATAAAATTATCATTTTCTGTCGGATCTTAATGTTTATTTAAAGTACCACATTTCTTTTTGTAAACATATTTAAAAAATATCTAGCAGATAACTGCATGTATATTCATTGTAAATTGTAATTTAATAATAGCTTTTAGTCATTATTCGTGCATTTAGCTCTTTAATAATCAAGTTCAAACATTGACCCTAAAACTGACAGAAGGTTTTTTCCAAAATAACTTTTGGCAAGAAACATTATACCATTTTCAATAGCCATAGATAAAAGACATATCTATTATTTAGTACAAAAGACAAGTAAATGGAGGGGGATCAGTAATTACAGGGTGTCCAAAAAAAAACAGGACCGTAAGAAAGTTGAATAACTCCATCAATTTTGCATATTTTGCCTTGAAATTTCAGAATTATTTAGTTCATTCTTTGTGAATTTTGTTGTGAAAGTTTGATTATAATCTACCAATTGAGTCAAAAACTACAGCTCCTTACAAAACATGCCCCAAATGTGCAAATCTCATCTTTATGCACAATTTAATCCGGCGAACAAAGCTGTTGATGATCCTCCTTCACACATTTCTTTCTGAATGGACAAGTTTGTTCCAAGAACAATTGCTACTGGGGCTTACATCCTCCTGATGAAGTGTTACAGCATCCATTGCATTCTGAACAATGCACTCCCTGGGTGGCAATGAGGAAACATGGAATCATTAGTCCCTTTTGGATCGAAGGTGACTGGGGACTTGCTATCACCATGAACAAGGACCATTAAGGTCTCACCAAGTTTTGGAGGTCACTAAGCACCAGAAGGGACATCTAAGGAGATAATTAAGCAGTGGTTTCAACAAGCCAATACCACCCCAACACAGCAAATGATATGCTGAAATGGTTTAGGCAATGCTTTGGTGGTCAGCTCATCAGTTGCAGAACGCAAACCATATGGGCAGCTCATTCGCCTGATCTAAATCCCCCAAATTTTTATCTTTGAGGATTTCTCAAAGCCAATGTGTATACTGACAGGCCCCTAACACTCTTAAGAGGGCAATAACTACCCCAATATTTACCATCCACATTAATGTGTATAGGTGAGGGTCATTAACAGCTTTGTTCGCAGGGTTCGTTTGTGCATAGAGAGGAGAAGTGCCCACTTTGAGCATGTTTTGTAAAGGACTGTAGTTTTTGACAGAATAAACAGATTATCATCAAACTTTCAGAACAAAATTCACATTGAATGAACTTAATAATTCTCAAATTTCAAGGCAAAATATGCAAAATTGACGGAGTTATTCAACTTTCTTACGGTCCTGTTTTTTTTTGGACACCCTGTATTTACAAGGAGGGATTTGATATGGGGAATATCGCAAGGATGATATCTCTTCCGAGGTCAAGAGTAACATATACCACAAAAATCACCTGATGGATGTAAAAACAATAAACAATTTTGGAAATATTGAGAATATATGCATAACATGGATATAACTGTTAAAACATGAAAAATGATGACTAGGAATAACACCTGAAGTCCTTTTATAAATCAATTGGTAACTGTTATCACTTCTCCTTTCCCTTGAGAGTACATACTCAACAATGAATTGGATTTGGATTACGATTTTTCCCGGGGACAATACGATTTTTTCATGTAATACGATTCAATACGATTTTTATTCCTTCATATTTCCCTGGGAAAACAGTAATAAATTGGAATAAAATCCCGAAACGAAAAAAAACAAAATACTATTAATACGGGATTTTATTCCAATTTTAACTACTGTTTTCCCAGGGAAATATGAAGGAATAAAAATTGTATTGAATCGTATTACATGAAAAAATCGTATTGTCCCCGGGAAAAAATCGTATTGGAGCGTATTGCACGAAAAAACGTATTTTCCCCGAGAAAATCGTATTGGAACTAATTATTAACCTATTTTTGGTTTCCCGGTTATTTTTAAGCTAACATGTTTATCATGGAATAAATCAGTTATTTCTGGTCAGGATTGAATATGTGTTTTATTCCTCGGAAAATATAATATTGCGCTCCCATGGTCAATATCATATTGTCCCTCGGAATAAAACCCATATTCAATCCCTGTATATTTGGCTGACAGGATTCAATACGGGATCTGATAGGGGATTTTGGCTGATCTGATACAGGATTTTTTGAATATCAATTCTATTCCCTGTTTATTTCCCAGGGAAAACATGTTATAATGGAATAAATATAGGTTATTTACTGGGAGGGATTGAATATGGGTTTTATTCCGAGGGACAATATGATATTGACCGAAGGGTAATATGATATTGACCGAGGGAGCGCAGCGACCGAGTGTCAATATCATATTTCCCAAGGTCAATATCATATTTTCCGAGGAATAAAACCCATATTCAATCCCGACCAGAAATAACCTATTTATTCCATATAACATTCCTCCTTAAAATGTTACATTTGGATAATGCTTTTATCAATTAGTCAAGGTTAAAAATAACCGGGAAAACCAAAAATAGGTTAATACGTTCCAATACGATTTTTGTCCCGGGGACAATACGATTTTTCCATGTAATACGCTCCAATACGATTTTTTTCCCGGGGACAATACGATTTTTTCATGTAATACGATTCAATACGATTTTTATTCCTTCATATTTCCCTGGGAAAACAGTAGTATTATGGAATAAATAGAGGTTATTCAATGGAAGGGATGGAATATGAATTCTATTCCGTGGGAAAATATGATATTGACCAAGGAAAATATAATATTGTCCGAGGGCGATAGCCTGAGTGTCAATATGATATTTTCCAAGGCCCTTATCATATTTTCTCAAGGAAAAATGGAATAAAGTCAGGTCACCCAATCAATGATAACCAAGAGCCACAGCTGCCAAGGTCCTTATAATATCAAATACTTAGATATTGACCTTTGACCTTGAGAAAACATTGACCCATTTACATTTACCTTGACCTCAGGTCACCTAATCATGGGTCGCCAAGGGTCACAACAGCCCCCAGGGTCTTTAAAGTACAAATACCTAGATATTGACGGAATGACCTTGACCACAGGACACCTAATATTGGGTCGCCAATGGTCATAGCACTTTAAAGGTAATTAAAACAAACGCCAGATACTTAGATATTCACTTTTGACCTTGAGATGACCTTGATTCATAAACACTGACGTTGACCTCAGGTCACCTAATCAATGAATACCTAGATATTAACCTTTGGCCTATGAATGACATTGACCTCAGGTGACCTTACCTGTGGTCACCAAGGGTGACAGCACGTCCCAAGGAATGACATTGACCTCAGGCTACCTAATAATGGATCAACAAGAGCATTATAGTCCCCGGATGCATTAAAACGCCAAATACCAAGATATTGACCTTTGACCTTGGGATGACCTTGACCAATAAAGTTGACCTTGACCTCAGGTTACTTAATTACTTCAAGGGTCACAGCATAGACCAGGGGTCTTAAAAAGGCAAATTCCTAGATATTGACCTTTGACCCTTAGACGATCCTGACCTTGCATGACCACCGACCCAATTAGTATGATGACAAAGTATGATGGCCCAAGATCTAACTGTCTTGGTGGAGATGTCTGGACAGCTAGACAGACCACTGTGCTATATAGTAAGAAGATAATGTTGACAATGTCTCAGTTGTTAGAAGACCAATTTCATTCTTGTTAGTCAGTTTGGATTACGATGAGAAAACGCACGTAACATTGCATTAAACAGGCAATGCGCTTATTTTTTAAGGAAAAGGGACAAACTATTATTTGAGACATGTCACTCACACAGTCAATCAAATATGATAAAAGCTTTAATTTGGGTCAATACTGAAGTGAAAAAAAAATTACTTGCATAGAAAACAGCATTTGAAGTTCAGAGACCAAAAGAAGTGAATTACCACTTTTCACAAAGTGTATGTTTTTAAATAACTCTTGGACTAAAAGATGGTGTATGGTTGAAAATCCTTTCAAAAATGAATGGACAATTAATGCAAACAACAATGCCATCTTTCTATGGTATTGCTAAAAACTTGGCATCTATAAATTGATGGATCAAAAATATTTTTTCATGATCTAGTGTCAACTCTGATGTGGTCTGTTTGAGCTGTTTTTGGTGTCAAATAAAAGATCAGGTACTTATTAATCCATTGGAAATACTATGAAGAACAAAAGTGAGACTTCATTTACGCACTTTGCCCCTTTAAGTTCATTAATATGAAACAATAAGAAAAACACACTAACATTGTCGGTATTCACGACGTAACGCAATGTTTGATTTCTCAGTTGTTAAACGTCAACTGGTAAAAAACTACAGTTGAATTTGTTTATCATAAACCTGATTGGCTCCCTGGTTCAAGACGCTTGTGGGCGATAATTCGACAATAATATACCCAAAAGTTATTCTCAAGATATATCCATGGTATCTCGTATGTGAGATATTATATGAGCAATAACACAAGGACATCGTTGATCGTCTGGGGGAGAAACCTGTGGCATAATGCATCTTTAAGGGTATAACAAAATATAGACAAATCTTTGTTTCTTTTAAAGGTGCAACAATTAGTGCAATTCAACGATCATGAACCAGTGTCAAAATATGTTCAAGTTTGGATATTTCATCAAGACTAATATATATTTTTAATTTCTCCCAAGAAACCCCTGGATGAACATTATTTCAGCTGATATTCCTCTTGAAACGTGATGGATCTTAAAAATCTATAAGTGGGACTCCCATTATAGAAGCTTTGAACTGAGTTTACACTTCTTAATGCTGACAATGAAGATTTTAAGCCAAATGTTGCCCTGATAGCTCAGAAAAAGTAAAAATGTTGAATTTTTTCTCTACAGACCTTTTTGCCCCTTTAATTAACGGTAGATTTATGTATTTTGATCATTACATCGAATATGATGATGTTAAAATGCAATCAAGTAATGCAGTAATTATAATCAAAGTAATAAACTCTCTGTATCAGCATATATTTGTGCAATATTTAAAAAATGTAGTAATCGGGTCATTCATGAAAGCATTTTCTGAATCAACTTCTTATTTCTTGACTTTGATAATCAATTTTAGGAAATTGGTATAGGCCCCCATCCCCACCCCAAACATATATGATTTTTGCAAGAAATTATTCCTATATCCAGAAGAGCAGTTACATGAAAAATCAGACAAAACTAATGCTTACTTCAAAAATAAGACTTGGAACTTTAGAGTTAAAGGCCATATTTGATGGAATGTCACTCTCGTTTAAATAAACCATCGGATGAATATGAATGAATATGATATCAATATACGAATGATTATCATAAATCAATTACAATGAGTGGATAAAAATATGATATATCATTCCAAAATACCAAGGGATTAATTACAAAGTACCATTTTTATGGTATTCTTTTGTATCATACCATATAGTCAAAGCAGTATCAGGTATGTAACAGCAAATGATAAATCACATATTTGGGACCACGACTGATATTGGGATGATAAGCAGGATGATATGGGGTTGATATCCATATCATCCCATTAGTGCAAATTTATTATTGAGAAGAGTATTCTCAAAGGTAATGGAACAGCAACAGTGACTCCCAAAATGACTTCCAGTGTTATTTTTAGTTCTGTTCCAATATTATTTTTCATTGTTTGTTTTTTGGAAGATATTGCTTTTGACCATAGTAAAGTGTCATTATTCATCTATCAGGATGATATAATTATTCACCTGTCGGGGTTATATGAGTAATACCTCTTGGGTGATATGAATATCATCCTTGTGATATTCCCCATCTTAAATTCATACTTCATGCGTAAATAACTACTGACCCCCACCCCCTTCATCAATTTGTTTTTTGTACTAAAATGTGTCTTATGGCTATTGAAAAAATGGTGTGATATTTTTTCTTGCAAAATTGGGAAAACACACTTTTAACTCCATGTTAGGTAAATTTGAATTTAATTATAAAAGAGCTAAATACACGAATAATGACTGTCAATCACAGTTCACAATGTATTAAAGTTATGTACAAGATGTTTTTGATATATATTTTAAAAAGAAATGCATGACAACCATACAGATGGTACTTTAATCATTAAGATCCGATAGAAAGTAACAAGTCTAAACCTTTTAACATAAATGAGATAGATTTGACTTCTCTGACATTTTTGTGTCAATTATGTCAGTAATGACGTCACAATTGAAACGGTAATGAGCTATTTTGCATAAATTATACTTCATCAAAAAGGAAAAAGCATTACCTTTCATTTGATACCAAACATTAAATTATCTGACGAAAATGAAAGCGATAATCCAAGATAAAACATACCTTGAGCCTTCTTTTCGACATTTCTTTCAAAGGGGATCAGTTTCAAAACAATTTTTTGATTGTGCATGTTACCCTTTTGGAGCTCAATAAAGAAATTTATTAGACCGAAATGGCATATTTTATACATTATTTTGAAGCTGGTATCGTACTCTTTCAAATGAATATGAAAAACGGAAAAAATACATCGTAATTTTTAATAACGGGACCTTTATACAGGTACACAGCTAAGTTTTATGTTCAAATCTTTTAAATTTTGTCAGTTATGACGTCACAATGGTAATGTTAATGAGCTAATTTGCATAATTCATACCTCATTGTAAAGATGCCATCATGAACTTTCATTTGATACCCATATTATAAATATCTGATAGAAAATAAAAAAGATATCTGGGAATACATATTTTATCGTATTAACACTCGTTAAAAGCAGGAGTTATTTATAGCGTCCGTTTCCATGGTAACGGCCCGAGTCAAAATTCTGTTAAACCTCAAATTGGCAATGCATGATATCAGAGCTTTCCGATGGTACCAAAATTTCGCTGGGGGTCAGTAAAATATTAAACTCCCTTATTTGAAGGCTTTGGAGGATTTTCCTACTCGTCTATATATAAATGTTCCAAATGAACGAAATTGGTCAAAAACTGGGATATTTTACCTTTGCTTTTGCTTTTGCAATTGCTTGGCAAAGGTAAACTTCTAAATCCAGCAAACTGGCCAGTATCAATAAAATGGACCAAAGTTAAGCAAATTTGGCAAAATTTAAGCAAACTTGGCAGAGATTAGCTAATTTGGAAATTTTTCCCAAATTCACCGTTAGGTGGCTCCAAAAAAATGTTGCTTAAAATATTCGAACCCCCTCCTGTCAAATCCTGGCTACGCCACTGCACCTCCTTTACTTTTAATTCAGCATATGTCATGGAATAGGTTGGATTGTATGTAATTGGGTTTTACAAGTAAATTTTCTATTAATACAATACAAACCTATTCCATGACCATAGTATTAGTAATCTCCAAAATCGTGCTGGTAAAACATTCCTGGGAGTTAGCCCTAAAACCAGTAATGAAGCAGTCCGTGGGGACCTTGGATGGAGTCCCCTAATTGATAAACAAAGAGTGGAATGCGCTCGACAATACCTGAGGTTACATAACATGGACAATAATAGATTGAATCATAAGGTACATAGATGGTCATTAAAAAACAAAAGAAGTTGGGACTATCACACTAAAGCTATGCTGACTAAGAATGGCATTTTTATTGATCATAATATTTTCTTGCATATAAAATCAACTGTAAAACGTTTACAGGACAGTTTCAATGCAAAAGACCCCTTCTTAAAAAACATTTGGGATGATACAAATAATTTACAGAATGGCAATAAGCTTCGAACATACAGATTGTTTAAATATGGAGTAGTTAATGAACCATATGTGTCTGAATACATTCCAAGGCATCACAGAACCATTCTTGCTAGACTGAGAACAGGTAGCCTAGCCTCCCACTTCACATTGAGACAGGTCGTTGGTCAAATACAGCACTAAATGATCGTACATGTAAATTATGTGATGGTAACTTTGTTGAAGATGAAATTCATTTTGCTGTCCAATGTAAACATTATTCCAACTTGAGAACACATTTTTATAGAACTGTAACTGATATTTTAACACCACATATAAGAACAAACACTGACAATGAGTTACTTTTATTTATAAGCCTAATGCATTCAAGATCAATTCAGAGACAGTGGGCTGCTCTGTTGTACAAAATGTTCATGAAAAGGCAATTTGACCTGGAACGGTTGACTGCAGTATAATAATTTGCCATATTATTCCTATGTATTGTATTTATTGCAGTGAGGGCCTAACCTCCACACCATTTTGTAGTCAAGAATCTAGTCATTATCTCACAAGATGTAAATCATTTATCATCACTTATAGATGGAATTATTAATATTTATCAATCTATGCATTAACGTAGATGAATTGTAGTTTTATTGTTGAATGTCATATCTATACACTGTTATTATTGACCTTTAAAGTCCAGTGTCTCATAAGCCGACATCGGCTGGTGGTTTTTAGAATATGTATTTATTTGTACCAAATGTAAACCAGTGACACTATAATAAACTATTTTAATAAATAAATAAATAAATAAACTATAGTACCATAGTCACTGGTGATCCGCTCGATTACGCTGGTTACCAAAACGAATCGTTTTGGTAACAAGATGGCTGTTGTTCCGGCTGAAGAAATCGGTAAGAATTTTCGTTTTCCTTGATATCTCGAGATACAGCACGAATCATCCAGATCTTTTCGGCCAAAATATGGATAAGCAATCTATCTTTCTGGACAACCAAGTGATTTTAATCGAAATAGTTTGTAGGATGACAGGAATGCCCATTTAATCCCTCGCTTTGGTTACAGAAACGAATTGATGATAATACAACAACGGTCACGCATTTGAACACACTTGTTACCGAAACGGTTATGCTTAGCTATTGATAATCAAACAAAGAAATGTAGGCTATATGTGTATATATTTTGACCTACTTTTGAGATATCGTGTCCGGAAAATAGGTCAAACCAAAAAATTCTCCACATTTAACATATGAATTATGAAATAAAGGGTAGAATTTTCTCAGAAATCAGAATCTGCAAACCAAATAGCAATCCGGTTCGGGAGTTATGGCATTTTGAAATCGCAAAAAATCAATATGATGATATCCTCATGTTAAGTCAATGGTGCCAATTTGAATTGAAAAAATACCAGCTTCTTGCTCAGCTACTCCACAGCCAACTTAATGAAAGCCTTCAATAGAATCGGACCTCAAAATATACTTTTCTTCAAAATCTGAACACTAAAAGGCCTAGGTCAAAATTTAGGTCAAATTCATAGTTTTTCCTTATTTTTAGGATTCTGGCACTGCAGTGCACTTTAATAATATTCTTCGAAATTTGGTATACAGATAGCAAAGAGTATGTTTAAAGCGTTAGCCTTTTGCCGTCAGAGAGTATTTTGAACTGATTTTGAGATATTTTATCAGGAAAGTAGGTCAAAACAAAAAGTTCTCCAAATATAACGTGTGAGTTATGAAATAAAGGTAGAAATTTCTCAGGAATCCGAATTTGGAAACCAAATTTTGATTGGCCTGTCCAGTCTGTCTGTCTGGCCTGTCTATACACTTTTCTTTGAGATAATGAATGGATTTAAAAGATTTACCAGTCTTCGTGGTCGGAAAGTAGTCACAATCCGAGATATGACCGTGTGAAATTGTTTGCGGTAACGTACGTGCTCCTTACTAATTACACGATTTTTTGGGATATAGTGTTCGTTCGGCTTTGCTCGGTGGAGTTTCCGATTTTCTAAATGACTTACACCCCAGTCACATTTGTCGTACGGAGGGCGTGCGTCGACCGCAGATCAATTAAATCAGTGTATTTCTGCGGCGAGCGTAGGAAAACTACGCTCGCCTTGCGGCCTCCTAACGGCGTATACAGTTTTTTACAGGCCGCAGGGTTGCCGTAAATTATAACTCGGAGTTATAATATTTGTTCATTTCTGAGGTCCCCGTAGAAATCAACTGGCTCAACAAGATTGAATCATTATTTGTCAATGTTTCACGATCACTTTTCATTTGATATTACATCCTAGCACTATGAATAACATTTATAAATTGTCCTGATGTAAATAAAATGAAAAAAGTATCATTCATCAACAGAAATTTAAAATTCACCGTGCGGCTGCCGTGGGAAATGTGAAGTTGCAAAAGTATGAGAGCGCAGAAATTCTACGGCGAGCGTAGAAAAGCTACTGGCCGCAGAAATGATAGACCGCACGGCGGCCATGGGAAATGTGACTGGGGTGTCAGTAACTTGCTCTCCCTGCAGTTTCTCAGTGTTTATGTCTTGTACTTTCTCCTGGACATCATCTAAGAATAAAAAAGAAGAAGTAGTTGTGTACGTTCTTGAATAAAGTGCTGAATGGAACATTACACAGGGCAAGGAATGTATAAATTGTATCGCATGTAATGCCGCTGTTAATTGAAGCAACCCATGAATCACAGGTCCCCATCTGGATATTTGCAAGTGCACAGAGTATCAGCAGAACAAAATTACTTTCTGATGAACCTAGCTTCGATTGATTTAGCCAAACGAATTGATAAATAACACAATTTTAAACAACTACAAGAAACTATGGAGAAATTGAACAGAAAAAAATGATTTTCTTAGTGTGCCTAATATTAACATTTGATTTATGTAACATTTCGAAAATGAGTCAGACGCGCAGTCTATTTGGGTGGGATGGGTAGGTGACCGTCGGCCCCCACAAAACAATCATTTAAAATCAGACAAAATGCCGGGACAGTTTCTACAGTAACCTAATGTATGCCAAGTGATTTTGGGCCAACGTATTAAATTCAAACACACGGGGAGCAAACAATGTCATGGTAGTTATTGATCTTTTCAAAGATTCCAATCAAGGGCACAGTCAGTCAACAACTCGTTAAATAGAAATATAAGTTATCGTTTATGTAGCTGTATCTGTCCGTTGTCGTATTATCATCAATTTTCAATCAATTCGTTAATGTAACCAAAGCGAGGAATTATTTTGGCGTTCCTGCCATCCTACAGACTATTTCGAGCAAAATCACTTGGTTGTCCAGAAAGATATATTGCTTACCCATATTTTGGCCGAAAAGATATGGATGATTCATGCTGTGTCTCGAGATATCAAGGAAAACGAAAATTCTTACCGTTTTCTTCAGCCGGAACGGCAGCCATTTTGTTACCAAAACGATTCGTTTTGGTAACCAGCGTAATCGAGCGGATCACCAGTGATAGTATTTTTAAGTTTTACTGCTTACAATTATGAAGATATAGCATATAAAGGGGTGTTAGGTCAGTTGACCTAGAGGGATTCAGGTTATCTTGTTGTTTTTGGACTTGCCCATTTTTCCAAATTAGGGGTATTAGCATATGTCATGGAATAGGTTTGTATTGTAATTAATAGAAAATTTACTTGTAAAATTTCTAAATTTCCTATATTTTCAGCCCATAGTAACAGGTGCCAAAGTGAAGGGAGTGACAGCATTTTGTCTTAACCAGAACCCTATCAGCAACAATCCATTTAGTGTAGAAGTAAGAATCTATGAAATATCAATATTGCAATGGCAAAAATTCCCGAACAAAATTTAGTTAGTTAAAGGGTGACTACAATATTTCTGTACAAAAACAAAATGATAGTTGATTTTTGGAAAATAAGGTTTTAGTCTGTTAATCTCCGTGGAGTTGCTGTTTTCTCGTTGACATATTGTATAATTTTAGATCTGTGTTGCCCTCAGGAAGAAACTGTTGCAAATATATACAGTAACTGAAGATAGGTTGAACCATGTGAAAGATGTAGCTACTCAAGATCCTCCAGTTACCATGGTGAGTGAATTGTGGAGAAGCCCCATTTAGTATGATGTTTTCTTGAGAATCACCATGTGAGCCCATTGTATGGTGCTAATTTTCCCTGTTTCTTATCTGAGCTATACATCTCCTTTCCTATTCACTTTTGCTGGAAAAATGTGAAGACAATTTTGAATGAGCTTGGTCGCTTAGATAATGTGCATACTTTATTATCCCAACGAACGAAGTTCGGTAGGGATATAGTGAAGCCCTCCGTCCGTCCGTCCGTCAGTCCGTCCGTCCGTCCGTCCATCTGTCCGTCCGGAAGATAACTCAAATATTAGTTGACGGATTTTCTTAATATTTGGTGGAAAGATGTATATTGATGAATAGTTTTACGCAAAAAAAAATTTTTTCAAGATGGCCGCCGCTTTAAAAATGATGGGACTTTTTTGCAAAAATCATAAATTTTTCATTCTAAACCAAAGTAATTAATATTATTGTTTGAAATTTTGGTAGTATATTTGCAACATCTATCTATTTCACATATATTCCTTGTTTTTCATCCTGACCCCCAGGGGCCGTGTATGGGGGGTCAGGAAAACAGAAATTTTCGCTAATTTTTAGATCTTTCTGAAGTATAGCTTTATTATACTCAAATGAAAGGCAATTAAGAGAAGATTGCAAATATTGTATCTTTTTTCTGATTCGAGCCTCGTAAAATTCAAAATGGCCGTCTAATGTACGATTTCGCAATAATTTTTCGATCCCTTCAAAGTATGGCTATATAATACTCAAATTGAAGGAATTTTGGAGTAGATCACAATTATGGCAATATTTTTCAGATTTGTACCTCAGAAAATTCAAAAATGGATTTTTTCAAGATGGCCGCCGCTTTAAAAATGGCGGGACTTTTTCGCAAAAATCATAAATTTTTCATTCTAAACCAAAGTAATTTAAATATTATTGTTTGAAATTTTGGTAGTATATTCGCAACATCTATCTATTCCACATATATTCAGTGTTTTTCATCCTGACCCCCAGGGGCCATGTATGGGGGGTCAGGAAAACAGAAATTTTCGCTAATTTTTAGATCTCTCTGAAGTATAGCTTTATTATACTCAAATCAAAGGCAATTAAGAGTAGATTGCAAATATTGTATCTTTTTTCTGATTCGAGCCTCGTAAAATTCAAAATGGCCATCTAATGTACGATTTCGCAATAATTTTTCGATCCCTTCAACGTATGGCTATATAATACTCAAATTGAAGGAATTTTGGAGTAGATCACAATTATGGTATTATTTTTCAGATTTGTACCTCAGAAAATTCAAAATGGCTGCTTTGCAGGAATTCGCAATTCTAAAATCTAAATTTTTCAATATTAACCAAAGTAATGAGTATAATTGATTGGAAGGAGTATAATTGATATTTTGTTCGTTGGGATTTGCTACTCCGCGGAGTTGCCATCATCTAGTTACATGCCTAGTAAGTGTGCTTCAAGGAGGTAAAAGTTGAAAGCTATATTGATTTTTCAGAAAGGTAATTTGAGGTAAATGATCATCTTGGACTCAGAAATTGCTCCCTGTTCATGAGAGCCCTATTTAATTCACTTTGTAACTAGACTAGATAGACATCTGTAATTATTTTTAATTACATCTTTATTCCAGAAACTTTTCCCTCCTGGTACATATAGTATATTTTAATTCTTAGGCAATTAGTGCCATTCTTTTGACCCTCATTTGCTCAACTAATGAGTGTATTGTATTTTCAGTCAATGGATGGTACATTTGTTTGTGCAGCATTAAGTACACAATACAGTATAGTGAACTATGATACAGCCAATAGCACTGATTTGTTCCCTTATGATTCTGAGGCAGTCAAACCATTTGTGCAGCGAATAAGCAAGGTGAGCAAATATATACCTTTTTGCTACTAGATTGTTTAAAGGGGCACTTTCTATTGGCAGGCATAATGAATGTACCCGTTGGTATTTTGCATTGGGAAATGTAATCATTAATTTTATGTCCTTACCATACCTCAATGAGTGGGGCCACATTGTCAGCCAAGGCATATGTGCCTATCTGTCTGACCATCCATCTGTACATCTGAGTGGTTTCTTACTCCTTCAGGTTCAACTTTAACGTTTAATGTAGCTGAAACATTAAAAAGCATTGATTTAAAACATATTCATGATATGATTCTTTTTCTTTAAGGAGGAATTTTTATTGAGTGGTCCTAGTGGACTTGGCATGTTTGTGACAACTGAAGGGGTCTCCCAAAGACCTCCACTGCAATGGAGTGAATCTGTGTCATCATACTGTTATGTCCATCCTTATATAGTAGCCCTTGACAGTGAATTCATAACTGTGCACAGGTAAACCCTGAGCTTTACTTCAAACTACTATGTTTACCATTAAACAATGGAAAATTTTAAATGTCATTTAAGGGATAACTAGTAACACCTTGCACTATTGCTTTGATGGTCCAATTTAAACTATCACGATGCAATTATGTAGTTTTAAAGGGAGTTTCTACTTCTTTAAGTCGGAAGAAAGACTATTAAACATTTTGAAATACTGGATGAATTTCATAAAATGTGAAGTCAATTGGTGTAATCACATTTTTAAGGCCTTTGGATTATAGCTGATAAACTTTATAATTAATGGAAGTATGGAATATGTGTACAACCAGCACAGAACATTTCAGATTTGAAATCAGGTGAATGGATGCTTCTAATGACTACACTTCAGAGAGAAAGTATGCATGGTGCAAAATTTTATGTGAGCATTTATGGTTATAATGTTTTTAAATGTTTTTTTCATTTAGCATATTGGACCAACAACAGAAACAGAGTATTCCATACCAAGGTGGCATATACCTTGATGAATATGAGGGTCGAGTCTTCATTGCATCACTAAAAGAAATATATGCGCTTGTACCAATTGCCTGGGAGAAGCAGGTAAATATTTACAGGTTTTCACAGAACTTTAAAGGCTGCTAAATATGAAATGGCTGTCATTTGTATTTGTATACTGTACATTGAAATCTCTGATAACTCCAATCCTACCAGTTCTACTACCATTTTAGGAATATTATGATAAATCTTGACACTCGGTTTTACCATTCCAGAAAACCCACTCATCAACATTTCTTCAGAGATAATTTCATATTTACCTTCTACTTTGTGGTGCAATTGAGTCACCGCCAAGAAGTGGTGAAATATTGTTATGGTCTCCGTTTTTTTGGTGGCGGCTGGCTATAAATATGACCTTCAATGACATTCTCAAGGTCAAAAAAAGATTTGACCTTCAATGACCTTCTCAAAGTCAAAAACCACAATCTGGACAGTGGACAGATTTGTTTTTTTTATGTACTGATGCCTAGAGATAAAGTGGCTCTGCTAAAAAAAAGTTTTCAAAATGGCCACCATTTGTCATTAAAAGTTTTTAATCTTTGATTTTCCAAATATCAGTAAATGGATTTGGTTCAAATTTTATATGCTGATGCCTAAGGACAAAGAAGCTCTGCTCAAGAAGAAAATTTCAAGATGGCAGCTGAATTTCAAAATAGCCACCATTTTTTGTAAAAGCCACAATCTGGACAGTGGACAGACTTGGTTCAAATTTTATATGCTGATACTTACCTAGGGACAAGGGAGCTCAAGATGGCTGCTTAATAAATTTATTTACATGTTTTTTTTGGTGGGATTTGCCACTCCGTGGAGTTGCTGATTTCTGGTTAAAGGGTGATGCATATCATTTTGCAAATCGAACACTCATTTGGTGTTGCTCACCATTTAATATAAAAGCTGCAATTGCAGAATAAAACTCTAGGGTTCATTGGTTGAAGTCACTGCGAAGATACATCAGCCTGTAGGAATAGTATAGTATAGAACATCACACATTTATTTAAGTGAGATTTTGTTGCCTTTTGTTGTCTTATGCTAGCTATAAGCTTTTAATAAAATAATTTCATGTTTTGTTGTAGGTTACTTCTCTATTGGCTGACAGAAGGGTCTCAGAAGCTCTTGCCTTAGCAAAGAATGCTAAGAAAGTTGGCTTAACAAGGGAACAGTTTCAGAGGGTAATTACTAGAAAGGTTAAGTTACACGTTCTAATGATGAAGTAAACATGATCAAATTGAACCCCATAGTTGAATCTAAGAATGAAGAAAACATGATCAAATTGAACCTTATAGTTGAACCCAATGATGAAGTAAACATGATCAAATTGAACCCCATAGTTGAATCTAAGAATGAAGAAAACATGATCAAATTGAACCTTATAGTTGAACCCAATGATGAAGTAAACATGATCAAATTGAACCCCATAGTTGAATCTAAGAATGAAGAAAACATGATCAAATTGAACCTTATAGTTGAACCCAATGATGAAGTAAACATGATCAATTTGAACCGTATAGTCGAACTTAAAGATGAAGGAAACATGATCAAAATGAACCTCATAGTTGTACCCAAGGATGAAGTAAACATGATCAAATTAAAAATTATAGTTGAACCCCAGGATGAAGTAAACATGATGAAATTGAACATTATAGTTGAACCCAAGGATGCAGTTAACATCATCAAATTGAACATTACAGTTTAACATGTGGTTTGAAGTTTACATGAGTGTCCATTTGTACCTTTACTTGAATACTTAAGATTTGTCTTGCTTATTTGTAGATGTATAGGCGTTTGCAGCAACAAGCTGGATTCATAGAATTTGCACAACAGCATTTTGATGAGTGTAGGGAGCTCTTTAAAACTGGAAGATTGGATGTCAGAGAGGTACACAAAGTTTGGCTGACACATTTAGCCTTTGTGGTTTTGTTACATGATCCATAAGCCGTCATTCAACTGAATCTCTCCTGCCCTAATTCAGTCATTCAACTGAATCTCTCTTGCCCCAATTCAGTCATTCAACCGAATCTCTCTTGCCCCAATTCAGTCATTCAACTGAATCTCTCTTGCCCCAATTCAGTCATTCAACTGAATCTCTCTTGCCCTAATTCAGTCATTCAACTGAATCTCTCTTGCCCCAATTCAGTCATTCAACTGAATCTCTCTTGCCCCAATTCAGTCATTCAACTGAATCTCTCTTGCCCCAATTCAGTCATTCAACTGAATCTCTCTTGCCCCAATTCAGTCATTCAACTGAATCTCTCTTGCCCCAATTCAGTCATTCAACTGAATCTCTCTTGCCTCAATTCAGTCATTCAACTGAATCTCTCCTGCCCTAATTCAGTCATTCAACTGAATCTCTCTTGCCCCAATTCAGTCATTCAACTGAATCTCTCTTGCCTCAATTCAGTCATTCAACTGAATCTCTACTGCCCTAATTCAGTCATTCAACTGAATCTCTCCTGTCATTCAACTGAATCTCTCCTGCCCCAATTCAGTCACAACAGGGCAACCACATGGCAAACCATTTCGGGAAAGACTTGTAGTCATGGATTGAGCTCCTTATGTAATAAATAAAGGCATTAACAATTTTTATCTATGTTAAGACAAATTGACCATACAAACCTAGCCATAGATACCAAAATCATTGTACTAACTGCCACATGGGCTTGAATATGACTACAAATATATTCATGTTTTGGCATTCTATAGGGTCAAGGTAATAGAATATGCTCTAGGGGTATATATCTTTTATTGACTCAATAACCATGTCATGTAAATGACATATCAGTCACAACAGTGTACAAAAAACTACAAACTACAACTACATATTACAAAACTACTTTACATAAGATTCACATGTCAGGGTATGATAACAGAATATCAGTGTGATGTATCAATAATACATGTGCTTTTAGTCAAATGCTAAAATCCTTGTCTGCAAACTTTAAGAAAAACTGCTTCACAGTTGCTTTTAAAACTTTAACATCTTGTTCAGCTCACTTCATTCTAGATCTGATTAGGTTTTGGACCTGCTAGCTCAGTCATGTCAGCCATTTTGAATGTCTTAAGAAAAGTTAGCGCGCGATAATACTTTGTATCATATTGAATGGTGTTTTTGAGTTTTCATACTTTAACTATTTAGTAGCTTTATAAATAATTTCAGATGTACTTTGTTGTAAAAGCCTACTTTATTGTTAACAGTAGTTATATGTGATAATTTTGTAAAAAGAAATCAGCAAAAACTCATAAGGACTTTTTTATTGTTGGCCATTTTGGATTTTTTGGTCCTAAAAACTTGTCTGTTAAGTCTTGTCTGCGCGTTTTCAGGTGAACCGTTTGGTGGATCAATTTCAAATTTTCAGGGATGATTCTTAGTACAAAAATCTAGATTTCATTAGTTTTTTGGCATTCTGGGTAAATGTCAAGGCAGCCATTTTGGATTTTCCGTCCTAAAATCTTGTCTGTAAAGTCTTGTCTACTCGTTTTCAGGTAAACTGTTTGGTAGATCAATTTCAAATTTTCAGGAATGATTCTTAGTATGAAAATCTAGAACTGATTAGTTTTTTTGCATTCTGGGTAAATGTCAAGACAGCCATTTTGGATTTTCCGTCTTAAAATCTTGCCTGTAAAGTCTTGTCTACGCTTTTTAGGTGAATGGTTTGATAGATCAATTTCAAATTTTCAGGGATGATTCTTTGTATGAAAATCTACATCTGATTAGTTTTTTTGCATTCTGGGTAAATGTCAAGTCAGCCATTTTGGATTTTCCATCCTGAAATCTTGTCTGTAAAGTCTTGTTTACATGTTTTCTGGTTAACTGTGTGACGGATCAATTTCAAATTTTCAGGGGTGGTTCTTCGTATGAAAATCTAGAAGTGACTAAATTTTGGGCATTCTGGGTAAATTTTAAGGTGGCCACTTTGGATTTTCCGTCCTCAAATTGTGTTGGTAAAGTCTTGTCTACTCATTTTCAGGATAACCATTTGACGGGATCACCACTTGGTGGGGACATTTTGTACACATTTGTGTTCTTGTATTTTGAGTACCGCCCAACTTCTATCTGTAATTTATGTGAACTCATCCTGAACCTAGTTAATGCATGTCTATACTTTTTATTATTTTGAATGTTTAAATATGATTCTTTGGTGAAAGTATTTTTGAATTTTATATAGGTCCTAAGTACAGGAAAAGTAAGAATATCCTGTTTCCATCGAAGTGCATAATTACTTTTTAATTTCTTTGTGATCATTTGAATGAATATATAATCCTCTTGAACATTTTGAGTCAACCAATGAGAAACTAAATCACATTGTTTTAATATATCAATAATTTTACTGGACCAAGTGCCAGAGTAACCTAAACCCTTCATTTCAAGGTCATACAAATATGATTTATTGAGCATATTTTCTTCAGGTAATTTCATTAAACACAGCCAATATTTTAACAAGTTCATTCGTTCATTAGAGGTATATATGATCCTTCAACTTGTTTAGTATTTAAGGAGTTTGGATGTACAGTAATTTAATGGTAGGATACGTTAATGTCGAACGTTCTAATTTAAACAAATTGTTCTACAGTCCATTTACTGTATATTATATGTTAATTCTTTTCAGCTGATCAGTCTTTACCCATTCCTCATGCCACAGAGATCTTCATTCACTCGTTCTGTCCCATCTCTTCATGATATTGCTGACGTGAGACAACTTGCACGCAATGATGCCACTACTATCAAAACATATAAGGAATTCTTGATGAGTTATCTTGAGGAGAATAAAGCTGATGCTGGAAAATCGAACAATTGTTGTATGGTAGGCTTTACAATAATGTCATTTCGGCCTTCGGCCCTGTGTCCAAAATTTCACTATATTGTCCGCATATATATTCCCGGTATTGCACATAACATCATTCAATATTTGTATAGTATTTTAGCCTTTATAGACTGTTGATTGATCCTTGTATTTCCAGGAGATAGACACAGCATTATTGAAACTATATGCAGAGCTAGATCCTTCTAAGCTGTTAATGTTTATTGGAAAGAGTGTCTGCAAACTGTCAGATTGTGTTGAGTTGCTAGAAAAACATGAGCGCTTCCATGCACTAGGACTTCTTTATCGCTACAATGGTCAACATGCAAATGCTCTACAAGTCTGGAAAAGGTAAATAAAGCAGCATTTCATGAAGACAACCCTCACAAATACATGCACATGGTCTTCTCTTATCATGCAAACATAAAACGGCCAGTTAAGTTTTATTAAATGTGTATCATTCCTTAATTTACACATTTCATTTATTGTAAAATAATATGGGGAAATGCATTTATATCAACTATTCTAATATGATATATGATGTCACAATAACTAGAAACATTTATTCACTGGTCTATAACACGACTGGAGAAAGTTTAGTTGAATTGCTAAATGAATAGGCACACAACATGGTAAAATATGATAGGTCTTCTAGGATTTCTTTGAACTGATATGCTTCTAAGATATGAGATCTATTAAAAAGGTGCATCGTCACTGACATGCAAAAGTCAATGCTTTTACTATAAATCGCCGCATCCCCCTCACAATTATTGACCTTGGCTTTGTGGAGGCATCGTTTTTGGCGTCGACTTTCCTTCCAACCCTATGACATGCATCTGTGTCCTCTGTTTCAAGCTCAATACTGATGTCAGTGGCTATTTTACGAACTGTCTGGCTACAAACTTCATCATCCTTTTCCTTTACACCTGTAATTTTGATATTTGATTTCCTTGAGTATTGTTCATTGTAGTTAGCATGTTGTTCAATTTCGAGTAGTTTAATATTCTGATTATTGATTTGTGGAGGAGCTCGTTCCATTGATCCTGTTTGCCCCTGTAATAATTTACTTTCTCACCTCCTTCCACCTTGATTTTAAGTGTAACCTCAAATTATAATATAATTATTATCCCATCGAACGAAGTTCGGAGGGATATAGGGAATGCCTCCATACGTCCGTCTGTCCATCAATCCGTACGTACATCCACCTGTCCGTCCAGCCGGGCAATAACTCAAATACCGTTGGCCCGATTTTGTTCATATTTTGTACACATATACCTAATTGGGGTAGAAGTTCTGCTCGAAAACCGATTTTCAAAATGGCTGCTCATTTAAAAATGGCGGCCATTTTAGTGCCGATTTTACAGTAAGTTGGGTACTGCATATAAAACTGTAATAGCAATATGTTTTAAATGTAAAAAAGTTATACAGGTCATTGATTAAGCTAGAAATGTAAATATAGAAGAAATACATGCCAGCCATCTTGAAAAATGGCTGCCTTTGCACGGCATTTTACGATTTTTGCTGTAACTTGAAAAGTAGTGGAGCGATTTTGTTCATATTTGGTATGTGAATACTTTAAGCATGGCACAATGTCTAATGACATTTTTGGTAGTAGGCGGCCATTTTGAAAAATGGCCGCCATTTTTACTTGTGTTATTTAACATTTTTTACTGTAAGTCAAAAAGTAGTGGAGCGATTTTGTTCATATTTGGTATGTGAATACTTTAAGCATGGCACAATGTCTAATGACATTTTGGGTAGTAGGCAGCCATTTTGAAAAATGGCTGCCATTTTTATGTGTGTTATTTGACATTTTTAACTGTAAGTCAAAAAGTAGTGGAGCGATTTTGTTCATATTTGGTATGTGAATACTATAGGCATGGCACACACACTTTGGGTAGTAGGCGGCCATTTTGAAAAAATAGCCACCATTTTTATGTTTTTTATTTACTATAACTTGAAAAGTAGTGAAGCGATTTTGTTCATATTTGATATGTGAATACTCATGAGCCTTGCACACTGTCTCATGAAACTTCGTGTAGTAGGCGGCCATTTCAAAAATGGCTGTCATTTTTACATTTTTTACTACTCGAAAAGTATTTGAGCGATTTTAATCATATTTGATATGTGAATACTTTAAGCACATTGTCTAATAAAACTTTGGGGAGTAGTCGGCCATTTTGAAAAATGGCCATCATTTTTATGTGTGTTATTTTACATTTTTTATTATAACTCAAAAAGTAATAGAGTGATTTTGTTCATATTTGATATGTGAATACTAGTAAGGATTGCATACTGTCTTATGAGATTTTGGGTAGTAAGCGGCCATTTACAAAATGGCAAGCATTGGCCATTTTTTAAGAATTTTATATGTTGCTACTTAAAAGCATATTACTTCTTCTGATGACAACTTGGCTAGTGATCAACCATTTTGAAAATGGTGGCCTTTCTTATTATTTATTTATTTTATTTATTCAGTAAGCTATGTATTAAAATACAGACAATGAGCAGGTTTCATGTATTGTGTATATCCGACATCTGCCAGTTTTTGTTAAACTTCTCAAATGCTTTAGAGACATTACTGTCAATCACCTTTTCAATTATCATTTGGTTTGTACCATAATGAAATAATACTACTCCCCTCTCTTTTCTCTGATAAAATCAAGTGATTTAATGAAATATTTTGTTCAGTGAGATTTACTTCTCCTGAGAGTTGCTGTGAAGCTAATATAGATATGAATTTATCTCACAAAAGACAAATAAATGATCACCCAAAGTTGTATTTAAATAGTGGTGAAATTGAATTGTCAAAATATGAATGGCTTGTTTTATGCTTCTAAACATGCCACAACTGTAATTGGCCTCATTATACTTGTAAGTATTGTGTATGAATAAATATGTAATATTTCTTAGCAAAACTAACTTGTGTGTTACAGATTGACGAATGGTGAAGTGACTGATGTTCTTTTTCCTGGTTTAGAATATGTTGTGCAATATTTATCGAGGTAAGTCTCAGACTTTAAATATATCTTCAAAAAATTCTTTGCTAAGAATATAAATACTATATTTCTTGCTAAGTTCTTGACTAGTGCCATATCACCTGACCCTATATGATGGAAGGGGTCAACATATTTTATATAACATTTCAGTAGGAAATCTACTGTAAAATGTTATCATATTGATGTATCACTTTAAAGGAAAGGTTTGAAGTACTTGTTTGAAATAGAACAAGACATTTTGAAAAACAAACCACTTGAATGTTCTAGTTAGCTCACATGGTGAGCTTTTGCAATCACTCACTTGTCCATCTGTCTGTCCATCCGTCCACAATAGTGGCACGTTTTAAAACCTCTATCGATAGGTCGATATAGTTTAGGTACACTAATGCATCTTTTGTGCAAGAATGAAAGATGTAGACGATGTGTGGTATGGAATCTTTTCTGCATCTTTATTCGATTTTCACACTTTTGTATTTGATTACAACCATTCGATATTCCACTCTATTAAAATAATTCGAAACACGTACTAAATTTGTTTGTTTTTACACATTTATATTTGATTTATGTACCTTTATATGCGGTAAATGCACTTGTATATGCGGTTTTTGTTATTCAGTGTTTGGTAAAATATCGCATATTGAAGTCCATGTACACACACGAACAAAGACGGTTGACAAATATATTTAGAACACGCATCAAATACAAATACACTTTAGAACAAACAATGTTCATTTACCGAACAATCATAGAGTACAAAATAGCACGGACATATAGTGACTTACCCCACATAATTAATGACATGTACTTTCGCATAAAATTATATGGGGTAAGTCACGTGACTTACCCCACATAAATGACACATGCTGCATGTGGCATAAAACCATTCGGTAAATCACGTGACCAGTGACGTAGAAATTATTTCAAAATGGATGAAACAAGCGAGGAAAAAGAATTTGAATACGATTCATATTCACAATTCAGAGAGGAAATTGAGAAGTTATTAGATCATTACAACAGGCATGAGTCTACAAGCGATCCTTTCTTAATAGAAGATCCGTTTTCGCGATTGGAGAATCACACCAGAGCTCTTTGAATATATAGATGGCGCAAGTCACATGGTCGAAGTCACGTGACTTACCCCACATCAAAACAGTGAACATTGGTTTATATAAAAGCATTCGGTAAGTCACGTGACTTACCCCACAAATTAATATGTTTACCACAAATGAATGTTTACCCAATACGAATGGTACTTGGCATAGCACATATTTAAAATACTTATCAAATTTATATTTGATCGGGTCGAATACAGTTTTGAAGCATTTTACATATTTGTTGTGTAAGACAGTCAATTATATGTGGGATAGTAGGTACCATTTGTTGTAACTGGTTTTGTTAATGTTTGGTTTAACTTACTCCGTGGGGTAAAAACCGAATATATTAATGTTACGAATATTGATGCAATAAATACACTATAGTGTGGAAGGAGTTATGCTTATCTGAAAATAGCATATGGTCATGAAATTTCATCAAAGCGCACCCTGACCTTAACATTTACCCAGAAATGGTTTGGCTTGAAACCTGTAGACAAGCATCGACAAACAAGATTTTAGGACGGAAAATCCAAAATGGCCACATTAACATTTACCCAGAATGCCCAAAAACTAATCAGTAAGCTTTCATGTAGAAACATACCTGAAATTTCAGATGAATTTATGAAATGGAAACCTGTAGACGAGCCTTGACAGAAAATCCAAAATGGCCACTTAAGCATTTATCAATATTGCCCAAATACCAATCAGTTCTAAACTGTCACACTTAGAAACATCTCTGAAAATTTCAGATGAATCCCTTAAACGGTTTGGTTGGAAATCTGGAGACATGCCTCGACAGACAAGATTTCAGGACAGAAAATCCAAAAAATGGCCTCCATAAAATTTACCCAGAATGCCCAAAACTAATCAGACCTTAAGTTTCATACGCAGAATCACCCATGGAAATTTCAGATGAATTCCTGTAATGCTTAGACTGGAAACCTGTAGACAAGATTTATCGGGACACCTGCAAAACCAAATTTTTTCAATTGGCAAACAGAGTTTCCATAAGCCAGCTCTCCTGTTTTTTTGCTCTACATGTATGTTAAATAAAATTCAGTTTTGTTTGTTTCTTCAGTTTAAGTGACCACACCCTGGTATGGCAATATACAGATTGGATCATACAGAAGGATGAATGCCTTGGTGTACAGGTACTCAAATCATTGGGGGATCTAGATAGCTTTTGTAATCTGCATGGGTAGGCAACTTTTGATGGGACAGGAAAAGTGTGTACCCCAGTGCCTGACAGATTTTTTGAATGAAATGTGAACCCCAATAAACAATAAACATCCATGTTACTCATGAAAATTGCATTATAAAAGACAATTAATGTGTATAAGATTAAGTTCAGACATCTGAAATACTTGTTTTAATAATGTTGTGTGTCCTGGCTTTCTGAACTATGAATGTGGATAGAAAGGTGATGTTATTACCATTGTGCTTTTCTTTACTATTTCAGATATTTACCAATAGGCCTGCAAATGAGACTCCTTCCGACAAGCTACAGCCAGACAACATACTAGACCAATTACATAGGTACCCGAGAGCAGTCATCACATATCTAGAATATTTGGTCTTTCAGAAAAAATCGCAGGTTAGTTCTTACAAAACTATTCTAGACTACACATTTCGACTTTTAATGGCAATAACAAGCAGAATTCGAAAAATGGTGACAAAGAAATGGAATATGCGCTTTATGTGATCAAAATGTGAAAGACACTATCCAGCATATACTTTTGTATACCCTTTCTTGGTAACCATAGAAACTGTTTTTATAAAAATGTAAAAGAAAAATATAATCCAGCACTATTGCTGGGTCTCTTATCAGCCAGTGTGCAAATTAAAACATGTTGGGCCTTAGGAGAGGACATTTTCACATTGCGGGGACAAGAATAAGCATTTTAAAATGAGTGTGTAACCTGCAGACCCAATAACATGTTTGAATTACTATGCCTTAGCATTTCAATGTATTGTTAATTTAAATGTTTTAAAGAACCATGTACAACTGTACACTGAATTTGTGTTCTGCTGTATCAAAGGTGATTCAAATAAATATAATATAGGGATTTCAAAAAATATACAGGCAGGTACTGATACTTGACAGTAAACTAATATTTGTTCCAGAAGGAAAAGTACCACACACATCTTGCAGTGCTTTATCTAGACAATGTCTTTAAACTGTTAGAATCATCAACATCTAGTAAGGAGAATATTGACAGAGAAAGGTAGGTAGATCATTTACTTGCTAAGGAGCAGAGATAATCATTTTGAAATCACCCTAAAACACCCGAAAAACAAATGATTGACTTGAAATCCATGCAGTGATCACATAGATGTTTTATAGACAAAATTGGGGTGATGCATAACAAAGACTTCCATTTCCCTCGAGCAACCTCACAATGATGATTGTCATGTCATGTAAATGCATTGTTAAAATGATAATGTTTTATATTACAACATACATTCTGTTATAGAGCTGTAAGGAAGAGGTAGACAATCATCAGAATATAAGTTTGTGTTTAGGGGAAAAAAGTGCTTTTTGGTTATGAATAATCAAATTACTGATAAGTTCTTATGTTGGACCCAACTCAGGGGTTGTGTTTCCTGTCTTTGTAGTAATAATTATTTTTATTTGCTAGTTTTGTGTCTAGAAATCCCCCCTTTCATTACTGTAGCAATAGAATATTCCTTATAATGGTGATTAGTATTGCTTTATTTGCTATGTAAATGTTCTTGTTGTTGCCTGTTTTAGGTGTAAACTAAGACATATGCTACAGACATCCAACCTATACAGGGTGCAGTTACTTTTAGGCAAAGTGAAGGAAACAGACATGTATGCAGAGTCTGCCATCTTATATGGAAAGGTAGGTACACATTAGAATAATACTTTGTATGTTTATAGTATTTATTTGGGGAGGTTTTTGACTAATTGTTTGAAGTTATTAGAGATCCTAAGCTAGCATTATTTTTGTGAACATGAATGGGAAGATTCACCTACATGAACTTACAGGTCTTGAGTTTTTTGTTTTGTTTGACTCATGTAAGGGATCTAATAACCTATCCAATGGGGACTTTCAATTGCAAAACTTTCTTTTTTTGAAAATGTTATTATTTTGATTAATTGGTTTTATGTGTGTTTTATGGGAGTTAGTCAGTGATTTAAAGATGTAATACTATTTTTGTTATGATTATAAGGATCTATAAAGTTCTATCAGAACTACTCTAAATATCACGTAAAGACAAGATTAAGAATCTTCTTTATATCAAAACATTTACATGCTTTATTGACTTGAACTCAGAGTTGTACATTTTGGTAATCTCACATATACTAGTACTTTGAGACAAACAGTTTTGGTAGTAAGTTAGCATATATTATGACATCTCCCCTTAAGATTACAAAATGTATGTATATGTAAAAAAGTCACTAAAGTATTTATGAAGTTATTTCTAATACATAAAGTTATTTCTATGAACTTTCTTTTGGTACTTTAGTATCACTTTAAATGTTTATGTACTTTAGTATCACTTTAAATGTTTATGTCCCTAATCTCTGTAACGTACTGGTTTATTCACAACAGTTCCAGTTTGTGACCTAGTTTGCATTCTACCACTAGGTTGAACATCATCAGGTTGTGGATTAGGTTGTTCAATAGACAATGGTGCAGTTACAGCTTGATCACTGGGTAATATGTGATCTTGAACAGATGTATCAGAACTAATGGTTCCATTAGCCTGAATGGGAGTTGTGGTTTCATCTAATGGTTGACTAAAGTCAGGGACCTTCAAAATATGACTGCGATTTCGCCTATATATCCCATTACCTGTGTCTACAATGTAAGATCTTGGACTTTCATGTGAACATTTCACTTTCCCTTTAACATTCCAACCCTTTTCCCCCTCCCGTTTTAACAGGACATTTTGACCCGGTGTAAGATCAGTCAATGGTTGCACACCATGGCGCCTGTCAAAGTAATGTTTGTGGGAGCTTTTGGCTTTCTCATCATTCATTTTGACAACTTTCAAGTTTGGCCATTTGGGTTTTAGGTTGGTAGCCAAAGTAGGTATGGTTGATTTGATTTTTCTCCCCATCAGTAACTCAGCAGGAGAAACTTGAGTAGATGCATGGGGTGTTGATCTATATGACAGTAAAGCTAAGCATGGATCATCTTGGTGAAGGAAGCGTTTCAATACCTGAACTCCCCTTTCTACTTGACCATTACTTTGCGCAAAATTTGGACTAGAAGTCACATGTTTGAAATTGTATTTACGGGTGAACTCAGCAAATTCCGCACTTTTGAATTGTGGACCATTATCTGAGTTTAAAGTGTCGCAAATACCAAATCGCGCAAAAATAGCTTTAAGCTTGTCAATCACTGTCTTTGTAGTTGTATTCTTTTCCAATCTTGCAACTTCCGGAAATCTCGAAAAATAGTCTACTACCACGAGCCAATGCTTACCTTTGTATTCACATAAATCTGCTGCAATTTGACTCCACGGACGATCCGGTAGTTTTGTCGGGATTAATGGTTCTTTTCTCTGAGCATTCCGGTAGGTTGCACAATGCGTACATTTGTTTACCATATCTCGGATCTCACCGCTCATCCCAGGCCAATACACTGAACCGCTAGCACGTGCACGACATTTATTAATTCCCAAGTGTCCATGATGGATACGCTCAAGAATCTCAGCACGTAAACTACTCGGAACTACGATTCGTGTACCGTGTAATATGAGATCATTTTGTATACTAAGCATTCCACGCTCCGAAAAGTATGGTTTTAAATCAGGTGGCACTGATTTTACGCTGTCAGGCCAACCTTTCATGATCATATCTCGCAAACGGATTAAATACGGATCTGTTCTGGATGCAGTTTTTATCAATTCAATCAGATAATCTGCAATAGGACGATTTTTCTCAATCGCTTCAACATGTTGTTCAATTTCGTTCTGTTTCTCGATAACGTCACAATCGTATGGCAATGGATCACGACTTAGAGTATCCGCAACGACCATATCTCTACCAGGCACATATGTTGCTTTTACATTGAACCGCATAAGTCGCATCAATAAACGTTGTGTTCTGATTGGTACCTGATCAATGTCTTTTGTGTTAATCAGTGGAATCAATGGTTTGTGATCAGTGAGTAGTTCATAATCTAAACCAATGAGATATCGTGAAAATTTCTCTGAACTCCACACTGCCGCTAAGCACTCTTTCTCTATCATGGCATATCGTTTCTCGGTTTCTGACAATGAACGTGATGCATATGAAACAGGTTTCAAAATACTGCCATGTTTTTGCCATAAACATCCACCGATACCGTAGCTACTTGCATCTGCGCTCAGAATAGTCTCTTTCTGTGGATCATAAAATGCTAGAACCGGTGCGTTACTTACCAGTGCTTTGACATCATCAAAAGCTTTCTGCTGCATTGTGTCCCACGTAAACACTGTGTCTTTTTTCAATAGACTGTACATCGGGGCTGCAACTGTAGACATCTTTGGAATGAATCTTCCAAGAAAATTGATCGATCCAAGCACACGTTTCAATTCTGTCTGATTAGTAGGTGGTTTCAATTCTTGAATAGCACGTACTTTCTCCGCTGATGGACTTATCCCATCTTTTGAAATGGTAAAACCCATGAAACTTACCTTGCTCTGAGAAAACTTGCATTTTGCTTTGTTCAGTTTGATGCCAGCTGTCCTAATCTTCTCCAAAACCGCTGACAACCGTCGATCATGTTCCGCAGTATCTTTACCATGAACAATTAGATCATCGATAAATATCTCTACACCGTCAAGACCTTCGAACGTTTCCATCATGATTCTTTGGTATAACTCGCTCGCAAAATTCAGACCGAAAGGAACTCGATTGAATTTGAAACGGCCAAAAGGCGATATGAACGTTGTTAGTAACGAACTTTCATGTTCAAGGGTTAGACCCCAGAAACTACTTGAAGCATCGAGCACGGAAAACACTGTAGAATTTTTCATTTTATGTACCAAGTCTTCAGTTGACGGAAGCATAAATTTCTCGCGCTTTATGTTTTTATTCAACTGGCGAAGATCTACACAAATTCTTGGCTCTGGATCATTGCGTTTTTCAACCGCGACCATTGGCGCACACCAATCGGTAGGTTCTGTAACACGCGAAATAACACCTTGCTTCACCATTTTCTCCAGTTTAGCTTTAACTCTAGGCATAAGGGGTAGACTAACACGTCTAGAAACTGGTATGCAATATGGGGTAGCATCATCTTTGAGCTTAATCTTGATTGGCTGATATTTGATTTTACCTACATCTCCAAAAATATCAGGATCACTGACTCGATCTTTCACCTTAGATTCAAGTTTAGGTACTCGTAATTCATGAATACGCTTGATAAGACCCATCCCTGTGGCACACCCTCTTGACAGGAGATTTGAACCCTTGGGATTATCTACGACATGAATACTTGTTTTGAAAATCTTCCCTTGATGTTCAATCTTGGCCTTAAATTGACCCAAACTCTTGATTCTACCTCCCAGACTATTAAGTTTGGACTTAGATGAAACCAGGGGTGGTTTTGACTGAAATTTCTGATAAGTGGAATAGTTAATTACAGACACGTCTGCACCACTGTCAAGTTTGAACTTAATACCCTCCCCACATACCTTCAGTTCTTGGTACCATGGAGGTTCATTATCGTTGGTAATCATCTCATCCAAGTTGATCACAACTTCCTCAAGAAAATCTGTAGCCTGAGCCTCGTATATTTCACCGAGATACGAATCACCATCTGTCGAATCACAATCTTCAACATTATGGGCACTATGTGTCGATTTCAACAACAATTTACGGCAAGCACGTTTGTAGTGTCCTTTGGATTTACAATATCGGCAAGTCTCGTTATGGGCTGGACATTTGCCCTTGTCATGTTGTAGCAGACATTTGCCACACTTTATATTATCCTGTGAACTCGATTTACTTTGACTGTAGCGTCCTTTGACACGATAATTGTTTTTCTTAACAGCGTCCACCGAAATCGAAGGCGACCCTTCATTTGAGGTAATGACTGATTCCCTCAGTCGTGCCATCTCAATTACTTTCGCCAAAGTGAGTTTCGTATAGTCCATAATCTTCAATTTGTCGGCAAGCTCTTTATTTTTCATTCCAACAATTAATTGGTGCATTATTTCTCGATCCTGGACTGTTTTATCTCCAAATTGACAAACTTCACACTTGTCGTATAGTTCCCTCAAGAAATTATCAACACTACTGGTTTGAGCTAGGTTGTGAAACTGTCTTTGTTCCTCTATAATGTTTACCTTGGGTACAAAATACTGCTCAAATTTCTTGGAAACTGTCTCATATTTGTTTTTATCTTGGTCTTCAGAATACGTAAAAGTATTGTAAATAGTCTCAGCCTTTGGGCCCATGACATATATCAAAGTGTCAATCTGATTAGATTCAGCTTCAGTTTTCAACTTACTAGCTGTCCTAAATCTCTCAAACCTGGAATTCCAATGTCTCCATAACTTGGGTTGAGTCACATCAAATTGCTCGGGTGGTTCCAATCTATACATGTTTCCTTGTTCTATGAATCTGACACCATATAAGGATCTATAAAGTTCTATCAGAACTACTCTAAATATCACGTAAAGACAAGATTAAGAATCTTCTTTATATCAAAACATTTACATGCTTTATTGACTTGAACTCAGAGTTGTACATTTTGGTAATCTCACATATACTAGTACTTTGAGACAAACAGTTTTGGTAGTAAGTTAGCATATATTATGACAATGATTACATGTGAACAAACTTTGTTTTGATTTGATATGATATTAGCATGATACATTTATGGGACTTGATGCATAGAGAAATGATATGATATGATAAATTAATGAAACTTTATATAGAGTGTAAAGATACTGGTTGTCTAAATTGTCCATAATATGATATTAATCGATGAGACTCCCAATTAGAAACTAATATGAACTCATGTAAATATCATGAAAATTTAATTGGTATAAATAATGATCTTAAAAAATCATCAAATGATGAATTAACAGCTTTACATGTTAATGCAAGGAGCCTGAACGCAAATAAATCAGCCTTACATGGCCCGATGGCACAATTCAAGAAAGACTTCTCTGTAATTGGTATCTCTGAAATTGGGCTAAATAGCAACATTGAATCATTATCTAATCATAATAAGTACATATTTTGACCACACCAATGGTGGCGGAACTGCTTTGTTTGTCCGTTAAGACTTAAATTCCAAATTTAGACCTGGCTTAAAATTAAATCCCAATGATTGCAACTCCACAACAATTGAAAAACTTCAATTCCAATTCAAAAAACATCATTGTATCTTGTATCTACAAACCACCTGATGTTAATATCAACATTTTTAACGAGAAATGCGAAGGATTTCTTCGCTCTTTATGTGCTGAGGACAAACCAATTTATTTAGTGGGTGACACCAATATTGACTTGCTAAGGTTGAATATCATAATCCATCTAATGATGCTGCATATTTTGCTCAGAGACATAAACTGGCAACCCAGTTTCTTACTTTAAATATTGTTTAGGCCATGCTGGCTGGTGGAGGTGGGGTGGGAGTGTGAGGTTGGATATATATTATCGACATGTAGACATATAGACCCCCTGTATTTTTCACGACACCAGATGTTTGAAAATAAATAAATGAAATGAACTAAAGTAATTACTACATGTATTGTCTTGTTCAGATGTACTGTTTATTTTTCAGAGATAATATAGCTAATAAAAACAAAATTTAAATATTTAACATAAATGACTACTGTACTCCCTAAGAACACCACATACAGTACTGTAGACCAAAAATACAGATAAAGTATTTTATTGGCTGAAAGATTATGCGATATACTTTTTAATTTCGGAGTGGCTCCAGGACCGACAATTGTCGGTACTGGAGACTGTCCAGGGGTATTTGCTGGGGTACCGACAATTGTCGGCACTCTATCGTCACCTAGTAGTGCCAGATAGAGAACCGACAATTGTCGGTACGCAAGTGGCTGCTACGTGTTTTTGCTAGAGAGCCGACAATTTCATAAATAAATCCACTACTTTTACTATTAGAGAAACCTCATCACTGGTAGTCTAGTGGTTACCAAGCACGACTCCAACACGCTCGGTCCCGAGTTCGAATCCCGGCAGGAACTACTTTTTTCTTTTGAGGGGGGGCATAGTGCTTCTTTTGCAGTATGGAATCGTACAGGCATTAACTTGTAGTGAGCCATAATTTATTTCGACAAAAATTGATTCAACTTCCATCAAAATTGTCCTACAAGCTTCAATTAAAAAACATTTTAAAGCTCTTTTCTTGTTCTATCTAATGGGTCGATATATACAGTTAGGGGAGGGGATGCTTTCGCCCCCGTCGACCTCTACCCTTACTACGCCATGGCACAGGAGAAATATCTCATTTGGAATATATCACTGTTTACTTTGCGTTTGGTAGCTCTCTCATTCGAGATGGAATCGTGGCCAAACTAAGTGAGCCAAATGCAACTTCCATCAAAAATTGTGCTATAAGGTATGAGTACCGTAATCCAACACCAAATTCGAAAATTCATAACAATACTTTGCACACATGGCGTTCATGACCAACTATGAAACGCTTACCCCCCCCCCCCCCCCCCCATAGTGTTATATATCAAAATGCACCTGTCCATATAGGGGTTCGATTGACCCACATCAAATTATAGGGAGTCAGGTTACTTTTTGAGATATCAGCGTCCGTTTATTGTAACTCGCGTTTGCTACCACTTCCTCAATTCTGATATGACGGGCAAACGCGTAGTAAACATGCTCACGTTCGGAACTATTTTGACCTACATCGCTATTTTCGTAATTTAAATGAAAGTTGAACTCCTCTTTATTTTGATACCAAATAGTGGCATACTAGGTACCCTAGAAGCCAACTATGGGTTATTTAGAACGATACTACAGGTTTTTAAATGGACTATATAGGGGTCATACCTTTTGGCGGATGGATATGGAACCTCATACCATACGATAAGCTTCAAATAAAAAACATTCTAGCTATTTTCTTCTATCTAATGGGTAGCAAACGCCCCTTTCTACGCCTGATCGGCTCAGGAGAAATATTCTGTCTGTTTAGGATATGTATAGCCGTTTACTCTGCATTAATAGCTCTCTAACGTCTTACTTGTTCATGTTTTTTATTTGGTTTTCAACGTTTACTACCATTCCCTGTTCCCGGGCTACCATTTTTTGACTGGGTTTGGTAATCCTCGGGTAACCGGGGCTAATGCCCTCCCCGGATTTTGCACTTGTTCCCAAAATATCCGTATGATATCTGAAATATCCCCCCGCGCATTGCGCATGCGCCAGAAAATTCGAAAATCAATATTTGTCGGTCCTCTAGCGTGTAAACACAGCATATCTCCCGTACCGACAATTTATTTGTCGGTCCTCTAGCGTGCCACCACATCAGAGTCTAGAGTACCGACAATTGTCGGTACTCTAGCCTTTACGTTTTAATTTGATGTTTTACAGTAGAACCGTTTTTATTTTTATAGCTATATTTGTCTGGTTTCAGCTTGGGGACCATGATAAAGCCATAAGGATTCTTGTACATAAGCTGAAGGACTTTGGCCAGGCTGAAAACTATTGTATATTGAATTCAAAAGGGAAAGATTCTTTCCATAGAAAACAGTTGTTCCACACATTGCTCAGTGTATACTTGGATCCTAGTTACGAGTAAGAGAATTTATCTGGTCTCATCTGTATATTCTGATGTCATTTTCCATATTATTAAAATGCCCTCTTAAAGGGACCATCTATTATTTCCTATGTTCACATGATGGGCTACTGCAATTAGTGTTCTTATCCCGGGGGGTTCACTGTATATAAAACTCGACGGGGGTCCTAGGCTGAAGCCTCAAATATCAATATGTTCCCATACCAATCTGTCAAATTTCAATATGTTCCCATACCAACCAAAATAACGCCCAAAGGCCATACCAAATGTCCAAATATAGGACCAATGCCATACCAAATGTCCAAATATAGGACCAATGCCATACCAAATGCCCAATTATGGGACCAATGCCATACCAAATGTCAAAATGTAGGACCAATGCCATACCAAATGTCCAAATATGGGACCAATGCCATACCTTAATTCAAAGTAAATGAAATATAGGATCAATGTCATACAAATTTGCAACTACTGGACCAATTCCATACCACGAATGTTAGGTAACGTATCTACAACGACCATTCTCATACCAGAAGAGCAAAAGTCCGACCATTGCCATACCTCAGAAGTCAGAAATTTCCGGGCATTCCCATACCAAATCCTAAAATATGGGTCCATTGCCATACCAAACGTTGAAAAAGGTACCCCACATGCGCCGAGGATCCCCGTCAAGGTTTATATTAGTGAACCCCCCGGGGTTCTTATCCATCTGTCTGTCCATCTATTTACAGTAGTGGCACAATTTAAAACCGTCCATACATTTGTATTTTGGTAACTGTCATATTTTGGCAAGCACTGTATTAGTATATTCCATATTCAGAAATCCCTTCTTCCTGTGTCCTTGAAATACATAATGCACAAACATATATTGTCTGAACTGGGAGTGACAGTGATATCCTTGGCTCTGTCAATGATTTATAGCAGGTGGACTACACGTCGATAAGATTCCAGTTTTATGTAATTTTTGCTAATTAGCAGGAGTTGAGCTAAGGTTTTGAGGGCAGCTTGTCAAAGAAGCATTATGGTCCAGTTGATTTGGTATATTCTTATACCTACTGAAAAAATCAACTGGTCTGTATAAAAAGTGACCCTTCAAATGACCAGTTAACCGACCCTTAGCTCAAAGCCTGCTTTTTAGTAGAGATTTCCCAACTCACTTAAAGCATGTTTGTTATTCCCGTATATCATATAACTATGAAGCGTTTGATTATGTATTGCGCATCTCCATATGTCCATAAGTGTGATATTCTTATAAATCGTCATCTATACATGAGAATATCACACCTGTGGACATTTAGAGCTGCGCAATATGTGATGACGTTATCAAATGCTTCATAAGTGATACGCTTTACGGGAATAATATATATTATGTTTATTATTCCTGTATAACTTATAAAGTGTTTTGATTACGTCATCATTTCTTGCGCATCTCTATATGTCCATAAGTGTGATATTCTTGTAAATCGTCAACTCTACGTGAGAATATCACACCTGTGGACATTTAGAGCTGCGCAATATGTGATGACGTTATCAAATGCTTCATAAGTGATACGCTTTACGGGAATAATATATATTATGTTTATTATTCCTGTATAACTTATAAAGTGTTTTGATTACGTCATCATTTCTTGCGCATCTCTATATGTCCATAAGTGTGATATTCTTGTAAATCGTCAACTCTACGTGAGAATATCACACTTGTGGACATTTAGAGCTGGGCAATATGTTATGATGTAATCAAACGCTTTATAAGTGTTATGTTATACGGGAATAATAAACATGCTATAAGTGAGTTGCAAAATCTCTCTATTCTTATACATTTGTTGTCTATTAGGTCTATACAGAAGAATATCACGCTTATGGATGTATAGAGGGGCGCAATAAATAATGATGTAATCAAATGCTCAATAAGTTATATGGGAATGATAAACATGATATAAATGAGTTGCGAAAGCTCTCTGTTAATACAAAAATATCTCTGATGACCCCCCAGTTCAAGATAACAAAGGTTGCACTAGGATTAAATTAGGTTTACGTCAGGACTGTGCAAGGCAGTTTCAACAAAATGTTGAATTGTACAGATATATTTTTATGTATTTCTAGACGCCGAGATCTCTTAGTTACACCTGCCGTGAATCTTCTAAACAATAACCAGGGAAACTTTGATGCAACTAAGGTAAAACCTGTAGGAAGACATGCCTACTAATTAATGAGTAAAGAAATGATAAAGAAAAGCTAAGGAAGGCCACTCAGAAAGGGCCTTCTAATAATAGACATATTAGTTAAGGAGGCCATTTTTGAATAATGTACATTCAGAGAATAATTTTGACTAAAACTAGGGATTAGGAATGTGTAATGCACCATTCAAAAGTTTGTGTGAGACTCCCTTTCCACGCAGGCATGGATGGGGAATTTGACAAAAAATCTTGGCCTGTCTAATTCCTAACCCCGGGGCCAAATAAATGTGTCAATTTCCCTACCCTTGGAGCAAAAAATCTGGTCAAATATTCGGGAACCCCGGATCCTTCCACCATTTGAAATCTATTTTTAAACATTAGATTTCCTTGTTAGTAGAGTAGTGCTCGTGAATGTTGAGGGATACACGTAAAGTACTTTGAGACACCATATATGGTCATAAGATTCTTCGCAGAAAGTCCACTATACATGTATATACATGCTACATTTAATTTATGAATGAAAAGTTTGCTTATGATTTACATATAACCTACAGGGTGGGCCAAAAAAAACGCCACTTTTTTTTCAAGACACTACAACTTTTTTATTTTCCAACCTACATACCCCAAATTTTGCAGTTATATAGTGCCAGGGGTTTTAAGTAATAATATAATGTAACAAGTCCTTCAACTTGGATTATATTTGATTTAAAAGAGGAGTTCAATTGGTCCGCCACCCTATTTGATGATATATTTTAGTTTTAGTTGCCTTGCTGATATAGCAGTATCAATGAAATGTTAGCTAAGTTTTTTTCAACCTGTCTTTATTGCCAGCTTTAGTTGAGTAATTTTCTCGATTGGGTGCCTTCATACAATCTCCTGGAAACCTTCCCATACCCTATACTCACTGGGGTTTGCATCGGGGCTATAAGCTTGGCGATCATCAGGCCGTATCAGTTCAGGAACATTTTGCAAATTATGCTTATTTCTCATGGCACACCACATGTTTAAGTGAGACGCTGGTAACATATTTTATTCAAGTAAAAGTGTTCAATTCATGATCCATGGCTAGATAACAACCTCAAGTTTCATTTGGTATGCTAATTATGATTTTGTATGAAAAATTAAAAAATTTATAGCATTTTGAAAAAAGTGGCGTTTTTTGGCCCACCCTGTATATACATAGAGAAGCAGCTTTTTAAATGATGCAGTTACCTGCGAAATTAAAAGCCACTGAGAATACAATCCATTTCATGATGTTTTCGCAAATTGTCTGAAAGATTTCACAAAAATAAGCCGAGAGGGACATGGTTTTACAAATGGATTTTATCTGTTCAACAAAAGTGGAGAACATACCTTTCTCATATGACTAACAAAGATACAGCCATCTTTATCCCATGGAAATATTGCCATCTTTCATCTTAAAAAGTCACACGTGCAACTGGAAGATGCAACAAACAGAGTTACCAGCCTGGGAAAAAACTACAATGTCAAGGTTATAGGAGTAACATACTAAATTTGTATACTAAGAAAGCTATAACAAGAAATAAATGGATATGTAATAAATACAATATGCAGGAGAATATCATCATGAAGCACTGGAAAATTAGTGAGGGAAGACAATGAATATGTAACAGTATATTTCCGCAAAGAGGGTAAACTATAAGAAGTTAGAAAACAGATCACAAGTAAGAGGAAGGAACTGACAGAAGACAACATAAGAACATCAGTAAGGGGAAGGGGAGAGTTTTCCGGCCGGATCAAAACGTTTAACCCACCTACGCTCAGTCTCAAGTCTATGGATCCTGAAGAAAAATAACTAACATCACAATCAAATCAAGGCAAAGAAAGAAGACAACGAATGAAGACACTAATGCAGCAACAACAAATGACGTCCGTCCATTTGCAAAAACTCAAATACCGGTTGACGGATTTGATTCAAATTTTATAGGCTATGCCTTATGGCGATAGAACCTCTGCTCGAGATGGAATTTTCAATATGGCTGCTTAATTCAAAATGGCCATCATTTTTCGTAAAAAATGTAATCTTTGAGTACTCACATACTAGTTGATGGATTTGGTTCAAATTTTGGACGCTGATGCCAAGGGACAAGGGAGCAGTGCTGTAGAAGAGATTTTCAAGATGGCTGCTGAATTTCAAAATGGAAGCCATTTTTCGTTAAAAAACATGATCTTTGATAACTCAAATACCAGTGAATGGATTTGGTTCAAATTTTATATGATGATGCCTAGGGACAAAGTAGATTTGTTCAAGAAGGAATTTTCAAGATGGCGGCTGAATTTCAAAATGGCCGCCATTTTTCATAAAAAACGTAATCTTTGATAACTCAAATATCATGAGAAAGAATTTTCAAGATGGCGGCTGAATTTCAAAATGGCCACCATTTTTCATAAAAAACATAAATCGCGTAGTCATGTATATTCTACAACATTGTTATGACGTCATAACAATTGAAAGATGAGTTCCATTGATTTGAAGCTATTTTCACTCAGGTACTCATACAAGAACCTCTATGTATGAACGATCATTTCTTGTGGAATGGCGGGCGGATTGTTGCGTTTGATGGGTAACAATCCAGAACAAATCCACATCATAGTAATTTTTAAAAGGTCTCTTGTAATTTATGCGATGACATATTTTAAGATATTGGTGACCTCCCTCCATTTTATTCATCTATATTAAATTGATAAAATTAAAGGTCCATGTGCAGTATGGCAAGTGATTTAAGACAGTCATATCTTTCACCATGAGTACTTTCTGGGTATAATCACAGTGGTTTTTATTAAAACAATATGTTTTCTTTCAAGTGAAGTTCCCGTGATGATAAAAATATCAATCGAACAATTCGAAAAATAAATAGGGACCCACGTCAACAATTTTTTCAAAATGTTGAACTTATTTGCTCAAAAGACGATCTTCTTTTTTCTGATTTTTATTGCACAAAAACATTATTCAACAAGGGGTCTAAAACATCTTCAAAAGTAGAATGGTATTGAAAGTCTTATTTTGAAGATATCAATTTTCGGTTACTAAAATCATGCTGAAAACAATGGATAGCATGAGTTTTCCCTATGGGAAAATAACATCGGAAATGTGGTTTTTAAATTTATCACATTTTAATACCCATCCCCTTTTCAGAACTTATTACTATAGTGTAGAAGAAACTTTTGAGACATTTAAATTGAGAAAAACAAAATCCTATTTTTAGAAAATAAGCCTTACATGTTTGAAAAAGTGACAATCCATAATTTTTGGCTCACACAGTGAGCCTATGGGATCGACCAGGCGTCCGTCCGTCCGTTGATCCGTCCGTCCGTTAGTCCGTCCGTTGGTCCGTCCGTCAACATTGGCCGCACAAATTAAAACTGCTATTGGGATTGAGTCATATCCACAGTCATTTTATGCAAATCCATAATGCCTATTTGACCTATCATCGCCATTTCCCAAGTTCGCCCGGTTTCCGAGAAATTGTTGATTTTGACGTCAAAAAGTCAAATTTTCTGTAAATACTAGACACTTTGTTGAAGTAGAACTTTCAAATAACTTGTAGTAGTTGCTGTAGATGCAACTTATGTCCTCTGAAGATTTCAAAGCTCTTGGAAATACAGTTTTTGGTGCTTACTTTATAAAATTTGACAAATAGTAGGACTTAGTCATTTTCAGGAAACTTTCTTATATATAAAGTCAATGGCAGGTTTTGTGATTGACAAGTTTCTCAAAGTTTGCCTTATACTTGATCATTTCTTGCAATGAATTACATCATAACTAGATTTAAGCATTCCCTACATATTGCTCAATATATGTCAGCATCAAATTTTTACCGTTTTTGAGATATTTGACGTAAAAAAACAGTAAAAATAAGTTATTTTTCAACTAGCTTCAATTTGACCAAATTATTTTTTTGAAAATCATCTACAAGTTACCAGGAGTTCAAATCTGACATTAGTTTTAGGATTTGACCTTTACTTGACCTTCAGTGACCTTTGAAATGTCAAAAAGGTTGATTTTTGGATGTAAATTTTTCAAAAATTGATTTTAAATTGAATTAATCATCTATATTAAATCAATTAATTTATGAAAAGCTTATAAATATAAGTAGAACGCGGAAGTGCATTTTTTCGAAGAGAGGGCGAAAACAAGCTTGACAAACCAATTATTACGACACTGCTCAGTATTATTCTAGAATTCCTCTCTCCAGCGGTTATTCAGTCAAAAAACCCCATTCCTGGCACATGTAAATCAAATTCCTCACCCCAGGGACATCGATCTTTGTCAAATTCCTACCCCTGGGGGCAATATTATGTATCAAATTTCTTACCTTCCCCGCGTTGGGGGAGGGTCTCATGCAAACTTTTGAACACTAACACTAACACTACTTGTACAGGGCATAGACATATACGGTGTATCATATGCTAGATTTATATTTGTAGGTGTTTTAGTTGATACCAGACAAGTGGTCTATTGGTCTACTCCAGTCCTTTCTTGCCAGCACTCAGCACTGTGAGGAAATATATGCATTACTTGTACTTGTAAGTGCTTCAGTTGATAGCACACAACTGGTCTATTGGTCTACTCCAGTCCTTTCTTGCCAGCACTGTGAGGAAATATATGCATTACTTGTACTTGTAGGTGCTTCAGTTGATAGCACACAACTGGTCTATTGGTCTACTCCAGTCCTTTCTTGCCAGCACTGTGAGGAAATATATGCATTACTTGTACTTGTAGGTGCTTCAGTTGATAGCAGACAACTGGTCTATTGGTCTACTCCAGTCCTTTCTTGCCAGCACTGTGAGGAAATATATGCATTACTTGTACTTGTAGGTGCTTCAGTTGATAGCAGACAACTGGTCTATTGGTCTACTCCAGTCCTTTTTGGCTAGCACTGTGAGGAAATATATGCATTACTTGTACTTGTAGGTGCTTCAGTTGATAGCAGACAACTGGTCTATTGGTCTACTCCAGTCCTTTCTTGCCAGCACTGTGAGGAAATATATGCATTACTTGTACTTGTAGGTGCTTCAGTTGATAGCAGACAACTGGTCTATTGGTCTACTCCAGTCCTTTTTTGCCAGCACTGTGAGGAAATATATGCATTACTTGTACTTGTAGGTGCTTCAGTTGATAGCACACAACTGGTCTATTGGTCTACTCCAGTCCTTTCTTGCCAGCACTGTGAGGAAATATATATGCATTACTTGTACTTGTAAGTGCTTCAGTTGATAGCACACAACTGGTCTATTGGTCTTCTCCAATTCTTTCTGGCTAGCACTGTGAGGAAATATACACATTACTTGTACTTGTAGGTGCTTCAGTTGATAGCACACAACTGGTCTATTGGTCTACTCTAGTCCTTTCTGGCTAGCACTGTGAGGAAATATATGCATTACTTGTATTTGTAAGTGCTTCAGTTGATACCAGACAAGTGGTCTATTGGTCTACTCTAGTCCTTTCTGGCTAGCACTGTGAGGAAATATATGCATTACTTATATTTGTAAGTGCTTCAGTTGATACCAGACAACTGGTCTATTGGTCTACTCCAGTCCTTTCTTGCCAGCACTGTGAGGAAATATATGCATTACTTGTACTTGTAGGTGCTTCAGTTGATAGCAGACAACTGGTCTATTGGTCTACTTCAGTCCTTTCTGGCTAGCACTGTGAGGAAATATATACATTACTTGTACTTGTAGGTGCTTCAGTTGATACCAGACAAGTGGTCTATTGGTCTACCCCAGTCCTTTCTTGCCAGCACTGTGAGGAAATATATGCATTACTTGTACTTGTGGGTGCTTCAGTTGATAGCAGACAACTGGTCTATTGGTCTACTCCAGTCCTTTCTTGCCAGCACTGTGAGGAAATATATGCATTACTTGTACTTGTAGGTGCTTCAGTTGATAGCAGACAACTGGTCTATTGGTCTACTCCAGTCCTTTCTTGCCAGCACTGTGAGGAAATATATGCATTACTTGTACTTGTAGGTGCTTCAGTTGATAGCAGACAACTGGTCTATTGGTCTACTCCAGTCCTTTCTTGCCAGCACTGTGAGGAAATATATGCATTACTTGTACTTGTAGGTGCTTCAGTTGATAGCAGACAACTGGTCTATTGGTCTACTCCAGTCCTTTCTGGCTAGCACTGTGAGGAAATATATGCATTACTTGTACTTGTAGGTGCTTCAGTTGATAGCAGACAACTGGTCTATTGGTCTACTCCAGTCCTTTCTTGCCAGCACTGTGAGGAAATATATGCATTACTTGTATTTGTAAGTGCTTCAGTTGATAGCAGACAACTGGTCTATTGGTCTACTCCAGTCCTTTCTTGCCAGCACTGTGAGGAAATATATGCATTACTTGTACTTGTAGGTGCTTCAGTTGATAGCAGACAACTGGTCTATTGGTCTACTCCAGTCCTTTCTTGCCAGCACTGTGAGGAAATATATATGCATTACTTGTACTTGTAGGTGCTTCAGTTGATAGCACACAACTGGTCTATTGGTCTTCTCCAATTCTTTCTGGCTAGCACTGTGAGAAAATATACACATTACTTGTACTTGTAGGTGCTTCAGTTGATAGCACACAACTGGTCTATTGGTCTACTCTAGTCCTTTCTGGCTAGCACTGTGAAGAAATATATGCATTACTTGTATTCGTAAGTGCTTCAGTTGATACCAGACAACTGGTCTATTGGTCTACTCCTGTCCTTTCTTGCCAGCACTGTGAGGAAATATATGCATTACTTGTACTTGTAGGTGCTTCAGTTGATAGCAGACAACTGGTCTATTGGTCTACTCCAGTCCTTTCTGGCTAGCACTGTGAGGAAATATATGCATTACTTGTACTTGTAGGTGCTTCAGTTGATAGCAGACAACTGGTCTATTGGTCTACTCCAGTCCTTTCTTGCCAGCACTGTGAGCAAATATATGCATTACTTGTACTTGTAGGTGCTTCAGTTGATAGCAGACAACTGGTCTATTGGTCTACTCCAGTCCTTTCTTGCCAGCACTGTGAGGAAATATATGCATTACTTGTACTTGTAGGTGCTTCAGTTGATAGCACACAACTGGTCTATTGGTCTACTCTAGTCCTTTCTGGCTAGCACTGTGAGGAAATATATGCATTACTTGTACTTGTAGGTGCTTCAGTTGATAGCAGACAACTGGTCTATTGGTCTACTCCAGTCCTTTCTTGCCAGCACTGTGAGGAAATATATGCATTACTTGTACTTGTAGGTGCTTCAGTTGATAGCACACAACTGGTCTATTGGTCTACTCCAGTCCTTTCTTGCCAGCACTGTGAGGAAATATATGCATTACTTGTACTTGTAGGTGCTTCAGTTGATAGCAGACAACTGGTCTATTGGTCTACTCCAGTCCTTTCTTGCCAGCACTGTGAGGAAATATATGCATTACTTGTACTTGTAGGTGCTTCAGTTGATAGCAGACAACTGGTCTATTGGTCTACTCCAGTCCTTTCTTGCCAGCACTGTGAGGAAATATATGCATTACTTGTACTTGTAGGTGCTTCAGTTGATAGCAGACAACTGGTCTATTGGTCTACTCTAGTCCTTTCTGGCTAGCACTGTGAGGAAATATATGCATTACTTGTACTTGTAGGTGCTTCAGTTGATAGCAGACAACTGGTCTATTGGTCTACTCCAGTCCTTTCTGGCTAGCACTGTGAGGAAATATATACATTACTTGTACTTGTAGGTGCTTCAGTTGATACCTGACAACTGGTCTATTGGTCTACTCCAGTCCTTTCTGGCCAGCACTGTGAGGAAACACATGCATGACTTCAGGACGACCAGGCTTCAGAGGATGTTGTCACGGGGAGAAAATCTCATTGTGAAAAAAGAAAGCATCGAAAGTCAAAGAGAGGCATTGCAATTAGTAGAGGAAAAGTAAGTTCATTGTTCTGTTGTTATTATCCCATCGAACGAAGTTCGGAGGGATATAGGGAATGCCTCCGTCCGTCCGTGCGTCCGTCCGTCCATCCGTGGGTCCGTCCATCCATCCGTCCGGGCAATAACTCAATTACTGTGGCCCGATTTTGTTCATATTTTGTACACATATACCCTATGGTATGGCCGCTCATTTGAAAATGGTGGCCATTTTAGTGCCAATCTTACAGTAATTTAGGTGCAATATGTAGAACTTTAATAGCAATATGTTTTGAATGTAAAAAAATTATATAGGACATTAATAAAGCTATAAATGTAGATATAAAAGGAGCACATGGCAGCCATCTTGAAAAATGGTGGCCTTTACTCATTATTTTATGATTTTTGCTGTAACTTGAAAAGTAGTGGAGCAATTTTGTTCATATTTGGTATGTGAATACTATAAGCATGACACACTGTCTAATGACACTTTTGGTGTCACTTTTTTGAAAAATGGCCGCCATTTTAACGTATTTTACTATAACTCGAAAAGTAGTGGAGCGATTTTGTTCATATTTGGTATGCGAATACTATAAGCATGGCACACTGTCTAATGACAATTTTGTTAGAAGGCGGCCATTTTGAAAAATGGCCCCCATTTTAACGTATTTTACTATAACTCTAAAAGTAATGAAACGATTTTGTTTATATTTGGTATAAGCATGGCACACTCTCTAATGAGACCTTTGCTAGAAGGTGGCCATTTTGAAAAATGGCAGCCATTTTTGCTATATACTTTGTTTGTAAAAATGCTAGCCATGGCTGTTCGATGGGATTTGCTACACTTTGGCGTTGCTGTTGTCTAGTTATTATTGTAATAGGGACATATCCTACTTGTTAATTTTATCTTTTTAAATGTCAGACAAAACATAACATAGTTTCTCAAAATACTTTTCAATTTATAATAAAAAATGTAAAATGGCAGTAAAAATAACGTGATTGCTCTTTGTACATTTCAATGTTGTGTCAGAACATGGACAATATATGATTGTTCTATGTACATTTCAATGTTGTGTCAGAACATGTACAATATGTGATTGTTCTATGTACATTTCAATGTTGTGTCAGAACATGTACAATATGTGATTGCTCTTTGTGCATTTCAATGTTGTTTTAGAACATGTACAATGTGTGATTGCTCTTTGTGCATTGCAATGTTGTTTCTTGACATGTACAATGTGTGATTGCTCTTTGTGCATATTAATGTTGTTTTAGAACATGTACAAAACGTGATTGCTCTTCGTACATTTCAATGTTGTGTCAGAACATGTACAATATGTGGTTGCTCTTTGTACATTTCAATGTTGTGTCAGACTTTCAATGTTGTTTCTGAACATGTGCAATACGTGATTGCTCTTTGTACATTTCAAGGTTGTTTCAGAACATGTACAATATGTGATTACTCTATGTATATTACATTCTTGTTTCAGGTCATGTGCAGTATGTGATCGCTCATTTGATGAACCTACATTCATCCGCTACCCTAATGGAATAATCACTCATACACAATGTGCCAAAAATAAACATGTCTGCCCAGTGACTGGAAAACTGTTCAGTACAACCAAAAGGACAAGTGCTTCTTGATTGAAATAGCTTGTTTGAAACATGTTTAAAATCATGTTTCTTCTGTTGTTGAACATGGAAAACAATGAACTTAATGAGAGTTGGAAAATAATTATAAAAATGATATGCCCACTAGGAAAAACATGTACTATTGTATGATGGAGCGGTTCATGATATAAGCGCATTAAACATGTTATATATAATATAAATGGACTTATAAAAATAAATTATAAATTATCAGTTCTGACTACTGTACATATGCTTATAGAATACGATGTAACAACATATTAGATGGTAGAAATGCTTACAAGTACAGGGTGGGCCAAAAAAAACCAATACCCAACTTCAAATCAGGATAAAAATATTTATGTTCAATATGGTACATTGACTTTCATATCATTTTAAAGGTAATACATTTTCAAACAATTTGGTATATTACACTCCGTCATATAATCAATAATAAAGGTATATCATACTTATTTGGGAGGCCGGGTCGATATTCAGGGTTTCTAGCTTTTAGGGAGAAAAAAGTAAATCTGCAGGATTATGTAATTTTTTTACTGATAGAATATCATTTTGTTAGGTGAGTACATGCTGGGATATTTGCATCATTGTGTGACTAAATTTATTGTATATGAATTCCAGTGTTGTAAAATAACATTTTACACTTCATAACAATTTTAACAATTGCTCAATATGCCCTCACCCTCTACGTCAACACTAAGTTTCAAGCAGTAGCGCCATCTATCAATAGCCTTATTGACAGATTTCTGTTGCAATTCATTTCAGCACTTTGGGATTCTGTGTTTCAGCTCATCAATACTGTTTATTGGATGCTTGTGATTGTACCATTTCCACCAGATGGCTCCATGTATGATAATCAGCCACATTAGCATCGGGACTGTTGGGTGGCCAAGCATCTAGATCGATCCAATTGACAGCTTGTTCGCAAAGGAATGCCAATGTCTCCTTTGTTCCATGGTACAAAGCAAGCAATGTCTTGTTGAAAAATAAAATCCTCACCACATATACGTTTTATGTCTTTTAACAGACCCCTTTTCAGTACTAATTGATAATAAACAACACTGAAATTCATGAACAATAAGTTTAGTCACACTATTATGCAAATATGCAAGCATGTATTCACCTTACAAAATGATATTCTATAATTAAAAAACTAACATAATCCCGCAGATGTAGTATTTTCTCCCTAAAATCTAGAGACCCTAAATATCAACCCGGCCTCCCAAATAAGTATAATAAAACTTTACTATTGATTTCATGACATAGTGCTATATACCAAATTGTTTGAAAATGAATTACCTTTAAAATGATACGTAAGTCAATGTACCATATTGAACGTAACTATTTTTATCCTGATTTAAAGTTGGGTATTGGTTTTTTTTGGCCCACCCTGTATATAAGCAGAAATACTCTTCAATAGCTTCCATTTTATTGAACCCCATTAAAACTTGGTAGGTGCAGTTACTTGGTCATCTGTGAACGTTTTTATTACTTCCTCCCCTGACAATGTGCTAATACTGTTCCCAATACATGTACATCATCAAAAAAATATTGTCACAATTGGACAGCCAACAATCTAATTTTTATGTCACCTCTAGCAATAGACGGTTGATTATCAATGATCACAGGCCTCTGAAGTTTGAAAAATAAAAATACCTGGATGTAAATCCTTAGATAATCTTTGAAAATGAGAACTATTTTTACGGATTATATGGTGTAATCTGATGTCAATAAAACGTTTTATAGTGTTTTCCAAATGAAAAACAAGCCAAATGAAAAACAAGCCAAATGAATGATTCATTCTACATACAACTCACAGTCCTTTTCATTTAAGATCAAGAGAATATCTAATTACTTGCAAATATCAGCATTTTCATTTTTGACTTTTTGGTAGGCGTGGCACTTTGGCGATACTATGCTCTGAAGCCATCAGGAAATTTGAACTGCTGAACCACTATTGTTTTGCAAATTCACCACTTACACAATCAATCTAAGTTTATATCCAATTTACACTCAGTTTACACTTAGTTTACATCAGACCTTGGTGTATACTTAGATCTTAACTTTACCTCAAGTAAATAGGTATTTACTAGCAGAAAGTATACACTGATTTACTTGGTGTAAACTCGAATTTGTTGGAAGTGCAAACTGGGTGTAATTTATACTCAGAAAAAATCAAATATTGGTCAAGGTGTAAACGTGTATACTTGATTTTGGAATCCTGGTTTATAATTCGATATGGGTCTGTTTATTTGTATAGATTCAGACATACATTCATGAACTCCTTGAAGACTGGCCACTTTTTGGGAAAATACAAAATATTGAAAAGGTTATTTGTAAATGAATCTAGAAGCAAGAAAAGGAAGCAAGACCCAATAATTTATATGTCATTTTGCTGCTAATAGACCCATATTTTATTTTTTAGTTTTAAAATGTAAATATGTAAATGAGATGGTGTCATTGTGACAACATAATTCATGATGGCAGATTTCGATTTTTTACAAAACAGAATTATTTTAGCATTTTATTTTTTATTGAAACTTCTGAATTTAAAAATCTGATTTGACAGAAAAATAGATCTTTTAATGCTTATTTGGTTATTTCTGTGATATTTGTACCATAGCATAACTCCTACAAATAATTCTTGGGGGCGCCAAAACTGAAATTTTCCGGCAAATCCCCATGGCGATTTAAAATGGGATTTTTTGTTTTCGCAACTTTTTGCGACTCGTCAGCTTCTGACCCCTGTAACTTTTGAAATATTTAACAAAAAATTATGAACTTTTTAAAAAATGTTTGTATGAACTTCAAGATAACAGAAACCGATCAATTCAATACCACTTTAGGGACATCCTCTGATCACAGGGCTTCAAAATTCAGAATATCTTCACATTCTCCCCCCATCAATAAGCAGTTAGCATTTGTTAATTAAGGATTTTAATACACTGGTGAACTAAAATGTAAACTAAGTGTAAACTAAGTTTAAAATCTGACCAATCAGGAGTGTGCTTTTAATGTAAATTGGATGTATACTTAAGTGTAAATTAGCTTATTTGCATGTGAAATTGGTCACCTATTCACGGGGTGTAAACTAAGTGTAAACTAAAGTGGTAACTGAGTTTGAACTGGATGTAAACTAGATGTAAACTAAAATGTAAATTGGTTGTATACTAATATGTAATCTAAGGAGTAAACTACGCATCAAATTGGTCACCTAATTGCTGGTTTTTGAACAGATGTGCGGGTGATTTCGAAACTAATGGCCAAACATGAAGACGTAGCGATGGGGTTAAACTGAGGGTCCAATCTGAAATTATGGGCGAACATGATTAAAAGACAGGCGAGGTAACTAGACTTATAGTTGGAAGCTATGAAAATTTGCTTGATCTCACAGCTAAGGACCATAACGCCACTAGAACTAGGAACACTAAAGCAATGCACCAACAGAGAGGCATTTATGTTTTGCTTTAAATGGCACAAGTTTGTTATAGGTTTAAAATTCAAAATAACGCTTTTGCGGGACGTAGTGGTTTCGATACGTCCCATATAGTTGGTACCCCGTGTATATAGCCATAGGCCTACCTGTCTTAACTCCGGGGTACGGAATGTACTAAAAACCCTTCGACCCCACGACCTACAACTTACAGGGTGTCAAGAATTTTTGGAATATATTTTTATAAAAACCCTTCGACCTTCAAGTTCTCAGTTCATATGAAGTTGGTGGAAATATTACTATGTATTAAGAATCTGTCCCTAAAGAGTTAAAGATATTTGTTGTATTATTCAAGCACATAATTTCGAATGTGAACGTTTCTTATCAGTAAAAATATTTGACCTTTTCCCATCACATTGTAACAGTGGCGCATCGTGCATATTTTCAGGAGGTCAAATTAAATACTGGATATGACAAATAAATAAAATCAAATATAAAGAAAATACAGTAAATTGAATTGAAATTAAATGTAACGCATTGTATAATAGATAATGAAATATTTTCACGAACTGATAACATTACGTACATTTTTATGATTTGAAATACCTTAGCCACATATACAACGCTCCATGCACCATTGGAAAGCTTATCTTGTCTTCTTTAGTCTCCTTTCTAACAGAAGTGAATCAACTGTTACGCATTGAACTTTATTAATAGATGACAAAACATTTTTTGCTGAGTGACAATATTACATATGATTTGAAATAGCGAGCCACATGTACACAAAACATTGGAAAGCTTGTTTAGTGTTCTAAATCTCATTCATAACAAAATCGAATCAAATGTACACGGACTGTGAAATTATGTGTTACGCACAGAACTTTAATATTAAATCACGAAATAGCTTCGCAGGATTTCAACATGACGTAACTTACATCATTTGCTTTGTTTGTTCCAACAAGGTTCGGAAAGACATTTCATTTCATTCTCAAGCCGAAAATTGGTAGAAAGGAACAAAAAACAATTGCACTAAAAAACAAAAAATGTTAACAAAAACAGTTATATAAAATATATATAAATAATTTTCGCATTAAATTGTTCTCAATCAGTCAACATTACAAATACCGTGTTTTTACAGAATGTTGTCAATAATTGGTTTAAGAGACAAACATTGTTGAATTCAGTTCAATATATCGATACCTATCCTTTGGCAACATTTAAGTAAATTAAGCAAATTTTAAGCAAATTTGGCATAAATTAAGCAAAAAGTAAAAGCAAAAATTTGACGAAATACATGTAAGTATCGTATTTTTGTTTTGTTTGTTTTTTACAAAAGTTGAATAAATTAATGATTTTAGATGTATGTATATGATAGATGTGTGTATAAACCTGCTGCTCTATTCTACCCTTGTAGAGGTTTTCACAACCTACTTGAATCAGGCAATCGGGCAAGGCAAGAGAGACATGTTTACCAGTCAAAATTACTTTTCAATTAGGTTGGTATGGACGTGGAAACAATATGTTGACATTGTATGGCATGTATACATTGAGCAACCAATGTGGACAACCAAATGCTAGTTAGGAAGTTTATGGTACCCCCGGATTTACTTACGTAAACAGTCACTTGTCTTTTGAAAGACTTTGAAAGTGTTGACTTCAACTCAATAGACTTATTTGATGCATATGGTGAGTGATTATACTTTCTTTTCCGACGTGGTTAGGCTTTGGGGGTTGGTAATTGATTGGATTGACTTTGGGGAGAAGTTACAATGTCATGGTGAACACATTCTTGGCCCAAGAGTAATTCCTTGCATTACATGAGCTCAGCTGCTATGAAAGCAGTGAACGTCGTAATTTCCTTAATGTCGTATAATTTTAAAGAAAAATTAATTTCTCCGAATTCTTTCATTAATTTGGGAAACTTGAGTGTCTGGATGATATATAAAAATTGTATTGTTATTATTATCAATATTCCAAGATGATAGGGCTACAATTGTAGAAAGTATGATGGTTTATGTGAAAAAGTTATCATTTTTCAAGAAATTGTCGTGCTTTCTAGAAGGTTTGAGAAGTTTTAGACCGTGTTCAGACGAAATGTTGAGACGTAGTGATACTAGAGGTATATGTGCATGGTATGGTCAATGTTTCCATGAAAGGGAAAGGACCATATTCTGTCAAAACGTCGAAATAAATGAGATATACAAATCTCCCGCCGAAAATACTGGGTATGACGTCGTAAACTTCCGGTGTTACGACGTATTAAAGAGAATGGGGTGTGATAATAGAGAGTTATATGAGAAAACCTTCTTGTACTCGTACCTGTGCAATACCGCCCATTCTTGACTCGTTTTGATACTGTTTCTTTATCTTGTCTTCGACTCGATAAAGACGAATCATTAAAGCTCATCAAGAACGATATTGCTTAGGTACTCATAATATAAGAACCTTTATATCTGTAGATTAATTTAACTGTATATAGACTGCGGGCTATTCTGTAGAAGTGCTCTAGAAACTCCAACATATTTCAAACAATCTGTATGATAATGCTGGACACTTTCTGGGTAGTTGGACTTCATGTAGGGGTGGCAGACGGCCCTCAGGCCAATTTATACCCCTACCCCAACAAAACCTTGGGGGTACTTTAATACCACCCAATAAAAAGAATACTAATGCATATCAGATATTCATTGTTTTATACTGGGTAGGGCATATGCCATGGTTAGTCAGTGCCAGAAATTTCCAATCTTTGACTTATATGGTTACCATGGAAACAGTATTTATATCTCACAATCATCTCAATTTGACCCCGTCCCAAATGTGTCCTTTAGTTCTCAAAGTGAAATATTTGCAAATCTGTTTGGATTTTGTGGCTGCTACTTTGTCAAAAGTTGAATTAATATGTATGTATTCACACTAAAGCACTAAAAACTTGATATAATGATCCCATAAATTAATAATATTTATCACATGTAGTCACACACAACTGCTTTAAGGGAAAAGTGGGCGTGGCACTTTTTGGTACTTGTGTAATTGTTGCAGCATTAAATGAAAAATACATATTACACTAACAACAATTGACATTTAATTAACATCTACTAACATTGTGTAACATTGTAATATGTTCATTATCATTATTAGATACTTTAAATATTTTATATAAGTGTTATCATGACCTTTCCCTATCATAGGTCATCAATGGTCAAATTAACTTTTAGACTTTTAGAGGTCCTTAGTCTTTTTAGTTTGTCAAAGTCGTATTCATTGACTTGTACCTAGAATATGAATGGTTCCATTGATCGAGAGCTATGAGTTAAAATTGATTAATACATTTGCCAGGGTTAGAGCCATTTTATGCAATTGAAAAGTAATGGACCGTTCCATCCTTTGAGTATGATGTTATCTCATGCTGGAGTGATTTGCATACTTGTAACAGTTATGACTTGGATTAAGTTATATGAACTCATTTATCATAAAACAACCCTTCACTAGTATCTCTCATAATACCTCTAAATCATCTTCATATTCATGGCCTTAATCGAGAAGGAGGGAGGGGTAATAAACAGAGGCCAATGCCAATTTGTAACAGAGCAAGGACACTGATCAGCACCAAGCGAAGGCAACGGCCGTAACCTTCACATCTAAGATGGCGGACTGTAATTGTCGAATTAGATATTTTTTATTTTCATTGAATTAAACTACTTTAGAGTTGACATTATGCTTTGGCATTTGTACCAAATCAGGCTTAAATGACAGTGGAACTACGGAGTATGATATTTTTTTCAAATATCGTGCATGAGCGCCACAGTTCAACGATATCTCACTCCGCTTAAAAAGGGAAGGTAGTACTAACTAGTAAAGGGGATGTAGTAGACTGTGGACTATTCTGTAGAAGTGCTCTAGAAATGCATTCCGCTTTTCATGGAAGGTCACACATTCCAACATATTTCAAACAATCTGTATGATAATGCTGGACACTTTCTGGGTAGTTGGACTTCATGTAGGGGTGGCAGACGGCCCTCAGGCCAATTTATACCCCTACCCCAACAAAACCATGTGGGTACTTTAATACCACCCAATAAAAAGAATACTAATGCATATCAGATATTCATTGTTTTATAGTTGGTAGGGCATGCCATGGTTAGTCAGTGCCAGAAATTTCCAATCTCTGACTTATATGGTTACCATGGAAACAGTATTTATATCTCACAATCTTATCAATTTGACCCCGTCCCAAATGTGTCCTTTAGTTCTCAAAGTGAAATATTTGCAAATCTGTTTGGATTTTGTGGCTGCTACTTTGTCAAAAGTTGAATTAATATGTATGTATCCACACTAAAGCACTAAAAACTTGATATAATGATCCCATAAATTAATAATATTTATCACATGTAGTCACACACAACTGCTTTAAGGGAAAAGTGGGCGTGGCACTTTTTGGTACTTGTATAATTGTTGCAGCATTAGATGAAAAATACATATTACACTAACAACAATTGACATTTAATTTGCATCTACTAACATTGTGTAACATTGTAATAGGTTCATTATAATTATTAGATACTTTAAATATTTTATATAAGTGTTATCATGACCTTTCCCTATCATAGGTCATCAATGGTCAAATTAACTTTTAGTCTTTTAGACTTTTAGAGGTCCTTAGTCTTTTTAGTTTGTCAAAGTCGTATTCATTGACTTGTACCTAGAATATGAATGGTTCCATTGATCAAGAGCTATGAGTTAAAATTGATTAATACATTTGTCAGGGTTAGAGCCATTTTATGCAATTGAAAAGTAATGGACCGTTCCATCCTTTGAGTATGATGTTATCTCATGCTGGTGTGATTGCATACTTGTAACAGTTATGACTTGGATTAAGTTATATGAACTCATTTATCATAAAACAACCCTTCACTAGTATCTTTCATAATACCTCTAAATCATTTTCATATTTATGGCCTTAATCGAGAAGGAGGGAGGGGTTACAAACAGAGGGCAATGACAATTTGTAACAGAGCAAGGACAATGATCAGCACCAAGCGAAGGCAACGGCCGTAACCTTCGCATCTAAGATGGCAGACAGTAATTGTCGCTTTAGATATTTTTTACTTTCATTGAATTAAACTACTTTAGAGTTTACATTATGCTTTGACATTTGTACCAAATCAGGCTTAAATGACAGTGGAACTATGGAGTATGATAATTTTTTCATATATCGTGCATGAGCGCCACAGTTCAACGATATCTCACTCGGCTTTAAAAGGGAAGGTAATACTAACTAGTAAAGGGGATGTAGTAAACATAAATAAATGATAAGTGAAATGTTATGCCCTGCCTTAATACACATGATACATAACTAAGATTTCTTATTTTCTCGGACAAATGGTGTCTCACAATTGACTCACTGATTCTATTATCAATACATCAACATCAGGTAATGCATGATCTATCCAATGGATTAAAGATAATACTTGATTATAATATGGCAAAATAAATCATTCCATGTATGAATTGCATAGTGCATCATTTTGCAGATATTATATGATGCATTAACAAGGTACCGGTATAACTCCTTTGAGTATTTCGCAAAATGAGCCTGGCCATGGGAAAACCGGTGTAAAAGGGTAGGAAGTCCTATTAATTTATGGTCCTACTCTCCATTGATTTATATGATGACCTCTTTCTCTTATTATCTTATACACAATCAAGGCCAGTAAGGGCCGTTAAGAAAGGGGACCATAATCCCTGGGGGACCATAATTTCTTTCACACCGGTCTTATCACAAAAATTAAAATTGTGCTACAGAGCCAAAAATGTGCTCACAATTAAGAGGAAAATGTGCTAAATTCAAATCCGTCTTTTGGTCTATATCTGCAAGAAAATTTTTTTAAGACATAAGCCATGGCTCATTTTAAAGATCTCTTTGTGCTTTTTAAGATAAACAAAAATCAATATATTGAAAAATATGTGATAAGACCCCTTTTCCTGTGGCCTGGCTCAAATAATGAAATATAAACAATTTACACATTTCCAAAATGCTATTCCTTCAGTGATTCCTTCAATATGGATAGTGGTTTGTTATGTTGAAACTTAAAATAATATCTAAACAAATCTGTTTAGTGTATAAGAACATTGACTTATTGTTTCAGTGGTCCTTTTAAAGTTCATATATACACAATCTGAACAACATCCAGTCTCAAACACAATCTGATTATCATCAAGTTTCAAACACAATCTGAACATCATCAAATTCATTGCAAATGCAGGTTTACTTTAATCGAACAGAATGAATATGGTAAATCAAGAGACTAAGTGCAATATGTCAAGTCAATGGTAAACACTAGTATCTGGTCCAACTAGCACAAGTGCTGCCATCTACCTACTAGTATCAATCCATCTATCCATATACATTAGCACCTAATAAGGTCACTACTTCAAGTAAAGCTTTTTCCCCTGTCTATGGTAAAAAATAAATGAAACAGAAAAGTTAGTTTGACACCATTGGTGATGCCCACCTTCTATGGTATAGAGATACAAGAACACAAATGTGTACAAAATGTCCCCACCAAGTGGTGATCCCGTGAAATGGTTATCCTGAAAATGAGTAGACAAGACTTTACCAACACAATTTGAGGACGGAAAATCCAAAGTGGCCACCTTAAATTTACCCAGAATGCCAAAAATTTAGTCAGTTCTAGATTTTCATACTAAGAACCACCCCTGAAAATTTGAATTTGATCCGTCACACAGTTAACCAGAAAACATGTAAACAAGACTTTACAGACAAGATTTCAGGATGGAAAATCCAAAATGGCTGCCTTGACATTTACCCAGAATGTCAAAAAACTAATCTGTTTGTAGATTTTCATACTAAGAATCATCCCTGAAAATATGAAATTGATCTACCAAACGGTTCACATGAAAACGGGTAGACAAGACTTTACAGACAAGATTTTAGGACAGAAAATCCAAAATGGCTGCCTTAACATTTACGCAGAATGCAAAAAAAGTAATCAGATGTAGATTTTCATACAAAGAATCATCCCTGAAAATTTGAAATTGATCTATCAAACCGTTCTCCTAAAAACACGTAGACAAGACTTTACAGGCAAGATTTTAAGACGGAAAATCCAAAATGGCTGCCTTGACATTTACCCAGAAAGCAAAAAAACTAATCAGTTCTAGATTTTCATACTAAGAATCATTCCTGAAAATTTGAAATTGATCTACGAAACGGTTCACCTGAAAACGAGTAGACAAGACTTTACAGACAAGATTTTAGGACGGAAAATCCAAAATGGCTGCCTTGACATTTACCCAGAATGCCAAAAAACTAATGAGATCTAGATTTTTATACTAAGAATCATCCCTGAAAATTTGAAATTGATCCACCAAACGGTTCACCTGAAAACGCGCAGACAAGACTTCACAGACAAGATTTTAGGACCGAAAAATCCAAAATGGCCGACAATAAAAAAGTCCTTATGAGTTTTTGCTGATTTCTTTTTACAAAATTATCACATATAACTACTGTTAACAATAAAGTAGGCTTTTACAGCAAAGTACATCTGAAATTATTTATAAAGCTACTAAATAGTTAAAGTATGAAAATTCAAAAACACCATTCAATATGATACAAAGTATTATCGCGCGCTAACTTTTCTTAAGACATTCAAATTGGCTGACATGACTGAGCTAGCAGGTCCAAAACCTATTCAGATCTAGAATGAAGTGAGTTAAACAAGATGTTAAAGTTTTAAAAGCAACTGTGAAGCAGTTTTTCTTAAAGTTTGTAGACAAGGATTTTAGCATTTGACTTCAAAATGGCCGACAGGAAGTAGGTATCGAGTTAATTTTTTTTCATCCACATCTGTATGCACTCATAAGTTATCCCTGAAAATTTGAAGGTGATATCTGTAGCGGTTTTGGAGAAAACTGCCGGACGTACGGACAGACAGACGGACAGACGGACAGACAGACGGACGGACGCGCCTAGGCCGACAATATGGCCCCACACTATGTGGTGGGGACATAAAAAGGAAGGTTCATGATAACACTTACATAAAATATCTTAAGTATCTAATAATGATAATGAACATATTACAATGTTACACATTGTTAGTAGATGATAATTAAATGTCAATTGTTGTTAGTGTAATATGTATTTTTCGCTAAATGCTGCAACAATTACGCAAGTACCAAAAAGTGCCACGCCCACTTTTCCCTAAAAGTAGTTGTGTGTGACTATATTTGATAAATATTATTGATTTATTGGAGCATTATGTCAACTTTTTAGTGCTTTAGTGTGAATATATACATATTTATACAACTTTTGACAAAGTGGTAGCCACAAATTCCGAACAAATTTGCAAATATTTCACTTTGAGAGCGAAGGGACATATTTGGGAGGAGGTCAAATTGAGAAGATTTTGAGATATAAATATTGTTTCCATGGTAACCATATAAGTTAGAGATTGGAAATTTCTGGCACTGACTAACCATGGTATGCCCTGCCTACTAAAAAACTATGAATGTATGACATGCATTAGTATTCTTTTTATTAGTAGGTATTAAAGTACCCCCAAGGTTTTCTTGGGGTGGGGGTATAAATTGGCCTGAGGGCCGTCTGCCACCCCTACATGAAGTCCAACTACCCAGAAAGTGTCCAGCATAATCATACAGACTGTTTGAAATATGTTGGAATGTGTGACCTTCCATGAAAAGCAGAAGTTACAATTATCAGAGTAGTCCACAGTCTATAGTAAACATAAATAAATGATAGGTGAAATGTTATGCCCTGCCTTAATACATAACTAAGATTTCTTATTTTCTCGAACAAATGGTGTCTCACAATTGACTTACTGATTCTATTATCAATACATCAACATCAGGTAATGCATGATCTATCCAATGGATTAAAGATAATACTTGATTCTAATATGGCAAAATAAATCATTCCATGTATGAATTGCATAGTGCATAGTCTATATCTGCAAGAAAAAATTGTCAAGACATAAGCCATGGCTCATTTGAAAGGTCTCTTTGTGCTTTTTAAGATAAACAAAAAATCAAAATATTGAAAAATATGTGATATTCCTTCAATATGGATAGTGGTTTGTCATGTTGAAAGTTGAAACTTAAAATAATATCTAAACAAATCTGTTTAGTGTATAAGAACAATAAAAGTAAATATGTTTATTACAATTATTATTAGACATTTGAACAATGAATATAACCTAAAATAAGAAATCTTGTTCTCGTATTCCATTTTAAAATTGGTTGAATGATTTTGGTCATAATTTATAACTTATACCTAAGTAACTTAATATAATACGTAATATGCTCTGATCCTGTAACATAAATGGTCCTTCATAATCAGGTATGACTGAAATTGTACAAGATCTTATAAGGTTACAGTTTCCATATAACGTATGTTCCATATTACTACCCCAAATCTCCATACCAGTAGTTAAGTTTATGAGTCATAATCCCTCATAGTTTATGATGGCAAATGCCTATCCTTGTCTAGAATATGTCATTTTATCAATTTTATGAAATGATTGTTACATAAACAAGTATACAATCACATGCCCCCCCCCCTCCCACACTAAAACTTTAACATTTTATTTATCAATCTTTCTACTTCTGTTAATATTCTCTGTCCGGATTCCCCAATTCTACATACTGTCAAGTTAACATCTAAATAGGATAGTTCTAGCTATTGCTGTTGTTTTGAAATGTTGACTTTTCTTGGGGAAAATTGTTTCAATTCTGACAGAAGTTTTTAGCCAATATCATTCAATTTATCAATATCCAAAAGCAGTGTTTTGAAATGCACTTTGTTTGTGCCTGTATTTTCATATTTTTTATGAGAATCAGAATTTTATTCTACAAAACGGGTGTTCATGGAAGTAGCACTAATTATTACATCATTGCTATTAATCATGTGATTTGATTGGCTAATTCAGTACCATGGGACTAAAAATACCATAGCGTATTTCACAGCTCCCTGAATCACTGGCATACAAAATATGTATCCCTTATTGCCCTGCGTATTGCCCGCCTGGGGATTCTGACAACTGCACCTTCAATGATTTTTGCAATATGTACATGTATTGCCCGCAGCCCGTAGGTATTGCCCTCCATAGAATGAAATATTTGCTTAATATCTATTACTGTTTCGGGCTAAATATCAATTTTGGTATAAACTGAGCAAAACGCCACCTTTAACATGCAGCTAATTCTCCCATCTAACAAACAGAGCCTCTTTTAACATATCAAAATTTAAAAATTGCCACTGATTCAATTTATTCAATCAAATCTAAAATGGTAATACCTTTTTACTGCTTCGAACTTCCTTATATTTTATACCATAGGAGTAGGATGTTTGTCTCTTTCAATTGATGCTTTCACCAGAAACATGGATATCACTAATTTTGATTCATATTTAAAATGGTATGCATGAATAGACCTGTGTGTTTTATACCAAATGGAGACACTTCCCTGGGGAGTTGTAAATCTCTCTATGTAAACAGCCTAGTTTCCCACATCCCTTGTTGACTTTGCTCCCATATTTCCTGTGAAGCTGTGGAACAGTTCTCTTGTTCTTCACAAATTACTGTAAATCAGTGAATAAGGCCAATTCATATCACTGGCTTCCCTAGGTCATTTAAATGCCTTGGAATTTTTAATCAGCAATAAAGAATAATGGGTTAAATTATCAAAAAATGAAAAAGTTGCAAATGATGAGATTTGCTATATAGCTTTAAAATCTTGCTGAAGTGTATAGTTTAACTATAGGTTAACAGGCTAATTTCTCATTGACATAATTTTAAAGAATCTTAAACATTGACTTATTGTTTCAGTGGTCCTTTTAAAGTCCATATACACAATCTGAACAACATCCAGTCTCAAACACAATCTGATTATCATCAAGTTTCAAACAAAATCTGAACATCATCAAATTCATTGCAAATGCAGGTTTACTTTAATCTAACAAAATGAATATGGTAAATCAATAGACTAAGTGAAATATGTCAAGTCAATGGTAAAAACTAGTATCTACTATCTAGCCCAACTTGCACAAGTGCTGCCATCTACCTACTAGTATCAATCCATCTATCCATATACATAGCACCTAATGAGGTCACTACTTCAAGTAAAGCTTTTTCCCCTGTCTATGGTAAAAAAATGAAAAAGAAAAGTTAGTTTGACACCATTGGTGATGCCCACCTTCTATGGCATAGGGATAAAAGGAAGGTTCATGATAACACTTACATAAAATATCTTAAGTATCTAATAGTGATAATGAACATATTACAATGTTACACAATACTAGTAGATGATAATTAAATGTCAATTGTTGTTAGTGTAATATGTACTTTTTGCTTAATGCTGCAACAATTACGCAAGTACCAAAAAGTGCCACGCCCACTTTTCCCTAAAAGTAGTTGTGTGTGACTATATTTGATAAATATTATTGATTTATCGGAGCATTATATCAACTTTTTAGTGCTTTAGTGTGAATATATACATATTTATACAACTTTTGACAAAGTGGTAGCCACAAATTCCGAACAAATTTGCAAATATTTCACTTTGAGAGCGAAGGGACATATTTGGGAGGAGGTCAAATTGAGAAGATTTTGAGATATAAATACTGTTTCCATGGTAACCATATAAGTTAGAGATTGGAAATTTCTGGCACTGACTAACCATGGTATGCCCTGCCTACTAAAAAACTATGTATGTATGACATGCATTAGTATTCTTTTTATTAGGTGGTATTAAAGTACCCCCAAGGTTTTGTTGGGGTGGGGGTATAAATTGGCCCGAGGGCCGTCTGCCACCCCTACATGAAGTCCAACTACCCAGAAAGTACCCAGCATAATCATACAGACTGTTTGAAATATGTTGGAATGTGTGATCTTCCATGAAAAGCAGAAGTTACAATTACCAGAGTAGTCCACAGTCTAATAGTAGTTAGTATAATCTATAGTTTGGCCATGCCCTGATAACACAGTGGCCGTGCCTTAATAAATTCTAAATTCTATAAAATGGAATCTGTCGGATGTTCAAAAAACAAACAGAAATTATCCAAACAAGGTCGCGTTTCATTCCAACCTTCACTGTATGAATAATTGGATAATACTATGATTGAGACAGCCTTGTTATTGTTGATATCTAATATCCGTTTGTTTATTTCTGTTGGTGAAATTGTGGTGAGAAACAGGCTTATTATCCTCTTTGGTGCTTACACTTACTGCATATCAGTTTTCTCATTACAAACTACAAACATCTGGGTACCTTTGCCGAGCATTGACTACAGTCAAGAACACTTATAAGCTCCCATTTAAACGTGTGGAGATCTAGTAGATATCGTGAACGCGAACCAGGGATAAAGAATAAGCTCGACAGCAATGGATCTGCTCCTCCGTCAGGTTATCATGGAATTTGTGCTTTTGGTTATCATGCTGGCTCCAGGTCGAGTACATGCAACATCATCAGGTAATGTATTTAGATAAAACGGAGATTCCCAGGATGGACTGTCCCTAGGATGCATTTTTAAAAGTGGAATATATATAGATTACCCTGGCCAAGTTCTTTTAGATAATAAAATTGTACAGAGAAAAACGTGAGGGATGAGGGAATATTATAACTAATCTTACAAATGATTTAATATCATGAACAGTCTTTCATTGAATAACTGTTTTTTTACTACCATTCTCATAGACTTTCCATGTTTGGGCTCACATCCAACTCTGTACCAACAATGATGTAGGTGATTAAATGTAGACTTTCTCAGCAAGTGATTTACGAATTATTACATATTTTTAGCTGCTTATTATCAAAAATCCACAGAGAAGACAGATGCTGCCTAAAAACCCATTCTGGTATTGAGTTTTGATAAATCTGTTCGAATTGGACATGTCAAAAATTGGATGAAAATAAGTAATAAAGAAATAAGTCAGTTGAGGAGTTAAATCTGTAAATCACTACAAGGTATCTTACTCTTAATCATCATTTCTTTCTTTTTTTGACAAAGAGTGTAGCATGATTATATTATTATTAAAACTAGAAAAACAGCAACTTCACGGAGTAGCAAATCTCACCTAACAAACAAAACATAGTTTTGATAAATAGCGTTCAACTTGAAAACTTCTTAGCAGGATTCCTTTGTCTCTGGGTAGAAGCATATAAACTTTGAACCAAATCCCTCAAAGATAACATGTTTAATGTAAAATGCTCCAGCATTTTGATAAATTTAATAGCGGCGATCTTTCAATTTCACCTTGAGCAGAATTCCCTTATCTCTAAGCATCATCGTATAAAATATATGAACCAATTCCGTCCACTGGTATTTGACTTATCAAAGATTACGTTTTTGAACGAAAAATGACGGCCATTATGAAATTCAGCTGCCATCTTGAAAATTCCTTCTCGAGCAGAGCTTATTTGTCTCTAAACATCAAAGGATTTGTCACCATAGGTGTCACTATAAATAAGGTATAAACCCAATGTACGATCATATGTTAAATTCTTATGAAATAATAAAGGTAAAAGTGTTAACTCACTGATGCCATACTTATTTTGAAATAAATCAACTCAAGAACATGTTTTCAGGCAGTTCTAAAGGTGACCCATTTCTCTGCCAAAATTGTGTGTTTTTCTCTTGATAATCATTTTTCTGTGGTTTAGAATCTATCCACATTTAATATTCTAATAATATCAAGATTTATGCATGCTTTATAGTTTGGAGGCAATCTAATCCTATATTCATTGGATGCAATCAAATGTGACCTGCTTTTTTATATTATGCTGTGTGTGTTTTTCACTTCCTTGTTGTATCAAGGTGGCTTATATATTCGAACAGTTCCTTGCTTCCACAGGCTTCGCCCATTCTTATTTATGCCTCATTAAACATTATGACAAGGGGCATAGTTTAGTGATAAAATAAGTGTAGGGGAGGCCTTCGGAAGCACTGTAAAAGTGAAGTTGAACAAAAAATATAGCACATGATTAGGGCAGCCATTTTGGATGTTGAATATACTAGTGCTGTATAGATTCAAAAGTGGATTATGAATTTACCTACTATTGAATCATGACTAAAGGGCATTTGGTAACCTGCCTAGATGTCAAAATATGGGTGTCCCCAGGGTTACAATGAGCATTACCCCCAGCTCATTTGAAATTTTGAATAATTGACTAAACACAAGGATATCATCAAATTAATATTATAGGAATATCCTATGGTTTTGAAAAAATATCATTTATATCCATGAGTGAACGCAGCGAATGGGTGAAGATATTTGTATCCATGAGTGGATATAATTGATATTTTTTTCAAAACCATAGGATTGTCCGTTTATCCCATGGGAAATCATCATCAGCGAAAAAAGTTGAAAAATATAATTTGAAAAAAAATTGAAAAATAATTGAAAAAAAATTGTGAAAAAATGTTGAAAATCTTTTTTGAAATTTTGAATTTTTTAAAAAATATTTTTGAAAATAACTAAAAAATGTAGGAAGAATTTTTTTTTGAAAAAATTCGAAACCATCGAATATCACTTTTCAAACCATCGAATATCACTTTTTAAGACGTGATATTCGATAGTTTAAAAGTGATATTCGATGGTTTGTGAATTTTTTGCTAAAATATGATATCTTGATCCACATATAAAATATATCTTCATGTGATATTTGATCTATATCCTTGCAACCATGGGATAAATAAAAAGAATTGTCGCATTAAATTGTTGTCAATCAGTCAACATTACATAAAGGACCGTTTTTTTACAAAATGTTTTCAATAATTGGTTTAAGACACACCAGACACTCCTTTTGTTATTGTTGTTCGGAATAAAATGAAATATCTATCCGAACCTCATTGGAACAAAACGACATAAACACATCATGTTTAGGTCTCTCAATATTACAATTGTACAAAGGAACGTTTGGTATCATATGTTCGGAATGAAACAAAATATCTATCCGAACCTCATAGGAACAAAACGACATAAATACAACGTGTTTAGGTCTCTTAATATTGTAATTGTACAAAGGAAAGTTTGGTTGATTTTAAAAAGTATCTTGTTAATGAAATAAAAGGTTTATCTTAATTTTTAACTATTTTGGGGGGTTTTGTTTTAAGTTTTGTAAAATCTACCCAAATTTCCTTTGTATAACTATAATATTGAGAGGTCTAAGAAAATGTTTTATATGCTATTTTGTTCCAACAAGGTTCGGAAAGACATTTTATTTCATTCTCAAGAATTGGTAGAAAGGAACAAAAACAATTGCACTAATAACAAAAAATGTTAACAAAAACAGTTATAAAAATATATATACAGTAAATAATTTTTGCATTGAATTGTTGCCAATCAGTCAGCATTACATATACCATATCGAGTCCTATTCTTTGATGAATTTAAACCCCAAATTCTTTTGAAAAAATGAAAATCTTTGAAAAAATGAAAAGGAGCAGTGGGTTATCGCAAACAATTTCAGAAGGTTATATCTTGGATTATGCTTATTTTCTGAAAATGAAGACAGGTTTATCTTTTAGATCAATTCATTATCTCAAAGAAAATTATGAACAGTAATAATAAATTCAAACAAACTCGGAGATATTTAACTAGCAATTAACCCATCAACACACTTTTTCAAAGATGTTGACCCCATTTTCACCAAAAATGCAATCATTTTTTACAATTTTTAATGCATTACTATTCTTTATTTTGATGTATCAAATAGTTCTTGAAAGAAAAACTTAATTGCATTAAGATAAGTGTTCCCCATGTTATTTCTCCATTGAAAAATATCATGCTATCCATTGGTTTCAGTTCATTTTGGTCATCCAAATTGAATATCTTTAAAGTCCCTGGAGCAATCAAATTTTCCTTTTAGGAAATCGAACATGTCTCAAAGCACATTCTAATTATGCAGTCAACAATATAATAATAGGCTGCATTTTTGGTGAAAATTAGGTCAACATTTTTGAAAAAGTATGTTGATTGGTCCATTGCCCCTTCAATATCACTTAGGCCTGATTAACTAAATTATCATTATATATACTTTTCTTGAAGATAATGAATGGATCTAAAAGATACACCCATGTTCATGATCAGAAAATATTCATAATTCAAGTTAGAATCGTTTGAAATTGTTTTCGATAACCTACGTGCTCCTTTATAAAAAAATGAAATTTTTTGAAAAAGTGATTTAAAATGAAATTTTTTGAAAAAATAAAAATCTTTGAAAAATGAACTTTTTTGAAAAAATTGGGACAATATGATTTTTCGAGTATATATGATTTTTTTCCAGGGACAATATGATACTTCGAGTATATATGATTTTAAGGAGGATAATATTTATTATCCTACACTTGATGTACTAAATGTATAACATTAAAAAATAAATTTGATATCTATTGGCAAAATGAATAACCGGAGAATATCGTGATGATATACTCCAGGCGGAGGAGTATATCATAGGATATCCTATACTTAATTGAGGATGGACATGGACAATGCAAAGTAAAAGATTCAGCAAAACATATTTCTATATAGAAATTGAATTGTCTAACTTTTTTGTACACTAAGTGTTTAGTTTATTTGATGAATATTTAATATATTTACAGCGCTTCAAAGTTATTTTTGTTTTATTTCAATGGGAGAGGTTTTTTGAAAAACAATTTTGACTTTAAAGCCCTACAACTTTGTTGAACCTGAAGAAACATATCACTTTTTGTTAAATAAAGTTAGCAAATTCAATTGCCTGCCTAACACATATTTTTGCAAGGACTCGGATGGATGGATATTCTGTCATATGACTTACGGCAAACCTTCCATTTCCCATTGATTAACATGGGAATGTCGATTTTCAAAAGATCATCAAATTATCATCAATTTTCGACTTATTGTTAACACGTAGTTCAATTGGGGAGCTAAGGTTGCCAAACTTATGGAGGGGAGTGTAACTGGCACTTTATAATCACATGATTATTTTTGTGGTAAATATGGTGGTTAATTCATATAAAGGCTTCTCTACCTTTATCAAGTCTTCCTTAATTCTTTGCAGGATGTCAAGCTAATGATGAACCCTTTATGTGTAAGTTTATATTCCGTGGTGACTGCTACGATGAAGGTATCCTGCAACGTTGCTGCCACACCTGCTCAAGATTTAGAAACGCTGCGACTCCAGGTTTATCTCTTAAAACATCTACATATTTGAATTAATTTGAAATTATGTTTTGAATATACTCACACATATGTCATGTCATAGTCCAGCCAATTAGAATACAGTATATTTTACAACAGATAAATGGTTCCTTAATAGATTCAGTAGAATTACTTTCATCGATTTCAAGTTGACCAAATGTACTATACACCTTCCCTGCTAGCACATTTATCAACACTATAATCAAAACTACTCTTAACTCTCGATCTTACTTTTGTTACTTATTATTTTCTTTCCAAGAATAGAATATTTAATTCTTGAATACACACGAAACGTGAAAATTATTAAGCGAGAGAATGTGTACTGGATGGAAATTGTCCAGTTAAGTCCAGTCCAATTGTCCAAAATAACTTGCCAGTCTGTAGTTGAATTTGAGTGTTGACCATGTGTGCGAAAGGGATTTCGAGTGCTATTAGTCCCTGATCTGATTTTCTAAGAGCTCTAGGAATTTGTTGTCCGGGTGTCCACCACAAAAACCAACTACTGCATAATAGTGGAGTCAGATAGGTGTTCAGTTGCACAGAGGAGTAATTTGACTGTTTTGCATGGGGTCTTTTGAAGATTCATAAATTAACATGGGGCTCAATCTAGGTCTTTTATAGTTTTTAACGGCTAAACATATCAAAATTAGAAATATTCAGAAATGTACCTCTTTGATTTTTTCTTATATCAATATATTAACTATAGAAATCTGACACTTTAGTAAAGCCATATTGATAGCCGTTTATAATGGCAGCCAATGGGGAATTTCCAAAATTCAAACGCAAATATATTTGGAACTAGGTGAAAGAAAAACATTAACCCATCTTATTTTGAAGATAATTATGTTATTGTAACATCCTGGAAATATGGGCTTTATTAATCTAAAACTGTTCTGCATGGGATCTTTTGAAGATTGATAAATGAACATGGATCGCAATGTAAATGTCAAAAATTTTCAAGGCCTGCTATTATCAAATGGGGCCACTTTTGAACACCACTTCGCTAGATATCAAAAATATATGTATTAGTGATACTTATGTCAAAAATAGTGCAATATATATAGCATGTGCAATTCTAGGGTTTTATTGCCGTAATTGACTCCACTATAATGTTCACACATATATGCTTTTCACTGGGTTATGTTACACTTTCCAGTAACAGGGGCTTTCACTTAGAAAATAAGGATTTAGCAAGGATGTATTGACTAACAAGTGGCTATCATCATATTCCTAAGCCATCAAAGATATTTATTTGACTAATATTTTAGTCACCCTGTACCTATTATACAAGTCAAATTAGACAGTGTTTTCTATTGTTTAAAATGTATGGACACCAAAACATTGCACTTTGTAGATTTTTTACTACTGCAGACGTTTGCAACCAGTGGGAACCATCTTTTTGACATTTCAAAATTCTATACTCTCTTGTTCATCATAAGGACTTAATTTTTATCAAAATCAATTGATATCATACTTGAATTGCAGTTATGTGGTAAAAAGTAAAGATAATATATTTCAACTTGTTTTTAGAAGGGAATCTTGTGTGGCCCCAGTTTAAAGGCAAAAGCCCCTGTTACAATCAAAACAAAATATATTTTTTTAATAAGAAGTAAGTACTTTAAATATGTTCATTTTTTGTGACGGAGTACCGACAACGACACTATATTTTTCTTGGAACAGGTTGGGACTATAATATATACATTACTCGTCAATTGCATGCTAGCATTATACCTTGTCCATCGCTCTTTAATTTGTTTAACAAATCAACAATTAACTGTATGATGTATTTCACAAATAAAGCATTAAGTCCGGTGCTTAAATCCTTAGATAGTACATTTAAGCCATATTGTTGTAGGATATACAGTCTGCGGAATGAAAATTAATATTTGTTTCAGAGTGCCTATATGGTGATAGGTATGACACGTGTCAACATATCTTACCTTACCAGTGCTACAATAACTACACAGGGACCAGTTACTGTTGTGACACATGTACACAGTTCAGACTCCATCCCGAGAGTCGCTCTGGTATTTTACAACTTATTTTACCATGAGAGTGGATTATGGATATCCTCTTATATTTTTTTCATTTGTCAATTCTAAATTGCTCTTTTAATTAGATGCGTCAAAATATTGTTTCTGCTACTTCATCATTAATACATACATCAATTTGTATATTACAGGCTGCGAATATGGGAATCGTGATACGAAAAGATGCACTCGTATCAGCCCACGTCAGTGCTATGGGAGTTTCTACGAGCAACTCTGTTGTAACTCCTGCCATCATTTGAGAATAAAAGACATCTCAGGTAACACTGCACCCCAGTCACATTTGTCGTACGGAGGCCGTGCGTCGACCGCAGATCAATTAAATCAGTGAATTTCTGTGGCGAGCGTAGAAAAACTACGCTCGCCTTGCGGTCTCCGTACGGCGTATCCAGTTTTTTACAGGCCGCAGGGTAGCCGTAGAAATTATAAGTCGGAGTTATACACCCCAGTCACATTTGTCGCAAGGCAGCCGTAAGTCGACAGCAGATCAATTAAATCGGTGAATTTCTGCGGCGAGCGTAGGAACACTACGGGCGCCTTGCGGTCTCCGTACGGCGTATGCAGATTTTTCAGGCCGCAGGGTCGCCGTAGAAATTATAACTCGGAGTTATAATAGTTTTCATTTCTGCGGTGCCCGTAGAAATCAACTGGCTCAACAAGATTAAATCATTTTTTGTCAATGTTTCACGATCACTTTTCATTTGATATTACATCCTAGCACTATGAATAACATTTATAAATTGTCCTGATGTAAATAAAATGAAAAAAAAATTATTAACAGAAATTTAAAATTCACCGTGCGGCTGCCGTGGGAAATGTGACTGCAAAAGTATGAGAGCGCAGAATTTCTACGGCGAGCGTAGAAAAGCTACTGGCCGCAGAAATGATAGACCGCACGGCGGCCGTGGGAAATGTGACTGGGGTGTTAACGTTAAATCAACAGAAATTCAAAAACTCGCCGTGCGGCTGCCGTAGGAAATGTGACTGCAAAAGTATCCGACCGCAGAAATTCCACGGCGAGCGTAGAAATGTTAGTGACCGCAAAAATGATAGACACATTTCCTACGGCCGCCGTGCGGTCTATCATTTCTGCGGCCAGTAACATTTCTACGCTCGTCGTAGAATTTCTGCGGTCAGATGCTATTGCAGTCACATTTCCTACGGCAACCGCACGGCGAATTTTGTTGATATAAAAACCACGGTTGCCTTGCGGCCTTTTAAATGGTGAATAACGGTCGCCGTATGGTCTCCCTACGGAGGGCGTAGTTTTTTCCGAATACAAAAGCAGATGCAACGTTGCCCTGCGACAGTACGTTGACCATACACTACAGCTACACAAACGTTCATGCTCAGTTTTATCTTATTTACATCATAGTATATTGTAAGTACAATCTATAAAATATATTTATAGTGCTAGGATATAGTATCAAATAGAAAGTGTTGAGTGAAACCAGGACCCCGAGTACCTTAAGGAAATCTGGTCACATATTATGACAACTCTAGTAAATGCTATTACGCCATGCCTCCAAAGAGACAACGCGTATTAGAGGAAAAGAAGAACAAGGATGCCATTCCTGATGAATCAGGTGATGAAGAGGAAGATGATTTGTCTGCCATTCAGAAGATCGTATACAATAGAATTTTATGAGGCCCATTCATACCTGTTTTACATCCGCCATAAAAATACCGCAATAACAAAAAGACGGGGAATCCAACTATACACGAAAAACTGTTAAAGTCCCCGATAAATCGAGAAAGAGTCGAAGGCAAATATACAAAGCCAGCTTTTAAAGCCGGCTTCTACAGTACATCAGAAGCCGGCTTCTGGCGTCACCAAGAAGCCGGCTTTTAAAAACCGGCTTCGAATGACTTACAGAAGCCAGCTTCTGCAGTTACCAAGAAGCCAGTTTTAAAAGCCAGATTCTCTCTCTCAATCATTTTGTTGTGCATTATGCATCTTATTCTCGTATAATTAGCATGGAAATGAGAAAAAATGAAAATAAGTAAAATTGTAACATATTGCAAGATTTTTTACAAAAAGTCATTTCAAACCAAAACTATGAGAGAAAAATCAATTCTAAGTAAAAATATCGATGAATTAGATCATGTTCACCAAATCAGAACAGATTATAATGCATTGCATTTCCGTTTAATAAAAACGCACCGCTCATTTTACAAAACTGGCTCCAACTTGGAGCCAGTTTACAAATCAGCTCGCTCCATCTTACACAAGCTATGTAGGGCAATCTAGCAACTGGGAATCACGGGATACTGTCTCACGATCATTTCTATGTGCATTATGCATCTTATTCTCGTATAATTTGCATGAAAATGAGAAAAAAACTGAAAAATACGTAAAATTGTAACTTATTTCAAGATTTTTTGCAAAAAGTCATTTCAAGCCAAAACTGCTAGATTGTCCCTACATAGCTTGTGTAAGATGGAGCGAGCTGATTTGTAAACTGGCTCCAATTTGGAGCCAGTTTTGAAAAATGAGCGGTGCGTTTTTATTAAACGGAAATGCAATGCATAATCTGTTCTGATTTAGCGAACGTGATCTAAATCATCGATATTTTTACTTAGAAATGAATTTTCTCTCATAGTTTTGGCTTGAAATGACTTTTTGCAAAAAATCTTGAAATAAGTTACAATTTAACGTATTTTTCAGTTTTTTCTCATTTTCAGGCCGAATATACGAGAATAAGATGCATAATTCACATACAAATAATCGTGAGACAGTATCCCGTGATTCCCAGTTGCTAGATTGCCCCTACATAGCTTGTGTAAGATGGAGCGAGCTGATTTGTAAACTGGCTCCAAGTTGGAGCCAGTTTTGAAAAATGAGCGATGCGTTTTTATTAAACGGAAATGCAATGCATAATCTGTTCTGATTTAGTGAACGTGATCTAATTCATCGATATTTTTACTTAGAAATGAATTTTCTCTCATAGTTTTGGCTTGAAATGACTTTTTGCAAAAAATCTTGAAATAAGTTACAATTTTACGTATTTTTCAGTTTTTTTCTCATTTTCATGCAAATTATACGAGAATAAGATGCATAATGCACATAGAAATGATCGTGAGACAGTATCCCGTGATTCCCAGTTGCTAGATTGTCCCTACATAGCTTGTGTAAGATGGAGCGAGCTGATTTGTAAACTGGCTCCAAGTTGGAGCCAGTTTTGAAAAATGAGCGGTGCGTTTTTATTAAACGGAAATGCAATGCATAATCTATTCTGATTTAGTGAACATGATCTAATTCATCGATATTTTTACTTAGAAATGAATTTTCTCTCATAGTTTTGGCTTGAATGACTTTTTGCAAAAAATCTTGAAATAAGTTACAATTTAACGTATTTTTCAGTTTTTTCTCATTTTCAGGCCAATTATACGAGAATAAGATGCATAATGCACATAGAAATGATCGTGAGACAGTATCCCGTGATTCCCAGTTGCTTGATTGTCCCTACATAGCTTGTGTAAGATGGAGCGAGCTGATTTGTAAACTGGCTCCAATCAAGTTGGAGCCAGTTTTGAAAAATGAGCGGTGCGTTTTTATTTAACGGAAATGCAATGCATAATCTGTTCTGATTTAGTGAACGTGATCTAATTCATCGATATTTTTACTTAGAAATAAATTTTCTCTCATAGTTTTGGCTTGAAATGACTTTTTGCAAACAATCTTGAAATAAGTTACAATTTTACGTATTTTTCAGTTTTTTCTCATTTTCATGCAAATTATACGAGAATAAGATGCATAATGCACATAGAAATGATCGTGAGACAGTATCCCGTGATTCCCAGTTGCTAGATTGTCCCTACATAGCTTGTGTAAGATGGAGCGAGCTGATTTGTAAACTGGCTCCAAGTTGGAGCCAGTTTTGAAAAATGAGCGGTGCGTTTTTATAAAACGGAAATGCAATGCATAATCTGTTCTGATTTAGTGAACATGATCTAATTCATCGATATTTTTACTTAGACTTCAATTTTCTCATATAGTTTTGACTTGAAACGACTTTTTGCAAAAAATCTTGAATTATGTTATAATTTTACATATTTTTCAGTTTTTCCTTATTTTCATGCAGATTATACGAGAATAAGATGCATTGTGGCGAAGTTGAGTCTCTCTATCTTTTACAAAACATGAAAACAAATATAGTTTAAAATATAAATTTATTAAAGAAAAGTTAAAGTCCAAAAATATCATTTCAATCGGCAACTTACAGTTTTTGGTTAGTCCCGAGTTCACGCAACGAGGTTCTGAGGTTTCAATGCCAAAAATGCCTCTTTTATATCTTAATTTTGAGGTGGGCAGAGCCGAAATAAGAGGTCTTATCCAATAAAATATCAGGAAATCCCATTAACTAAAATTAGCCTAAAAATAAATGTTTAATTTTATAGAATGTCAATAAGAAATAGTGATGATTTTCTGCCCACGAATCTTGGATGTTTACCGAAAGTTTGAGAATTTGGCAGAATTTGGTGGGAAAGGAATGCCTAGACAAAACCTCTGAGCCTCGTCTCATGAACTCTGGATGTTTAATCTAATTATCTAATTTAATTCATTATCTAATTTATGTCCGAAACACATATTTATAAGTAAATTTTCCCCCTAAAAAGTATACAATTATTCGTAAAATGTGATGGAGATAATAAAGGTATAAACATTTGCAAAGCATATACAGCAGTATAAATGTTTTGGTCAGTTGTACTCCAGGTCGTTAGGTTTAATAGCTTTTTACTTTGTTTATCAGAAAGCTGTCTTCAAGATGATTCCAAAAACTATCGAAACTTATAAACATCTTAACTAAACATTGCAAAATTTCCCATCAGTTGACTTCATATATCATTTCTGCCACTCATATCTCAAGAATAATCCTTTCGTTTGATTGGCTCTAGATATAGTTCATGCCTAAAAACTGCTCTAACATGATGATAAAACATTAGAAATTAAACTGTTGATATTGTGAAATATCACACTGGGTTTAAAGATCACTAAAACAACTGTTATAATACAAATATAAACTAATCAAAATAACGCAATAATTATAAACATGAGTAACAGAAAAAGATCATTATGACATCAACTGATATGAAGTGAAATAAGTAGACTGACCAACGAGGTCAGCTATGACTTCGTCACAGCATAATCCACATCAAAATGATCGGGAGACAGTATCTCGTGATTCTCAGTGGCTAGATTGTCCGCTAATAGCTTGTGTTTAATGGTGTGAGCTGATTTGAAAACTGGCTCCAAATTGGAGCCAGTTTTGAAAAATGAGCGGTGCGTTTTTATTAAACAGAAATACAATGCATAATATTTTTGGAATTGATGAACGTGATCAAATTCATCGATATCCATGCTTAGAATTCAATTTACCCCCATAGTTTTGCAAAAATATGACAATATAAACTATATTCAAAAGCCATCTTCTGCAGTACGTCAGTAAGTAAGAAGCCAGTTTTAAAAGCCGGCTTCTTGGTGACTCCAGAAGCCGGCTTCTGTTGTCCTTCAGAAGCCGGTTTTTAAAAGCCGGCTTCTGAAGTACGTAAGAAGCCAGTTTGTAAAAGCGGTTTTTGCCTTCGAGTACTTCTGATTAAATCGAGGGACTTAGTACAATAAACCAATGCACCGACAGGAAGGCAATTTTGTTCTGCTTTTTATCATAAATTCCTGCCAGTGCTAGACTTCAACATAATCCGAGACACTACATGGGCATTCAGCTTTTAATGGAACAAGTTTGATGTAAAACATTGCAGTATCAGACTCTCAATCCTTGATTTTCAAACAGGGGATAGGTCTTTAATTCAAATTAACGGTCGTAGTTGGCACCGCGTGAAACTGAAGGAGGCAAATTTGGCAGAGTAGGCAACAGATACTATAAAATGTACTGGCCAGTAGAAATTTGAAAGCCGAATGTGTACAGTAAAGTAGATCATAATAAAAAATGAAATTGTTCACATTGCTATGTTCACTTGCCCCAGACACTTCCAGAATGAATATGATATCACATATGATATGTGATTTGTGGATATGAAGATGAGACATTAAAATGACATTTTAATAACCTTCAGCCTATTGCAATCTCAAGAACTGACCTGGATCTTCCAAGAATCGAGTCAATCGTCTTGCGAACTTGTTCACAGCAAATGACAGAAAAAATGACCTAAAACCTGTTTCCAAAGGTACATTACCCATCAAAACCCTACGGCAGACGAAAGTCGACCGTAAGCCCGACGTGCGGCCGCCGTGGAAACGTTCTGCGGTCTTGCTACGACTTGTTGATTTCTACGGGCACCGCAGAAATGAAAAATATTATAACTCCGAGTTATAATTTCTGCGCCTTCCCTGCGGCCTGTAAAAATCTGCAAACGCCGTACGGAGACCGCAAAGCGCCCGTAGTTTTCCTACGCTCGCCGCAGAAATTCACTGATTTAATTGATCTGCGGCCGACTTACGAACTCCGTGCGACAAATGTGATTGGGGTGTTACACCCCAGTCACATTTCCCACGGCCGCCGTGCGGTCTATCATTTTTGCGGCCAGTAGCTTTTCTACGCTCGCCGTAGAATTTCTGCGCTCTCATACTTTTGCAGTCACATTTCCCACGGCAGCCGCACAGTGAATTTTAGATTTCTGTTGATAAATAATACTTATTTTCATTTTATTTACATCAGGACAATTTATAAATGTTATTCATAGTGCTAGGATGTAATATCAAATGAAAAGTGATCGTGAAACATTGACAAATAATGATTTAATCTTGTTGAGCCAGTTGATTTCTACAAGGACCGCAGAAATGAACAAATATTATAACTCCGAGTTATAATTTCTACGGCGACCCTGCGGCCTGTAGAAAACTGGATACGCCGTACGGAGGCCGCAAGGCGAGCGTAGTTTTCCTACGCTCGCCGCAGAAATACACTGATTTAATTGATCTGCGATCGACGTACGGCCGCCGCACGACAAATTCACATCATAAGTTTTTACTTCGACATTACTGTGGAATAAAGTAAGTTAATTGAACAATCCGATCTTGTAACCGTGAACAGAGGTGACTGGTTGACATTTACAGCATCGGTCAAAGGGGAAATCAATATTAAATTCAAATTCACACATAGCTAGGCAATGTGTGTCCAATTCCGGCAAATCAGCGAAACTGCATTCCGTTAGATAACCACTAACGCATTTGGTGTATGGTTGTCAATATGATAACTTGGACTCTACGATTGAAATTGATGCATTGCCAATTTGACCCTTGCATAAAGTTTCATTGAAAATATGTTATTTTAGTGATTTTGTTTCTTTAACGTGACATTGTACAAAATATTTTGCAATTTGTGAAAAGAATTTAAGCCCTGGACTCAGTGCAATGTGTAATGACCAGTCCTTTTAGGCGTTGTTTCCTAAAATCAGCACTCGATGCTCCGCATCTGGTGCAAATTTTAGAAAGCAACACCATCAAGTAATGGTCATTCCACATTGCACTGAGTCCGCCCAGGACTTAAATTCTTTATTCAATTGGTTTTAGATGATGAGTGTCGCTATGGTGACCATGGTGATGTGCGAGTTTCCCTTGAAGACGGGAGTACAAAAATCCGGACCTGCAGGGAACAACTACAGGTCGACCCAGCGAGCTGCGATAATGACCACAGTTTTTTATCCACTTGCTGTTTCTCATGCTCTAGAAAGAAAAATCCAAGACACCATTTCAACTTAAGACCAGGGACACAGTCTTGAAATTTCTGCCAAAAGCAGAAAAATTTGACGATGTTAATGTGTTTCAAATATTTTGTTTACTTCATGAATCTCGATGACATTATTGTCATAACAATACATTACAAATGATATTTTCACCGTGTAATGTGCTCTCAATAATTTTTTAATAGTTTAATAGTATATTAGGAATACACAGATACCAATTTAAGAATATCTCAAGGGTTTTTGAGGCATTTTAGAAACAGCAACAGACCTATTTTTCTAGATCAGTTTTTCAAGATAGGAGCTCTACTGGGTGGGCTATTTTAGTGTTTTTATCCCCCTGGGAAAATATTTTAGGGGTAGTATGATCTTAGTTCATAACTCAAAGAGTATATTAAGTGTGGTTCTGATATCTACAGCCAGCTATTGCAAAGTTGAATACTACCCTAAAGTTATAGTTTGATATTTGTATTGTAAATGCAAATAATTTAACCGTTACCCTTTGCTTAATAAAATAAAAACCTAGTACTGTACGAGCAAAATAAAATGTGTCTAAAGCCCGGTATACACCAATGGGGCAAAATCCCACTTGCCCCATCGAGTCCCAATTTGCCCCATCGAATCCCACGAAGTCCCATTGGACCTTGATGACTTTGCCCCATCGTGCCCCATGGATTCCCATCAAGCCCCATGGAGTCCCATCAAATCCCACCGTGCCCCATTGGTGTATGTCGGGCTTCGCACAACACGTCATATGACCGAAAATCCCACGATGCCCCATGGAAAGAATGAACATGTTCATTCTCGATGGGACTCCATGGGACTCCGTGGGATTTTGCCCCATCTTGCCCCATCGAGTCCCACCGAGTCCCACGTGGGACTTCATGGGACCTCATGGGACCTCGTGGGACTCGATGGGGCAAGATGGGGCAAAATCCCACGAAGTCCCATGGAGTCCCACGGACTTCATGGGGCAAAATCCCAAAAGGTCCCACGAGGTCCCACGCAATGTTAAGTCTAGCTAGATGATGACGTAAAGAAACCGATGCGCATTCCATTAAGCCCGGTATACACCAATGGGGCAAGTTGGGACCTCCATAGACTTAACATTGCGTGGGACCTCGTGGGACCTTTTGGGATTTTGCCCCATGAAGTCCATGGGACTCCATGGGACTTCGTGGGATTTTGCCCCATCTTGCCCCATCGAGTCCCACGAGGTCCCATGAGGTCCCATGAAGTCCCACGTGGGACTCGGTGGGACTCGATGGGGCAAGATGGGGCAAAATCCCACGGAGTCCCATGGAGTCCCATCGAGAATGAACATGTTCATTCTTTCCATGGGGCATCGTGGGATTTTCGGTCATATGACGTGTTGTGCGAAGCCCGACATACACCAATGGGGCACGGTGGGATTTGATGGGACTCCATGGGGCTTGATGGGACTCCATGGGGCACGATGGGGCAAAGTCATCAAGGTCCAATGGGACTTCGTGGGATTCGATGGGGCAAATTGGGATTCGATGGGGCAAGATGAGACTCGATGGGGCAAGTGGGATTTTGCCCCATTGGTGTATATCGGCCTTTAGAAGTATCTTTTAAGATTTTTTAGAACTGGTTCCACTATTCTGGTCATTCTTGTTAGAAGGAGAAACACGTTACTGAGCAAACCTAGAATCTAACCAATTTGGTGAAGAATAGGGCTTTTTAAACAGGATTCTTAATTACTACTACTAAAAATGTACCTTCTGGCATAGCTTTCACCAAAATAATGCATCAATTGTGTATATTAATATGGCAGTTGTGTTGGAGGATACAGATATTTGACAAATCGTATATATATAGCAAAACATACTTAATTATGTGACCAAGACATATCAAATATCCCGCTTTCAAGACTTGGTAGCACATGCATTTTATTAACATGCTCAAAAATAACTACGCAATCGATACATTTTAGATTAAGAAATCTGAGTTTATATTTGCCGAAAAAATAAAATGTTTCTTTATTCACGCCCGGTGATCGTGAATATGGGACGGAGGGGGGGGGAGCAGGCAATTTCTGCTAGGAAATTCAACAAATCTGGAAGATTTATTTTTTCAAGAAAAAGTTTACTGTTGAATTGCTAAATGGATAGGCGCACGGTATGGTAGAATATGTTAGGTTTTCTGGGATTTTTTCTGAAACGATACGCATCTAAGGTATGAGATCTATTAAAAAAGGCGCAAGGCCATCAACAGGCACAAATCAACGTTTTTGCTATAAATCAAGCAACAATGGTCTGGACGACCTGTAATAAATACTTGTAAGTGATGTTATCATAACTAAATTAATGTCATTGCTGAATTTATAAAATAAGTTTTCATATGTGAAATAAAAAATAATCGAAAATAATGAATTTGGGACAGAGGGGGGGGGGGGGGGGGGGAGGGGACGGAGGGGGGAGCAATATGTATATAAGACATGATTAGAGATGTTTCGCGACTTTAAGTCCTTTTACTCCAAATGTCCCCATTTTTCAGTCTCCAGGGGTATATCATCCAGTTTCTTACTAAGTTAATGAGTTCATTTTTCAAATACAAGAATTCGTGTGAAGTTGTTTCACTTTATAGAATTATTACTCCCCCCTCCGTCCCCTCCTCCCCCCTCCGTCCCATTTTAATTATTTTCGATTATTTTTTATTTTACGTATGGAAACTTATTTTATAAATTCAGCAATGACATTAATTTAGTTATGATAACATCACTTACAAGTATTTATTACAGGTCGTGTAGTCCACTGTTGCTTGATTTATAGCAAAAACGTTGATTTGTGCCTGTTGATGGCCTTGCGCCTTTTTTAATAGATCTCATACCTTAGATGCGTATCGTTTCAGAAAAAATCCCAGAAAACCTAACATATTCTACCATACCGTGCGCCTATCCATTTAGCAATTCAATAGTAAACTTTTTCTTGAAAAAATAAATCTTCCAGATTTGTTGAATTTCCTAGCAGAAATTGCCTGCTCCCCCCTCCGTCCCATATTCACGATCACCGGGCGTGTTATTGTCTAAAAATCCATCATTAAAGTGATATTTTTTAAAAAAGATAAGCAATATTCCAAACAAGTACCTTGTGGCAATGATTGCTTAAGGTTGGTCAACAAAAAATAACACATTGAATGTCCATGAAATCGACATATATGTCACAGTCTCTAGTAAAACAACAGATTTTTAAAATATCAATTATATCGCAAATTGTCCCATTAAGACATTGAGCAATGGACGTTGTAAAAGTTATATAATAACTTAGGTTCTCGCTGTTTGGCATTGGGCAGGGTTTACAATGACAAATGTTCAGGATATTGTATATTAGAATAGTACTTTTACAGTACTTTAACGTACAGGGATTCCTCGAGTTTTTCCTTTTAATATGCGTGTACGGCATTGTAACAACATCTTAAAAATAAAAATTTTACAGAACTGCATGTAAATAAGTGTATCTCGTGGAAACCCAACAAGGTAAAATTATGTTCTGCATACTGTAGCTATATAATATAGATTTTCTTGCGTCCAGTACATTTTCATTGTGTCCAGTATTTTTCCGAATTTCTGAAATTTCGTCATTTCTCTAATATCAATTACTCCCAAGCTAAAATTTGCTAACTGGATGTTGTATTTTTGTTTCAGACACAAGAAAATAGCATATATTGTCAATGAAAGGGTAAATAAAAATAATTCGAACATGACTGTATTCACGCCTTCTATAAACTGTAAACAAAGTCAATGCTTCAGCTGGATTATATTCGAGATCAATAACCCAGTTAATACGTGTAATGTGTGACGCCATAACGATGGGTCGTAGTAATGGCGGACCATGATGAAAATTCGAAACAATTTGGTGAGTTTTCATGTTCGAATCGTAATATAGACCTCAGATCAGGGGTAATATCGTCGAATACACCCCTTGGGGCTAGGCACAAAAGCTTTCGAACCCCTCACTCCCTTCGGTCGTTCGTGGTACAGAAAACGTTTGTGCCTAGGCCTGCGGGGTGTATTCGACGATATTACCCCTGCTTTTCGGTCTATATTTCTTAATTTGACAATACTCACATAATAGCTAACTGATCTCTTTCATATTTAAAGTACTTGGTAATAATACACTGTAATTCCTTTGTAATTTTTTTACGCCCTTCCTTACATCGCTCTATTTTGGTACTACTCCAAAGTATCTTCAAATAAACAACTCTCGACTTTTGGTGAACAAAAGGTTTGAGACAAACAAATTTTCTCAAAGGACAAGTAGTTGTGATTCTCTTAATAATTGTCCCCATTTGTAATGCATATTGTCATCTTAGGGAAATTACTAGTAATTCTACCAATTTACACATTGTTTTAAATATGTATGGAAGGAAAGACGATGGTTTAGTCTATAAATCATGCCCTGTGTTAACTGTCCATTTCAAGCGTTAGCTACATATATGTTCAATACTGTGCTAAAGACCAACAGGGTCATCAGAAATGCATTAATCACAAAAACATCCATTGTTCAACTGTATACTCCGTCAATTTTTCAAATCAGGAAAAGGTAATATTAGAACTACTTTCTCTTTCTATATCACATATTTATATAAATAATTGGATTTGTTTTGCAAAACTATATGTAATGCAAAGCATTGGATATGTTTGTGGAAAATGTATACGTATGAACGTCTATAATTTACGGGAAATTATAATTGAAGCTTAAAATACTGCAAATGGTTTTGGTACACGTATGGTGCTTCTAAATATCAAATGTTTATTTTATTAAGATGAGGACCGTGTTGTTTACTGTGCTTATAGCCATAGTCCTTGCACAGGATCGCCCACCTTCAGATCGAGGTAAGGAAGATCGCTGAGATTATTTATATACCCTCTGTAAATTACAAAATGGCGTATGGGACTGTATAATATTTTTTTTATTTTTGTGTATTATCATACCCAACATTTAGAGGTACAAAATATGTTTACCTTTACCAGATAAAGGAAATGGTTCTACTTTTAGACGGTGTATTCATAAAGTATTCAATTGTCCCACAAACTAGATAGTGGAGTCGCCTCGTTTCGAAATGGCGGCCATTTTGATTGCTCAAAAGCATGTTAATGGCCCAACATGTGTCTCGAGTGCCCACGGATCTATTCATTTACATTTTCATATTTTTAAAACTTCGGCCAGTTACAATATATACCCGACATACCTCTAAGAATTTAGTAGTTTAATACAAAATATTGAATATTTTTTTTATCTACAACATCTTTACTATTTGCCGAGGCTAAATAATATCATACTATCCATTATTGATATCTAATATAATCAAACTATATACTGCCATTATACGTTCATATGACTGGTCAATAATTTATTTACATCTTAAATACAAACTCAAAGGTTGTAATGCCCAGACTTATATCAAATATTCAGTGGGATATCATACTGCCATTTTTATTGATTACCATTTTTAGGGTTATAATCATATAGCCTTGGAAAAAGCTTGGCAACACTATGCAATTTATAGTAAGGAGGGTCAATTTTAGTTCTAGTTAGAATAAACCATGTGATATAAATACCAAATGCTGTCATAACTAACAAATTACATTTTATTCTTTTAGTTGTCACCACGGATCCAGGTAAGACAGTCATTATACATTAATACTTACGGAAGACGATACCAATTCTCCAGAGCAAAGGGCGCCGAAATCCAGAAAATCATCTCACAGAACTCGTCTAAATTATTACCAAATTACTTACATCCAAATTATGCAGTATCGCCATACGTTATCTGACATGTATGCTAAAACATGTATATGCAAGTTCCATCAGGCTATATCTACAAAAAACATAGGGGTAAAATGTAAAAATTGCAATGTAAAATGAACATTTACCTGTTTTCTGCGTTTATTAAAACGATACTAAAATATGTTTCGAAATCATGGTAAATTCAGTAGTAAGATTTGACAGTTTGAAATACGAATACGATATTTTCAGTTGAATGTGCAGCTAACTCTGGTTTTCTGGCTGATGAGGACCGGCCAGGTGGAGATTGTTGTCACTTCATTCAATGTGATAATACAAAAAACAACAAGACTGGCTATGTGGTCGCCTGTATGTACCCTCTTGTTTGGAACAAAGAAATTCAGGCGTGTGACGATGACCTAAACCTTCCTCAGGAAAGTACATGTTATCACAGTGACTGTTCAGGTAATTTAATTCCATCTGTTGCTTCGTGTGGATGTATTTTCTACTTTAACTAAATCCTAGATCCTAGATATAATTGAAGAAAACATCAAGGTGGCACTGACCTGTCTAGATATTCAGATCAATTTCGTACTGCAACTAAGCTAAAATGGCCAGATACAGTTTTGAAATTTAGCATCTATAACTGAGCATATTCACATGGTCTGCCGATTAATTAAGTTATCTCTGCATTTATTTTCCAGAGAAACCAGAGCCTATCCCAGTGTGTGAGTCAAACGACGAACCAGGTACATTATTTGCATATAATTAACAATATTCCTAATTCAGCAAACAAAGATGCATTGTTTGACAATTTATGAGTCTATAACTTCTGGATTTTGCACTACCAGAAGATATAAAATTCAATAGATTCTGCTGTATACATTTCATAGATCACTTGAAAATATTACATTGGAAATACATGAGCATTTGTTATTGAATCTTTTTTGTAGCATTTACATGCTACAAAAAAAGATTCAATCATCATCTTGAAGCGAAAATTGATATTGGCTTGATTCCATAGATTAAAACTAATTTACTACTAACAGAACGATTGCCATCGTAATTATTTTGAAATCTGGAAAAGCTTATACGTTTAATTTTTATGCAGCCGACGGAGAATGCTGTATTGTTGGGGAACCTTTGTTCTACAAACTGTTCAGTGAAGATAGCCTGAAATTCTATGTGTCTAGGACCAAGGGGAATGACACATTTGGTGACATAGAGTTCTGTCCCGGGGAACAAGAGTTCAATCTCAATGACTGCTGTTGTGAGGACAACTATAGTGAGTGAACGCTTAATACAATTAAACGTTTTATCGTATGATCTGTTAAATGAAGCCCTCTGATTGGTCGGTTCTTGTGCTGTACCAATCTGTATTGCTACTGCAATTTTCCCCATTGATCATCTCCGTACGTAGCAACACAGAACATATTCATACGGAGGGGACAAGCTCGGTAGCAATACAGAGAATGAAGAATGTATCTTAAGCCCGGTATACACCAATGGGGCAAGTTGGGACCTCCATAGACTTAACATTGCGTGGGACCTCGAGGGACCTTTTGGGATTTTGCCCCATGATGTTCGTGGGACTCCATGGGACTCCGTGGGATTTTGCCCCATCTTGCCCCATCGAGTCCCACGAGGTCCCATGAGGTCCCATGAAGTCCCACGTGGGACTCGGTGGGACTCGATGGGGCAAGATGGGGCAAAATCCCACGAAGTCCCATCGAGAATGAACATGTTCATTCTTTCCATGGGGCATCGTGGGATTTTCGATCATATGACGTGTTGTGTGAAGCCCGACATACACCAATGGGGCACGGTGGGATTTGATGGGACTCCATGGGGCACGATGGGGCAAAGTCATCAAGGTCCCATGGGACTTCGTGGGATTCGATGGGGCAAATTGGGATTCGATGGGGCAAGATGGGACTCGATGGGGCAAGTGGGATTTTGCCCCATTGGTGTATACCGGGCTTTAGGGATCATCTCCTAAGTAAAATGTATTGACCTAAGATCAGACGATAAAAACGTTATACAGGGCGTATCAAAAAAACGCAACAAGTAGTTATCTCGTAAAATCACAAAACTAGTGATGACTACATCAATTTCATTTAATGTACCATAAAGCCACGTCTCTCCTCTTTGCAATGATATGTCATTCATTCACATGTGGTAATGGTTGGGTGAGAAATCTTTCTATTTGCACAGTGGGTCAAAATCAGCTCTGCACCAAGTTTTAGATATTGAAAAAATCAGTGCAAGTCTAAGTGCCAATGGAAGTTCCCCTGACTTGAATTGTTGTGACCTTTTCTTTTGGAGCTATCTCAGGAGCATCTGTGCTCACAATTTCCTCCACCAGATATTGCAAAACACGAGAAAGATTTGCCCATGGGCTGCTTTTCTTTGCTTTAACCCACACATGATTCAGGGCTGAACCATGCATGACGTGGACAGATGAGCGCATCTTTATGTGCAAGGAAGTGGTGGCAATTTGTAGGGGTATAAGATGTTTTATTGCAAGAGTATGAGTATGAACACTTAACTGTCTATGCCATACCTGTCACACCTTCTTCCAATAGCCCCTATGCCCCTTGTACTGACTTTTGCAATGTTTTAAACTTGGGTCCGAGCTGAAATTTGCCCCACTTTGCAAAATTAATGATTATTCGGCCAGAGATGACTCCCTGTGAATGAATGATATTCCATTACAAAGAGGAGTAATTTGGCTTTTGGTACAATGAATTAAAAGGATGCAGTCAGCATTGGTTTTATGTTTTCATCCAATATTGCATCGGGCTCCGTACACTGACTTTTGCAATGTTTATAACTTGGCCCGAAGCTTATTTTGGCCCACTTTGCAAATGGAATGATTACTCGCCCAACCATGACCAAATATCAATGAATGGCTTTATGGTGCATCGAATGAAATCAATGCTGTTATCACTGGTTTTGTGCTTTTCCACGATAACAATCTGTTGCGTTTTTTTTGATACGCACTGTAGAATGATTTGAAGTGCAATACAGGATATATTCTGCTCTCGATACTCTGTATTGGCACTCGACTTCGCCTCGTTCTAATACAGGATTTCTCTAGCAGAATAAAGCCTGTATTGCACACCAAATCATTCAATAACTTATATTGCTGCAAGCTACATCCCTTCCACAAACGCGTTTGGAAACCGGAAGTCCCCATAATTGAATTTGTGAAAATTGCAAAATATAGCAAGATTGGAACATAAGGTCGAAAAGAGAGCATTCCCAGGTATTGCTAATCACATTAACACACATTTTTCTATTTAATTTCAGTCATTATGCCAGAGTGTGACGGAGTAAATCTGTTCCAACTTGCTTCAGACAATTGCTGCCAATACAACCAATGCTTCCAGAACAAGACTGGATATTGGAACAAGATGTGTATGGGCGGATCTGTTTTCAACCCAAAGATTGGAGCATGTGATGTTGTAGAGTTCGTACCAGAATGCGAATCCGATCCATGTTTAGATGATCAAGGTAATGTTTTTTTTTCATTTCAGTTCGGACAAGACTATGAAACAGCCAGTCATGTATTCAGATGGTCTCTTTAAAGAATTCACTGCAGTTTCTTACTTGTTATTTGTTTGTTGATGGTTGACGCTTTTCTGGAAGTCACGGCTTCCATTGCACACGAAAATGTTTTCCCGATTACTTGAATGAGGATATCGCTTTAAAACATACACAATAGCTATTATGTGCATCATATGTTTATGACTGTGATTGCCGATCATGCACATGCTGATGACCGATGATGTCTTTGATTGCGTATGTCATTGCATGTTCGATTGTCTCGTGTTCTGTTTTAGTTATGACTGAAAAACCATGCCCCGCGGCCGATACTTTAGATGAAGGTACGTACATATTTTTGTTATATAACGAGTTTAATGTCAGACAATAACGACATTTTCATTTTTGGAAAATATCGAGATTCTGAGAGCGAATCCTCCTTGCAAATATCTATCACTGAAAACGATCTTTGTCCTGTCAAGAAATGTTCAAGGATTTATTTATTGTTTCTTACGTTTTGACGTGCTACGTACATGCAGCATTACTTCAGATGTGTTGTTTACATATCTTCATTTTAGATCAATGCTGCGTTGCTGGAGTTATTTTCACTGAAGATTCCTACTTTGGTGTCCTCGGATCGTACTTTGTTGGTGATCCGACGAACTTGGACAACCTCAATTTTTGCCCACAAGAGCAGATATTTAGCGTGGATAGCTGCAGATGTGAGGGTGATATTGGTGAGAATTTCCGAGATTCTCAGTTTTATCTACGTAATTATTTGATCCACTAATGATATGGAGGACACGATTTCATTCTAGTGTTAAAGTGTATCGTATTCAGAAAAACTGTAAATTTTGACTCTGTATATTTATAGAACAACTTGGGTGTAGCTGTCTGCATTTTACATTTGAGAACGACAACCAAACAACAGATAGTCTTCAAGGTGTACAGGTGAAGGGTAAGGGCTTTGTGAGTCCTGGATTAGGAGGCACAAGCGGTGCACTTGCAGTTGATGATGATACAGGGGATTGTGCTTCAATTCCCTACTTTTCTAGAGGATACTTAGGGTCTCAGTTTACATTGGCATTTAGGTATGTGTGACAAAGTCATAGTTGACCTCGTTGGTCTGTCTACTTATTTCACTTCATATCAGTTGATGTCATTATGATCTTTTTCAGTTACTCATGTTTATAATTATTGCGTTATTTTGATTAGTTTATATTTGTATTATAACAGTTGTTTTAGTGATCTTTGAACTCAATGTGATATTTCGCAATATCAACAGTTTAATTTCCTATGTTTTATCGTCATATTAGAGCAGTTTTTAGGCATGAAATATTTCTTGAACCAATCAAATGAATGAATTATTCTTGAGAAATGAGTGACAGACAATGATATATGAAGTCAACTGATGTGAAATTTTTTAATGTTTAGTGAGGATGTTAATAAGTTTCGATAATTTTTGGAATCATCTTGAAGACTGCAAATTTCGGGTAAACAAAGTAAAAACCAATTAAATTTAAAGACCTGGAGTACAAAACATCAATACTGCTGTATATCCTTTGCAAATTTTCATACCTTTATTATCTACATCACATTGTACGAATAATTGTATAATTTTTAGGGTGAAAATTTACCTATAAATATGTGTTGTGGACATAAATTAGATAATGAATTAAACTGGGTAATTAGATTATAAATCCAGAGTTCATGAGATGAGGCTAAAAGGTTTTGTCTAGACATTCCTTTCTCACCAAATCTGCCAAATTCTCAAACTTTCGGTAAATATTCTAGCTCTGTGGGCAGAAAATCATCACAATTTCGTATTGACTTTTTACAAAATTAAACATTTAATTTTCTGCCAACTTTTGTAAATTGGATTTCTAGATATTTTATTGGATAAGACCTCTTATTTTGGCTCTGCCCACTTCAAGATTAAGAAATAAAAGAGGCATTTTTGGCATTGAAACCTCAGAACCTCGTTGCGTGAACTCGGGACAAACCAAAAACTGTAAGTTGCCGATTGAAATGATATTTTTGGACTTCAGCTTTACTTTAATAAGTTAATATTGTAAACTATATTAATATAGTAAACATGAAAACAAATATTTGTTTTCATGTTTTGTAAAGGATAGAGAGACTCAACTTCGCCACATATGTACCAATTTCAGAATGCTGACACAAGCCTCTTTAAGATACCATGTACTTGCGATTGGCATCTCAGATGTCGATATGCTTGTAACAGCAGTCTCCTGAGATTCGTGACTTTCAGTTTATCCCTATCATAGGTGTATGATTCATAGGCATCCAAAGGATACAACTGAGAAGCATAATACAGATAATAACTATTGTTGTTTTATGAGGATTTTTATCGTTTCTATATTTGTATGTAAATGTTACCACGACAGCCATGAATAAATGTAACTTGATTGTTTTCTTGATTGTTTTTTCCATATCTAGGGTGAATGCCGAGGGAAACATTTTCTCAAATGGAGATGATGAAAATCCATCTACTTTAAATGTTGCAATCACACAGGGAAATCTTATTGTTGACATCGAAGTTGGAGGTGAAACTATATCTCTCAATGGTTTAGTAAGTAGTGCATATAGTGCTGTATTATGTTACGAAGCTTTAACTGGATGTTTTATTCAAATATGAAAAAATCAATTTATTTTTTTGCAAATCTCAACAAACTTATAAAAAATCACAATTACCCAATATCATCCTCCTAAGCAGGTATCCAGAATCCGAACCCCCTTCTTCCCCCTGCTATAACCAATTTGGAAGCGCCCGATTAAACTGAATCAAGTGATCTAATCAAGGGAAAGATCAATACCCGGTGATTTCAGCGGGAAGTGGCGTTTCGTTCAGTGGATGAGCTGCGCGCGCACGCATAAATGTGATTATCAATATTATTTAGGGGAGGGATATTCAAGCTTATTTTCGTCATAGGCGCGACCCAGGGCTGTTGTCTTAAGGACATTTCGTTGAAAATTAGCCATTCGGCTGATAATTTGTAGGATTTGTGATCTTATAATGTATAACTGTTATTCAGACACATATTTTGACACGATTCTGTTGGAATTAAGCTTTGAACCGAGAGATATTCACGATTGATATGCACATTTTTGATTGTGTCATAGCTTTTCCATTGCACAATCCATGTATTGATAGAAGTAACAATAATGCAGATTGTTTTACCTTCAATACATGGCGGATTCACTACATATCGGTCTATTAAATACCATTTTGTGCCCTAAATAGTTTTATATTTTCATCACGGCCTCTGGAGCCTGGGTGTGTTTGTCTCATTACGTGTATGCGTGTGAATTGGTGGGGCTGGTAGGGCCACCAATCCCCTGGCCCCGCCCATCCTTTATTCTACTTCCCACTTATTATAATGTATGCTGTAACATTAAATTAGACTTCGCTGGAAAACAATAGGAATTATTTTTCTTGCCGATCAATCATGAATCACAATCAAAATTTCAGAAAGGATCAATGATCAGGCAATCGTCCAAAATCCAAATCAAGTTATAACATTATATGATATTCAGCAAGAAGTCCGGTAGAAATATAGAATATTTAAACATCAAAGCTGAAAGTTAAAAGCTAATCTGTCAATTTTATGTCTGCAAAAGAACGTTTACATTTGACACAATAAAAGACCGAGGCTTTGAAATCTAGGATTCCCCAGGAAAATATGACGTCATACTAATTAGCATAAGGATTTCCCTAGTTGTCTGGGTCGAGCATCGTCCGAAAACACAATCCGATAAATACATGCTAATTTCTAAGGAGATAGGAAGTGTATGACGTGTTTATCGATTTTGTTTAACGATTTAATCAATTATCAAATTGTATAAGTGGATAAAGTGGTCACACTTGCTTCAATTCATAGCGTAATCGACGGATAGAAACTGCACCGAATTCCCGATATCCTACCCCGTATTATGTAGGCTATAACCACAGTGACCTGCAGATGGCGCTATCACAAACAAGTACTGCACGAACCGATAAATTCCCGGGTATTGTAACGCCCTTGATCTAATTATGCGCAATGGCTTATACATGATTTCTGTCGCAGTGTTGCGACAGCCAATCAGATTGCGAGTTCTTAATCGGGGAAATGCTAACTGCTTTAAACTTATTTTTTGGATCAAAAGGATTAATGTAAATCAAAATATAAATCAAAACACATATTTTGAAAAAGGAGATCCATAGAATCAAATGTGACGTGTCATGACGGAAGTTACGCATGAGGATCAACTGCAGACGGTATAGGCAAACACCCCTAATTCAGGTCACCATACTAGCCAATGGGCAAATGTGCAAACACCTGATTTCTTATCTTGAGTTATGGATATATGTGGCCCCAATTGGCCTATCTGAGGTTCAAAGACAATGTCTAAGCTACATTTTGTCACTAAACTCAATAGGGGTCAAACATCTACAATTGTGACACTACCCCTTCTCTCTCTGCCGACAGAAATTGAATTTCACAAAAGTGAAGCCAAAATTAATAGGCCACTTGACTCAAAATTCTCCTCCAGATAACCCAAATAAACGCATTTCCAGAAGAAATGGCATGTTATCTTTGCAAAAAGATGACAAATGTACCTTTGCTCCCCCATTGAACTACGTTTTATTTACTTACCCTGCGATATAATTACTTATAACATTAATGGAAACGTAACTTGACTTTATTTCCAATACCTCCAAATTTTCCCATTTTTCCCCCTCAAGTACAATAGGTGGAAAGATGATAAATTTGATGAAGTTTTGAAAATCGTCATTCCCATGTAAACCAATGGGAAATGGTGGGTTTTGGGCAAATCAGAAATCAGGATATCTATTCAGTAAAAGATTCAGCAAAACATATTTCTTTATAGAAAATTGAATTGTCTAACTTTTTTGTACACCAGTGTTTAGTTTACTTGGTGAATATTAAAGTTACAAGGCTTCAAAGTCATTTTTGAAAATCATTTTTCGCCTACTGTCTTATTTCAATGGTAGAGGTCTTTGAAAAACAATTTTGACTTTAAAGACCCATATCTTTGTAGAACCTGAAGAAACGTATCAATCTTTTGTTAAATAAAGTTAGCAAAATTAATTGCCTACCTAACTTGTATTTTTGGCAATGACTCGGATGGTTAGATATTCTGTCAAATGACTTGTGGAAAAACCTACCATTTCCCATTGGTTAACATGGGAATGTCAATTTTCAAAGATTCATTTATCATCACTTTTCGACCTATTGTAATTGAGGAAATTTTTTTAGAAAATTTGAGGTATTGGAAATAAAGTCAAGTTACATTTCTATTAATATTTAAAGTATTTTCATCGCAGGTTAAGTAAATAAAAATTCAAACGTAAAGAGGCGTTAACACATAGTTCAATGGGGGAGCTAAGGTTGCCAGACTTATGGAGGGGAGTGTACGTACTAGCTTACTGACTCGTCATGATCACAATTGTGCTTGGACTACATTCATTTTTTAAAACTACTTTTTTCTATTCGGCGGAAGTGACGTATTAGGGCAGTTTGGCCATACCTCCGATCCACCCAAGGGAAAGATCAATACCCGGTGATTTCAGCGGGAAGTGGCGTTTCGTTCATTGGATGAGCTGCGCGCGCACGCATAAATGTGATTATCCAATATAATTAGGGGAGGGCTATTTGAAGTAGTTTTTGGTCTCAGGCGCGACCCAGGGCTGTTGTCTTAAGGACATTTCGTTGAAAATGAGCCATTCGGCTGATAATTGGTAAGAGTTTGCGATCTTATAATGTATAACTGTTACTCAGACACATATTTTGACACGATTCTGTTGGAAATAAGCTTTGAACCGAGAGATATTCACGATTGATATGCACATTTTTGATTGTGCCATTGCTTTTCTATTGCACAACCCATGTATTGATAGAAGAAACATTAATAATACAGATTGGTTTACCTTCAATACATGACAGACACTACATATCGGTCTATTAATACCAGTTTGTGCCTTAAATAGTTTTATATTTCCATCCACGGCCTGGAGCCTGGGTGTGTTTGTCTCTTATGTGTATGCTTGTGCATGGACTTCTAATCACTAGCAGAATTTAACATGATGCAAACTCGACATTATAACTCATGCTGTAACATTTTGACTTCGCTGGAAAACAATAGGAATTATTTTTCTTGCCAATCAATCATGAATCACAATCAAAATTTCAGAATGATCAATCAGGCAATGATCCAAATCAAGTTATAACATTATATGATATTCAGCAAGAAGTCCGGTAGAAATACAGAATATTTAAACATCAAAGCTGAAAGTTAAAAGCTAATCTGTCAATTTTCTGTCTGCAAAAGAGCGTCCCAAGAGCGTTTACATTTGACACAATAACAGACTGAGGCCTTGAAATCTAGGATTCCCCAGGAAAATATGACGTCATACTAATTAGCATAAGGATTTCCCTATTGGGGTGGGTCGAGCCTTGTTCGAAAACACAATCCATAAATACATGCTAATTTCTAAGGAGATAGGAAGTGTATAACGTGTTTATCGATTTTGTTTAAAGATTTAATCAATTATCAAATTGTTTAAGTGGATAAAGTTGTCACACTTGCTTCAATTCATAGCGAAATCGACGGATAGAAACTGACCGAATTCCCGATATCCTACCCCGTATTACTGTAGGCTATAAGCACAGTGACCTACAGAGGGCGCTATCACAAACAAGTACTGGACGAACCGATAAATTCCCGGGTATTGTAACGCCCTTGATCCACCATTGTTTTTCCGATTCACGACTTGCTGCAGTCAGCGTCACTGTTAGCATATTAACATGGTACGTTTTAGAGTGTGATACCCTGTCGCCGTTTTCAATAGCTTTAACTTCTAACGTTATTGGGCTTCAAACAGGCGCGAAGGTTTAAGTTTATTGGCCCAGCAAAATATGTCTTCCCAAGTACAAGCTAACATGTGTATGCATATAGTGCAGCTGAATGTACATTATCAATAATACTAGGAAAAATATATATAATGTAAAAATAAGTGTAGACATTTCAAATTGTTAATAATAAGTTCCTCCGGTAATACGCTGACTTTATATATCTATAAAGACAGTCATTGTTAAATAATTTTTGAACTTTAAGGTCATCACTTAGGTTGGTGAAGTACGGTATATTAGAATTAATATATTTGAGCATTTCTGTTCTTTCTTTTGTAAAGGAAGCACAATTTAAAATAAAATGTGATAAGTCTTCCTCAACCAGGTAAGGCTGTACAAAATGAACATTTAGAATTGCCTCCAAATTTCTTGTTAAAGGCTACCCTTCAATTCGGATGTATTTCAACGAAAAGAGTGGGTATCGATCGCGATATGGCGAACTTTTTGAATTTCTCTTAAACCAGTCATCAACAAATTCTGAATATTTTACACATTGTCAATTCAATGGTCATCTTTTGAATGGTAACAATATAATTTGAAAAAAATATATACTTTCATCTATATTGTTTTAGAAAACACATCAAACACTTGTTTTGTTCTTTGTATCATGTTTCCAGAGTGAACTGAAACATCTTTCCGAACCTCATTGGAACAAAACGACATAAACACAACATGTTTAGGTCTCTCAATATTGTAATTGTACAAAGGAAATTTTGGTTGATTTTAAAAAATATCTTGTTAATGAAATAAAAGGTTTATCTTGATTTTTATCTATTTTCGGGGGATTTTGTTTTAATTTTTTGAATACCTTTTTAAAATCAACCAAAAATTCCTTTGTATAACTATAATATTGAGAGGTCTTAAAACATGTTGTATATGCTATTTTGTTCCAACAAGGTTCGGAAAGACATTTTATTTCATTCTCAAGAATTGGTAGAAAGGAGCAAAAACAAAATCACTAAAAAAACCAAAAAATGTTAACAAAAACAGTTATATAAAATATTTCTAAATAATTTTCGAATTAAATTGTTGTCAATCAGTCAACATTACATAAAATACCGTGTTTTTTTACAATGTTTTCAATGATTGGTTTAAGAGAAAAACATTGTTGAATTCAGTTCTCCATATCGATACCACTCTTTTGATATTGTATGTCTTTAACTGGTTGGTACTAGAAGTTAGATAATGTGGTAAAAGATTGTAATTTTCTTTTGTTTTTTTTCATATCAACTGTAAGCTCACTGAGGAGACTGATTTTTCATTAACGTTTTGTAAATATCGATCTTGAAGTCTCATCTTAAATTGTGAGTGACAACTGTTGTAATCTGAAGGGTTATTAAAGATATCCGAAAATCAAGTTGTATAGATCATTCTCTTAATACTCTCATACCAATGATTATTGTGAAGTTTTGCATCTAAAAAGCAGTATTTAATAAAGAATTATTGGTTCCATTAGCCAGTCTTTTCCAATATTTTATACAACCCTCCCATATTTTAAAGGATATGGTAAATCGTCCTAGCTCAGCTCTGGCACTTAAGTCATTTCACGACTTATGGACATTTAATATTGCTTTACAAAATCTAGTATGAAGTTTTTCGTAGTCATTGGTATCTATAGAATTCTCATGTAAAAGGAGGACTATGTTTTTATCAAATACATAAGTCATTAGTTCCAATTTAGTTTAATTTACGTATCTTGGGGTCTATATCTAAATTTCTAACAAAATTTGATAGACTTATGCCTTATGGGTTGTAGAACCTCTACTCGAAAAGGACTTCTCAATATGGCCGCTTAATTGAAAATGGCCACCATTTTTCGTTAATAATGTAATCTTTGATAACCGAAATACCAGTGGACGGATTCGGTTCAATATTTGTATGCTGATGCCTAGGGACATAGGAGCTCTGTTTGAGAAGGAATGTTCAACATGTCAGCTGAATTGCAAAATGGCCACTATTTTTCTTTAAATAACGTAATCTCAAATACTTGTTGATGCATTCGGGTCAAATTTTATATGCTGATGCCCAGAGACAAATGAACTCTGCTTAAGAAGACATTTTCAAGATAGCCATTGAATCGGGATGCACAATAAACGCATGATGGTTCTCAAAATAAGCGTGATACTGTTGAAATGTGCGACTGGACCCAAACGATAATTGTGAATGTTGCCTCATATGCATATCCATCATATGGACTACGTTCAATCATAAAACCACACTGGGCTCTATTTCTCTAAATTCTGTTTTTATTATGTTTCTACTAGGCGGCCCTTGACACTGATATTCATGTTGCCATTGTGAAGGATGAGCAGGAAATGAAGTTGTATGTCGAAGGGGCTTTAGTTGACACACAACCTGCGAGAGGTAACCGTAATATATACCTTTCTTAGATTGAATCACTAAGGCTTGGAAGAGAGTAGTCTATGACTAGTTTGCTGCACTATTAGAAGCTACATTCAAAATATTTTTTTGTGAGTCAATAGTTATAAAACGGTTTTACCTATAACAAATTAAGAACACATTGCAATATAATATGGAAAATACATTCATGTTAGTATAAGATACCTAACATTTGTATATTTCAGTTAGTTTCGTTTTGCTATAAAGTTGTGACCTATTATAGTTTTGGGAGTTTTAGCCATGTTCGTTTTGAGGTATTGCTTCAAAGAGAACCATCAAAATTCAAAATGCCCTACATATATATATATCTTTTATTGACTCTTTAGATGTCATGACCTGACATATTAGTCATTACAAAATGAAATTTCACAAAACTACACTACACTACACTACACTAATATATACAATTTATACAAAAAACTTGTTATTTACATATGTTATAATATACTTTAGGTGTGATGCATCCAGGCAAGTTTAAGTTTTTGAATGATTTTGTAATAAAACTTCCAACTTGCTTTTGCACATATTTATCTTTTGAAGATATTAACATAATGAATGTATTTTCAGGATCATGTTGATCAACATTAATTTTGCTAGTGATGTTGTCAAACAATATTTGTCTATTTTCTCTATGTAAATGGCATTTAATCATGAAATGAACCTCATTTTCTATTTTCCCACAAAAGTTACATAATCTTTCATATTCAGGTTTTGGCCGTGGTTTTACATGTCTACCCAGTTCTATTTGTAATTTATGTGAACTTAATCTCAGTTGTGAAATTGATTACATCTGTTAGTCAAACTGCAAACTATACTACCCAAAATATGCAAAGTTATAATAAATAATGTTGACCGAATTTTAACTTTTAACTCAAAAGGTTCAAAATCTTCTCGTAAAAGGAAATATACAGGGTGTTTCATAATGACCGTCCCCCCATCAATCACCAATCCTAAATAGCAGATCCGCATAACGTTATACATCATATGAAAGCTTTTTCAATTCTGGACTTGTTGGAACAACTTTGATTGAGCTCTACAGTTCTTACAACTAACTTGCTACGTTTTCCCGAAATTTGCCATGTGTCCTGCAAAAAGTTATTATAACCATGCCTCAATACACTATTAATATCTATAGTCATGTACAACTTCTAACTTTGATGGATGCTGGGGATATATCTTAATGATATTTGATATGCAAAAGTATTAAATATGTCAAAGAAATTACCAGAGAGCGCTAGATGATACAATGGATTATATAGCATTCTACGCGACTCCTCTCTTTAAATCCATCAGAAATAGTAGGAATAAACATGCGAATTGAGGGGATAAGTGACTACCAAATACAAGTTCACAAATTATGTCCTAAAGATCAGGCATGCTAAGATTGACACTTAAGTCCAGAATTGAATGAGCTTTATTTAGGTATATAGATTATGGGGGCATGTGATCTAGTATTACCTTTTTGTTTTGGTACCATGTCAGGCCTCGCGCTTAACTTTTTTATCAGGTAGTTGTTTCACTACTTAGTGAATTTTCCAGGTAGCTATTTGAGAGAACCAAGTAGTGAAGATTTCGATCTTTATTCTTATGACTTACCAGCGCAATAATAAGATATTACACTGTAGTGATCTCCCCAGCAGCAATTGCACTGCACCCACTTGAGATTTTGGTAATAGGCATGCACCCACCTGAGAATCAATTTGCACCCACTTGAAAATGAGAAAAACATGAAAAATAGGCATATTTTCCAAATTTTGTCTAAATTGTGAAATAAGAATATTGCACCCACTTCAGATAAAATCCTGGGGAGAACACTGCACTCTATCAGATATATGGAAGAAATAAAAATCCCCGGGAATTTCATGTATGGCAAGGTTTTCTCGCCAAATATGACTAATTTGCAACACCAGAATGGAGTATAATAATGGAATGGATTGTTATTGAAGAGTTTACGGTAAAGATCGCTAAATGAACCAAGAATCAATAAACAAATAAAATTAGTAAACAATATTGCAAAATTCCCTAGTGGAGCCCCGCGAATGGAATGATATATTCTCCCCGATTATCTTTATTAATTCCGCTAGAGACCGTTCGATATCGATCTAATATTATACTGAAAGATATTTGTTTAATAATAGATCTTCATTTTCATGTAAAAGTCGTAAGAATAATGAGAAATGTTAGAAAGAAAGAGGAAACATCAAACTAAAGTTCATGACCTTGACGGTCATGTTGACATGCGCAAAAAAGCTGCGCGAAAGACTACTTGGTTGAATGCGGAAACGACTCTAAATTTGAACATTTCTTTCATTCATTTCAGCCTATTTTGAGATAATATTAGTTTAGAATTGTGTGAAAAGGACCCACTGATACATATTTATCGGGAGGATGCATCGAATTACAACATGTGTCATTTTTTATACGTTTTAGTGTGAGTACTCTATTATCGCTCACTTCATTTCTCGAAGTTCGATCTTTTTAACCGAATCTTCGGCTGTCTGGAACTAGCGAAGTTAGCTAATTGGAGAAAATGACAAGTAGTGTTCTGGGAAAACAGGTAGCGAATCGCTACCTTCGCAACGCTAATTTCGAGGCCTGCATGTGAGATTAGATTATGCTTTGATACCTGTTATTAAACGTAAGGTATTAACGGAATAAAGTTACACGTCGATCTAATTATCATATCAAACTTACTGACAAACAATTGGACGAATGCATAACACGGGACACATCTTTGAGATATTCGTTTCAAACTTGTTCGTGGAAAATATCTTGAGTTTAAAAACTGAATTCAATGGTTTAGTGAAAAGGTCCATGTGCAGTATGGCAAGTGATTTTAGACGGTCATATCTTTTACCATGAGTACTTTCTGGTCATAAATATAATACAGTGGTGTTCATTAAAACAATATGTTTTCTTTCAAGTGGAGTCCCTATGATGATAAAAATATCAATCGAACAATTCGAAAAATTATGAATAGGGACCCCAAGTCGTCAACAATTTTTGGAAAATGTTGAACTTATTTGCTCAAAAGAGGATCTTCTTTTTCTGATTTTTATTGCATAAAACATTATTCAACAAGGGGTCTAAAACATCTTTAAAAGTAGAATGGTATTGAAAGTCTAGTTTTGAAGATATCAATCTTCGATGACCAAAATCATGCTGAAAACAATGGATAGCATGAGTTTTCCCTATGGGAAAATAACATCGGAAATGTGGTTTTTTTATTTACTTTATCGCATTTTAATACCCATCCCCTTTTCAGAAGTTATTAATATAGGGTAGAAGAAACTTTTGATACATTTAAATTGAGAAAAACAAGATCCTCTTTTTTTTTTAGAAAATAAGCCTTATCTTTTTTAAAAGGTGACAAGGTGGGGTCCTAATCCATAATTTTTACAGAAAGTTGGATTGATATTTTAGTATCATGGGAACTTCAATTTAAAGAAAACATATTGTTGTAATAAAAACCACTGTATTTAGACCCAGAAAATACTCATGGTGAAAGATGACTGTCTAAAATCACTTGCCATAGTGCACATGGACCTTTGCTAAAATATGATGTTTTTCACTGTTTACAAAATACCGTTTTTATTTTGACATTTTAATTTTTATTTTCATTTAGTGTACTGATTTGATCAGTACACTAAATGAATTTGTATCACACAACTATAGAGTAATGATTGCTTGGGCGTCCTTTTTATCATAATCTCTCAATACTAATGTTTTAACCTAGTATTACATTGGATTTGTTTCTAGGCAACTATGATCCCAGCGACTGTCCACTCAAGCTGTGTGGGCAGGGAATAGTCGATGAACTGGTGATGTGTCATTTCTCCTATAGCCAAGACTTGGTTAGAGCCCTAGCTGATGACAACATTGTTGCTGCCAACAATTGATTTCATTGTAATAGCTAGTTGTGACCTTGATATAAATAAAAATATACTATACGATGTAATACAATTAGGCCAGATGATGAACTGCGTTTCAACCCTTGTCGAAATTAAAATTATTGTTATAAACCTAAATATCCGTTTTAAGGCCACTTACAATCGTATTCCAGAAAACTTGAAAAAGATCATGGGGACCTATACTCATTTCCACTACTGGAACAGTTAAACTCTGGACTATGCTCATTTGCAAAAGACCCATTCTCCCCGTTGTTTGGGCTTCATTTTCACTGTTTCTCGTCTGAACTCTGTATTTTTGGGAGCCAGGCCTGTCCAATGCATTGTTACGACCATGCACGATGTATTTGTATTATAGGTTGCAAATGCAAGGAGGTTCATAGGTTTTCATAAAACTATACATTATAGTACTCTGGAACTAAATACCAAATATTCCATTCTATTGAGGTGAATATATACATGTTCAACTTTCCCTTCGGGCTTCGGGAAATATACACTCCCCTCCATAAGTTTGGCAACCTTTTTTCCCCCATTGAACTACGTGTTAAAGCCTCTTTACCTTTGAATTTTTATTTACTTAACCTGCGATGAAAATACTTATACTATTGATGAAAACGTAATTTGGCTTTAATTCCAATACCTCCAAATTTTCTCAATTTTTTTCCTCAATTACAGTAGGTCGAAAATTGATGATGAATTTGATGAATTTTTGAAAATCGACATTCCCATGTTAACCAATGGGAAATGGTAGGTTTGCCGCAAGACATATGACAGAATATCCATCCATTCTAGTCCTTGCAAAAAATACGAGTTAGGCAGATAATTGAATTTGCTATCTTTATTTAACAAAAAATTGATATGTTTCTTCAGGTTCAACAAAGTTATAGGGCTTTAAAGTCAAAATTGTTTTTCAAATAACCTCTCCCATTGAAATAACACAGGAGGCGAAAAATTCTTTTCAAAAGTGACTTTGAAGCGCTGTAACTTTAATATTCATTAAATAAACTAAACACTTAGTGTTCAAAAAAGTAAGACAATTCAATTTTCTATATGAAAATATTTTTTGCTGAATCTTTTACTGAAAAGATATCCTGATTTCTGATTTGCCCCGAACCCTCCATTTCTCATTGGATTACATGGGAATGACGATTTTCAAAAATTCATCAAATTTATCATCAATTTTCGACCTATTGTAATTGAGGAAAAAATTGAGAAAAATTTGTAGGTATTGGAAATAAAGTCAAGTTACGTTTCCATCAATATTATAAGTTATTTCATCGCCGGTTAAGTAAATAAAAATTCAAACGTAAAGAGGCTTTAACACGTAGTTCAATGGAGAAAAAAGGTTGCCAAACTTATGGAGGGGAGTGTACCTGAGGGAAAGATGAACATGTATTCACCGAAAATAGAATGGAATATTTGATTTATTATATCATTTGAATCTTCTAAAAAGTAGGCGTCTTCAAACCATTTAATACATTATTAGATATGGTTTCATTAAGATTCGGGTTCTAACCTTTAGAAGGTAAGTCAGACTCCCAAACGTCAGCTAACTCTTATATTTAGCATGTTAGCGACGAACTCAGGCCATGAAAACAATTCTAAATAAATGGACAAGACACAGGAAATTGAGGACGGGTAGCCAATCCTCATTTGAAACTCTAACAAAATAATAATGAAGCTAAAATGAAGCATTAGGTCAAGGGTATTATATTCACTGCTAAATCAAAGCATTACGTCAACTATAAAGTAGTTTAATTCGATAAAAAACGAAAAATATCGAAATCGACACTTCTCGTCCGTCATCTTTGATGCGAAGGTGACGGCCGTTACCTTCGCTTGATACTGACCAGTGATATTAGCAATTGAAGGACATGTGTACATTGAGTCTATCACAAATCAATCACTGTTCGAATAATGTACTGGATAAAGATAAATCATGACATGACATAATGTTAAATATCTTCTCATATATTTGTCAAGATCAAGTTCATTCGCCTCAAGACATCTGTTTTGTCAGATAGCATGTACTACATGTGGTTAGTTATGTATTCTGTTTTTCGTTTCTTTTCCCCATATCGAATAATATCCCAAAATGCCATACAATAATAGTAGTACTTGTATCCAAAGTGGTATTTGAATGAGTAAAGTTATCAGTCATTATACGGCCTTGTTTTAAAGTTGTACTCAAACTATTTTACTCGATTTAGATATATTTATACTATCTTACCGTATGAAGGCCACACTTTACGATGGTGAACCATCAACACTTCCAAAAGTTCATTTTATCATGATATCGGGGATATAAAGTCAGCACGTGTCTGTTTTCGCGGCAAAACTGATTTTATTTTCAAAGCAGAAATTTTACGTCACGTGACATGACGTGTGTGGTTGGAACAATTTGCCGAGAAATACGATTTTGTAAATAAAATGAAATCCTGGCTTTCAAAAACGAGTTATTTGCTCTTATGTTGAGCCATTATTGCATAATTGAGGCTATTCTCATCAATTTTGCGAAGGGTATAATATCACTTGCAATTGAGTGCGGAATCAATCGAGCTGAAACGCTACTGAAAGCATGTCAGTTATATAACAGCAAACAAGTACAGCCAGTGTTTGGGGGGTAAAGATTAAAAGGTGGATCGGATCGAGTGGATTGGATTCATGTAAAAGGTGGATTGGATCGGGAATCTTCAAAATATTTTTTTCTGTTGATCTTCCTCTCAGAAAAATTTCCATTCTCAAAGTATTTTGTGATTACTTGGGTCTCTTTGGGGAATCAGAACAAAACAACAACAAATACAATATAATTAGTTGATGGATACTATAAGGATTCAACTGCTTTCCCTGGTAAATCAACTTTCTAAGGCTAAAAATAGATCTTTGTTGATAAAATCTGTCATTCAAATTGATGTGTTGATGTTCCCATCTACTAGATGTTCTGTTTGGATTGAAAACAGATGATATGGCTCTTCAAATCAGTCTGCCTTATGATTTATGAATTGCCTTAAATTACCCTGAAATAAATAAGATTATTTATCAGCAAGTGAGAACCAGGTCACTCTTCTAGTCCACCCAAGCAAAATAATATTGCATCTGTTATTTGACATTGTGGACGGGAGGAGAGCACCAATCTGACAGAGGGAGATCAATAGAAATAAATCTTAAAGTAATTCTATATTTTGAAGATTTCCGATCCAATCCACCTTTTACATGAATCCAATCCACTCGATCCAATCCACCTTTTAATCTTTACCGTGTTTGGGGATCAAAACTTTTTAAACCGAATGTAATGCTGTAAGACCAAAATATAATTATTGGGTTATCGATTCAGTTATCGATATACGATAATAATATTGCAGGGCTCTTTCCACAAGAATTTATTTTTGTGAAGTTCAATCAATTAAAAATATTTACTAGAATAGTATTTGGCTATTGGAATACGTGCGAACGTAAAACTCATGTATTTTTTTGCTTTGAATATTGTATATTTATACTTTGGTTCAGCCTTGCAACAACAACTTTTCGATTTAGCGCCATAATAACTTGGCACACGGTACGTCAAATTGTCATGGTCAGGTGACCTCAAAAAGTGCGCAAAGACAACATTTTAGAGGTTTACAGTCTTATCTTTATAGATCGTGTTTTGTTGGGAAATATCAGCAAGCTTTGTAGTCAAAATAACAAAAGGGATGTAATTTGTGGTAAATACAAGATAAAAAGAGATTCTTAAATTGGTTTTAGTACAACTTTAAGCTTATTCTTTACTTTGAAAGATACGAATTAAAATATAAATGGAAGTACGCTTTGCCACTTTCGTTTATTGCAAAGCATGTTGAAAATATACAGGATGTACAAATGTTGGTGACGATGGTTCAATATTGTTATCAAAAATGTGTGCTTTTGACAAGGCCTGGTAAATAAATGAAATAGATCGTTATGGGGATCCATAATATTTTTATTTTTTTCGTGAAGCCACGATGTCTCTGCACCATAATATCCAATCAAGATCATTTGAGTACTGATGTGTTCCTGAGACGTTTGGTGATTCAGGAATGACAACGTCTACCCAAAAGGACCTTATACACCCTTCATTGGGATCTCCCCATGAGAAAAAAATAATTCATCTGATTTTTCAAATGAGTATTCTGCTTTAATTATAACATTTATATGCACACCAGTATCTTGTTGACCTATATTCAGCACTGTATTGATGTATAGTTTAGTTTAGTTTAGTTTATTTCAAACAAATAAAAGGCCTCAGGCCCATAGTTTTACAAATATAACAATACATGTTTACATCAATTTAGTAGCTCCTGCCTTAAATTAAATGCTTTATAGCAGAAAGTAGCTAAGTTACATAAATCATTTACACCTTTTGTAGACATTAAATTAATAAACTTTTGATGTGATGGTAAAATATAATAATACCTTTTGATGTACTCTTCCCTTAGATCAATAAATGACGGGCAGATTAAAATAAAATGAAATTCATCCTCCAGAATATGTATACCTTGGTATAATTCACAAAGAGGGCATATGCGATCCTCTTTTGGCATATTTTGATGCCTACCAATTTCAATTTTCAGTTTATGATTGGAACATCTCAGCCTTGTTAAAACTCTTCTATATTTTACAATATTTACAACTGATAAATATGTTTCGACTTCTAATATACTTTTAAAATCACTGTATGATTCCAATCTATTTGAAGCTAATAATGATCCTGACCATGCTTGTAAATTGACATCTTTTATTCTTTGCACAAAAATTTTAAGAAATAAGTTTTCATCTCCAACACTTTGGTTGGTATAAACAATTCCAAAGCCCGGCCATAGAACTCAATAAGGTTTTAACATGTGTTGCCCAAGTTATCCTACCACTTTGGTCTAATTGATATAACATTTTATAGGAAGCTTTCGGTAACCTTTCATCTGGCATTTTAAGAAGGTTTAACCAATATTTTATACAATGTTTCATATATACAATGTTTAAAGGATGCCTACCACATTCACCAAGTGCACATACATCATTTGCCTTTTCACCTAAACATAAAACATATTTACAGAACCGAACATGCTCTCTTTCAATAATATCAGAATATTCATACCCCCAAACTCCACTGCCGTAACATAAAATAGGTACAATAGTTTTGTCAAATATTTCAAAGGCTAGTTGTATTGGTAAATCACCACATCTCACTCTGATTTTTTTAATGTTGAAAATTGCCTTTCTAGCTTGCGATGCTAAATTTCTTTTAGCTGGTGACCAACTTAACCTTGAAGAAAATAATAAGCCCAGATATTTATAGTATGGTGTAGTTTCTACTTTAGTATTTCCAAGGTGCCACATCTCATTTTTTCTAAGAACACCCCCATTTCGACATACCATTATTTTTGTTTTGCCTAAATTAACTTTCATACCCCAGTTTTGACAAAACTGCTTAAGAATTCTGATTTGACCTTGTAATCTACCAACAGTATCAGAGACATTGGCTATATCATCAGCATATAGCAGCATAACAACATTATTATGATTTTCATTTACATATATTCCATTACAATTTGCTTTCATCATTGATATTAACTGATTTAAATACAAAATGAATAGCTGTGGGCTGAGCATACAGCCCTGTCGTGTGCCAACAGAACATGCAAAATACTCTGTTAATGTGTTAGAAAATGTCTCAGAAGATTTTGGAACTCTTACACATGACCTTAACTTTTCATACTATGATCTAATCACCTTTATGGTATTACCATGCATATTACAGTTTTTAATCAATAGATACCATAATAAATCATGAGAAATCGAATCAAACGCCTTACTAAAATCTACATACAGAATATAACAACGCCCTCCTTTCTTAGATAAATACTTTTGTACAATAGCAGATAAATTAAAAATTTGATCAACAGTACTGTATCCAGTTCTGTACCCTGCTTGTTCTTCATAAAATAAGCCATTATCGATACAAAATTGAAGTATCCTGTTGTTAATCACTTTTGTATAGACCTTACCTAAAATGCTTAATAATGAAATACCCCTAAAATTGTTTTCATCATCTTTATAACCACCTTTATACAATGTACATAAAATTGCATCACACCAACTTTGTGGGTAATCACAATCAAACAGTATTTTGTTAAATAATTTAACAAGTCTTGGTGTGACCTTATTGCTACATTTCTTTAACATTTCATTTACAAGACCATCATTTGCACAGGATTTTCCATTTGGTAACAATTTTATGCAGTTATATATTTCATCAAATGTAAATTCTTTATTCATAATTTCAGGTTCATTTTGAATACAAGCGTTACAGTGATCATCATGTTTTGCTAAGAATCTTTGTACCATATCAATTTGCTCCTGTTTGACATCTAATTGCTTGTTGAGCAATGATTTAAAATGAGAATACCATCTAGTTGGAGAAATAGTTGAACTGGTTTGATTATTGTCCCTGAAACTCTTAATTGTACCCCATAGCTCAGACACTTGTCCTTTAACACTGTTCAGTTTTACAAGATTAGTAGTTGTATATTCTCTTTTAGCTTTGTGCACCTCAGCTTTAAATTTTCGTTTACAATCTAAATAGTTTTGTAAATTCACATTAGACCTATCATTCCGAAATATTCTCAAAAAGGACAACTTTGATAACCTTAAATGATTACACTCTTTATTCCACCATTTTGGTTGTTCATGTGACATTTTTAACTTCGATGGTTTGATTTTCATGTCAATAGCTGCCCTGGTAAGTATTTCTACAAGATGGGTAATAGATTCATTAACACTGTGTTCGAGAGTTGTATCAAGCTGATTCCAAAGTTCATCGTAATTTTCACTATTTATATTCTTGACAAATTGTTCCGAAAAATCATTGTTCCACCTGAATTGATTATATGTTGATGTGCCAATATCCTGGTTTAGTTCAATATCATTTTCTGGATTTCCCTGAACCATTTTAGTCATAACATTTAAAGTGCATGATACTGGAAAATGATCAGATTCATCTCTGGGTAACACTTCAAAATCATCCACACTGCCAAATAAATTTGATGATACCAAACAATAATCCACTAATGATTTTCCATAATTGGCCACACATGTTATTTCACCATTTGGATCCTTCATAGATCTGCCATTTAGAATATGCACCCCCAATGTACAGCATAGTTCCAATAGTGATCTACCAAATCTGTTTGGCTCACACATATCCTTTGTCTTCCTTGGTAAATTAAAGTAGTCAGGTTGATAGAAGTCTTCAGCAATAGGTAGATAGGCTATATCATCGTTAATGATATAATCAGGTAAGTCTTTTGTTCTTGCGTTTAGATCACCTAGTACCAGTAAGTCATTTTCATCTCTATCATAGCTTTCATTTTCCAAAAAGGTTTCCATTAAAACAATTCCATTGTCCTCAATTAAACTATTATAGGCCACTTATTAAGGTCATAATTCAGTCATGAAGTGTAGAGGCATATGATTCCAAACCAGGAAGTATTTTTGTGTCTGTCAAAATCCATTTGCATCCTACGCATCCCTACATCTTATCCAAATATGTTACTACATAATGAAAAAATAGTATATTCTTTGGTTTTACAAAGTTGTATGATTTTTGATAAGTGTAAAAGTTGTTTTTGGAGCATTTTTCTACAGCCATTTTGTAGGGAAAAAATGATGAAAAATATACAATCTTTTAATTTTAAGTATGACCTGAATCGATTGCAAACTTCATATTTGCACATTTGATGAGATAAACCAATAGTGTCATATTGTGAAATTATTAAGTTTGCAATCGATTCAGGTCATAGTGTATTTTGGGTATTTTTGTGATAATCAATAGAAACCAATGACCTCTATTGGGATCTGCTGATTACCTCATGTTAAGTCAATGATGAACAGCCCCATGTAAATTAATACAACCTCACTAAACTAAATGGCCCCTATCTCAGCCTATGTGTGCCCGAGCACTTTAATATTTTCCAAACAGTTATTAGACTGTGGACTACTCTGATAATTGTAACTTCTGCTTTTCATGGAAGGTCACACATTCCAACATATTTCAAACAGTCTGTATGATTATGCTGGGTACTTTCTGGGTAGTTGGACTTCATGTAGGGGTGGCAGACAGCCCTCAGGCCAATTTATACCCCCACCCCAACAAAACCTTGGGGGTACTTTAATACCACCTAATCAAAAGAATACTAATGCATGTCATATATTCATAGTTTTTTAGTAGGCAGGGCATACCATGGTTAGTCAGTGCCAGAAATTTCCAATCTCTAACTTATATGGTTACCATGGAAACAGTATTTATATCTCAGAATCTTCTCAATTTGACCTCCTCCCAAATATGTCCCTTCGCTTCCAAAGTGAAATATTTGCAAATTTGTTCGGAATTTGTGGCTACCACTTTGTCGATTGTAGTATAAATATGTATATATTCACACTAAAGCACTAAAAAGTTGATATAATGCTCCAATAAATTAATAATATTTATCAAATATAGTCACACACAACTACTTTTAGGGAGAAGTGGGCGTGGCACTTTTTGGTACTTGCGTAATTGTTGCAGCATTAAGCGAAAAATACATATTACACTAACAACAATTGACATTTAATTATCATCTACTAACATTGTGTTACATTGTTATATGTTCATTATCATTATTAGATACTTAAGATATTTTATGTAAGTGTTATCATGAACCTTCCTTTTATCCCTATACCATAGAAGGTGGGCATCACGAATGGTGTCAAACTAACTTTTCTGTTTCATTGATTTTTTACCATAGACAGGGGAAAAAGCTTTACTTGAAGTAGTGACCTCATTAGGTGCTATGTATATGGATAAATGGATTGATACTAGTAGGTAGATGGCAGCACTTGTGCTAGTTGGACTAGATACTAGTGTTTACCATTGACTTGACATATTTCACTTAGTCTTGATTTACCATATTCATTCTGTTGGATTAAAGTAAACCTGTATTTGCAATGAATTTGATGATGTTCAGATTGTGTTTGAAACTTGATGATAATCAGATTGTGTTGACTGGATGTTGTTCAGATTGTGTACAATTTTGTATATATGATTTTGTATATATGATTTTGTATATATGATTTTGTATATATGAACTTTAAAAGGACAACTGAAACAATAAGTCAATGTTTAAGATTCTTTAAAATTATGTCAATGAGAAATTTATAAAATACACGGGTCTATTCATGCATACCATTTTAAATATGACTCAAAATTAGTGATATCCATGTTTCTGGTGAAAGCATCAATTGAAAGAGACAAACATCCTACTCCTATGGTATAAAATATAAGGAAGTTCAAAGCAGTAAAAGGGTATTACCATTTTAGATTTGATTGAATAAATTGAACCAGTGGCAATTTTTTAATTTTGATATGTTAAAAGAGGCTCTGTTGGTTAGATGGGAGAATTAGCTGCATGTTAAAGGTGGCGTTTTGCTCAGTTTATAACAAAATTGATATTTAGCCCGAAGCAGTAATAAATATTAAGCAAATATTTCATTCTATGGAGGGCAATACCTATGGGCTGCGGGCAATACATATTGCAAAAATCATTGAAGGTGCAGTTGTCAGAATCCCCAGGCGGGCAATAATCAGGGCAATAAGGGATACATATTTTATATGCCAATAATTCAGGGAGCTGTGAAATAGGCTGTTGTATTTTTAGTCCCATGGTACTGAATTAGCCAATCAAATCACATGATTAATAGCAATGATGTAATAATTAGTGCTACTTCCATGAACACCCGTTTTGTAGAATAAGATTCTGATTCTCGTAAAAAAAATATGAAAATACAGGCACAAACAAAGTGCATTTCGAAACTCTGCTTTTGGATATTGATGAATTGAATGATATTGTCTAAAAACTTCTGTCAGAATTGAAACAATTTTTCCCCAAGAAAAGTCAACATTTCAAAACAACAGCAATAGCTAGAACTATTCTATTTAGATGTTTACTTGACAGTATGTAGAATTGGGGAATCTGGACAGAGAATATTAACAGAAGTAGAAAGATTGATAAAGAAAATGGAGTTTAAGTGTGGGAGTGGGGAGGGCATGTAATTGTATACTTGTTTATGTAACAATAATTTCATAAAATTGATAAAATGACATATTCTAGACAAGGATAGGCATTTGCCATCATAAACTATGAGGGATTATGACTCATAAACTTAACTACTGGTATGGAGATTTGGGATAGTAATATGGAACATACGTTATATGGAAACTGTAACCTTATAAGATCTTGTCCAATTTCAGTCATACCTGATTATAAAGGACCATTTATGTTACAGCATCAGGGCATATTACATATAATATTAAGTTACTTAGATATAAGTTATAAATTATGACTGTCATCATTTCTACTGTGCCAAAATCATTCAACCAATTTTAAAATGGAATACGAGAACAAGATTTCTTATTTTAGGTTATATTCATATGCCTAATAATAATTGATATTATACATATTTACTTTTAATGTTCTTATACACAAAACAGATTTGTTTAGATATTATTTCAACATAACAAAACACTATCCATATTGAAGGAATCACTGAAGGTACAGCATTTTGGAAATGTGTAAATTATTTATATTTCATTATTTGAGCCAGGCCACAGGAAAAGGGGTCTTATCACATATTTTTCAATATGTTGATTTTTGTTTATCTTAAAAAGCACAAAGAGACCTTTCAAATGAGCCATGACTTATGTCTTAACAATTTTTTCTTGCAGATATAGACCAAAAGACGGATTTGAATTTAGCACATTTCCTCTTAATCTTGAGCACATTTTTGGCTCTGTAGCACAATTTTAATTTTTGTGATAAGACCGGTTTTCCCATGGCCAGGCTCATTTTGCGAAATATTAAAGGAGTTATACCCGTACCTTGTTCACCATGAGTCAATGAATGCATCATATAATATCTGCAAAATGATGCACTATGCAATTCATACATGGAATGATTTATTTTGTCATATTAGAATCATATATCGTACATGAGCGCCATAGTTCAACGATATCTCACTCTGCTTTAAAAGGGAATCTTTAATCCATTGGATAGATCATGCATTACCTGATGTTGATGTATTGATAATAAAATCAGTTAGTCAATTGTGAGACACCATTTGTCCGAGAAAAAGAAATCTTAGTTATGTACTAAGGCAGGGCATAACATTTCACCTATCATTTATTTATGTGTCTATAGTGCTAAATTTGAATGATTTGGTAGCTCCTAATTTTATTCGGAATTTTGTATCGTACTGGTAAACTGCTGACCAATTGTACTTTTTGTCACAATCTTGTATATGAGATCTGTAGTCACGAAGCTCATTATATACTCCAGGGTGTTTCTCCATTACTATTAGCTCATAAATATTCCATGCTGTCATCCATGTCATAAAAGACTGTTTATGTGTTTGTTTATGTTTTTTGGCCAACTTTAATTCACTATTGTCACTACATATTATTTGTTCATTTCCTTGTACATCGATATACTGATTATATAGATTTGTTGGTAACAATTCCGTCATATTGACGTACTCACCATTGACTATCGATTTTGAGATCTTAGGTGGTACTCCAACTTTGCACCCTTCATGTGACACTTGTAAATTAATGTCTCCTGTGTGCACATTTGATGGCAGTGGAGGTTGTTTAGGTAACAATGGCAAGGTTTGAACAGGTTTCGAAATGTTTTGTAACATAAAAGTTCGCATTTCGTCTTGGTCTTTTTGTATCTTTGATGTTACTACTGTTAATTCGGCAATTTGTTTACCCATTTCGAGAATAGCATTCATCCATGGGGGTTGTGTCACTTGTGTATGTTCCACTTCTTCCTTTGTGTGAAAATTCATATTTTCATTTGTTTCTTTAATCGTGCAACTCGGACCGTAAGGCCCTAAATGTCCTTTCGTGGGATTTCCACACATACTACAGCATCGTGCTCTCGCACCTTCTTCTGTTTCGGACATGTTTACAAAGTTCTATAGATGATAAATTGATAAAAATCTCACAAAACTTCAAAATTAAAAATCATTTTTTCAAGACCCCCAGCGAACTTCCGCCCAGAGTGCAATTTTACACTGAACGAGTGTTGATCCCCGGGGATATTTCATACATCTCTTACATTAAAATTAATTTATAATATAAATATACATTTACTACATCCCCTTTACTAGTTAGTATTACCTTCCCTTTTAAAGCAGAGTGAGATATCGTTGAACTATGGCGCTCATGTACGATATATGAAAAAATTATCATACTCCATAGTTCCACTGTCATTTAAGCCTGATTTGGTACAAATGTCAAAATGATAAATGAGTTCATATACCTCAATCCAAGTCATAACTGTTACAAGTATGCAAATCACACCAGCATGAGATAACATCATACTCAAAGGATGGAACGGTCCATTAGTTTTCAATTGCATAAAATGGCTCTAACCCTGACAAATGTATTAATCAATTTTAACTCATAGCTCTTGATCAATGGAACCATTCATATTCTAGGTACAAGTCAATGAATACGACTTTGACAAACTAAAAAGACCAAGGACCTCTAAAAGTCTAAAAGACTAAAAGTTAATTTGACCATTGATGACCTGTGATAGGGAAAGGTCATGATAACTCTTATATAAAATATTTAAAGTATCTAATAATGATAATGAACATATTACAATGTTACACAATGTTAGTAGATGCTAATTAAATGTCAATTGTTGTTAGTGTAATATGTATTTTTCATTTAATGCTGCAACAATTACACAAGTACCAAAAAGTGCCACGCCCACTTTTCCCTTAAAGCAGTTGTGTGTGACTACATGTGATAAATATTATTAATTTATGGGATCATTATATCAAGTTTTTAGTGCTTTAGTGTGAATTCATACATATTAATTCAACTTTTAACAAAGTAGCAGCCACAAAATCCAAACAGATTTGAAAATATTTCACTTCGAGAACTAAAGGACACATTTGGGACAGGCTCAAATTGAGAAGATTGTGAGATATAAATACTGTTTCCATGGTAACCATATAAGTCAGAGATTGGAAATTTCTGGCACTGACTAACCATGGCATGCCCTACCCACTATGAAACAATGAATATCTGATATGCATTAGTATTCTTTTTATTGGGTGGTATTAAAGTACCCCCCAAGGTTTTGTTGGGGTAGGGGTATAAATTGGCCCGAGGGCCGTCTGCCACCCCTACATGAAGTCCAACTACCCAGAAAGTGTCCAGCATTATCATGCAGATTGTTTGAAATATGTTGGAATGTGTGACCTTCCATGAAAAGCAGAATGCATTTCTAGAGCACTTCTACAGAATAGTCCACAGTCTATATATGACATTCTATTCTTCATGTTACACCTAAGAATTATTCATTTTGACCATAGGGGTATTTGCCAATAAACGCACCTCTTCCTTTGCACGCCATATTGACGTTATTTATGACTGAAATCGGGAAGAAAAAATTGTGATGCACAAACAAAATTGCTTGTAATAACTATTTACAAAAAATGTTGCAAGGACTCTTGGGATACTTGGCTAAGGTTTTATTTGAAGATATTTTCAAGATGGCAATTGCTTCCGTGTTCTGTGTACACCTTCATCTGCTTAATATATTAATATATTAAGCAGATGAAGGTGTACACAGAACACGGAAGCAATTGCCATCTTGAAAAGTATAGTTTGAATATGTATGTACACGTCAGTGTTTTATATTGGGATCAGATGCACTTTACTTGTATACATGAACTTAAAACATTATGCATTACAGGCCTTCTAGACTTCCAACAAAGCGATCATCAGTTTTGAGCTCGCAAACTACGTTCATTGCGCTCGAACCACGATTCTCACGTCGCGAACGTGAAATCTTTAGTCGCGCACCACCATTTCCAGATGCTGTTATCTTCAATTAGTGGATATTGATTAACATGAATGAAAACTAGGAGAGTATTTCTTCAGAATTCCAAATAAAAACACTTCATTTATACCTGTTGCTGAGGGTGTTCTACTGAAATTGTAAAAGTCATGAAATTTGACTTTATCAACCTTTAGCACATACCCCAGGGTCCAAGAATATATGAGGTGCTTGCCTGAAAAGTGGTCAGCGAATTTTGAATTAGCTATTATAATGGCGCCCTCTTTCCAATTTCAAACATAGGGGTGGCTTCAAATTTTTTTTATGGATTGTTCATCTAGCTTATGGTAATGACGAATTCATATTATTGTACATACATGTCAGTTTTATCTTCTGAATTTTTTTGGCATTGGTGTGAAAAGCAGTTTAGAATAATTAACCCTTTGATTCCGAAAGTATGGTTAAAAAGCAAGGTTATACAACATATTTTTGCATAGTATGGGTAAAATAAAAAAAATTGTTCTCTTACTTAATTTATTGTAAGCATGGTTCAATATATGATAATATGCCATGGTATTTGTTTCTCCAAAAAACAAATAGTATGTTTGGTGTGCCTCGGGGGTCCATAATCGGACCCCTGATTTTTCTGATATACATAAATGACCTCCCTGACACGCTGACCTCGAAAACTTTTATCTATGCAGATGACACCTCCTTATACTCTTTCTTCACCCTTCTGGCAATCAAACTGGCCAACTCCAAAATGACCTAAATCTTTTAGGTGTATGGTCTAAAACCTGGCAATTGAAATTTAAAGCATCTAAAAGTGCTCATTAAGTTTTTCGCTCAAACCGACAAAAAAATATTCAAATATCTCTGCTTTACTTTGAGAAATGATCCCTCAAAAGCAATCATCCATGCACCTGGGTTTCATCTTAGATGAGAATTTGACTTTTAATGACCCTATAAACTATTTGTCTAATAAAGTTCAAAAACTGTTAAATCCTTTGAAGCTCATATCAAACAAAATACAGTCGCACCATTTTGAAATAATGTATAATTCATATTTGGCGTCTCATTTTGACTATTGTAGCTCCATTTACGGATCGTCATCCTTGGCGGCCTTATCAAAGCTTGATAAAATCCACTATCAAGCTGCTGTTATATGTGCTGGAGTACTGCATGGCTCTAATACCTCAAAGACTTTAAAATGTTTACAGTGTAAATCGCTGACTGTAAAGACACGAAAAAATCTAAGACTGATGTTCAAAATTGTAAGAAAGGATGTGCCTTATTATGTCTATAGTCTTTTTGACCAACATTGCAACCATGCAACTAGAATTTCAAGACACTTCTTACCCTTTTCCTGCCCAAGAAATATCTCAATGAGACTCTCTAAAGCACCAGTTTTAAAACTTATAAATAATTGCAACCAGCTTAGCCAGACTTTTCGTGAAATTCAAACCATTTCTAGATTCAAAAGCTATATTAAGCAGATATTTATCCCTATTTCAAACTTCATACCAACTACAAAATTAGATTTAAGTAGAACCAACGAAAAACTGCTCAATAGACTTCGAGTTGATTTTGCCCTTAAATACCATTTCAAAGTAAATCAAAGGAATTTTTGGTTGATTTTAAAAATGTATCCAAAAAATAAAAACGAAATCCCCAAAAATAGATAAAAATCAAGATAAACCCTTTTATTTCATTAACAAGATACTTTTTAAAATCAACCAAAATTTCCTTTGTACAATTGCAATATTGGGAGACCTAAACATGTTGTGTTTATGTCGTTTTGTTCCAATGAGGTTCGGAAAGATGTTTTATTTCACTCTGGAAACATGATACCAAGAACAAAACAAGTGTTTGATGTGTTTTCTAAAACAATATAGATGAAAGTATATATATTTTTTCAAATGCTATTGTTACAATTTAAAAGATGACCATTAAATTGACGATGTGTTAAATTTTTAGATTTTTTTATGACTGGTTTAAGAGAAACGTGTGTTCAAAAAGTTCTCCATATCGATACCACTCTTTTCATGAAAAATATCAAAGATCTTTGAAATGAGAGCATTTTCCATGTACTTATTGAACAAAAGGTGAAAATATACACACTTTGTAGAACAAATGTAAGGCAGTTTTGTCAGTATTTAAGAAATATAATCATCAAGATCACTATTTTACATGAACCTTGATACTAGGATAATTTCAACTAATATTACTGGAGGATACGGCGATTTCTCCTTTTGAAACCTGCATGTCAGCATCTCAATTTTACAATCCAGATAGGACTATGAACTGACCTCTTGATGACATCATCAAAAAGTGTGTACAATCCCTGCATTTGTTTACATTGAAAGCTCAATGCCCCATTCTGAATATAGATCACATGACTCATAAATGGGGAATGGCAACTAAATTTGAAAAATCAGAACATTTTTCTTCTGTTAAAATTGCAGTCCTTTGAAGGTCCGGAACAGTGCAGATTATTTAGACCTTTGTAGTTGAGCACCATATTGCCTGGGGAGTTAATATTTCCACTTAGTATAAGTAATTTTTAATTTGTTCTATGGCTTTAACGCAGTTTCGTAGCCTGACTGATTTAACAGGAAACTGTCAGCACCGAGGATTAGATATATGGGTATCAAGCTATTTAAATGATTTATTCACTAATTAATCGGGGAATTCAGTACATTACAGGTGTTGACCTGTGCACAAAAGTAAAATATACCACGTGACCCTCCTTTAATATGATTGGCTTTTAAAATGGGTTCTGTCGATTTTTATTATACTTGAGGGCGGTGTTTCAGAAAGAAGAAGGACTTTGCAGTATGTTATTAGCTATATTTCTGGGCCTTCTTGTGGTTGTTTTGGGACAAGATCTACACCCTGATGACACTCCTGCACAACGTAAGTGAACCATACAAAGATCATTGATTGATATTAAGTTTACGTAACATAAAGGTGAAAAAGGTTGAATTTATATATGCCATCATGAATTAGAACTTGTTTTCCAAGTATATTCTTTCGGCGGTGAAATCACCACCAAGGCAAAGGACAGTAGTCTGTTTGGAGAATGGAACATCAATTCAACTATTTTTCGCAAGAAGCGAAAGGGCAATTAGAGGTGCCTCTTAAACTTCTTGAAATGATTGGACAAAAAGTACCAAGAGAAAAACTACGAGAAAGGACCAACTGTCCCCGAGTCCTACATTTTATCATTTAAACAAAGGGACACAATTCTTCTATTGAAAAGTACAGAGGGGTGTCCAGCCGATACTTAACACGCAATGATGTATCCGTCTCTCCCGCCTTTCCACTGTGCTATATGGTTTAATCGCAATTGAAAATTGAATAGGCGATATTCAAATCAGTGGTACTGATATAAAGCTAGTTCTTATAGAGATAACTTCAACTTATGTCAAAATTAGTTCGAAAATTGTGAAAATTGGTTTGAACCAAAAGAAACGATGTCAAAATTGTCCATCCCCGACCGCCATTCTGAATGATGAAATAAATAAAGTCGGCAGTTTATGCAAAAACTGACAGGAACACTTTTATCTAAATACAATTGCACAATATTTATGAAAATTCACCGTCCGGATCCTGAAAAAAAAATCTTTGAATTTTATGAATCACTGGGAAAATATTATTATCCCATTGTGTGTACTGACTCATATTCCAAAGATGTCTTGGCAGATCTATGTGAGTGTGTTATATAAAATAGGAGACCAGGAAAATGTATTGTGGACGGTTAATAAATAGATTCCGCCGGGTTTCGAATCCACTCTCTTGGGGTTTAAACAATTTAAAAAGGGCTTAATTGATCGCGACAAGGGGGATTTGAATAATTAACATTTTTCAAACCAACAAATATCGACGTTTTATTCGGTTTTCGATTTTGGCTTTAGAGATGCATGAACTTCTACCTTAAACTTGATATTGAACATTTTCCCGATACCTGGCCTATAGTTCTAATTAAAGGTTACAGCGGGTATTTTAGCTGAGATTACTTCCAATTTATATTTTGAAAATAAACTATCCTAAATATGCATTTAAATGAGACAAACATTGACCATAATGGGGTGTTCATTGTACAAGCTAATCCTTTATCATAGTTTAGTGTAATAGAGTTCAATCATACAAAGGTTGGGGTATGATTCGATGTAAAGTGTAGCTTTAATACATTTGCATGATACCAACTAATTCGTTAATTTAGCCTTTGGTCTTAAATTAATTGTTACATTGTCAGAGACTATGTATTGATGGTGATAAATGGTAGGGCATTGCTACATAGTTCCAATCATTGTTTCTCCAGGCAATTTATATCATGGTATAAACTTGTCCTCCAATAGTAATCAAAACAAAATGACTATTGCATTAAGATATTCATTTCACATTTGTTTAAAATTAATATTCCAAAAGTTCGATGATTTTACTTATCACCAGCAGGGTGGAGTGTCTTTTTCGCATCAGCCCTAGCATAGGATTTGATCCTATGTTTTCAGATTAACTTATTTGTGTAAATTGACATACAAATAAAAAAATCTATGGATTTGTGGCGTTTCAGTACCAGTCAAGTGGAAACTTTGAATTTTATCATTCAACTTTGAAATATATTTCCACATGAGAGTACGAATAGCCTACACGGTATAATAAAAAGGCTTAAAATTCTCGGAAGTATATTGTAGATTATATATTGAAATGCTCTAATGTTTTCCTTTTGCACATGTGCTTTCATATTAACCATTTCATAAATATTAGAATTGAATATTTGTTTATAAATGCCCCATTCACTTCGAGGCAACTGAAATTGAAGACATTGAACATTGCCGACAAATTTATGACTTGTACCTTTCAATGTAGCGTGAAAAGGTCAATTTTCTCTTTTTTACTTAAAGTTGTTTCTCGAGAGTCTCAATTTCAGGTTCATGCATAATTGCTTATCAAAAAATCCAATGACAATGATTAAGTTATATCACTAATTGAAAGTTTTTTGATGGTCCATACGCACGTGGGTGTCTAGCTATAAGTCTATAAAACAGCTTTGTATCATAGAACTAGAGTCCTAAAGAACCCAGGCATTTATTTTGTTATCTTTTATAAAAGTCTGACATAATCTTAACGCGTGGTTTTTTCATTATACATAAAAATTGGATTCCGCAATGTTATTAGCAACTAGCCAGCTGCTTCAAATTTAAACATACCATTTGTACACCCTTTATATGATTCATATTTTTGATTGTAACTAAATGCTTTTATGACGTGCGCGGACATGGGGACAATTCGGGAAATACGGGCTGAGTCTCATCTTCAATCGTTAATATCTGCCTTATTTAAAAAACTAACTATGTGTTTATATGTCATTTTGAAGTATTTTTGATTCGCATTTCACTGAAATTAATTTTCATTGAAAAGTTTGATGGGATCTACCATATCTTTAAAGTTAAATGTACCCCGACATCGTCAAATACGCTGTAAGACGTAACATTTTGCGCTTACACGGTTCGTTGAAATCGGGATAACTTTTGAAATACTGATCAGAATTTCACTAAAATTTCACTTTTTATTCAATGGAACATGTGCATTTATGACGTCACAATTGCATAACAGCTACAGTTCAAATTGTCTTGTATGAACGCTTTTAAAATTTTCAAAATTGTGTAAGGTTTTGAAGGCGAAGGAGACGAGCAATAAATTTACCTTCTAATTTAAGTCTGATTTAAAAAAAAATTAACTGCACAATATTGTCATGGCGAAATTTACAAAACAATAACCAATCTCTTTATATTCAAATAAGAGCTGATTTTAGAGACTTGAAAAAAAGTAACGCATCGATTTTTTACCACAAATTTCATACATATCAATTTTTACTAACACCCCGAGTGGATTTTCTGACCGTTTTTCAAAAATCAAAAACATTTTAGAAATATTGTCCTCGAGATCTTGTTGCTCTGTGGATTTTATCAGGCTTGAATAAGGATAAAGCATCTTATTTTTAGGTTGACGTAACTTAACAAAATGTAACGCTTGTCGTTTATAAGTCTATTTGCGCCATATACTGCCCATTGTTTTGTTTCGGTATTTTGACGCCATAATGTTTCGCTAATTGTTCCCAGCTCCGTGCGACCGTATCTATATTTCCGAATCAACTCAATGCTCCACGTTCAATGTTTCCGAAGCAACTTAAGGCTCTATATTTCCAAATCAACTTATTGCTCCATGTTGCTGAATCAACTTAATGGTCAGTGTTTCTGGATCAACTAATTTCTCAATGTTTCCGTATCAACTAAATGCTCCATCTTTCTGAATAAACTAAATACTGTCTATATCAACTAACTTCTGTATATTTCCGAATCAGTTTATTGCTCCATGTTGGTTATTTGGTTTTCTGTATAAAAAAGCTCTTTCTCCTGTTCTGTCCCGTGGCAGCGCCATCTAGTGTTTGATAAATGAATCAAGGTTTATTCTCGATAGGGTAAGTACTAATCTATCAGGAAACATTTACAAGTTTGGTTAGAAACAGAATTTTAGAGATGGCGGAGTGATTTTTGAGACTATGTAGAGCAGAATAATTTTCTGAAACAGGTAGCTTTACAGTGGTAGCTCTCTCCAGATTCAGTTATCTCAAAAACGGTGTGGTCACCGTATGCTTATTTTGTAACGGCAAGCTAGACAAGACTCCAATGAACACTGGGCACTGTTTCGCTGAGCTAGATCTCTGCCCATGAATATATTATGAAATGAAACGTTATAATGGTCGTCAATGGGACTTTTTACTGCAATCTTGACCCTATTAGCAACAGGGTGGTGACAGTACTAGTGTGGGAAATAGCGTTATTTTTGTAAAAATTACACTTTCTTAGCAATGTGTACCTTGCATCTCTAAGAAAAATCAAATTATCCGAAGAATTAGCAATTTAGATTTTCGCTGATTCAGCATTTTTCATTTTTTACCTAAAAATCACAGGTTTTGACCATTTTTAGCCTGTATTTTGTTACAGGATCGCACAAGAGGGCTGCTAGTGCTGGTTTTAAGAGGTTGTTGACAGACTTTTATCAAATTATTACCGAATTTAAGGATTTAGCCATTATCATAGCATGTAATACAGCTTTTTCCTTTGTGTCTGAATTTTTCTTGAAAATATATGACAAAATTGACACATTTAACCCCATAGAATGACTAAATATGGCTGAAAACAGTTACTAACATGCATGTAATTAAAACAAGAACATTGCTATGCAAAACTGATATGATAATTTAATATAGAAGCTCATTTACTGAAAATTAATCACTAAATAATGGATAATTTGGGGTAATCTTTGATCGAAAATGACAAGATTTGACCATTTTTTGGTCATGGTTCAGTAATTTTGGCGATAAACATTATGGAAGTACGAATAAACGTTTTGACATGCTAAATATTGTGAATTTTTGTTAAGCCATAGCGAGTAGCAGTATTTCTATTGCAAAAATGGTCAGTAATGGCCTAGTCACATAGCCCGGCCGATGTCCGGCATCGGTAGAGCTCGGTGGATTTTTTTGGTGCCACCGAGCTCTCCTCATCTGAAGCAGAGCTCGGTGACGTGAACGGACTCCGTCCGGACATCTTCAGGCGACCGACCGAACACCGGCCGGTGACCGTACGGAGTTTTTTCTGCCGATGTGGCAGCAACTACCGGCCGGAGGTCGGCCTGACATCGGAAGGAATACGGCCGGTACCCGAGCAGGTAACAGGACACCGTGCGATCGCCGGCCGGGTTGTTAACGGGCTTTGAACAGTGACCGGCCGATGCTCTGTCCCACATCGGCCGGAGCTCGGTCGGAGCTCGGCCGCTGTCCGTTAAAAAAACCTCGTCCTCTGGTTGTCTCAGATGCACGGGACACCGGCCGATACTCGGCCGTGCACCGGCCGACGTGTTTTCCGATGTGGTTACGATGGGGCTGCGATGACATGATGAGGGAGCTCGGTGAGAGCCCGGTGAAATTTAACTCCGAAGTTAAAATTTCACCGAGCTACCACCGATGCGGTTTTAAGCAACAAACGCCACGGATGTCCGGCCGGTGTTCGGCCGAGTTCGGTGAAAATTGCATCGCTGGCTCATCGTAACCTCATCGGCCGGGCTATGTGACTAGGCCATTAGGTATAAAACTGCATGGCCCTAAAATAAATGACCCCGGGGTTAACAAAGCAGCTATAAAAACTCTTCTATTGGTGCGATTGAGCTTAAATTGCACAAAAAGTCTTGAAACACTCTAATGTTTAAGAAAAACAAGATTTCTGGCACAAAATCATTCAACCGTGTCACTTATACTGTATGTGTCTATATCAACTAAATGCATTATATTTCCGAATCAACCCAATGCTCCATGTTTCTGAATCAACTAATGCTCAATGTTTCTGAATCAACTGATTTGTCAATGTTTCCGAATCAACCCAATGCTCCATGTTTCCGAATCAACTCAATGCTCCGTTTTTTAATAAACTTAATGCTCCATGTTTTTGAATTAACTTAATGCTCCATGTTTCTGAATCAACTTAATGCTCCGTGTTTGGTAATTAACTTTATGCTCCATGTTTAAGAATGAATGCTGTAGGTTTCTTGATAAACTAAATAATGTATGTGTCTAAATCAACTAAATGCTATATATTTCCGAATCAACTTATTGCTCCATGTTTCTGAATCAACTTATTGCTCCATGTTTTTGAATCATCTAATTAATATGTCTTCCAGCTTAATAATAAAACTAAATGTGTCATGTTTTTGTACTTGCAGGTGTGAGTGTAGACCCCGGTATGTGCAACGTTTATTCCTTGGAAAATATCACAAATATATGATTTTCTAGTACTCGTTAGTCATCGAGTTAGATAGACATAGCATTAGATAGTTGTATAGTATTTAATTTTATTCACTGTTAATATTCCCCCTTTTGAAAATCTTCACTGATATTTTTGTGGCCTGTTTACCGTGTTAACTGTATGGATATTACCAAAAATTTTATAGATTTCTTCACTAGAAATATTCGGAAATCTATTGTTTACCTTCTGTCATCTGGCTATTATGGGATATAAATGACTACACTGGACAAAATACCAATCAAACCGAGTGAGAAATATGGCAGTGAATAATGAAGACATTTATTTTGGTACTATGGAAATGATGTAAATTTTATGATACAAATAAGTTAATGTTGCACAGATGATTGCCTTGCGTTCGATGGCCTGCTGCCTGATGAAGATAGACCGGGTGGCGACTGTTGCCATTTCATCCAATGCGACTCATCAATGGCTAATAAAACTGGCTTCAGGTAAATTAAAATTCACTGGTGATCCGCTCGATTACGCTGGTTAGTTCCGTTTCGGTAACAAAATGTCGGAACGTCGAAGGTACGATTTTTCTTTTTTGCTTATTTCGCTCGTTGTAGGCAAAATCCCCACGTCATTTTTTCTCACAAATGTGTATCAGTATCATATGTTTTATAAAAGGTACAAGTTTGCGAAAAAATAGCTCAGAAGACAACAGAATCGTCGATTTAATTCCTCAAAGTGCAGATCTTAACTGTTTTTCGAAATACCGTTTCGGTAACTTAAGTGAGGGATTAAATCGACGATATCGATTCCGTTGTCTTCTGAACTATTTGTTCGCAAATGTGTACATTTTCTTAATCATATGATACTGATACACGTTTGTGATAAAAATGTCGTTGGAATTCTGCCTACAACGTGTGAAATAAGGAAAAACGAAAAATCGTGGCTTCGACGTTCCGACATTTTGTTACCGAAACGGTTCCAGCGTAATTGAGTGGCATGGATCACCATTGAAATTGTAAACGGATTGTTTCGCCACTGGTCAAGTGTCTATTATATGCATACATCTTGCAAAGTTGAATTCTTAAAACTCACTTTGGTATTACATGCCCTGTCACAGTAACTAATATTATACAAATAGTGACTGCCATTGAGGGCAATAGTGTAAATTATTTCCCCGAGGGAATATCCTCTACAATGTACTATTCCCGAAGCCGCAGGCTGGGGGAATAGTACATTGTAGAGGATATTCCCAAGGGGAAATCATTTACACTATTGCTCGAAATTAGGCAGTCACTATTTGTTTTATTATATACCCTATACTGACTCTTGTCCCGTTTCCTCTGCGAAGGCCAAAAAGGCTTAGAAAGCCCCCTCCCCGGGTCCATTGTTAGCATTATAAGCTGTGACGTCATCAGATGCTCAACAGAAATTTTTGCCTCTGAGACTCTCATTTGACAAATTCAATCGCGTTTAACACGCGGAATAGATTATCATAACACTTGAAATTACACATACAGACGTATTGAGCTTAGGGAACTTTATACACGTTGCTTATATTGTATCGTTCACGCACGTCTGTCATGGTGAACGGAGTTGATTTACGTTTGTGCTCATCCTCCATTTTTCTGTTTTTCGTCTGCGCAGTGATGATGCGCAGACGTTTCCAAGGGTAATAGAACTTGCAATTGTGACGTCAGCGGGCAATAGTTCAAATGTATATTCCCGGTGACGTCACATTTGAGGGAATATAACTTTCCGAGGGAAATAGTAAATCTATTTCGGAACACGTGACTAGGTATTGACCAATCAGGATTAGTGTTACATATTGGGTATATAATAAATCTCTATATTCCCTCTATAAGTTGGGATAATGGGACTGTTTATAATGCCCAGTCGCAGTACCCGATATATCTCTATATTCTCTCTCTAAATTTGGGATAATGGGACTGTTTATACATTTCTTAATCACTTTGGGAGCATTACATGCCCTGTCATAGTTCCCGATATATCTCTATATTCTCTCTCTAAGTTTGGGATAATGGGACTGTTTGTGGGACAATTTACGATAATTGACATTTTAAAAATCTGTTGTACTAGAGACTGCGACATATTGTTGATTTCATGGACATGCAATGTGCTATTTTTGTTGACCAGACTTTAAGCAATCATTACCACATGGTACCTGTTTGTAATATTGCTTATCTTTCTAAAAATATTACTTTAATGATTGATTTTTAGACAATTAATTCAATTGAATTTCTTAACCTAAAATGTATCGACTGCGTTGATATTTTTGAGCATGTTAATAAAATGTTTGTGCTACCAACTCTTGAAAGCGGTATGTTTGATATGTCTTAGTCACATAATTAAGTATGTTTTACTACAGGTATACGATTGGTCAAATATTTGTATCCTCCAACACATCGGCCGTATTAATATACACTATCGATGCATTATTTCGTGAAAGCTATGCCAGAAGATGCATTTGATAACATATCTTCGATTGCGAACAATGGAGTGTTTAGATCATCATTATTTATTTTTTGAATTATTTGAATTGTCTTTGTAAAACTTTATTAAGCATGTGTTGGAGGATACACAATGACTTTAAAATTATGTAAAATATAAACGTACAATCAAAAGTTAGTTGTATTCGTATTTTTATGTTTATATTTAAATTACAGCAAAGAATGAGTTATTGCCAAACCAAGAAACAATATATTTCACTCTCATGATCATGTTATAACTTTGTGGGAATAGCGATGCACGTAACCTTTACATTTCTATTCAACATCCTATGCTTTCTTTTTATTTTCATGACTGATGATGTTATTGAGACGAAAATAAGGCATTTACATGACAAAATGTCACCACCTAGTTGCTCACAATATTATTCGTCCAATCTTTGATTCAATTCGTTCTATCGTCAGATTTGAATTTCTGAAAACTTGTAGATGATTTCAAAAATAAAAATTGGTCAATTTGAAGCAAGTTGAAAACAGACCTTTTTCTACCCTGACAAGGTCATTGAAGATGAAATCTCAAATCTAAAGTCAGATTTGAACTTCTGAGAACTTGTAGATGATTTTGAAAAAAAGAATTGGAGCAAGAATTGAAGCAAGTTGAAAATAGACTTTTTCGACCTTGAGAAGGTCAAATATTTTTTGACCTTGAGAATGTCATTGAAGGTCAAATCTATAGTCAGATTTGAACTTTTGAGAACTTCTAGATGATTTTGAAAAAAGAATTGGTCAATTTGAAACAAGTTAAAAAAGACCTTTTTGACCCTTTTTGATCTTGAGATTTGAACTTCTGATAACTTTTAGATGATTTGAAAAATGGTCAATTTGAAGCAAGTTGAAAAATATATTTTCGACCTTTATTGACCTTGAAAAGGTTACCGAAGGTCAAATCTTGAAGGTCAAATAGAAAGAATATTGTTCAAGATCGCACGAGCCCCCAAATTTAGTCTCCTGTTTAAAAAGCCATATTCTTCACTAAATTGGTTAGATTCTAGGTTTGCTCAGTAACATATTTCTCCTACGAACGAGAATGACCAGAATTGTGGAACAATGTCTATAAGAAAATCTTAAAAGATACTTCTGGTGGAATGCGCATCGGTTTCTTTACGAAAACTAAGACTTTACTTCATCATCTAGCTTAGACTGCTCGTACAGTACTAGGTTTTTATTTTATTAAGCAAAAGGTAACGGTTAAAAATAGAAAATTGAATTTCATTGCTTCACAAAAAACGTTGTAGAAACGAACGTTTTGATAATACAAATACAATATTTCAGGATGTCAAAATCCACCTCATTCTAAAAAATGTGTCTAAATTCCATGATAATCACTTACAATACAGAATAAAAAAAGTTAGAAACTTCTAAAAAGCTCTCCTTATCAATGCTTCTCTTTTACATTTCTTCGTAGGAGGCGAAAAAGTAATATTAGAGAGTTTAAGCTTGCATGTTAAATCGAAACGCCAACCTATGAGTTGTACCTTATACCAAGGGGGAAGTCTACCCGCCTATATGAGTATTCCGATTATACCGTGAGTAAACCCGATGAGGTAGTGAGTAAGCTTTTGGGTGATCATATAATAACATGACGTATATCACAAATATTCCTGTTAATTTATCATATAATCCTGGCGTCGGGATATAAAATAATATGATATTATTATTATTATTATTAAAATATTTTATTATAGTGTCACTAGTGTTAAAAGTATACATACAATGTCAAATACAAAGTAAACTAAAACACTACTAGCCGGTGTCGACTTATGAGACACTTAGGTCCTTCTACAATCTGGAACAATAGTACAATAACGTCATTTCTAAGGGCAATTTATACAGAATATCACATCATTTTGAGTGATATCATTTTTATCGCCGAGTTGATATCAAATATCAACACGAGTGAGCGAAGCGAATGAGTGTTGATATTTGATATCTACGAGGCGATAAAATGATATCACGAGAAATTATGTGATATTGGGTTTATCCCATGATTACAACCACCTTGTGATGTTCTGATCCAATTTGATTTGTACTTTACTCAATGCGCAGTAATATGCACTACTTTCTGTACATGATATAGTTCGTCATGAATACCATTTTTTAATCGTTATTTAACAGCCTTCTAATCAAATTATATACACAATCATAATTCAATACACCAATGAAACTTAAAGAGAATAAATTAACGGACCTATTTTCTCAAAAGAGAATGAATTATCTGACCTAATTTCCAACAATATTGTGGCGCGAAATGCAAATGTGATATCACACGGATATGCGTGAGATAAACGATATCACACGCATATGAGTTTGATAAACGATTTTCTGGAAAATATCACACGGATTTCAATAATATCAGAAATATCAATAGCTGTTATTGTACAGATAACACATTAATCGTTGGATAAAGTGAAATATTGGACCGAGGGCCGAAGGCCCAAGGTCCAATATTTCACTATATTGCTCGCAGAAATGACGTTATTAGTATTATTACCATCGTTAACGACCATAACTGAAACAGCAAGAAAATCTTAAGCATAGAACGATATCTAATTTCCCGGGGAAAATTGCCGGACCAGAATATATTCTAGACCGGTCCATATGGACCACCACTATGACGTCACACATTTCTCAGGTCGATATAGTAAAATAAACGCCTTCTAAACTAGCACTAAAACCCCTAGAACTGGCCCGGCAAGGTGGTAATAATGTCCATTAAATAAATATACTGTTCTATAATATACAATTATTGCACTGTTCAAATAATAATATCAGCATGTTTTTAGAGTAAGCATTTTAAGTTGACTAAAATAAATATCTGTTGAGCAGTTGTTTTGATCATGTCAGACCCTCTCAATATTGAGTTTCCTTTTTTGCCACATTTTAAATAGAGTTGAAGCCAATAAATTTTGGATGTTTTTGTCATGCATAAGACTGATCAGTGTACCCAGGCCATCATTTGAATTAATGTTTATATGGGGGGCTGTTACTTTAAAATTGTCATAAAACTCTTTCCTTATGTCCTTATAATGTTCACATTGAGTCAAAAAGTGTATCTCATCCTCAATACAATCGATATCATTATCACAATACATTTTCGTTCTTGCAGCGGTGTATTGTTCCATCTACCTGTCTCTATATTTAAGTGGAGACTTCCTGTTCGGAACTGAGCAAGTATTCTCCTGTGTTGTCTGGGCATTCTGTTTTTTAAGTACTGTTCAGTCACCACACCATATTTAAATTGACGGAATGTCCTAAGTTTGTTTCCATTTGCTTCATTATTTTTGTCATCCCATATGTTGGTTAGGAATGTGTCATTTTGATTCAGGTAATGTTTCAGTGTATTAAGAGCAAGTTTGGTTGAGACGTTTGTGCCATTTGTTATTGGGACTCCTCCTTTAACTAATAACTGCTGTGTTTTATAGTCCCAGCTAGACTTTCTCTTTGCAGACCATAAATGTATTTTGTGATTTGTCCTGGTTCTATCCATATTATATATGATATAATTCCCGCAGCACTATACGTTTTAAATGTTAAGGTTTTAAATTATATTCTATTCAAATTCTATCACTTTTAAATTATATATCTGCTTTATATGGGCTTATTAGCCTTTTGCAGATTATTGACATAGACATAGACGTCAACGTCTGTGTGCCACAAAGCTCTTTAAAACAGTTCTATCTGACAATGCTCATAGTCTAATGATTTTGGTACGAACTTTTGTCCATCGACGTCGTTGCCACGTTTTATTCAAAATCTGAATGATTTACTCAAACTGAACAGGTGTTATACAAACACGCCTTACCATCGCGTAAGCAGGCGTCACCGTACAGCGTCAAAAAATAGCGGAGTACAGTTTTCTGTACGGTAACGCAAATTAACTGCTTTGAAGCAAAAACTATGACAAGAGTTTAAAAAAATTAATTTGATGAAAACTAATACGATTTCATGTGAAATAAAAACAGCATTCTCTTAGAAATGGTTTTAACTTTCTGATTATGATAAACGTTTTAAGAGCACTGTTCGGATTTTTTCTGAGTGAATCGGCCCACATAATCGACCAGAGTGAAAAAAGGTTGTTTTTCACATTTTGTTTGGTTATTATTTTCCCTACCGTCTGAGAGTATGGATTATTTTTATGAGAATATGTATTTGTTACTTACACATTTTAGAACGGGCGAAGAATCAGCAAACAACCATTCATTATGTATATTTAAAAAAGATCAAATTTGTACGGTGACGCACCAGCTGTACGGTGACGCTATGCTTTGATGAACTAAATGAGACTAAGATTGTATGAAATGGAAACTCTGGAGTATGATCATTTGTTCATATATAGTGCATGGGCGCTACAGTTCAACGATATCTTCCACAGCTTAATGGAAGGTTACTGGAAATGTATGATACGGTAAAGATCATGAAACCAAAAACTCTCTTGTTGCTATGTTATTGATGTTTTAAAACAAGGGATGTCACAAGTAAATCTCATCTTGCACGTGTGACTTTTTAGGATGAAAGATGCAATATCTTGCATGGGGTAAAGATGACTGTGTAGGCTATCTTTGTTAGTCATATGAGAAAAGCCTGGTTTAGTTCAAATGATACCATTACGTCAACTTTCAAATAGTTAATTCCATGAAAACTAAAAATATCGAAATTAATACTTCCTGTCCGCCATCTTAAATGCGAAGGTGACGGCTGTAACCTTCGCTTGATACTTACCAGTGATAATGTACATGTAGATCTGACACTTCTTTACCTCTTGTTCGAACAGTAAGCTTAGAGCACTTCATAAAATCTAAGGAAGCGTCACCGTACAGCTGATGCGTCACCGTACAGTTCTGATCTTTTTTAAATAAATACACTGAATGATTATTTGCCGAATATTCATCTGTTCTAAAATGTGTAGATAACAAATACATATTCTCATAAAAATAATCCATACTCTCAGACCACAGGGAAAATAATAACCAAACGAAAAGTGAAAAAAACACCATTTTTCTCTCGAGTCGATTATGTGGGCCGATCCAGTCAGAAAAAATCCGAGCAGTGCTCGAAAAACCTTTATCATAATTAGAAAGTTAAAACCATTCCTAAGAGAATGCTGTATTTATTACACCCGAAATCGTATTTATTTTCATCTAATTAATCTTTTTAAAACACGCCTAACCATCGCGATAAATGGCGTCACCGTACAGCGTCAAAAAATACAGTAGTACAGTTTTCTGTACGGTGACGAAATTAACTGATTTGAAGAAAAAAATATGATGAGGGTTTTAAAAAAAATTATTTGATGAAAACAGTTATGATTTCGTGTTTGATAAAAACAGTATTCTCTTAGAAATTGTTTTAACTTTCCAATTACGATAACAGCTTTTCGAGTCCTGCCCGGAATCTTTCTGAGTGAATCGGCCCACATAACAGACCCAGGAGAAAAAATGTTGTTTTTCACATTTTGTTTGGTTATTATTTTCCCTGGCGTCTGATAGTATTGGTTATTTTTATGAGAATATGTAATTGTTAACTACATATTTTAGGCCTGTTGAAGATTTAACAAATAATCATACATTGTGTTTATAAAAATAAAATCAGATCTGTACGGTGACGCGTCAACTGTACGGTGACGATTCCTTAGATTTTATGAAGTACTCTAAACTTACTGTTCAAACAAGAGGTAAAGAAGCGTCAGATCTACATGTACATTATCACTGGTAAGTATCAAGCGAAGGTTACAACCGTCACCTTCGCATTTAAGATGGCGGACAGGAAGTATTAATTTCGATATTTTTAGTTTTCATGGAATTAACTATTTGAAAGTTGACGTAATGCTTTGGTATCATTTGAACTAAACCAGGCTTTTCTCATATGACTAACAAAGATAGCCTACACATCCATCTTTACCCCATGCAAGATATTGCATCTTTCATCCCAAAAAGTCACACGTGCAAGATGAGATTTACTTGTGACATCCCTTGTTTTAAAACATCAATAACATAGCAACAGGAGAGTTTTTGGTTTCATGATCTTTACCGTATCATACATTTCCAGTGACCTTCCATTAAGCGATGGAAGATATCGTTGAACTGTAGCGCCCATACACTATATATGAACAAATGATCATACTCCAGAGTTTCCATTTCATACAATCTTAGTCTCATTTAGTTCATCAAAGCATAGCGTCACCGTACAGCTGGTGCGTCACAGTACAAATTTGATCTTTTTTAAATATACATAATGAATGGTTGTTTGCTGAATCTTCGCCCGTTCTAAAATGTGTATTTAACAAATACATATTCTCATAAAAATAATCAATACTCTCAGACGGCAGGGAAAATAATAACCAAACGAAATGTGAAAAAACAACCTTTTTTCACTTAGGTCGATTATGTGGGCCGATTCACTCAGAAAAAATCCGAACAGTGCTCGTAAAACGTTTATCATAATCAGAAAGTTAAAACCATTTCTAAGAGAATGCTGTTTTTATTTCACATGAAATCGTATTAGTTTTCATCAAATTAATTTTTTTAAACCCTTGTCATAGTTTTTGCTTCAAAGCAGTTAATTTGCGTTACCGTACAGAAAACTGTACTCCGCTATTTTTTGACGCTGTACGGTGACGCCTGCTTACGCGATGGTAAGGCGTGTAAAACCCTCATTATAGTTTTTGCTTCAACTCAGTTAATTTTCGTCACCGTACAGAAAACTGTACTACTGTATTTTTTGACGCAGTACGGTGACGCCTGCTTACGCGATGGTTAGGCGTGACAAAGTGATTATATAAATACATTTAAATCAATGGTTCGACACCACTCTTAACGGAATGAGGCCACGAAATATAAAAATCCGTTTAATTAGAATATTATACATGTTGTTTTGTATCTACCAAGACGGTAAACATATGAAAAATAGTTATATATTTTGATTGATCTAAAATGTGCAAAGTTAAAAGACCTGTTATACTCATTCGCTCTCAAGATTCGCACTAAGATAAGATATCAGTACAACAGAAGCACTCTTGATCCTTGACTCAAACACATGAGTGAACCCATTTGAGAATATATCACGCAGGGTCGATTGGTCAACTTGGAGAAGGTCATTCTCATCTTTAAAGGTCTCACCGCGCTGATTAGCGTTCCGTTCTATATATAAGTAAAAATTAGATTTCGCATGATCAGAACAGTATGGTGCATGGTCTTAGACCTCAAGACCTAGGTCCTCTATTTCTGCAGTGGTCTTTAATGCTGACTTGCGGGCAGGGCAGGCGGGTTATTAAGGTGGATGACTGACTTCAAGTTGGGTCTTTTCAAAAACTCAACCATGAATTGTGCAGACTGTTCTACATAGTGATATTCCAGAAAAGTGAATAATTATTATTATTATGAAATCATACTTGAATCTGGGTTGTATAGCAAGATCATTACATCAACGCAACTAATAAAACAAACAAGAAGTGTTGTATTGTAATAGTTGAATTAGATACCATCTTCAATACAAAAATGTTAGATATCACATTTTCATGAAAACGTTGCCCCGGGTAGTGTTATGTCATGTTACTATAGTAACCATAACTCTACCCGTATTTATCATGTTTTCTGAAACTTTAGAATTGTAGTTGCAATACTTCAAAGTACAATTTATGAAAATTTGAAGACACTCAGTGCAGTATTGACAAAATGCCAGCACCAGTCCTGTTACTTTTGGAACACCCTGTGTGGGAAACTCTTCTGAAGTCTCCAACCTAACATTCAGCAACATGGAGGGCGCCGTATTGAAAATGTATTTCATTGATTATATTTCATCAATTACCAAGCGTTTTACATGTCTAAGGTAAGATTTAACACTTTGAAAATGGAGAAAAATGATTAATCGATCATTAGTGTGACTTTAGTTGCCAAGAAAGGCCGGGAAAGCCTTTCCCGCAATTTATTACCTATTATTTCTACGACCGTTATGCTAAAAAATATTGATAAAAAATAAATATCCAAATAAGAACAAGGAACATCGAAGAACACCATATAATGGTCGGATTTAAATGATTAGGCCATGCCACGCCCTAACTTCCGTTATCGTACTAAATCTAACATTATATTGATCTCAAACTACTATACTAGCGATAACGACAAAGGCGTTAACCTCGTTGTGCTATCCTATTGTACTTCCGTATATCAACTACAGCATTAAATATAAGGCTTACATGACCATATAGGAATCCAACTGACCGTTGTCCGCCATTTTGAATATCATAAGATCCATATAAGGCTTGTATGACCATATGAGATGGCTAAGGGGAATCCCCAAATACGATAGAATATGATATTATTATGGGAGCTACTCACTTCTTATGTTTTTTACCTAAATTGTCAAAGGTAAACCCCCTCTGGAATATTTCAAAAAGTGAACCCCCTTGGCAAATCCTGGCTACGGGCCTGGTGTTCCTTTGCTAACGGTACGTGCTACTGTGAAGACATATCTTACAAATTTCCATGGCTACATCCAAAGGCAGATGCAAAAAGCTGATGTTTACCTGATATTTGATAGATACTACAAAAACAGTATCAAAGAACGTACCAGCCAGTCTCGTACTAAAAATGCCAGTCAAACCTTCAATCTTCAGTCGAATACTTGCCTCCCTGCACAAAATGTTATCCTCACTGTTGCTTCCAATAAAGCACAACAGCAGGAACCTCCAATGTCATGTCATAACCTGCAGCAGGAAGGGCTCTCATTGATATTGATGGGACCTTAGAAAAACTTGGCACAAGGATATTGTGCCGCAACTACTTGCAACCCACACTTTAACAAGCTGCGACACTGTAGCATGCTACTTTGGTGTTGGCAAACATACGGGCCTTAAAGTACTGAGATCAGGAAAGTACAAATTGGAGCTGCTTGGAAATGTGACTTTAGGCCATGCATCCTTTGCAGATATCCAAGACCAGGCTACCAACTTCATCTTAGCATGTTATGGACAATCGAAATGTGTGTCCCTAACAAAGGCTTGGCAGAAAACATGGATGCAGAAGGTTGGGCAAACAAAAGCCACCACATTGTGCATTTGTTCATTACTCCCAACAAATGAATCATTTTAGTAAAATGTATTGAGGGCTCTTCTGCAAGTTGCAATTTGGTTGCATTCACTTGACGCACATCCACCAGAGTTGAACCCCCCAGATTATGGATGGACAAAATATGACGATTCTGACCTGCTTACTTCAAAGATGATTCCGTCTGGTGTGCCCTTGATCCAAACGAACTACTCAAACTAATCAGGTGTTCCTATAGAAGTCAAATCCCATGCAAATCAAACATATGTAGTTGCAAACAATAAACTGATACTGAGGAAGAAGAGAATGATGATTAAACATTCTTTACACAATGTGTATATGTGATCCCCCAGAGCATGATCTATATTAGAATTGAAAAATAATCACATTATCTTTTTGTGATCAGTAGTTAAAACATCTTTGCCTTTGATTTAAACCTTTTTTTCATTGATTGTGTACATGTACACTTCTAAAATATATGCATTCCTTGAATAAAGTTAATGTTTATATGACTACAACATGTGTTAATGTTTATAAGACTACAGCATGTGTTTCATTGTGGATCTGCATCTGCACAGATGTACATTTTGGGTCAGTTATTGTGCTCTATCAAGTTAGATTATCACTGAAGTTTACTTTTTAAGCTCTAATTCTGGCTGTCTACTTTTGTCCAAAGGTGTTCAAACTCTGGGCACTGTTTTAAAAAAGGGTTATGTTAAAATCCTATATTATCTTTGAAGCCAAATTAAGGACAAGTATTGCTTTTTAAATAATCTGCCCAAAATATTTTGTAAAATATGGGAAAATTGCAAACTTCTTCATTATATCATATTAAATCATAAAAAGTAACATTTCCATTCAATTCCTCTACCCCTAAAACATAGAAATTGACACCAAGAACAAGTTTTTATCATAAATATTAACCAAGTTATGACATTTCAAAGTTTTTATGGCGGCCATATTGGATTTCATGGCGGCCATATTGGATTTTTGCATTTTGCTAAAATTCCTCAAGGGTGAGACCTCTACACCCACCCAGATATCACTACGGGTACCCTTACAATGCATAATCTGCAGAGAAAAAAACTTAATCAGACAAAACAAGGTAAGCCCACTACGCTGCCGGACTAAGACTCAACAAAGCATGGTCCAAAATCCAAGCATCCAACAAGAAGCCAAAATCACACAGTCTTCATCGTATCCTACCCAGGTCAACTGACGATCTCAACCTTTAGTGTCAACAAAAAATTTCTAAAGAAGCTTCGTTAAGGTTTTATGTCCTGTTGCAGAACCCCTGTTTTCAATGCTTTGAAATAGTAATATAGACAGTCCTTGATTTGTTCTTACAAAGGAGCACGTGGGTTATCGCAAACAATTTCAGAAGGTTATATCTTGGATTATGACTATTTTCTGACAATGAAGACAAGTTTATCTTTTAGATCAATTCATTATCTCAAAGAAAATTATGCACAGTAATAATAAATTCAAACAAACTCGGAGATATTACTATAGCAATTAACCCATCAACACACCTTTTGACCCAATTTTGAAGATGTTGACCCCATTTTCACCAAAAATGCAATCATTTTTTACAATGTTTAATGCATTACTATTCTTTATTTTGATGTATCAAATAGTTCTTGAAAGAAAAACTTAATTGCATTAAGATAAGTGTTCCCCATGTTATTTCTCCATTGAAAAATCTCATGCTATCCATTGGTTTCAGTTCATTTTGGTCATCCAAATTGAATATCTTTAAAGTCCCTGGAGCAATCAAATTTTCCTTTTAGGAAATCGAACATGTTTCAAAGCACATTCTAATTATGCATTCAACAATATAATAATAGGTTGCATTTTTGGTGAAAATTAGGTCAACATTTTTGTAAAAGTATGTTGATTGGTCCATTGCCCCTTCAATATCACTTAGGTCTGATTAACTAAATTATCATTATATATACTTTTCTTGAAGATAATGAATGGATCTAAAAGATACACCCATATTCATGATCAAAAAATATTCATAATTCAAGTTAGAATCGTTTGAAATTGTTTGCGATAACCTACGTGCTCCTTTAACAAAATCCCTTGGAGTTTAACAGGGGTCCTTTTATGAGCAAAAGTTCTATCAAGAATCCAATATAGAAATTCACTTTTTATATACATTTATTTTGTTTCATAAAAATCTGCCCAAGGGATTCACTTTTAATTTTTAAAAATGCATGCATCATGCAAAACTATACCCAAAAAGTGTTTAGACATATTGAGAGAGTTTTAGATTTTCTTAATAAAATTGTTTACGGCGTATTTTAAACTAATTATATGTTTTTGAACACTTTCTCGATTTCCAGGGATAACACAATTTTAACAATAATTAGATTTAAAAAAAATTGGTCTTATTCACTACATTCTAGATAAAAATTGTTTTTGATTTTTACCACCCAAAATTCTAATGATAAACATTAGAAAGATCAAAGATTAAAAAGAAAAAAATGTGATGATCACCAGTAAGAAAATGAAAGAAAAAAGGAAAAGTCAAAGATAGAGTTTATTGTCTCATCTGATGACTATAACATTTGATAACCTTTATATCATTTCTTCTGATACTATAAGGTTCTAAATAATTTATCATTTGAAGAACAATTGTGTATACCGTGTAGAAATTCCTTTTGAAAATATTTTCAAATAACTCTTGAAAATCGCCCCTTGCTGAAGTCCTCCATAACTTCAAAAAAACTCCAAGCGATTTGCTTTAAAAACAGGAATCAGCAGAGAAGTATCAATACTAAAGGTTCCAAGTAATACAACTTAGGGTTCTTCAACGGGACATATGTCTGGATTTTCTGGGGTTTTGGTTACTACTACTTGTACAACTCGCACATAAAAGTTAGCTGTACCCAAAACCAGTTTAACTCTCTATTTCAAATATCGTCATATGACTAATTAAAGTGTTCTAGTTTTCAGTTACAGATATCAACTAAATTATATACCTTGTTCCAATAACAAGTTTCTATAATGCTGTTCTATTAACACGACGATAGCATTGTTTGCAAGTTAAAAACATGACAAGCCTTATCAAGCAACCGTTACACAACTCCCCTCCTTCTGAGAAGATGGCGTCCTCCCCAAAAGTTATAAATCAAACATACTAAATGTAACGGTTGCGCTATTCATCAAAACAATCATATAACATTAAAACATACTAGTCATCTTATCATCAGTCATCTAAAATCTGATCATTGGTCTTTATGAATGACGTCCAAGTATATACATAGCTTGTCACTATAATGTCCTGTGACTTCAAATGTAATTCAAAATATTCAGTGTAACTGCTAACACTTAAGTTTGCCGGGTTCGTTGCTATGCTCAGTGAGAACTCAATTTAAGCTACCCTTCTCACTGGCGGATCTGGGGGGCCCAGGGGCCCGGCCCCCCCCCCCCCTTGGGTGGGCCCAGAAAAAATGTTGAGCCAAAAAAGGCCCTGAGGCCCGAAAATGTAGGCCTTTTTGGTCATAAATGGGCCTTCTAAGGCCTTATTTTTTAGTTTTAGGCCAAATTTTCAAGAAAATGGGTCTCAAAATTTCAAAATTTGGGCCCACTTTTTGGTTTTAGGGGCCCAAATTTTTTTTTGCACGGACGTTTTTTTCTAAGACCGGAAATTTGGCCCCCCCCCCCCTTGTTGGTTCCCAGATCCGCCCCTGCTTCTCCTAACGAGAATCGAACTGGCATTCAAAACCTTGTATCCCGATTTACTGTAAAGGACGACACCTCCCCAAAGCACAAACTAACGTGCTCAACCACTAAGCCATATTATATTTCAGTAATGCCTGAACACTTCTGTTCAATATGACATGTTTTCAGTTGCGCTTTCTGAATACAATGTCACATTGTTTAAGTTTCATTTTAATGAAACTTTCAGAGACTTGGACAAATGATTAACGTTCTTCAATGGTCTAGGATTGAATCTCGGTTTACGCATCGTGACATTATATAAGTCAAGCAATCTAAAAGTTGTATATAGATTCTATATTGCAGGTTTGCTTGTCTCTACCCGCTAGTATGGAACAGAGAAATTCCAGCATGTGATCAGGACTTTAACCTTGCCGGGGCTTGTATTCACAGCACATGTTCAAGTAAGTAAACAATTACACGTAAACAAAACACTGTCACGTGGGAAATGAAAAAAGTTATATCATACAATCTACAATAAGGATATTTTAACTTTACTGGCTTATCAGAGCAGAAATATGCCATACCAAAATATAACTACAAGTAGATGGGTGATATTGAACATAGTTCAATTCAAGACTCCAGGTTACTGTTAATATTGACTTTTTATCAAAATCTAAAACTTCAACCTCTGAAATCAATGACAAAATGAGAAAGAAAACATATATATAGTATATAACAACTATCAATAATTTTTCTTCACTTGTAACCGGGATATTATCATATTTCATTTATCTTGACCTAGATTTTGAACTATGAACACTTGATACAAGATCCCATGGTCCTTGATACTTACATTAAGTCACCATTTTTGCACCATTTGAAAAAATATACCTTTCTCTTAGTACTACTGCCAAGGCCATTTGTGTCCATGTATCAATGTCCATGTATCCTACAAGAATCTATTTAAGTCAAATTGAACCTAGGTGTTTTGGACACAAATGGCCTTGGCCGTAGTACTATCAATATTGTTTTAGAAAACACATCAGACACGTCTTTTGTTCTTGGTATCATATGTTTGGAATGAAAAGAAACATCTATCCGAACCTCACTGGAACAAAATAACATAAACACAACGTGTATAAGTCCCTCAATATTGTAATTGTACAAAGGAAAGTTTGGTTGGTTTTAAAAAATACCTTGTTATTAATGAAATGAAAGGTTTATCTTAATTTTTATCCATTTGTGGGGGATTTGTTTTAATTTTCTAAATACTTTTTGTTAAATCAAACAACATTTCCTTTGTATAACTATAATATTGAGAGGCCTAAAAAAATGTTGTATATGCTATTTTGTTCCAACAAGGTTCGGAAAGACATTTTAATTCATTCTCAAGAATCGGTAGAAAGGAACAAAAAACAATTGCACTAAAAAACAAAAAAATGTTGACAGAAACAGTTATATAAAATATGTATAAATAATTTTCGCATTAAATTGTTGTTAATCAGTCAACATTACATAAAATACCGTTTTTTACAGAATGTTTTCAATAATTGGTTTAAGAGAAAAAAATTGTTGAATTCAGTTCACCATATCAATACCTATCCTTTCTCAAAATTGGTTATATTTTCATTGCGACATAGAGAAAGGGAATTGTTGGGAATACTAAGAGATCTTATCCTATACTCAAAATTTTGGGTTAACTGACTTTTTAAGGTGGTTATATTTTCATTGCGACATAGAGAAAGGGAATTGTTGGGAATACTAAGAGATCTTATCCTATACTCAAAATTTTGGGTTAACTGACTTTTTAAGGTGCTACTATATTGTTAAATTTTAAAGTCAAAATAAATATGTAGAAAATGACCTTTTTAAGTTTAAAAGGCCATAGAAGGTCAACCAGAAATCGCGTCTGATTTTTAATTTCAGATTCGGAATCTTGAGCAAATCTCCTTACAAATGAATACCGGTCTCAATGGATTTGGATAACTTTTTGTTGACCTTTTTTGGGACGCTATATCTCAAAATTCGGAGGAGTAATCAAAAAACGGATGGCATACACCCAAATTTTCTCTTTCTGAGCTACACGATGAAGAGAAATAATGGAAATAATGAATCATACAAAAATTATTGACAAATTAAAAATTTGACCTGGATTTTGACCTTTGACATAGATAAAGATTTGACTTAATTTCCGAGCAGGCCAGTTACATACCCGAACTGACGATATATTCAGATTTACCCTAAGTCTTCCAGTTACCGAGAACATGTGGTGATATGAAAATAAGAATACAGCCAAAAGTAAGAGACAGATGTTCAATCTCAAAGTTCATAAAATGTTAACCGGTAATCGGATCTTAATTTCGATTTCCAATTTTCAATCCGGAGTCTTATAGTTACTATTAATACGCTTTAAATGCACATCGTGAAATTTGCAATATTATGAAGACGTTCATACACCCCCCTCCATAGGTTTGGTAAACTTAGCCCCCTCCATTGAACTACGTGTTAATGCCTATTCATGTTTGAAATTTTATTTACATAATGTGCGGAGAAAATATTTAAAAAATTGATGGAAATGTAACTTGATTTAAATTCCAATACCTCCTTTCCAATTTCTGCCTCGATAACAATATGTTGAAAATTGATGATAAAGATGAATTTCTAAAATTCGTCATTCCGATGTAGACCAAAGGGAAATGGTGGGTTCGGGGCAAATTAGATTTTAGGATATCTATTCAGTAAAATATTCACCAAAAATATTTTTAGAAAATTGAATTTTCTAACTTTTTTGTACGCAGCTATGTGTTTAGTTTACTTCAGGAATACTGAAGTTACTGAGCATCAAAGTCATTTTTGAAAATCACTTCTCGCCTCCTGTGTTTTTTCAATGGGAGATGTTTTTGAAATTATTTTGACTTTGAAGACCTATAACTTTTTTGAACCTGAAAAAACATATCAATTTTTTGTTAACTAAAGTTAACAAATTCAATTGACTACCCAACTGGTATTTTTTGTGAGAACTCAGATGGATAGATATTCTTTCATATGATTTGCGGCAAAAATACCATTTCCCATTGGTTTACATGGGAATGTCGATTTTCAAAAATTCATCGGATTTGTCATCCATTTAATTATAAATGCAGTATCACTATCAATATAATACTTCCAGAAGTAGAGATAGATTTTTTTACGATTTTATCACTTTTGTCCTTCAAACTCATTTCATGCTCGCGGGTAGTTTTTGAGTTCCGATTTTGAAATATCTTTACATCACAGAAATAACTTTATTCATTAGTTAGATATTCGCAAATCAATACCTCTGCTATGAAAACAAGGAAAGTTTCTCTGAGAAACAAGGAAATTACATACTAAGATTTCTGAAGCGTGAAACGAGGACAAAATCGACAAAAATTCTCTGCTTCCGGAAGTGCGGTCTTGTTGACACAAAGATAGCTTGTCTATATTTTACATTGGTATCAAAGGTTATCTGATAATTTATCATAAGGTTTACTTATTTCTCTAACATCAATTTTTTATAATTAATGCGAATATTTATTGTGATTTATTTATTTGAATATAACAAATGCCCAAATCATATATTGTAGTGTCGCCACCACCAAGGGTAGGCTGTGAAAGTGACGCTGAAATCAAGGCTACGTATGGTAAGTTTTGAGAAATAATGAAACATCTATAGACAGGGTCCGGTAAAGTACCTAATCGTAGACTTGATCTGATAATCATTTCTGAGATCTTGCCTGGAGAAATTGAAAACTGTATATTTACAGGTGCCGACCACTGCTGTATTGAGAGGGAAGATGGTGTATATCAAGCACTACCAGACATCAGCCCGGCTGCATATAGATTCCGCTACCTGGATGGTGAATGGCCCGAGGATGATGCATTCAATTTCCTGAATTGTTCTAAAGGTGATGTGTTCAGCTCCGAGGACTGTTGCTGTGAAACCGAACTCGGTAAGTAAAACATCTCATTCTTCTGAAACAATAAAAGTAGCTTCATTCTGACGGATTGCAGATCTTTTTCTGACTGAACTTTGAAAAAAGTTTCACCTTGACTAAACTAAGAAAGTAGCCTCATTTTGAGTCAATTATGAATACATTCCAATTCTTAATGAACAATAAAAATAGCCTGAATTAGGGAAATAATCTCTTTCGGGCTAGTTTGGGACTAGCGTTATTCTCGACGTGTATAACTAGACCACCATGCAATAACATGCTTGAAATAACATAACGAGGTTGAAATATCGGCAATTTGATGGTCACTGGTGATTCACTCGATTACGCTGGTTACCGAAACGGTTCGTTTAGAAAATGTACATGTTTGCGAAAAAATAGCTCAGAAGACAACAGAATCGTCGATTTAATTCCTCACTAAAGTTACAGAAACGGTATGGGTTAAAAGCGCAGATCTTAACTGTTTTTCGGAATACCGTTTCAGTAACTTAAGTTAGGAATTATATCGACGATATTATGTTGTCTTCTGAACTATTTGTTCGCAGGTATGTACATTTTCTTAAAGGAATATTCCTTGCCAGACCCTTTCTCTCTTGATATGGTAGCTATAATCATATATATAGTTTCCATATTTAGCAAAACATGGAAAAATGTTTTAATATGGTCAATATTGATCATTTAAAAATATAGTGCTTATTTCCAGTGAGCTGCCATCTTTTAAGATTTCTTGCAGGAAGTGATGTCATCAACTCTCAACTTCTATAACCTTGCCCATAACAGTATAGGAAAGTAACACAAAATCACTTCTAGGCAAGTGATCATTACTTTCTGTGCAAAAATATTTTCAGGGCTTGTCAACTTAGAATAAAAGAAGAGATTTTCAGAAGGATTAAATAAGATACAAAGTTGAAAAAGAATATTTAGCTGGTTTTGTAATTCTTAATAGCTCCTCACCTAATGATATATGCAAAGTTGAAAGTCGATGACATCACTTCCTGTGTGAAATTTTAAAAGATGGCAGCTTACTGGAATTGAGCATCACAATCATTCCGAGTCAGTTTCATTTTTCTGCTCACAAAACTCATTTGTACAGCCAGTAACCTCGCCAAATTCTTTCATAATTATCAGGGGAAGATAATTGAGCTGATCTTTTACTTGGGCATAGTTATTTTCGTGCAATTTCACTGGATATAGGCCTCTTGGACCGCACTTATAGGGTCAAGGTCATTGTAAGCACATTTTAAGTACTTAAGCTCATTTTAAGTAAATGTCTAGACACTGAGAAGACCCATTTAAGTAACTTTTTTAAGCATGATTTAAGCCTCGGTTTTAAGATTCTACACTTTGCCAACGAAGGTTTGACATAACTGTATAACATAACTTGATACAAGTACAACTTACTTGATAACTTTGAATAATTATCACTCGCAATAAGTCATACATATATTTTCCCAGAAACTATGCAATAGGGTATAGATAAAGTACAATCAAGGATCTTACTTTCTGTTTAACCCTTGTCTTATTGATAATATCAGTGAGAATTTCATTCACCCTGGTGAGTTTGACAGACTCTTGATTTGAAATAGCCCTACTTCAATTCTTATAAAATCTCCCATTTTAAGTGTGAACAGTGAGCTTTATATACAGCTCGAAGTCCATTGTAGCCCCCAGTGGCTAAGACTTCCACCTGGTTATACTCACACCCAGACTTTATACTTATTTGGTACAACTTAATACTGGGCCCATTTAGAATCTGGAGTCTGTTGCCATTTGCCTCTGTGAGATATACAAACTAAAGTCGACAAATCTTACTTAGTCTATATTCCGATATTCTTATCCCGTAACAATTATCCCAGAATTCATCCCTAATAGTTAGCATTTTCCCTACGTTCTTCAGCATGACTATAACTCAAACCAGAATCTGCTTCCATTGCCATAGTACACATAGTCTTGTGCTTTTGCCCTGTGGTCACTTTATTTGCCAGCCATGTGAACAATTTTTAGGAACAAATGACACCGTTCACTATCCAGAACATGAAATTCATGCATGTACTTTTTGTCTGGCCCAATGGACCAATGATCCAAATTGCTGCCCCAAGTGTTTTGCAGATGTCACATACCCATGGCAGGACCACAGATGTCCCTGTGTATAATTAAAATCCAGGACTATTTACTCTTTTAACTAGTGAAGTGTGTTCAGAGAAATCTTACCCCTCCCGCATTGATTTAATACTGAACTTGATTCAAAATTTTAACTTTAACTTCATCTGTTTGCGACTCACAATTCACGCTACCATAACGAGGGTCGCAACAATTGAAACTGAACTACGGAAGTAACCTCACTTTGTTTCAAAAAGCCTCATTCGGACTTAATAAATCTGAAAGATAAATCTAAGGCTAAATCTGACGGATGTATTAACAACTTCATTCAGACTAAACTATGCAAGTTACCGAATTCTGACTGAACTATCAGAGCTACCGAATTTTGGCTTAACTATGAGAGCTGCCTAATTTTTACGTAACTATGAAAGTTGCCCCATTTTGATGAACCATAAACGCTGCCTTCTGAGAATGAACTATGAAAGTAGACCTAATCTGACTTATTATATTATTAGGGGGGGGGGCGGAGAGGGAGTTATCTTGGTAGCAGAAATAAGTATCTGTAAACATGAAAGGACAGACCAAACTTAATTAATGATAATAATTATAAATACTTTTAGATTTAATCAAAAAAAATTGCGAGGAGCTAATTCTGATCATACTCTGTTGTTGTTGTTGTTGTCATTGTTACTATTAAATTCGAATTTAATCTCATTGCACGTATAACATGTAGTCATTGAAAATAAAGGTAATACGATGCAATTATTTTCTTAGCACCCGTTCCCGAGTGTGAGAGTGACCTTTATTTCCAAAGCCCCGATGACGACTGTTGTAGCTACCATCAATGCTTCCCCAACAAGACCGGATTCTGGGATGTACAATGTATGGGGTCTGTATGGAACCAGGCTATTCTTAACTGTGACGACCCTTCTCTGGTGCCCGGATGTGAAGACGCAGAATGCATGGAAGGTATGGGATTGGTGGTCATGCATCTCTGATTTGTCGCAATTTGGTGAATATTTGTGCATATAACTGCCAATGGTAACACAGGGTTCCTCACCATCAACCGCTTCATTTGTGGTAAAGACCAAGTATATGGACGCTCTTCTTGACGTTATTGTACAATGACTAAATATGTGCATATGTCGCCAGAATAGTCGCATTTATATAAACATGTGTATAACTAACATGTACTTGAAGTTAAAAACGTCAAAATTAAATTCATAATCTTATCACCTCGTAGAGCTGGTTGAGAGGGAGTGTCCACTTACCCTAGGGTCTACCCAATGTTGCATTGGAGGTGTCGTCTATTCACTGGACACTGACGATCCATTTGAAGACGGAAGTTCTTTCTGGGTTGGTGATATGGAAAACTTTGAAAACCTCGCCTTCTGCCCTGTTGGGCAGGTCTTTGATGTCGAATGTTGTTGCTGTCTCGGAATGGCTGGTAATACATATACGTTCATTGTTCTCCTGAGCTGGGAATATTGTAAATTGCATTTGGAAAGCAATAAATTTTATAGGCCTTTTTTATAGGACTTTATAGGCCTATATCTAATGACATGTTTTGACAATGGTGTTTTATTAAATGTTTGTCTCTTCTATTCTCTATCTTGGTCAAAATCATTAGTTTTTCAACTACATATCATTCTGTATTATTGCAGTATTTGCTCCTGAATGTGACTGCATTGATTTCTCATTCGAAGAACACTTCTTTGAAATGGATCAGCTTCAGAACACGTCTATTCAACTCGGAGATGCAACCATAGAAGAGGGAGCTGGAAGTTGTGGTGCCAACGCACTTGCATTTGATGGAGATGACGTGGCCATTTTGGATTTCTTTGCCAGAAAATCTCTTGGAGAAGAATTCACTTTCAGTTTTGCGTAAGACCATCGATGATTATGACATCTTTATTTTATTACGTTTTACACTTAGTACGAGTATATATAAGATGTTTTGGTTTTTATAACATTCACACGATGTCTTAATTTACAAGCATGAATTTCTACGTTCGCATTTTTAGTGCAACTGGAGATGGTACTATACTAACTAATGGTGGAGATGGTGTAGCTGCAACCTTTGAAGTATCTGTTGGAGGATCAACCAGTGTTTCAATCACAATGTACGATGGGACTGGAATTTCCCTTAGTGGTGGAGTGAGGCTTAATCTTTTTGTTTCTTCTGTTTTAAGATTCAATTAATATTACATACATTATGGTATTGAAGAACAATCTCTTGAAACACCTACATATATGCACATTGACGTTGGTGTATTGCGTTGAACAGAAAACGCCTGGTGGTATACATTTAGGTCGCTCATGAACACCGTGATTGAAAAATGCAACGTATGTTTTTATTTTAAGGGTGGTGAGTTCGTAACAATAACAAAAGTAGGAGATGTCATTTCATTGTATATTGATGGAAGTCTCTCTGATTCTACCGAAGCTAAAGGTATGGAAGATATTACACCTCTCTCCGTTAAGTTTTCGTATATTTCTATTTCCAGTTATAGATAATTATTGTTTGTTGTCTTGCACCAAGCCCTTGTGACCCACACAACATACCTCACTTCTACATGGCGTTGTAGCTTTAATGATTAAGTGGACTGAAGCAGGGAGTGGGTACAGGAACTTGATGTGATCCAATTGTTACTACTAGTAGTCTTAGGTTCACGTCTACGTTAATGATTTTTAAACGACTAATTAACTCATTTTAAAAGCATCGATGTTATTTGCCAAAAATGTGATCGCTCTTCTTCATTCATTAGGATCCCCCGACACCACCGACTATCCTTTGTATATCGGGGATGGATATGAAGGTCTATTTGATGCTGTAAGTATGGCTCATGAATAAACGCATTTAGAACATGAAAACGTCTCCTTAATTTGTATTACTATCACATGCGTCGAGAAACTTGGGACACTTAGCGTAACATTAAAAAGTCCAAAATAAAACAGTTAGTGGTATATATATGATGTAACTAGCCTTATAAAAGACGAGTGTTACATTTAGCTAGGAAGTGATTTATCCTTAGACAATCATTATGAAAAGAGAGAAAAGAAATTTCGATTACAATATTTCTAAATTCTTTTTTGGAATTTTGAAAACGATCAGTGAAAACGTTCGTTATGCTTGAAATTTCAAATAAAAAACGGTTGCGTAACATTTTGTTAACAATTGCAGATCTTATTTTTAAAAAAGGCTTGTAAAATTGGTTGTTTTAAGTATTTCACCTGGACAATAAAGTGAATTTCCACTATGTCCCTTTATACTAGTACCCCTACTTCATTATGAACCAACGATAAATGTATTTTTTCTTGTTTACATATAGAATGAACTTTCTGTTTTCGAATATTGACAGATGGTACTGCATTTATTTTTTTCTTGATATGAAGCAAGCAAATGCGTGTCAATTTACACTGAAATATCCTACATACTTATATTTCAAGGGTAGTTTTGAAGAAAATCCATGTTTTCAAATGGATTCATCATTGTCAAAGAACGTAAATGAGGATAAGCAGTTTGAAAAACTAACAACATGTTTCAAGTTCTTAAAATTCTTGGTTGAAACAAATAATTTGAAAGTTGTTATTTCGAATGTAATCTCCTACTCAATGAAAATTGTTGAAGTTTTTCTTTCGGAATACACATTGCTTGATGGCAGAACCCTGCCTTGTTCGAGATGCACGAAAAGTTTATTGTTAATACTTGACGTCGTTCGGATATTTGGATGTGATTGACGTTTTCGGTAATCTCCTACCACTGTAACTTCTAACTTAATTTTTGAAAGCCAAATATGATGGTCGCGAATTGATATTTAAGTCACACGTTGATGCATACATCATATGTGTACATTAACTGTCGAATACATGCCGACTTACATTTATATAAGTATCCACAGTTTAACTCAAATCACCAATGCTCGAAACGGTTTATCATATAACCTGGTGAGGTTAATGTTTCATTTTAACTCATAATTATGGTATCGGATTTGAGTATGAATTTGGTTGAGGCTTTGCAACAAAGCAATGAAATTGCCAAAGCAATGAAATTGCATGAAACCTTTTGTGAAAATTCGAACGATTTTTCAGGAATCCTCCTTTAAAGTGTTACCAAAGTGCTCCCTGGGAGTGGACATTTCGTCTTGTGCAATCAAAACAATAGCGTGTAGTTTGAATTTTTGTTTGAGTTTATAGCTAACATCTCTAAATTTCAAAACATATCGCCTCATGTCTACTTTGATCAAATGGAAAAAAAATTCAGTTAGAAAGGAGTGAATAGAACAACTCCCAAACTTTTTACCATAAATTGGCGTCATGAATATGAGAAAATCTTATACCCAGCAATGTGCTCAAGAAGGGGATCTTCTGAGACATGAAGTTGAATTGTTAGTTACGTTTAGAGGAATACGCCATTTTAAAAAGTTTTCAATCCAATAAAACTTTGTTAAAAATATGATTTATAGAATGAAAGTCCGATGAATAGCAATCATTTAATGACAAAGTTTGAGGTAATATCTTTCATATTCAGAGGTCTCTTTTCAGTTCAAAATGAGGGATAGGGGTAACATAACAATAAACTTGAAATTGTAAGATAATCATATTCCTTAATCTTTCTCAATGACCCATAAATATGTTTTACTACCAGCATTTGTGTCAGCTGTGATACATATATGTGTTTATTGAGCAAAATGGTAACATCCTATCCCTAATTCCACTGCTATTTAAGGCGTAAATAATCGTCTTAAAATCATCTTTTAGCCGGGTTTTGGCACTTCCATAATTTTCTGTCAGTGTGTCAATGATTTTTCAAACCTGTCAGTTATGAACAGTTTGAAGAATATGACATATAGAAAATGATGTCCTATGCTTAGAGGAAAATGTAACAGCAAATTGTAATTTATGATGTAATTTAAATGAAAATCACATTAGTCAAATTAGTGAGTTTGTGAGACAATGCTAACTTTTTTAAATGTTCATTTAATTTAAAAAAAAAATCCGCCATCTATTCACAATATTTACGCCATGTGCCTCCAATATTATACAATATTTTGAAAATGTTACGACTGATAAAGGACCATGCACCTTTTTTCTTTACATGGCGTATATGTTTCGAAATTGACATGAAATAACATGGGGCTCGGATTAGGAAGCCATTAAAATGAACATACGAAACTACCTTAAGGGGTACAACTGCATGTTGTCGTATGCGCGCACAACACTTTAATCGTTTAATTGCATCAACTGATTAAGATCTCAATTGTTACGATTAATCTGACTGCAACATATATACCAATTTAATACCATTAATATTTTTTTCTGTTTTCAGCTGGTGTTCTGTTCATTTGGTTATGACGAAGCTCAGGTGAATGCACTAGCCAATGGTTGTAACGTTGTGTTCCAAAACGATGCTTGATTCATAAATATTATTTTGTAATAAGTATTGTAAGAATGTGTTCTTCAAGAGATATTGTTTCTGTATTTCTTTGTTTACAAGTCTTTACATGCGTTGCGCAGGTTATACTTTCAGCATAGCAATTGCTTGACGTTTCCGAACATACATTCCCCTCCATAAGTTTGGCAACCTTAGCTCGCCATTGAACTACGTGTTAAAGCCTATTTACGTTTACATTTTTATATACGTAACCTGCGATGAAAATACTTATACTTTTGATGGAAACGTAATTTGACTTTATTTCCAATACTTCCAAATTTTCTAAATTTTTTCCTCAATTACAAAAGTCAAAAATTGATGATAAATTTGATGACTTTTTGAAAATCGACATTCCCATGTTAACCAATGGGAAAGGGTAGGTTTGCCCCAAGTCATATGATAGTATATCCATCCATCCGAATCCTTGCAAAAATACGAGTTAGGCAGGCAATTGAATTTTCTAACTTTATTTAACAAAAAATTGATATGTTTCTTCAGGTTCAACAAAGTTATAGGGCTTTAAAGTCAAAATTGTTTTTCAAAAAACCTCTCCCATTGAAATAACACAGAAGGCAAAAACTTATTTTAAATGACTTTGAAGCGCCGTAACTTTAGTATTCATCAAATAAACTAAACACCTAGTGTACAAAAAGTTAGACAATTCAATTTTCTATATAGAAATATTTTTTGCTGAATGTTTTACAAAAAAGATATCCTGATTTATGATTTGCCCCGAACCCTCCATTTCCCATTGGATTACATGGGAATGACGATTTTCAAAAGTTCATCAAATTTATCATCAATTTTCGACCTATTGTAATTGAGGAAAAAAATTTGGAGGTATTAGAAATAAAATCAAGTTACGTTTCTATCAATAGTATAAGTATTTTCATCGCCGGTTAAGTAAATAAAAATTCAAACGTAAAGAGGGTTTAACACGTAGTTAAATGGGGGAACTAAGGTTGCCAAACTTATGGAGGGGAGTGTATATTTCCCCAAGTTTACTTTCTAACTTTTAAGTAATGATGTGTATACATATACTTCTCCGGCGGATTTATTTGTTGACATACAGTATTTGCCACGATGTTTGTGACGGTTCATACTTCAGGCATAGTGACTAGTAGAGGAAAACCTTTTATGGCCGCTCGGTAAGTCAATTCCGGCAAATTATTCACTTAAAATTAGCTGAATCTTTTATAATACAAGGGCCGATCAAAAAGTTTCTTACCGTTGGCTCTAGATTTTATAATTAGAGGAGTTGGATGCTCAAACTTTATCATGAGACAGAATAATTAGTTTGCTTGAAACTGTACGAGTTTCATATAAATTGGTTAATTGGTAGTGACACAGAGTCAATACATATTTTCAATGACTAAGTTAGGTGGAGCAGCGATATATATAAAATATCTGCTGAGTTGTGGTTCTGGAAATTTACCGACATCGTTTGCAACCTCTCATACAAAGGTCTTAAACATGTGTTTTTGGATTGGGTGGACAGATATAGGAAGTGCATTGCAACTGGGAGTGAATATTTTGAAGGAGGATGAATATTAGACATAAAAACTACTTAAACATGATTACTACTACAGTCTGTTGACAGATGACACTACTTAGTGTTAGAAATGTCCTAAACTGCTGCTTTGTACAATTTTTTATAGAAAACGCTGCTCCACCTAACTTAATCATTGAAAATGTGTATTGACTGTGTGTCACTACCAATGGACCAATTAATATGAAACTCCCACAGTTTCAAGCAAACTTATTACCCTGTCTCATGTAAAAGTTTGAGCATCCAACTCCTCTTATCATGAAATCTAGAGCCAACGGTAAGAAACTTTTTGATCGGCCCTTGTATAAATCATTGAACAAAAAGTAAACCTGAAGGTAACTTTGAAGAATAATTTAAACAATTTATTTCTAATATCAAAATTACAGTATTTAGAACGTTTCATACAATCATCAAATAAAACTAATAAATCACAATAAGCAGAACGATTATACTTAGTATAGACTCATATATTTAACAGAAAAATTGAAAATACTCCAATTTTAAGTTCATTTTAAGAACAATAATCATTTAAAGAACGCATTTCAATAATGTAACATTTAAATGTTTACAAAAATTAGGAAATATTAATCAAAGACTACACATATAAGCCATCTTTTCAACTATGTGAACACTCGTAGTAGTTGCGTGGCTAAATACTTCTATCGTACTTTTTTGCTCTTCGCTTGTCTAAACAATACTTAACTGTATTCAAACTAAAATAAATATACGTAATTCATTCATTAATCAAAAGTCATGATGCTTCCCTTCATGGGTTGTAATAGTAAGCTTCAGACTTGTAAACATACTGACAGACGGAAAAATATTACATATCAAAATATCAAAAGTCATGAATATTGACTTGTAGTCGTATTCTAATATCCTCTAGCTAAGTACAGGGTGTCCAAAAAACAGGACCGTAAGAAAGTTGCATAATTCAATCAATTTTGCATATTTTGCAACAAAGTTGTTAATGACCCTGACCTATATACATAATGTGGATGGCAAATATTGGGGTAGTTATTGCACTCTAAAGATTGTTAGGGGCCTGTCAGTATACACATCGGCTTTGAGAAATCCTCAAAGATAAAAATTTGAGTGATTTAGATCTGGCAAATGAGCTGCTCATATGGTTTTCGTTCTGCAACTGATGAGCTGACCACCAAAGCATTCCCTAAACCATTTCAGCATATCATTTGCAGTGTTGGGGTGGTATTGGCTTGTTGAAACCACTGCTTATCTCCTTAGATGTCCCTTCTGGTACTTAAGTAACCTCCAAAACTTAGTGAACAACTTACTGGTCCTTGTTTATGGTGATAGCACGTCCCCAGTCACCTTCGAATCAAAAAGGACTGATGATTTCATGTTTCCTCATTGACACCCAGGCAGTGCATTGTTCAGAATGCAATGGATGCTGTAACACTTCATCAGGAGGATGTAAGCCCCAGTAGCAATTGTTCTTGGAACAAACTTGTTCATTCAGAAAGACATGTGTGTAGGAGGATCATCATCAACTTTGTTCGCCGGATTGAATTGTGCATAGAGAGGAGAGGTGCACATTTGGGGCATGCTTTGTAAGGAGCTGTAGTTTTTGACTCAATTGGTAGATTATTATCAAACTTTTACAACTAAATTCACATTGAATGAACTAAATAATTCTGAAATTTCAAGGTACAATATGCAAATTTGACCGAGTTATTCAACTTTCTTACGGTCCTGTTTTTTTGGACACCCTGTATTACTGTATAACGTAGATACTACAATAATTCTGAATAGCGTTTGCATCAACGTTTGCAGTATCATTTTTTCAACTGTTAAAAATATGGACACACGTTCCAAAGTTTCCATTGCTTCAAATCATTACAGCAGCTAAGAGTCCATCCATCCATCTATTTTCCAACAGAGTCTAGAAATTTTGAAAGATTCCCCACGCTCCATTTTGTTTATTTGGGAGTTAGTGGAGTGGCCTGCTTGAATCTGTCAATTAGGCCATTAGGCTAAATGCAATTATAATTGAACAACTTTCAGATATTTTAGAAGCTATCGATTGAGACCTGAATACCAAGTCTCTAGACAGTAGTGCAGCATCTTTCGAGGTGATATATATTTGCTGAATATGATAACGCTATGGTAATCAAGAAAGTCTCCATGATGTTGCAATTCGACTAGGAGTACCTACAAGTTATGTTCCAAAGGATGAGAAAAACAGTTAATCCTACTGTATGCCAGTTTAGAACACGTAGATGGCTAATATTTGATCCCTAACTTGTCACATATCGTCGATGGTAACAATTGTTGCCATGACTTGCTTGGAGTTCGGTTGTTTAATTATCACGTCACCTGGAACAATCAAATGATTAGGAATGTTGTAAATTGTTTATTTTATTGAGGTTAACACGCCCGGTGATCGGAGGAAATGAACGGGGGGTGGGGGGGGGAGGGTGATACAGCGATTTCTGCTAGAAAATTCAACAAATCTGAGAGATTTATTTTTAGGAGGAAGTTTATAATTGAATTGCTCAATGAATAGGCGCACGACACGATTTGTAGTTATAGGAAATAACTAGATATCAAGATTGCAAGCAATCTTACGGAGGCCCAGTAGGCGTTTTTTGACAATTAGAAGGACAGCCGAAGGTTAAATCTCAAATCTAAGGTCATATATGAGCTCTAGGCAACTTGCACGATATTTAAAATATATTTGTTCAATTTGAAGGAAGTTGAAATCTGACCTCGAAAAATTTCTAAATTTGACATTTATTCAGTTTTTGAACTCTAGTATCTCAAAACTGGTGAAAAAATTGATTTATAGTCTCGAATTTCAAGAAACTTAGAAAACAAAGTTTGTGATTTAGTTTGATGACCCTTGACCTTGGAAATCCTACTTTTTTAGACCTCAGTAGGTTTTTGTGATTAAATATAACTAGATTTGTATCCAGAAAATCAATTTGAAAAATAAACTTTTTGGCGTTTCGAAGGTTACTGAAGGTCAACCAAATGTCAAAACTAATGTCAGATTTGAACTCCCGAGATCTTGTAGATGATTTTTTAAAAAAAGTTTGATCAATTTAAAGCAATGTGAGATTTGACCTTGAGAAATTTCAAAATTTGACCTTTTTCAGTTTTTGAACTCTAATATCTAAAATCTGGTGCAAAATCTTAATCCATAGTCAATTGTTTATATGGGTATAACCTTTAGAGAAATGAACTTCATACAGAAATATTGATCTATAGTCTCGAATTTTAAGAAAGTTAAAAGACAGTTTGTGATTAAGTTTGGTGACCTTGACATTTGACCTTGCAAATTTTACTTTTCTAGACTTGAACTCGTGAGAACTTGTAAATGATCTAATATCTCAAAACTGGTGCACAATTTTAATAGATAGTTAATTGCTAATATGTGAAGAACCTTTAGAGGAATATTTCTTCTGACTTTCATCCAAAAATATTGATTTGTTGTCACCAACTCTGATTGATGACCTTGACCTTTGACCTTGCAACTTCAGTAGGTCTTTTGTAATAAAATATACCCAAAGGAGTGGTATCGATATGGAGAACTGAATTCAACAATGTTTTTCTCGTAAACCAATTATTGAAAACATTCTGTAAAAACACGGTATTTTATGTACTGTTGACTGATTGACAACAATTTAATGCGAAAATTGTTTAGAAATATTTTATATAACTGTTTTTGTTAACATTTTTGTTTTTTTAGTGCAATTGTTTTTGCTCCTTTCTACCTATTCTTGAAAATGAAATAGCATATATAACATGTTTTTCGACCTCTCAATATTATAGTTATACAAAGGAATTTTTGGTTGATTTTAAAAAAGTGCTCAAAAATTTAAAACAAAATCCCCCCAAAATAGATAAAAATAACGATAAACCTTTAATTTCATTAACAAGATACTTTTTAAAAACCAACCAAAATTTCCTTTATACAATTACAATATTGAGAGACCTAAACATGTTGTGTTTATGTCGTTTTGTTCCAATGAGGTTCGGAAAGATGTTTCATTTCACTCTGGAAACATGATACCAAAAACAAAACAAGTGTTTGATATGTTTTCTAAAACAATATAGATGAAAGTATATATATATTTTTCAAATTATATTGTTACCATTCAAAAGATGACCTTTAAATTGACGATGTGTTAAATTTTTAGATTTTTTTATGACTGGTTTAAGAGAAACGTGTGTTCAAAAAGTTCTCCATATCCTTACCACTCCTTTCAATCCAGAAAATCAATTTGGAAAGTCAACTTTTTGACCTTTTGAGGGTCAACCAAAGGTCAAATCTAAGATCAGATTTGAACTCCTGAGAACTTGTAGATGCTTTAAAAAACTTTGGTCAATTTGAAGCGAGTTGAAAATGACAGATTTTTACCGTTTTTTGACGTCAAATATCTCAAAAACGGTGAAAATTTAATGGTGACATATAGTGAGCAATTTGTAGAGAATGCTTAAAACTAGCTACGATTCAATTTGTCGCAAGCTAAAATGAAGTATAAGGACAAAATTTGAGAAACTTGAAAAAACTTAGATTTGACCTAGATTTTGACCTTTGTCCTTGACCGAGATGAAAATTCTTTCCCCCAAATTCAGCCAAGGTTCCTAGAAGGAGTATATAAGAGTTAACTCAGACTTAGCTAGAAGTAGGAGAAAAAGTGCTAAGAACCTTAAGAAGAATATATATCCTGACTTTCATTAAAAATATTGATTTGTAGTTACAATTTTTGAGAAACTTAGAAAACACACTTTGTGATTAAGTTTGATGACCTTGACCTTTGACCTTGCAAATTCTACTTTTTTAGACCTCAGTGGTCCTTTTGTGATCAAATTTACCTAAATGTGAATCCAGAAAATCAATTTGAAAAATCAAATTTTTGAACTTTCGAAGGTCACTGAAGGTCAAGCAAAGGTCACGGGTCAAAAGTAAGGTCAGATTTGGCTTGACCATTCAAGAAAACCTAAATTGGGAAAACCACATAAACAATCTGAGTGAGAAAACAAGAAGACAAATAGGAAACCTATGGAGACTCAGCGGACGCGTCCCTAGGCAACTTCAAGAAACATACTATAAAACCTACATCAGACCGATCATTGAGTACGCCTGCATCCTCTACGATAACTGTACTAACCAGCAAAGTCTTCGCATCGAGGGTATACAACGGCAAGCAGCACTAGCATGCACCAGGGCCTACGTGAGAACCGACACGGGTGAAATTCTTAAAGAGCTTGGATGGGACAAACTTGCTGAGCGACGAAAATATTACAAAATGATACTCGGATATAAAATAATGAATGAAAATCTACCCAAATATCTACTCGAAGTTAGCCCAAAAAGACCAAGTCGTCTGAACACTCGCCATTTTAACATGCAAACAATGTTAAGTAGAAGTGAAAAAGTGAAAAGGTCTACCCTATACAGTGTCGCTACCACGTGGAACTCTCTCGGAGAAGAGCTGAAAACAACAGACTCTGTTGGTCGTTTCAAAATTGACTACAAAAAAGCCTCTCTAAGCAAACCAAACAAGCTATTCTCACAAGGAAAAGGAAAACATCACATAAACCTCTCAAGAATAAGAATGGGACTCAGTGCCCTGAACAATCAGCGCATGATGTACCAGCTCATACCCGATGGTAGTTGTGACAATTGTCCCTCAAACAGGGAAGACGTAACACACTACTTCCTAAAATGTCCCCTATACGAACACCAACGGGTCATCCTACTCGAAGGAATCGATAGAATAATTGAACAATACCCTCCTAAAACCAGACATAACCTCAAATCTATTGCATCTAAGGTTCAATTGCTCATTCATGGTAGCCCCTTGTTAACCCCAACATCAAACCAAAATATCCTAATGCTTTGTCAAAACTACATAAAAAACACTGGACGTTTTCCATGATAATCGTCAAACACACTTACTAATTTAAACTTCAATTATTATAGTATATTCCAACATCTCTAATTATAATGTAAATAATAAAGAGAGGAGAGCCCCTCGATAAGCGAAATGCTTCTGGGCAATCCTCTTAAAATAAATACATTTTAAACAAAAAAAAAAGGTCAGATTTGAATTCCTGAGAACTTGTAGATGATCTTTTTTTTAAAAATTGGTCAATTTGAAGCAAGTTGAAATTTAGTCTTGAAAAGTTTGGAAAGACCCGATGGGGTCTCCAAATAATAACTACAAAGACTATAGGAGGCCCTTTGAAGGGCCTCCTACTATGTAGTAAACGTAATATCTCTTTTCATGTATCATACATATATGACAGACGCTGCCTCAGATGACATCCATTGAGTTCAAATAGTAAGTGATCTAGTAAAGATGACGCCAAAAGAGAAGATTAAAAATGACATTTGAATGATTGAATCATGGTCACATGGTGGTCCAGCTAGTAAAGTTGGCAATGGGGCGACTTTTTGAATACTTTATATACAGAGCGCAGTCGTATTCTATTCTAATCCTTTCTAAAATTTTAATAGCAGATTTAAATTGGAATAGCAGAATTCTAAATTGGATTTTTACTTACAAACTGGTGATTCCTCCTCTGGTTGTCGATTGGTTAATAAAGGTGTGGCTTCTAGATTGTGCCGGTTGCTTTGAATGTCATTATCTTTCACTGTATTGTTTAATTGTATAAGAGTGCCACAACTGTTGCTCAAGTGTTGCTTATTGTTTACATCGAGGTGGTTTGTTGCTTCCAATGTTTTAGTACAATGATTCTGATTTAATTTAAATGCAAGACTGTTGCAGCTATTACTTAAAGGGGGTACATTTATAGTCAACTGTGCCCTAGAATGCTCTTCCATTATCTTGTCTTTGTTATTTTTGTTTCGGAACAGATTATTAAGTTTAATGAGACTATTGCAACTGTTGCTCAATGCTGGTATGTCCTGAACGCTCAGATGGTTCGGTGACTTTGCCACATGATTAACATTTTGTAGTGATCTTGTGGGGATTTGCTTAGGGATATTTAGTCGTCCCTTATTTGCTTTAGTAATATCGATTCTTAGTTTTGGTCTTTCTCTTGGAGTAAACAATATTTGATTTTGATGCTTGTGGTCATTCTTAGTGTCCTGATGCTTATTTTGAACAACATTAAAAGTAGTTTTATCTTTGGGAACGTCAATCTCGATGTCTGCTGTGGTTGGAACATTCTCCGTTGATGGTTTACGCGTTTCACTCTTTTCTCCCTTATCACTTTCATTGTTGTTCAAGGAGAAATATCCGCTCTCTACTAAATCAAATTCTACGGGGCTCGACTTCACTTTATCCATATTTACATAACAAACTGAACTATTGCTACTAGATTCATCTGATGAGGAATCAGTACTCTGACCAATTCGCTCATCTGCTTTTCTCTTTACCGAACGTCGTTTTTTCATTGATTGTTTTCTACTTTGCATACCATTTTCATTTTCCTCTTCGAGAGATGGCATAGCATTTCTCATTGAGTCACTTTCATAACCATCGCTTTTAACGCTTTTTCTAGACTCAATAAAAGAGGTTATGGATTGAGCAGAACGGTTTCTGTGAAGCAATTTCAACATCGTCCTTTGTTTAGCAGTAGAAGGTGTAACGATGGGTCCGTTTGGGGTAGTCGGGTCAGATTTACTATCCATATTGCGTTCACTTGATGGGGTCCTTGGCCTCCCTCGGGAGTAGGAGCTATCAACTGAAGGAGATAGAGACTGTCTCCTACTGGGAGGAACTGAGCTGGGTGCAGATGGGGCAGTACTAGCTCTTCGTCCCATACCAAATATCCCCATTGACATCGACATTGACAGGGAAAGGGACAGACCGCTCAAACCACTTGTATCTAACCTCTTCGCAAACTTTGCTGGAACGACAGCAAAGATCAATATGTATTATAAGCACTACATTATTGCAGGAAGACTAGCGCCGTATAGAAATCAATCATTCCTCTATTAAACCGATAATTAGATCAAAATAGAAAATTATTTATGAAGCGTCTCCAGTTTAATGACGTAAACCCATTGTTAACCCATTTACAACTTCATTATTGAAAGAATTAACATTTTTTGACGAATTATGATTTTTGATGTAACATGTCTACTCACGCGTGGGTTTACATGCATCTACCTCAAACTGCTGTGCCCCATAATTATAGCAGATTTCCTTTAAAGCATTGATCTCTCTCTGCAAGAAATGACAGTTTAACTAGTTGAATCGCGTATATGGATTAGTAATATCGATTCCTTGTCGTGAGACTTGCACAAGAAACCAAAGGAATTTAGCAGTGACATAACAAATGAATTATATCACTAAGCAGAAAAACATGTGATGTAATCTACATATTGACGCATCCCGTCTCAGTCACACTAAGCTGTACCGATCACCGCCTCTTAGAGTGAATAAAGAGGATGCAGTGTAACGTTTGGATATCAAAACATAAATTTTGAAGAACATTATTATATGATACAGAACTTATACACGTGATTACACAGATATATTTTGAGTGATGATGAGTAAAATCGGATGCCTTTTAGGATAAATTAACATTCTAGATCACCCTATGCAGACAGAGCCTGTGGGAAATATTGGGTGCGGCGCCAATGAGCGGAGGGTGCGGAGCTAACGGTCATTTTTGAATTTAAAATTGGGATATTTCTGAAACTAAGCCGTTTTAGGACTTCAAATATACCAAGATATGTGTATTTGACACCAAATACCAATAAAATTGTGAAAATAGTAGTGCAATTCATTTAATAGCGACGCAGTATGCCTTAAACATTTCCCAGACCTATATATTTTGAGACTATCCTTTTAATACTGCGTCCCCAGCATTCATAAAAAATGGTGTTCAAGATACACTACCCATGCAAATTATTTTTGCATCTTGGAAGCCAGGCAGTATCTGTGTGATTTTATAAAAATTCGGAAATGTTCTTCAGATATGAGCCCCCTCTAAATATTGGGTGCGGAGCTACGTTTATGGAGTTGCTCCGCACCCAATATTTAGAGGGGGCTCATATCTGAAAAACATTCCGAATTTTTATAAAATCACACAGATACTGCCTGGCTTCCAAGATGCAAAAATAATTTGTATAGATAGTGTACCTTGAACACCATTGTTTATGAATGCTGGGGACTCAGTATTAAAAGGATAATTTCAAAATATATAGGTCTGGGAAAGGTTTAAGGCACACTGCGTCGCTATAGAATGAATTGCGCTACTATTTTCACAATTGTATTGATATTTGGTGTCAAATACACATATCTTGGTATATTTGAAGTCCCAAAACGGCTTAGTTTCAGAAATATCCCAAATTTAAATTCAAAAATGACCGTTAGCTCCGCACCCTCCGCTCATTTGCTCCGCACCCAATATTTCCCACAGGCTCTGTCTGCATAGGGTGTAGATAGATGATTTTGTGCCAACTCCCTTACGTTTGTTAGATCTCTCTCTGCGTCATACAACTCCAGTTTCCTCTCTGCTCGTCTCCGTGCCCTTTTCTGAAGTTTTATACGGAATTCTATACGCTGCTTTATGGTCACCATTAAGCCTGAAATATAAATTGAAATATGATATGGAATGTGAATCTATCCGGGGTCAACTGTTTTGGGCAAATGTCCATGTGCAGTATGGCAAGTGATTTAAGACAGTCATATCTTTCACCATGAGAACTTTCTGGCCATAAATACAGTATTTTTTTTATTAAAACAATATGTTTTCTTTCAAGTGAAGTCCCCGTGATAGTAAAATATCAATCCAAATCTCTGAAAAATTATGGATTAGGGCCACACCTCGGCACTTTTAAAAAAATGTTAGGCTTATTTTCTAAAACGAGGATCTTGTTTTTCTCAATTTAAACAGATCGGAAGTCTCCTCTACATTATATTAACAATTTCTGAAAAGGTGATGGATATTGAAATGCGTTAAAGTTAAAGAACACATATCCCACGTTATTTTCCCATAGGGAAAACTTGTGCTATCCATTGTTTTCAGCATAATTTCGGTCATCAAAAATTGATATCTTCAAAACTAGACTTTCAATTCCATTCTGTTTTTGAAGATGTTTTAGACCCCTTGTTAAATAATCTTTTCATGCAATAAAAATCAGAAAAAGGAGATCATCTTTTGAGTAAATAGGTTCAATATTTTGATAAAATCACTTGCAATACTGCACATGGTCTTTTACGATAACTGATATATTCAAATTCCTTTTTACACTGAACCCTGCGACACGTTTGTTGTTATCAACAACATTTACAGTAATGTGTTCCATTTTGTTGCCAATATAACGTGTTATCATGAACATAATGTATGCACCGAAAATATTGCTTATATTTTCTTAAAAATAGCTTAATGATGACTTTTCTTAAAACAAAATCAAAATTTGCTTATATTTACTCGGACAGCATAACAAATAATGTATGATCACAAGTGCTTCGTCAATGTCAAACTTGTTAATAAAGTATGTTTGCGACCAGCTCTCAAAAGGGGGTTGTTTGATAATTCAGACTTTTGAAATAGATACGTTTTATTATGTCCATATGATTTGTATCCTCCAACACATGCTTAACACACTCAGCAATTTACTAGCAAATTAGATATACGAGTAATAGCTGTGTGTTTTTGAAAAATGAACTTAATAACTCAGTTAGAAACTTATGTTACATCTCTGAAAAGTGAAAGATGGGGGATTTTGGAGTTATAGGAAATAAAGTCAAGTAACATCTCTTATTATGTCTTATAGACACATTACTCCCCCTCCGTTCACCCCCTACATTCAATTTTGATTTCACATCCATTACGAATAGTTTATCCAACTTAAGCCACACACTGACTCTTATGAAAGGTAAGTGGACCATGATCCAATTTTAGGAAAAATTGATATCTTTTGTATTGACTTTGAGGTGTGTTGAGAAGGGAGTGGGTGTTATTAGCTTCAGCTTCAGTGCACTGCATGTAACAGGCCAGGTGCAGTTTAAAAATTGATTTCTTCATCGTTTACTATTCAACTATTGATTGACTACGCTTGGTAAGCTTATATTCGCGAATGCAAACAACGGCTTTCGGCTACAAGACTAACCTACTTATGTATGGTAAACTTAATAGTCGTCAGCCGAAAGTTGCATTCGCGAATACAAGGTAAGCATAGCTTGTATTTGCGAATGCAACTAACGCCTGTCGGCTACCGGATTAACCTTCTATTTTAAATATGAATAGTACCCCCCCTCCATAAGTATGGCAACCTTTGCTCCCTCATTGAACTACGCGTTAAAGCCTCTTTATGTTTTCATTTTTATTTACTTAGCCTGTGAAGATAATACTTATATTATTAATGGAAATGTAACTTGACTTCATTTACAATGCCTCCAAATTTTTTCCTCAATTACAATAGGTCGAAAATTGATGATAAATCTGATGATTTTTTTAAAATCGACATTCCCTTGTAAATTAATGGGAATGGTTCGCCGCAAGTCATATGACAGAATATATATACAGGGTTGGCCAAAAAACCAATACCCAACTTCAAATCAGGATAAAAATATTTACATTGAATATGGTTCATTGACTTACATATCATTTTAAAGGTAATACATTCCAAACAATTTGGTATGTCACTACACTATGTCATATAATCAATAGTAAAGGTATATTATACTTATTTGGGAGGCTGGGTTGTTATTTAGCGTTGCTAGCTTTTAGGGAGAAAATAGTAAATCTGCGGGATTATGTTATCGACTTACATTGCAGCCCACATCTGATAGTAGATGGGTCAACTACATTTTAGGTCTGGACTTCAATCTATGATGCAAACGTTTCCTTTGACATGAGAGTACCTTAGGACCATAGAATCAAATTTATCCAAAGACACACGCCAGATGGCGCTTTATATTGGAAACATTCAAATTTTTCAAAATGGCCACCAAAAATACAACGGAGACAATATATTTTCTTCCATGCATACTATAATGATACGATTGGTGCCTAAATATACATTTTGTGGGTGAAGAATAAATTTACTATGGGTTTGAGTCTTAAAAAATTGGAACTTCCTCTTTATATCAACAAATTATGCCTTTTTCAAAATGGCTGCCAGATATGTAACAAAGATGATATCTTCACTTGTATGCATGCTACAATAGTAAGATTGATGTCCAAGTATACATTAAAGGACAACTGAAATAGCTTTTCTCAACTTGCGGCTACAAAAATGCAGTTTTCTCCATTGTAAGCCCACCGTAGAGTTCTTGCGATAGCCATTATAAAATAAATGTTAGATAACTGCTAACGGTCATAAATAACGAAATAAAACTAACTGATCAATCAAATTGGCCCCCACGTGATTAGTAACGTCATATACAAAATATAGCTTTGGTTTATTTTTTCCATAGTAATCACAACGTCACGGCAACCATAGGATTGTTGTGTAAACAAATAACAAAACATTTTGGCATTATGGCGTCATGATCTAATGGGACCAAAACGGGCCACGTGGGGACCAGTGAGAGATCACGTGGGGGCCAATAACGTCACAACCAATTCGAATATTGCTTATTAAGCAGCTATAACGATCGTTAGAGTGAAATAGTTTTCACACTACTGATGAGAAAACATGTCCAAATACATCTATCAAAAAATTATATTGATTCCTTTAGGTTAAAAATACCATTTCATATCTGCTTTAATGGGTGGTAGAATTCAATTGATAAGGTTTATAGTCTTTATTTTCCCAACGAAGAAAGTTCAGTGGGGATATAGTGAACCCCTCCGTCCGTCAGTCTGTCAGTTCATCGTCTGTCTTACAGTATGTATGATTTTGCAATTATTGTCAGATTCCTTCAAAGTATGGCCATATGTAATCAATTAAATTGAAGATGGTGTTAATTTTATGATTAATGCCTCAGAAAATTCAAAATGTCCCAGAGAAGGAGTTGATTAGCTATTACTTACTAGCTATGTCGTCAAGGTATGGTTACATTAAATTAAGTTAGATCTCAATTTTTTTATTGTCTAGTAAATATAATTGTTAGTATTGACTAAATGGTCACCAAAATGTTTAAATCAGCGGAAATTCTGATATTGTACTGTATGTCTATTAGTGAACAAACATTTTCACTTTTTTATTGAAAATGTATGCCTTTTTTCAATGGCTGTGGAAAATATTACAAATTATATCTAACAAGGGCTCTTAAACTTTTTCAAAAGTAGAATAGTTTGAAAGTGTAGTTTTGAATATCAATTTGCGATGACGGAAACTATGCTGAAAACAATGGATAGCATGGGAGATGTGATTTTCAACTTTTTAAATTTTAAATACCGTCCCCTTTTAAGTAATTCTTGATATAAAGTGAGGCAACTTTTAATTGAGTGTTTTAATTGAGAAGAACAAGATCATCCTTTTACAAAATAAGCCTATCATTTTAGAAAAGTGCCAAGGTGGGATCCTTATCCATAATTTTCCAGAAAGTTGGATTCATATTTTACAATCATGGGGACTTCACTTGGAATAAAACACATTGTTTTAATAATAAACACATTATTTATGGCCAGGAAGTACTCATTGTGAAAGACATATTGCTGTTTAAAATCTTAAAATCTTAATCTCTTAAATGTTCAAATGAGAAAATAAGAATATTTTTCTCAATATAACAATATTCAGTGCTGTGTGTGTGTACATACATGTCTTTTACAAAATGGTTGCCAATCAACAACAAGTTTAATAGTTTGTTGGTTGGATTAGTGGAAGACTCGGTAAACAGTCATAATTTGGTCAGCGGAGATGAAGAGGGTTCTGCAATACTATCATAATATGCAACCCTTGAAATCTATTCCGATCTTCAAGATTTTCTCTCGCCAGAAGGTTTCTGGCCCTTTCTAACTATAGGTTCATATGTATGTCTGTCCTGCGTGGTTTCTATCTATCACATTTCTCTCTAATATATGTTGCATTGCAACTACCATTGCACTACCATTGCAGATGCATGTTTATTGCAAGTTATTAAAAAGACACTTGTCTTTCTGGTGAATTTGAGTAAAAAGAACATTGAAAGATAAATACACATTTGCTGTGTTAAGGCGAAAACTATTATTTTTAAGGCTCATAATCCAATCTGCTAGATGCGAGTAGTAACAATCTTTATTTTTGTCATTAAAAATTCAAAATTCAGTCTAATTGATGTTGAATTTGGAATCGTCATGAAAAAATACATCAAGAAATGTGGTTCTGAAATGAGTCCATCAACTTTAAAATTGAATTTTCTTCGAAAATTTGACATTTAGGTCAGGGAGATTCCCCATAGTCCCCATGTTGTAAAACACAAAAAGTGAAATATATTTTCTTGTGTTGTGCAGATAATAATTTCTTTAACTGGAGATATTTTAATTTGTACAACTATCAGATACAAAAGACTAATATGAAATGTGAACCACTAAAAATTAAGAATATTCAAGTTTAAGGGGATTTTGTAATACCCTGCAATGTTATTTCACCCGAATTAACCACCTGGTGGGGAAAATGGTAACTACCTACTTGCATCTGAGTATAGTAATTAAATAGATTTTACATTCCCAAAAATGAAGATGATGCCAATTTTATGAAATATTATGCCCAGAAGTAAAGAAACTTTTAGCAAAGATATAATTTTTGTTAGCAAAGATACAATCTTTGTTAGCAAAGGTACAATCTTTGTTATATTTTCAGCTGTATATATTTCCAATATAAAGTGAAAACTATAATCTCACAAGACTTAATAAAATTGATTCTCCTACCCCATAAATATAAAATTTTGACACCAATTGTATCAGTGTAGCATGCACTGATGTGAAGATATCATCATTGTTATTCTATTTCTGGTGGCCATTTTTAAAAACACATAATTTCCTATAAGGTGAAAATTCTTATTATGAAAGACCTATTTAAATGGATTTTACAACTCAATATTAATGTATACTTAGACACCACTCTTATCATTGTAGCATGCTTAGAAGCGAAGATATCTTTTTTTGTAATATTTCTGGCAGCCATTTTGAAAAATGCATATATTTGGATATAAAGTGCAAGTGCTGAATTTACAAGACTCGAAACCTAATTAAATAGATTCTACAACTACATTAATGTATTTCTTGACACCACTCTTATAATTGTAGCATGCACAGAAGCAAAACTATTGTCTCTGGTGTATTTTTGGCGGCCATTTTGAAAAATGTGTATATTTTCAATATGAAGCGCCATCTAGCTTGTGCCTTTGGATAAATTTGTTTCTATTGCCCTAAGGAATGTCCATGCCAAAGGGGACATTTTGTAAGGTAAGATATCTTAATTTGTAAGTATTCGTAAGGCAAGATAACTTCTTTGTTATATTTCTGGCAGTCATTTTGAAAAACGCGTATATTTTGAATATAAAGTGAAAGTTCTTAATTTTCAAGACTCAAGATCTAATAAAATAGATTCTACGACTACATCGCTGTATTTTTTGACACCAATCTTATAATTGTAGCATGCACAGAATCAAAGATATTGTCTCTGATGAATTTTTGGCGGCCATTTTAAAAAAAGAGTATATTTCCAATATAAAGCGCCATCTAGCTTGTGTCTTTGGATAAATTCATTTCTATTGCCCTGAGGTACTTCCATGCCAAAGGGGACATTTGCATCATACAATGAAGTCCAAATGTAGTTAACCCATCTACTATGAGGTATAAAGGCAGATTTTCATTCAACAATGAATAATGTGTAAGCTGAATGCAACCCATAAATGTGCTCGTCATTTCTATCGATCAAATTTTGTGGTAATGAGGAAGCCACTTGTGAGGAACATTGGTTCCATTAATACGGGGCCAACCCACACAGTTTGAATCAATCGTTGGAATGGCTGCGGTAACGGTTTGAGGATCGACTGATCAATACATGTAGAAGTGACCCGGAGTGGGGGCCACAATCAGCCGACTTCAGAGTGCCCTATATCTTTATCTCGGAGGGTATCTGAAATACCATTGTTTATAAAAACCACCCCCAGACAATCAGTCACCTTAAAACAGACACCACTACAAAGACCAGAGCTATCCCAAGAGAAGAGTGTGTCTGTGTAATTTACAACTTCGCGCGTTGCATTCAAGAGTACACAGGAACAGTTCTTTTGAAGGCTATAAAGATAAACCATTTGAATGGCAGAATACAAACTGACTGATTTGTTACTGACACAGCTTAATATGAGAAATAATGATGCATAGATCTCATCATAGTAATGACAAGCACATTTATGGGTTGTATCCGTTTTGGGTCACTCTGATACTATGTCCCTATCTCATGTACATTTACGTTGCAAACAGTGGAAATAATGCTAAAACGGCCACCTGTTGATGCTTTGAGGTGTCATCAATTGTTATTAAATCCAAATAAAGTAAACATTATTTTGTAGATTTAGACACGGGCTTTCAGGTCGTAAATTCATTTTAGTCATTAAATTAACAAGAACGCTAGATTATACGAGTTAGTAGGGTATCAAATTGAAATAAAATAACAAAATTAAATATGAACACGTTAATGATAAATGACTTTCCGCTATCAGTATTAATGACTATCCGCTACTCAGAATAATTAAAATTGCCTGAACTACATGTGAAGAATCTTTCTATATAACCCCTTGAATGGTCTTATTCACTACGGTTCTCGAAAACCGATCATTTAAAATATTTTGTTCAAAATACTATCATGCCACAACTTGAGAGCATTTTGTTCTTCACGATTTGCTGTAGCACTGATATGACGTCGTATACGTCATATCATATATTATTATTATATATATTATATATATTATATATTATTTATTATACCTCATAAATATTTATGTAAAAAAATCGTTGATTGGACAAATTATGTCACGCACATATTAAACAATAACTAAAGATCTAAGAAGGGATGATAGTCATGTGATATATCATTGGAATCTTGAGTTTATGAGCATTTTTATGATAATATAATATAATATATTTTCAAAGTTTTTATTCATTCTTTTCTTCCCTGGATTCAGCCTACTAAAATTCAAAGGAAAATAACCGAGATGGGACAATTCTCTGTCACTCACGTTTAAAGGAAAATCTCATACTTAGCTTGATCTTAAGATGTTAAACGTGATGAATCATAAAATATGAGCTATGGGCATTCTCTACATACCAAATTTGTTATCATTTATTTTCCTGATATCATTTTAGACTGCTATTAAAAACACCCTACGGTCAAGACAAGTAACTTAGTCAACATTCAATATTCGTATGTTCATCAATATTTACTAAGAATGGTGCCACAATTGAAGTAAACCTCTGGTTAATTATTTTCAATAAACCTATCAGCAAACGTGTAAATGATAATTTTGATGTTCTGTTACATATTGGTGAAGCAATCTTTGGGATATGACCTAAATTTCTGATTTTCAACTGTGTCCCTGTATACCCCTACTTCAAAAGATATATGTTATTCGTCATTTTTCATTATGAACCAACCATAAATGTATTTTTTCTTGTTTACATACAGAATGAACTTTCGGTTTTCAAATATTGCAAGACGGCACTGCATTTATTTGTTCAGGATATCGAGCAAACAAATGCGTGTCAATTTACACTGTACTATCCTACATACTTATATTTCAAGGGTAGTTTTGAAGAATAATCAAGAAAATCCATGTTTTCAAATGGATTCATCCTTGTCAAAGAACGTGAATGAGGATATGCCGTTTGAAAAACTCACAACATGTTTCAAGTTCTTACAATTCTCGGTTATAAAAAATAATTTGAAAGTTGTGATTTCGAATGTAATATCCTACTCAATGCAATTTGTTGATATTTGTGAATTTTTTCTTTCGAAGTGCACATTGCTGGATAACAGAACCTTGCCATGTTCGAGATGCACGAAATGTGTTTTGTTAATACTTGACGTCGTACGGATATTTGGATGTGATTGACGTTTTCGTTAATCTCCTACCACTGTAATTTCCAACTTAATTTTTGGAAGCCAAATGTGATAGTCACGAATTGATATTTAAGTCACACGTTGATGCATACATCATGTGTGTACATTAACTGTCGAATCACATGCCAACTTACATTTATATAAATATCCACAATTAACTCAAATCATCAATTCTCGAAACGGTTTATTATTTAACCTGGTGAATTTAATGTTTCATTTTGATTCATAATTTTGGTATCGGATTTGAGTATGCTATAAGTCGAGGCTTAAACAAAGCAATAAAATTACGTGAAACCTTTTGTGAAAATTCAAACGATTTTTCAAGAATCCTCCTTCAAAGTGATACCAAAGTGCTCCCCAGGAGTGGCAATTTCGTCTTGTGTAATCAAAATAATAGAGCGGGTGGTTTGAATTTTTGTTTGAGTTTATAGTTTACATCTATAAATTGAAAAACAAATCGCCTAATTGAGAGGTACATGCATATTTTGGCGATCTATCATTATAAAGGGCAAAATATTGTGCAAAAACAGGAGTTGACACGCTTACATTTGAAAATGAAATTTCCTACATAATCGTCGACTCATGTTTAAAAGTCATGAAAACAAGGTTGAACACAAAACATTGACCCAGTTACTGTCTATTCAGCATGGGTTCACTAAGGGAAATATTATTAATGACTTAAATCGTTTACAGTTAAGTTGTATTCCAATCTTGGCTAAGAGACGTCATGGAGAATAATCAGAATATCACTGATTATGAAAGAAATAAAGCACACGTACAAAAGTTCCTTACTCAGTCAAAGATTAGTAAAATAATATACTGGGAATTTGTTCAGAATTTAGAAAAGAATTCAAAATATATAGAAGGATGGAATAAAGATCTGAATTTGTCACTTAATCAAAATGATTGGAAGAAGATAAATAAACTTAACAAACTGAGTAACTATGAACCTAAATTATCATCCTTCACTTATAAAGTCCTTCACAGATTTTTAGCAACTAATACATACCTAAAAATGTGTGGACTCGTAGAGTCAAACATTTGCACTTTTTGTAAAGCAAATCCTGAAACGATTTGCCATCTTCTGTATGAATGTACTATTGCAAGTGCCGTATTAAATGACATTAAACAATGGCTTCCTTTAGAGCTCACATTGCTATGCACTAAACAAAATGTATTGATAGGACCTGAGAGTATAAATGAGAAGACAATCATCTTAAATAATATGCTATGTATTTTTAAAAGGTATGTTTATTTGTGCAAATATTCTATGCTAAAACCAACACTTAAAGGTTTTATAAGTAATGTGAAGGAATATTTTATTATGGACAAACGGGTTGGCAGAGGCGATAAGTGGAAAATCATGGAAACAAAATTAAACAAATGAAACTGATGATTTTTTCCTTTAAATAAAAAAATGCCAATGGTATAACGTCTCTTAAGACGAAATATTTAACCACTGTACTGTATTGTAAAATTGTTAAATGTAGGTTTACCATGTAACTGTACTGTAATTGTTTTTTGCAATTGCTTTAACATGCTTATTCTTTGAAATAAAAAAATTATAAAAAAAAAAAAAAAGTTGTATTCCAAGAAACTTATCAATTTAGAAATGCAAATTGTTCAATTTTGTTTTTCAATTATAAAAAATGGCACCTGTAGAGAACAACGTTTTCAAAATATTTTAAAACGGAGATATTTACTTATGCAACATTCATTGGCATGTGTCAGGGAATAAATAGGAAGAATATGCATTTGATTCTATATCTTGTTCCTGAAGGAGTTTGTTAAGGAGCGGTATATCTTAACGTACTTTTATCATCCCGAACTCAAACATTTCGAATACTTATTTCGAGAACGCTTTGTTGAGAATCGATTCGAGATGTACTCAAAATTAGTGCGTTAAAATGTGTATTATCATCTAAATAACCACCTCGCAAATTATTTTGGAAATCAAAGATGTACGATTTTTGAGATTTTTATTTTCGAACGTTGACTTACTTACTTGGCTTGACTGCCTAATCAATTTTTACAACGTAAAAATATTTTAGGACAAAAGAATACTGAATTTGACCAAGTCATATTACCTGGTCCAAATACATGCAAAGCACTGAAACTGAACTTAAAATTATGTAGTATATGTAGTATAGGGGCAATGCTTTTATGACATTCTAAAAAAATCTAGTTGAATGTCACTAGAAAAACATAATTTCGTGTATTGAAATGACGAGAGTCTTTGAAACCCGCCATATTTCTATCAATTTTTTTCTTGGTACAAAACAGACACAAGTTGCAAAATGTTTGCTATGTAAACAAAATAAATACAAAACATATATTTTTAACGTTAAGTTCTAATTAAACATATATAGAATAAGTTTTAATGACATCTTTTTCATAGGTTTGATTTTTGAATAAGATAATAAGGGCCTAAGGTCCTTAACCAACATTTGTTTTTCGAGTTTTACACATTTTTACTATTTCTTGGGCATCCAAGAAGGCGGATATGCATGGATGACGTCACAAGATCACGTGACGTCATTAACGCCCATCAGCAATTGTTGTTCCATACCAAATTTGAACTAAATTGGTTAAGGAATAAAAAAGTTATGACCAAATTACCATATTTCAAAATTATCAAATGCAACGTTTTACATGGTAAAAATGTACACTTTAAAACTCAATAGAGTCTTTTAAGCGTCCTTTATCTAAAAAATAAAAATTAAATATTAATACACCATATAATTTTCATTTCAATTACCTATGTTTTGATATCTAACATGTTATATATTATGCTAAAACCGTTGTTCAAGAGTCTTCCGAAAATAGATGTAATATTACGTGTTAGTAATTCTGTAAATGTACATGAGATCGGGACATAGTATGTCTGTATTTGTATTTTCAACAAAATATTTTGATATTAGGTTTCCTTTCTGATATGTTAATAGTAAATTACAAATGGTCTTTTATACCATTTTATTCTGCTAGAGGCACTATCTAAGATAATAATTATTGCTTTTTTAAATCAACATAAATATGAAATTTAGAAAGAGATTACGTGTGTGCTTTGCCATTATAAAGCTGACCGATGCTTAGTTCATGAATTTGTGTTTGCTTTTCATATATTTTGTTGGTGACTTTCAAGGAGATTTTGTTTTTAAAATTACGATTGAACCCATCATCGCATGCCCCGTAAGGAATATTCCGAATATATATGAGCAATAAATACCTTGCAACTAAAAGCAAACCCACCTCAAGTCCAAACCATTTTGACTTCTTTCTGTATATCTATTTCCAAAAACGGAAATTAGGGCTAAGTACTGTCTGAGCTAAAGCAACAAAACAGAATCGTGAAATGTAAACTTGAATTCAATTTGAATCATGAAGCATTAAACGGGGACAGTTAAATTATTGCTTACCATTTATGACACGCAGGACCCTCCAAAGCAGGAAAACTATAAGAAGTGCAGATGCATCCTCTCCTTTCGTTCCCCCGGCCCCGTACATCAGTACCAAGTCTATGGTGAACGAGGCTATAATTATTATAGCATCAAATATCTAAAATTGAAAATTTGTACAAGTTATAACGATTATAGGAGGGTTAATCCCAAAGGTCTACTTACTGTAGCAAGTTCTTTCGGACATACGAGGGCCGATCAGAAAGTAATGGATCGTTGGCTCTAACTTTGCAAATGTTCAGTCTTTTTAATGATTTTTTGACACAATATAGCCGTATATATTCAGTTAAAAGGTGTGTGAGTTTCATTGATATATGGCATCATTGCCCTCTTGTCTTGGTTGCCATGGTAACCGATGTCACGACAAGGTGGATATGCTTTTAAATGCTTTTTGTTTAATTTTCTTTAATTTCTAGGCAATGAATGTATGAGTCAAAAAATTCAAGTTTGAATTCCTTCACAAATATAACTGATTTACCGGTACTTTTTATGTCGTTGAGATGTCATAGATATGATGTCATTTTGTGTCCTGACACTCTATTGTCTTGAAAGTAGGTTCCAGAATAACATATGCTGCATGCCATCTGGGGGAAGCGAGGCCTTCGCTTTCTCAGGAAGTTCCGTCTTTTTCACAACAATGCACCCCACACAGAGCAAGTCTAACCCAAGCTATGATTGATACAATTGGTTGTGGGTGTGTGAGCCATGCACCATACTCCCCAGATCTGGCTGGATGTGAGTTTTATCTTTTTCCAACAGTTGAAAACTAATTACGCGAAATTCACTTTGAAAATAGTGAAGAAGGCATCCACCAGTTTACCCATGACTTTTACAAAGTCGATAAAGTTGGACTGTTCCATGTTCTATTTGAATATTGGGTTAAGCGTCATAGGAAGTATGTAGTTCAAAAAGAAATAACTTTGAAGGTGTAGAATTGATCCAGGAGTAATGTGAACATAAAATAGTGTTGAAGAATAGGTATTTGACATTATGCAGACTAGCTTAAATGGATAGTGATTGTCGACAATATTTTGAAAAAACGCAATAAAATGCCACATCCACCCTGACCCTACCTTAGTAACTATAGCGACCAATAAAATGGAAATGTGATGTCATAGAACAATGAAACTTTTCCAGTCTTATATCCAATGTACAAGTTGTATTATGTGAAAAAATTACATGGAAAGGGTTAATATTGATGAAATTAGAGCCAACGGTCCATTACTTTCTGATTACCCCTCGTATAAAAAAAACTCTGTTTTTAATATTTGGACTGAATCTTCAGATGAACAAATTGTAATGGTGGGTTACCAAATACAGCAGCCACATAACTTTTTTAAAATTATCATTAGCCTTGTATTGAGCGTATTTGATGGACATACGATGCTCCTGTGTACATGTAGCAATTTATTCATTATCAGATTTATGAGTTCTTATACTGTACCATGATACCAATACTTCTTGTATACGATATGCATTTACGTGTAAATAGTAAACCCGGCAGAACAATTCAATTTATGTGAATGCCACACAGATTCATCAAAAAAGACAGTTCTGCTCAAAACAAATTAAAAGCTTCCGTTAGTGAAAACTTGACCTTGAATACCTACTTCTGCAGCTATCACCATAGCAACGCTAGAGTCAGACATTCAGAATACCTTAACACTGATGCTAGATGTAATCATCGTGTATTTTAACTAATTTCTTGGAGTCGTTCAATGTTGAGATGAAGTATTGAAACATACCTCCATCTTTTTCCTGAAGAAGCTAAAACCCATGCCAAATAGTTTAAGGAATACCTAAAATAATCAATGAATTACTTAGATTCTTCCATTCACAAATTCCCAAGCAGTCTACATTCTGACGTTAAACATGAATTAACGTGACTTATCAATATAATAATCAAGTCTATTCTAATTAAAATGAATGACTTATATATGAATACAATTGCATTGATACTACATAATTGTATATAAACACAGCAGACTATTTGACTTAATTCAGTTAATTTTAATAATGATCATTTACATTGTATTACCTTACCTCGAGCACAAATACGCTAATGATCGAGAGACTGGAAAGATGGAATATGTGAGCTACTTCTTCCAGCGTAGAATGACTATGGTGATAATCATCATTATGTCCATAACAACCAGTTCCATTACTATGGCAACCATAAATATCACTGCCGTCACCATGTGAATTTACTTCCGTTATATTGAAAGTTGTACTTATATTGTAATCATATGTATGATTTGCGTCCATATTTCGTTTATCCCTATCATCCCTGAGCTTAATATTGCCTTGCAGGGTCAAATTGGCCCTTTCATCTTGCATATTGTAATCCAGTGGATCTCGGGGAACTGCCCCTGTACTATGGTTAACGCTCAAATTGCTAACTCTTAATATACCCGAGTCTGGTGTGCATAATTTACATAGTTTATTTAAATTAAACTGAGCATTTGGGGCAGCCTGGTAATGATATCCTTTTATGAGAGTTGAATTATATCCACTTGAGTTGTATGATTGGAGAAATTGTAATATCCGAGATACATTATATCCTCTGTATCCATAAAGTTGACCACTGTGCTCGACATGGATATAGTCTATCATCTTGTGGAGATTAAGTTCAGCCAATGTCGCCTTCTCTAAATTGAAACGTAACACAATATAAGTAGATATTTTATTTTATTAGATTAGTTATATTAGATTTTGTCGTTTGCTCAATGACATATCAATGACCATATGAATGCCAATCCTCTGAGTAAATGGTTCCAGAGAAATATTATATCCTAATCTCAAACCACCTAACCAATTATAGTTTGGAATGATAATTTTAAGCATCCAATATAAACTGGCTTCAATTACAGAACATCTAAGAGAGATACATACATGTATTTATCCCATACTTGGATGTGTTACAGGTTCATAAAGCAGGTTTGTAAAAACCTATATTTTCATCAGCGGGCAGATACAGCCTTACGTCCCGCTCCGAGCGGGCAGATATAGTATATCTGCCCGCTACGTCATAATCGCCATTCGCATATTGGTTAATTTTTGTAAAGTTCACATGTTGGAAATTTTCTGAACTGTGGCCAATTGAACAATGTGAACCAGATGACCAAGATTGGTATGGGATAAATAGATCATCCTATAGTCGATTCAGGATATTGCGATTATCCCTTGGCCAATATAATATATCTACTCTCGGGACATACGGCCCTCGGGCAGATATATTATATTTGCCTCGGGATAATTCCAATATCCTGAGCCTCATATAGGATAATCTCTATATATACACCTCTAATCTTTGGTTACTATTTTGCTGTTTACGGTTACGGGAAAATGATGTTAGTCAGTTAGGATTAAGAAACTTGAGAGAGAACACGTGTAGAGTTTTAAAGAATAAACGAAATGACATAACTTTGTTTCGTTGTAAATTGATCAATAGAATGAAAATTAGTCGGAAAGCGAGAACCCAACATGAATACAAGTCCATTTAATGTAAGAAAAGATCAGCCCTTTATTATATCAAATAGCATAATACAGAGCAGAATCAATCAGAGAAACAATAGTTTCAATAAAAGGAAAATAGCAAATTCTTGTGAACAAAGCGGAATCAATGGATGTCACCTGAGTTCACTCTGAAAGATCGGTACTCTGGGACAAATAACGTAGAAGTAAAGAGTGGCGTATTTTTTAATATTTCAGTTTATTTCGATCAATCATCAAATGTGTACATGAGAAAAATTGCCAAGGTTATTAGATAACATTAGCGGCAATTGTAACTATTTTGACAAAAAATATTGATTGATTAGGAAAATACACTGAACATTTGCAATAATATGGAATGTATTACTGTGTTTACTCTGCTTGTCCCACCCTCTACCTCAATTCTTTACGCTAGTTATTATTCGCCAATATAGATCTAATAAGCCATACCAGGATATTTCTGGCTTTTAAAAGAACATTCAATTGCAAGCTTCTTAGAGATAGAATAACATTTTGAGTCATACTGGGTTAACAAGGATCAATATGTTCTTAATAATATTGTTATTTCCTGTTACTGTTATAAACAAATGGGAAACCTCCGCTCTTATTGGTAATGACAATTACACTCCCCTCCCTAAGTTTGGCAACCTTAACTCCCCCATTGAACTACGTGTTTACGGTTGAATTTTTATTTACTTAACCGGCGATGGAATAACTTATAATATTGATGGAAACGTAACTTGACTTTATTTTCAATACCTCCAAATTTTCTCAATTTTTTTCCTCAATTACAATAGTTCGAAAATTGATGATAAATTTGATAAGTTTTTGAAAATCGTCATTCCCATGTTATTCAATGGGAAATTGAGGGTTCGGGGCAACTCAGAAATCAGGTTATCTTTTCAGTAAAAGATTCAGCAAAAAATATGTTTATATAAAAAATTGAATTGTCTAACTTTTTTGTACACTTTGTTTAGTTTATTTGATGAATACTAAAGTTACAGCGCCTCAAAGTCATTTTTGAAAATAATTTTTCGCCTCTTGTGTTATTTCAATGGGAGAGGTTTTTTGAAAAACAATTTTGACTTTAAAGCCCTATAACTTTGTTGAACCTGAAGAAACATATCATTTTTTGTTAAATTAAGTGCCTAACTAAAATGCCTAACTAATCTTTTTTTGCAAGGACTCGGATGGATGGATATTCTGTCATATGACTTGCAGCAAACCTACCATTTCCCATTGGATAACATGGGAATGTAGATTTTCAAAAATTCATCAAATTTATCATCAACTTTCGATTTATTGTAATTGAGGAAAAAATTGAGAAAATTTGAAGGTATTAGAAATAAAGTCAAATTACGTTTCCATTAATAGTATAAGTATTTTCATCGTAGGTTAAGTAAATAAAAGTTCAAAGGTAAAGAGGCTTTAACACGTAGTTCAATGGGGGAGCTAAGGTTGCCAAACTTATGGAGGGGAGAACGAACAAATAACAGATGGCATTGCGATTACACTATGCACTACTTGTGAATGCAAGTTGTAAAGTGCTCAAGGATCTCATTGAGTTAAACCTTTACTTTTGGTCGTTTGAGTAAGGTCAAGCCGATCCTTCCGATGATCGTCTAACAAAGAGCTACAGGGTGAATAATGCAGCTCATTTACTTTAGAATATCTATCTCAGTCATGATGGGATCTTCATGACTTAACTAGAAAGCGGCAACTCCACAGTGTTCCCAAAGAACACACTTTTCATGAATCTGTCGCAATGTTATATTTATCATTTACTCTACCCTTGATTAAATTATTGGCAGATATTTAAAGAGATATATTCCCGGCCAATATACATCTTTCCAACAAATATGAAGAAAATCGGTTCACTAGCACGCCCGGTGATCAGCAGAAATGAACGGAGGGAGGGGAGTAGCTGATTTTCGCTAGAAATTACAACAAATCTTGAAGATTTATTTTTTCAAAAGAAAGTTAACACTTTTTTGGCGCTCGAGACATGGAAATATATTAGTCTTCTAGGACTTTTTTGAACTGGTGGGCTTCTAAAATATAAGATCTATTACAAAAGGCGCATGGTCACCAACGTGCAAATGCAAATAATTTTGCTATAAATCAAGCAACAGAGGTCTACACGACCTGTTTTGAATAATTTTAAGTGACATATTATCACGAAAGTATTGTCATTGTTGAATTTGTATATTACGTTACCATACGATGTATAAAAAATAATCAAAAATAGTTAAAATAGAACGTGGGGGGGGCGTTAACGGAGGGGGAGTTATGTGTCTATAAGACATATCGTCCCTCCACTATTATAAGGTTCTATGTCTTGTTCATATTTGAGAAAACGGAGAACAAATATGTAGTTCCTCTATCTTTGAGATACAGTAAAATACAATGTTGACATGAATGCTTTGCGTCTGTAACACATCAGTGGAGAGGTTAAGCAAATACGGTTTTTCAAAACGTATACGTAAACGCAAAGTACATTGAATCAACATAGGATTGTATCGCTTTAGTCTACTTCAGATACCCGTTCAACTTCAAAGTTGCGTGTTTAGAACGGGAGATTTTAAATTTCCACGTTGCTATCAACGGGAATCATTATACTCATGTCTGTTGAATACTATCCTTGGAATTTTGATTTCGATGCAAAGTATAATTCTTTCTGAAGAAGATGATGTATGTAACGCATGATTTAACTCCAATAATCTTACGAAACGAGCTCGTTTAAAATATGTATTAAAAAACCAGCTATTGAACTTCATCAATGGCATACTATGTAATCATTACAAGCTATGGTGTAGTCTAAACAAACACTAGAGCTGAACGGCTATTTATGTGTGAACTCTACATGTATTTGTATAGGGCCGATTGATACGTTTAAGTTGCGTTTTGGATTTTATACGGTAGCTTAACCTCTCCAATGAGTTTTATTGACGGAGACGGAGAACAATTTTCTTACCCAGGAATGCAGGGCATTTCAATTAGATAAAGCTATATTTCAAGAAGCAAGACACATTAGTGCAAATGGTAACCTTTTATCTATCCAGATCATACATGATACGTCATTATAACATTTTTACAAAATTCTGTTACAAAAGGTGAGTGGCATTTTTTGTGTACAATCCAGGTGTGTTTTGTAATGCTCATAAAGGTGCATCTAGCTCAGCTAGTAATCTGAAACTTCCCGCGGAGCTGCTCCATAGAGTATAGTTTTACTATTCAAAAGTACAAGTCAGTAGTCAAGCACACAAATACGTTATGCAACATTATGTGGGTGGGTGGCATTTTGTGAACCCTTTGCATTCGTTGATTTCACTTCTTAAAGTTGTACTTAAACCAATGTCAAAATCTTATTAGCTTGTATTTAGCACAAATATCATCAATAACAGCAATACATTCGGGTTAAAAAGTTTTAATCCCCAAACACTGGCAATGTTTGCTGTTATATAACTTATGCAATCACATGCTTTCAATAGCGTTTCAGCTCGATTGATTTCGCACTCAATTCTCGAAATCGTTGTTCCCTCTTCAAAAGAGAAGACGCGAAAATCTTTCCTTATAAGGGCAAAATATTTCCCATGATGCAGTTCGCGGAGGAACAAATTTATACTTCCTTATTTTCCCTCGTAGGTTTAACATGGGGATTTTCACACCTATTTTTCAAACGATATATTCGTTCATATTCCCGTACGAGAGTACAGAAAAAATTATTAGAAACGATTGATCTCTCATTAATCTAAATAAAACAGCTATTTTTTTCATTGTATTAATTCATAGCGTGGTGAAAACGATGATTGAAAAGTGAGAAAATATTCCGGAAGAGAAGGTCACGTGATCGGTAGACTAGTCGCCATATTGTAAAAAACAATTCCATTCGACTTTCAATATAGTATTAAGTAGGAACAAGGGGTTCCCATGCACCCATAAGGTGTGAATAAGTTACATACATTTTTGTAATCCCTAGGGTGTCTATTTAATAAATTCATTTGTAAACATTGCCAACTCATGTCCCATAGTACTTTTATGTCGGCATTCAGTTACCATGGTTACGCATCTTTAGACATCTTACCTTGGTATATTAAATCATTTGTAGCTCTGTCATTATTTGGTCTATAGAAATGATATTGGTACCAAATTAAACCTCGTTAAATTTCCAATAAAATTCTGATATTCAATTATGCAAATTATCTAATTTGCATAAATTATGACGTCATCAATCTATTTTTGGTTCAGAATTTCCAACTATAGCAACGTATCTATTAGAACTGAGGCCGTATGGCAAAATTTCTGAAAGGTTTTGTCCTTTATTCTATTAGTAGAAGGTATAAGCAACATAAAAGTGAAAACAGATTCAAAATTGAATCAGTATTACGAAAGTTATGTAACTTTCGAGGCAGCTATCGTGAATGTCATTATTTGACAATAATATACATTAGTCTTACCTTGGAGTCTTGAATCAATGTAGCTTCGCCATTATTTGGTCTATAGAGATGATATTGGTATCTGATTAAACCTTATTAAATTTACTATATGGTTACAATATTAAGTTATGCAAATTAGCTAATTTGCATTAATTGTGACGTCATCAATCCATTTTTTGTTCAGAATATCGTAGTATAGCAACATATCTATTAGAACTGAGGCCGTATGACAGAATGTGTGCATAGTTTTGTCCCTTATTTGATGAGTGGAAGATATAAGCAACATTAAAAAGACAACGAATCTTCAAAATTGGATTAGAATTAACAAAATTATCCAGCTCTGGAGGCAGCTACTGTGAACGTTATTGTTTGACAATTATAAAAAGAACATTAAATTAACAAAAAAAGTAACAACCATAGTTGTTTCAATCTTATTGAGTAAAAATGTGCATGTATTGAACTGAACTAATAAGTATGTGGAAAGGTTACATGCATTTTGACTATCATTCACAGGGGTCAAAACGGTTATCTCGACCCTGTATATTAAAGATCCAATCTTATAATTTACCATGCACTTTCAATGATTCATATAAATAGTATACATATAGTCTGATTTTCATCATATTCTTCATATTCTTGATTCTCAAAGCATCTGAAGTATATAGCATGATTAGAAGTGAAGATGATTCATCATATGGTTTATGTAATATTTCTAACATTTCAGATGCTATGGTAACATCACTTGATAATGAGGTTTTTACATTTCACGTTCTTAATGAGTTAAAAGGAAGTTATTCTCCCTTTGCTTTAGAGATAAATAGTCGCATGAATTTGTGTAGAAAAATTATAACTTAATTAATTTAACCCCCCCCCTGACAGCCCCCATATTTGAAGATTTTGGTGAAACCTGGCAAAATACATTAATTATTAGGTTCTGGAAGCCCCCAGAAGCTATATGATGGCCCCCAGTGGCCCCAAGAATCTATACAGGGGCCCCAAGTGGCCCCCAGAAGATATACTGTGCTCCCAAGAAGCTATATGTTGGCCCCCGGAAGCTGAATAGTGGCCCCCATGAGCTATACGGTGGCTCACAGAAGCTATACAGGAAACTCTGTGGCCCCCAGGAGCTATACGGTGGCGCCCAGAAGCTATACAGGGGCCCCCAGTGGCCCCAAAAAGCTATATGGTGGCCCCCAGAAACTACATAGGGGCCCCCAGAAGCTATACTATGGCCCCCAGAAGCTATACAAGGGCCCCTAGAAACTATACTATGGTCTCCAGAAGCTATATGGTGGCCCCCAGTGGCCCTCGGAAGCTATATGATGGCCTCCAGAAGCTAATTAGTGGCCCCCAGGAGCTATACGGTGGCTCCCAGAAGCTATACAGGGGATCCCAGTGGCCCCCAGAATCTATATGGTGGCCCCTAGAAGCTATACGGTGGCCCTCAGTGGCCCCGAAAGCTATATAGTGGCCCCCAGAAGCTATACAGGGGCCCACAGTGGCTCCCAGAAGCTATACGATGGCCCCCAGAAGCTATGCAAGGGCCTGCAGAAACTGTACTGTAGCCCCAGAAGCTATACAGGGGCCCTCAGTGGCTCCCAGAAGCTATAAGATGGCCCCCAGAAGCTATGCAAGGGCCAGCAGAAACTATACGGTGGCCCCCATAAGCTGTACGATGGCCTCCAGAAGCTATACAGTGTCCCCCAATGGGCCACCATATAGCTTTGGGGGCCAGGATATAGCTTCTAGGGGCTACTGGGGGCCCTGTATAGCTTCTGGGAGCCATTGGGGGCCATCATATAGATTCTGGGGGCCATCGTGTAGCTTCTGGGGGCTGCTGTATAGCTTCTGGGGGCCATCGTATAGCTTCTTGGGGCCACTGGGGTTCCCTGTATAGCTTCTGGGTGCCACCATATAGCTCCTGGGGGCCACTAATTAGCTTCTGGGGGCCATCATATAGCTTCTGAGGGCCACTGGGGGTCACCATATAGCTTCTGGAGACCACAGTATAGTTTCTGTGGGCCCTTGTATAGCTTCTGGGGGCCATCGTATAGCTTCTGGGGGCCACTTGGGGCCCCTGTATAGATTCTTGGGGCCACTGGGGGCCATCATATAGCTTCTGGGGGCTTCTGGAACCTAATCATTAATGTATTTTGCCAGGTTTCACCAAAATCTTCAAATATGGGGGCTGTCAGGAGGGGGTTTAATTAAGTTATAATTTTTTTAAACAAAAATGTATGTGACTATTTATCTCTAAAGCAAAGGGAGAATAACTTTCTTTTAACTCATTAAGAACGTGAAATGTAAAAACCTCATTATCAAGTGATGTTAACATAGCATCTGAAATGTTAGAAATATTACATAAACCATATGATGAATCATCTTCACTTCTAATCATGCTTTATACTTCAGATACTTTAAGAATCAAGAATATGAAGAATATGATGCATGGTAAATCATAAAATTGGATCTTTAATATACAGGGTCGAGATAACCGTTTTGACCCCTGTGAATGATAGTCAAAATACATGTAACCTTTCCACATACTTATTAGTTCAGTTCAATACATGCACATTTTTACTCAATAAGATTGAAACAACTATGGTTGTTACTTTTTTTGTTAATTTAATATTCTTTTTATAATTGTCAAACAATGACGTTCACAGTAGCTGCCTCCAAAGCTGGATAATTTTGTTAATTCTGATCCAATTTTGAAGATTTGTTGTCTCTTTAATGTTGCTTATATCTTCCACTCATCAAATAAGGGACAAAACTATGCACACATTCTGTCATATGGCCTCAGTTCTAATAGATATGTTGCTATACTAGGATATTCTGAACCAAAAATGGATTGATGACGTCATAATTAATGCAAATTAGCTAATTTGCATAACTGAATATCGTAACCATATAGTAAATTTAATAAGGTTTAATCAGATACCAATATCATCTCTATAGACCAAATAATGGCGAAGCTACATTGATTCAAGACTCCAAGGTAAGACGTATGTATATTATTGTCAAATAATGACATTCACGATAGCTGCCTCGAAAGTTACATAACTTTCGTAATACTGATTCAATTTTGAATCTGTTTTCACTTTTATGTTGCTTATACCTTCTACTAATAGAATAAAGGACAGAACCTTTCAGAAATTTTGCCATACGGCCTCAGTTCTAATAGATACGTTGCTATAGTTGGAAATCCGAACCAAAAATAGATTGATGACGTCATAATTTATGCAAATTAGATAATTTGCATTATTAAATATCAGAAATTCATTGAAAATTTAACGAGGTTCAATTTGGTACCAATATCATTTCTATAGACTAAATAATGACAGAGCTACAAATGATTTAAGATACCAAGGTAAGATGTCTAAAGATGCGTAACCATGGCAACTGAATGCCGCCATAAAAGTACTATGGGACATTAGTTGGCAATGTTAACAAATGAATTCATTAAATAGACACCCTAGGGATTACAAAAATGTATGTAACTTATTCACACCTTATGGGTGCATGGGAACCCCTTATTCCTACTATACTAATACTTTCATGCCAATTTTACCGCACTACAAACTGCGACATCAATGCAACAACTGAATAAAAGTATTCATCTTCAAATTACATTATAGAGTTACGTTGAAAACCCACAAATAACTGAGCAGTAGACCAAAGAAGACGCGTCGCTATTATCTAGGTCAATCTGTTCAGTGGTCCGAAAGCAAATCTATAGTACTCGTTTCCGAATTTTGCTGTTCATTGTACATTCAGTCTTTTATTGATTAAACTCAGTATACTGACTATTAAAGCAATGACAAAGAAGAATACTTACGATGGTGTCATTGTTTTATTTAGCGTGCGGGTGTAAAAACAAAATTGAGTAATTAGTTTGATTTAGAACTTTCGTGTCACGCAAATAGATACGCGAAATGCATAGTGGGAAAATATTGACCAATCAAATTTTGTCCTTTTTGAGTGCTTTTTAGTGCATATTTGCGAACGTTCTGATTCAAAGAGCGAACCGCGAAAAGGAGAATTACATGATATTATACCCAAAAATTGATGAGAATAGCTTCAATCATGCAATACTTGGCTCAACATAAGAGCGAATAACTCGTTTTTGAAAGCCAGGATTTTATTTTTATTCACAAAATCGTATTTCGCGGCAAATTGTTTCAACCACACACGTCATGTCACTTGACGTAAAATTTCTGCTCTGAAAATGAAATCCGTTTTGCCGCGAAAACAGACACGTAGTTTATAGCTTGACTCTGGTGACACACAGGATACATTTTGTGTGTGTCACACTGTAAATGTAAAAAGGTTTTATCTCCAATTTGACATTGAATGTTAAAATTTTATCTCAAGCATGGAATAAGAGATAGAACCATATAGCAGTAATTGTCTTTTTCAGACGACCTTAGAAATCTCACCCCTATTTTTCCTCTTCAGAGTTGTAACATCCAGTTGTAACTGAGTCACTGAGTTCACTCTCCAAATTAAAGAAATTCGCGGAAATTGCTTCCACCTTAAAGACATATTACCCCCTCCGTCCAATTTTAATCATTTTCGATTATTTTTTATCTCACGTATGGAGACTTATTTTAAAAACGTCACTTATAAGTATTTATTTCAGGTCGTGTAGACCATTGTTGCTTGATTTATAGCAAAATAAAGGATCCGTCATACTAAGTATAAAAAAATCCCCCGCGGTCATTCATAACCATTATGCCATATACTATGGTATTTCGTGAGGAGTCAATTATGGTATAGTGTTCAGGTGCACCCTAAGTGTTATTGAGGTCATAGTGATCTTGTGAAGGTCAAGTCAGTGCATATCTGAAAATTAAAGATTCTTGTGTGCAAAATCATCATTTACAAAATTTGAAATGTGAAAATATGATAAAGAATGTTGTAAAGGACAATTTTGACCTTAACCTTTGATTTTCAAAACGAAGTCAGGCTTTCATTTTTTTTGTTTTTATTATTTTATTTGGTTCCATTGACTTAGCATGTGGATATCAGTCTTATCTTGACATTCTAGGCAGGTTACCAATTTCCCTTAAGTTATTATTCAATTGAATAGTTATATCAACTTCACTTTTACGGTGCTTCCGCAGGCCTACGTCACACTAATTTCATCACTAAATTGTGCCCTTGGTAATAATGTTTATATTGAGGCATAAATAAGAGTGGCTTAGGCCTGCGGAAGCAATGAACCATTCGAATATATAGGTCAATACCTCAATACATCAAGTAAGTGAAAAACACACACAGCATGGTACGGAAAACAGGCCATATTTGATTGCATCCAATCAATATAAGATAAGAGTGCCTCCAAACTTTAAGGTATGCATAAATCTTGATATTGTTAAAATATGTAATGGTACAAATGGTATGAAACAAAGAAATGGTACATTCTTGGAATTGCCTCATAACATATTCTTGGGTTGATATTTCAAAATAAGTATGGAATCAGTGAGTTAACACTATTACCTTTATTGTTATTTAGGAATTTAACACATGTTCATACATTGGATTTAGACCTTATTTATAGTGACAATTATAGTCTCAGATTCTTGATCTTTCGTTACTTTGATGCTATATCTTGACAAAAATTGTTCCGATTTTGGAATGTTTTGGGCTCATCCAAAAAATACCCCAAGTATATACTTTATTTGAGGAAAACGTTTACAATAATGCAATCATTTGTCTTTAAGAATGGTTACTATAATTCTTATTATTTGGGAGAATTTCAATATCTTCCCCCCATTTTTGCACTTTGAATCTTAAATAACTTCACCAAATGATAGCATATCACGGATCTTTCGGGAGATATTATATTTGAGCTTGTAAGGAACATATTGGTAGATCAATTGTACAGATTACGTGTAATTTTGTCACTCCCTATAGATATGATTCTGCCTTTAATAGTTCTTATATCTTAGACATGTCAGAAGCCTATCGGTTCATAAAATCCTAGAAGACCTAGCATAGTTCCCCATATGGCGCGCCTATTCATTTAGCAATTCAATCGTAAACTTTCACTTGAAAAGATAAATCTTCCAGATTTGTTGAATTTTCTGGCGAATATCAGCTACTCGCTCCACCGTTCATTTTCACCGATCACACGGCGTGACCAGTATTCGAGCTATCTCCCGGACTGACTGGCGGACGGCTTCACTTTAACCCTACCGAACTTCGTTCGTTGGAATGAATATTGGAAAAGACAGATGTCCGAAATTCAGAATTCAGTTTTGAACTGGCGTTTTTGGACTTTACTCGAGAGCATTTTAGAGATTAATTTATTGATATATTAACGTATAGTACCATCTTAATATATCGTAGAGTTTACTCATGGTCACCTGTGTAATTATTTGTTAATTGGTGCTTTTTAAGGTACTCGACAACCATTTTAGAAGAATGGCATACGTAATAAATGATGTTTCTATATATTTATTATCTCACACGTTTTTGTTTACCTCTTGCTATATGTAAATCCAATAGTATCTCCCCTAGAACGATACCAGCGTCTAGCAGAACTAAGACACAAAGGACTATCTGAATGGGATTACTTTCCATCACACTGACGAGACGTTGCCGGCACCTGAAAAATAAATCACCTTACGAATAAACGGAAGGGGGAGGAAGATACATGGGGTCCATATTCATAATTGTTCGAATTGTTTGATTGATATTTTTTATTATCCCTTAGAATTTACTTGAAAGATATTGTGATAATGGCAAATGTCATATTCAAATTTATTAAGTGCCCATGGTAAAAGATAAGAACGTCTAAAATCACTTGCCATATTACACCTGGATCCTTGACTATTTTTACTTTATGATTCCTCACACGTTAGATTTACAGACATTTTTGTTGACGTACTTTCCAGACACCATATCTCAAAATCGTTAAGAGTAAACAAAAACGGATGTCAAAATTATGAAAGGACTGTTTCTAAGTTATACGATGGTAAAAAGATCAATGAGTTACGAAAAATAACGAAAAATGTTGAAAATGTAAGATTTGGCCTCGTTCTTGACAAAATGTAAGAAAGGATTGGTATCGATATGGTGAACTGAGTTCAACAATGTTTTTCTCTTAAACCAATTATTGAAAACATTCTGTAAAAAACACGAGCCTTTATGAAATGTTGACTTGTTGACAACAATTTCATGCGAAAATTATTTATCTATATTTTATATAATTGTTTTTGTTAACATTTTTTTGTTCTTAGTGCAATTGTTTTTTGTTCCTTTTTACCAACTCTTGAGAATAAAATAATATATCTTTCCGAAGCTTGTTGGAACAAAATAGCATATTCAACATTTCCTTAGACCTCTCAATATTATAGTTATACGAAGGTTGAATTGGTTGATTTAACAAAAAGTATTTAAAAAATTGAAACAAAACCCCCAAAAATAGATAAAAAATAAAGAAACCTTTTATTTCATTAACAAGATTTTTTTTAAATCAACCAAACTTCCCTTTGTACAACATAATATTCAGAGACCCACACACGATGTGTTTATGTCATTTTGTTCCAATGAGGTTCGGATAGAACTGTTTCATTTCATTTTGAACGTATGATACCAAAAACAAAAGACGTGTCTGATGTGTTTTCTAAAACAATATAGAGAAAGGAATATATATTTATTTCAAATGATATTGTTACCATTCAAAAATGACCATTCAATTGACGATGTGTAAAATATTCAGAATTTTGTGATGACTGGTTTAAGAGATGTGTGTTCAAAAAGTTCACCATATCGATACCCATCTTTTACCTAATTTCCCATAAACTAAGGTTCAGACAAAAACTGGGACACAGCAACCAGAAGAAAAGCAATGAAGTCCGGAGAGTCTAATAATACCAATACAAGGCATTAACATGACAAAATGTCACCACCTAGTTGCTCGCAATATTATGAGTTCAATCTTCGTCAGATTTGAACTTCTGAGAAGTTGTAGATGATTTTGAAAAGTAACTGGTTAATTTGAAGCAAGTTGAAAAAAGACCTTTTGACCATTTTACCATGGGAAGGTCAGTGAAGATCAAGTCTTAAATCTAAAAATCAGATTTGAATTTCTGAGATCTTGAACACGGTGTCCAACCCAAATGCACGACGGAGCGTTTCATTCACGCGGAAACGCTGCGGAGCGAAAAAAAATGGCGGCTAATGAAGATCCCACTATGACCTTAAGTATTGTTTCACTCGTTTCCCTTACATTTCATACGTTATGGTGACATTGAACAATACCCTGAGCAAAGATCTTATTTATTCAACTTCTGGTGGTAAATACTGTTATTTGCTTGATCAAAGCTCCGTAGTGTAGATCGAACGAATCTGAAGTTGACATATTGACCACACATTACGAATTAAACTAGTATTTATTTGAAAACGTCAATCTTTCTGTCAAAGTAGTTGATCACAAACTCGTATATTCTCATTTGCTAAAATCCCAGTCCGAATCCATTGCATTACTTGTTCTCGAGTAATCGCTTGTTTTCCTCGTTACGCTCTATCGGTTTTGGACACAATTGTAGAAACGCTCTTACCATTTTGCTTTGATATTATTTTCAGATTATTAGAGAAGAGTTCAGAAACGAATCTCTCTCTCAAAAACGTGATGTACTTGTTAAGGCAAATTGAAACTTCCCAACCTGGCGGTGCTACGCGTGCAACAAGTCGACTTAAGCCTACATAAACATAAAACTATTGACAAAAAGTTTATATGTGAATTAATCTTTCTTCTTCTTAGATCTCTTCTTTTTCTTCTTGAAAATGAAAGTCAAGCTAATTCCTAAACATATATTTAGTACCGCAGATCGCAGCGTTTCTTGAATATGAGAATGTCATTATTTTTAAGACTGGATTTTTGGTCATCAAATCACAATTACGATCATGTATGTTGTGTTGAAGCTTTGGAATTTGACCAAAATATACTCTGATGCTCTAATCTTGACTCAATTATTCACATGTCTCGACGAGGGTGTTTCATAAAATAAGGTGCATTTTAATCTTATTTGAAAATTATACATAACATCAATGTTAAATTTTCAGAGTTGATTATTTATGGAAGTGGCACCATTTCTGTGAGGTTTGATAACTATATAGCTCCTTATTTTGTAAAATTATGGCTCACATGCATGTATGCGTTGTTTATCGTTGACGGGAAGATCAAATGTTCTTTGCGCGATCCAACGCATTTTAGCGAATAAAAGTAGCCATTCGTCACACTTCGTAAAGCATTCGCTACAAAGAGTTACCATTCGTTACGTTTCTAATTATGTAGCAAATTTTAAAACAGATTCCGCTCAAGCTTCGCCAATATTGACAAATTTACCCCATGCGCTGCGTTTGGTGGATTCGCTTATATGTGAGGGGGTCTTTAAGTCAGATTTGAACTTCTGACAAGTTGTAGATGATTTTGAAAAATTGGTCAATTTGAAGCAAGTTGCATGAAAAAATACCTTTTTGATCTTTTTGACCTTGATGAGAAGATCAATGAAAGTCAAATCTCAAATCTAAAGCCAGCTTTGAACTTCTGAGAACTTCTGTACATGATTTTGAAAAGATTTGAAGTCAGTCTAAACAGTACTTGTTAACTAATTGGACATTTTTAGAATTTGTCACAGACGCCGGACGCCAACCATCAACCGCAAACCGCCAATCACAAATCGGCAGCCACCAACCGCCGCCACAAAAACGGAGACCATTACGATATGTCACCACTTTTGGTGGTAACATAAAAATTACGGATTTTTTTGATCTGCAGTGTGGTTCGAGATGTTGGAACTCGATGCGAGAGTGGAGTACGGAACTGGAAGTTCGCGACTAACGAACCGATATTCGCGTTTTTAGAACGTGGTTAGGGTGAAAGGAACTTGGTCAGACAGGTCGGAACTGACGACTGCATGAGTCGAAGTCCAGGAGGCATGTTCTCATTTAAATTGACGTATGCATTTCAAATATGACAACTTTAAACAAATAAATTAAAACAAAAATGTATTGGATATGAAATTTATGTTAAACAACCAAATAATAATGCACGAATTATTTTTTGGATCAAAAACGCATTTTGAAAATCTTTTTCGGCCTTAAAATCAGTATATTTAAATCGCCGTCTATACTTACGTCTTCGGTCCTTCTTCCTCTGCAAGGGAGCCAATCTCGTCTTTGAGGACTTCGACATCGATGTTGTCATTTTCCAATTCTCTCAAAAACTCCTGATCTCGTAAAAAGTCCTTGCCACCCAGCACAGCACTGAAATTATACGTTTAAGATGGTTTGTTTTTTAAAATGTTCATTGACTGGATGAACACTATAAAAGTGAGTATATCTAAGCACACTGAAATGCGAAAACTGTGATTTTGGAGCCCGTGTCTACGGGGTCAAGGATTTATCTTATGTCAAAATGGGGCCAAAACAAACATGTAACTATTGATTTACTGTTCTTAACTATTTCAAAAACAGTAAAGAACAGTAATGTTGGAGACCATGTCTAGGCATTAGGGGTCAAGGATTTCATTTATGTCGAAATCTAAGTCATAAAATATTATTTTTTAGAAATCCAAGATGGCCAACAAAATGGGTGCAAAACGAATATGTAACTATTGATTTAAGCTCAAATAGCAGTTTAGAACAATGATTTTGGAGACCATGTTTAGGTTTTAGGGGTCAAGAATTTCATTTATGTCTAAATCTGAGAGATCAAATAGTTACTTGTTATAAAAATCCAAGATAGCCGCCAAAATTGGTGCCAAAACGAAATGTAACTATTGATTTAAGCTCAAAGAACAGTTAGTAACAGTGACTTTGGTGACCATACCAAAGGGTCAATCAAGGATTACGATTATGTCTAAAACCACAAATAATTACTTTATTTGGTGTGCCTCAAGAGCAACTACTTTATACCTCTACTGGTGCTAGAAACTTCTCATCTCCTCTTTTGATTGCACAGCCCCTTAGTTTTTGGTTTTGGTCTACTCTCATTTGTACTGCCTTTGTAATTTTCACGTGTTTTAAACTTCTTCCGATATATCTAGCCTTGCTATAGAAAATGTAGATTGGATCATACACTCATGATTCTGATGATTTGTTTCCAGATGGTCTATTTTGTGCATAGTCACTTGTATTAACCTCCTCACCGCTTATGCTTTCATCTATGCCCTCATCTTCTTTTCTTTTCAGAGTTTCCAGATCCATTTTCATGGTAAAAGGCATCTACATTTTCTATGATTGATGATTTCTAGGAGTAGATTGTCTCTAAGTTCTTTAGCAATATTAAGAATAGGATCAAGGTTTCTCACAATGTTCATCCTCATCAAATCCCTTCTGGTGTATAATACACTTGTCTTTGGGGGAATTTTTTGTACTTGATCTGCTCCATCTTGTTTTAAACAGGTTCCAATTATCTACTTCTTCCTATGTGCTATCTACCTCTTTCTATAATCAATACAAGGTTCATAATACTAAATGACAGCCACCGCTAAACTGGGAAAGGAGGGAAACTTAGTGAAATTACAGTAATGCTGTTAATGCAATCGTACCTAAAATGTAGGATTTTATTTCGCAAATGATCATGGAGTTGTTTGTTCTTATTTGACCTTTGTAATGTAAACATTTTGTTATTCATCTTGAATTCTAATTCTAAAATTAAATTGTTCCATGGTATAGCTTTGACATAACTGAAATTATTGACCCCTTTTATCTAGACATTGCTTTCATCATATGTACTGTGCTTAAATCAATAGTTACATTAATTATTTTGGCAGTCATTTTTGCAGCCATCTTTAACATCCATATAAATAAATTATTCAATGATTTTATTAAGACAAAATTAAAATCATTGACCTCATAGACTAGAAACGATATCCAAAAATAATGTTTTAACTGTTCTATGTGTTTAGATCCAAAGTTGTCTGATCTTTTCATTTTTTTATTCAGACTTTGAACGGTATTCTGCAGTTCAAACCTATGTACATTTTTTTATTCGAACTTTTCTTTTTTGTTTTTAAACAGTTCGGTATTTTTCATTTTTCTATTCAAACAGTCCGGCATTATCGATCCTTGAATACACATGCGCAAGAACACAAGCGATTTGCTTGGCCCAATGGAAGCTTTGAATGGATCCACATGGGCGTACTAATACAACATCACAGTGTACGTGCGCAGACCCCAGAATGCTGAACTGTTTGAATAGAAAAATGATCTTGCGAAAGCTGCTGTCTTAGTTCGAACATTTGGAGCATTTCGAACTTGTTAACATTTTGATTTAAACTTTTGAATGGAAATACAGTTTGGAATTTTTAGTTTCAATCTTTTTGAATGGTGAAAATTGAACATCGAAGCTCCCATTGATCTTTCTATCAAAGTTTTTTTTCAGTGTTTGACATTTGATTTTTGGTGTTGGTGTTGGTGTTGGTGTTTGGGTTTTACTTTTGAAATAGTTTTTTCTCAGTTTAATATTTGTTAAACGAGACTAGTAAGTTTTAAAACATTTAAACACGGACAAACATTACTAAAACTTCAGTATTTGATATTTCAAATGAGCAAATAGACGACTCATCCATGTTTGAATCAAATTTAAAACAAGCCTTGTTACATACCTAGATGCGAAAAAACAAAAGCAAAAACTAGACACCAAACAGAAAAAATCAAGCTGTTAAACACTGAAAATATATTTCATTGCAAAATCAATAGCTAAGCTTCGATGTTCCAAAACGTTTGAACCAAAATGGTAGAGCGTTCAAACTAAAATGGTACTGGAAGTTCTAACCTAAATTATGGTTATAAAATGGTCTAAAAGTCTGAAGTTAAGAAATCAACATTGCCCTTCGGCAAGATCATTTCTCTATTCAAACAGTTCGTCATTCTGGAGTCTGGCAGGTTTCATAACCCATTTTATAACTAGGCCACGTTTGCCTTTGAAGTTGATTTCAGAATGTTTGCTGTTGGTTTACGATTATTCTCTATAAATTTGGATGACGTAACTTAAATAGTATTTACCATAGTTTAGAAATGGTGATGTTGAACGTAAATAAACACCATTTCGAAGATTTAAAATTTTACTTTGCGCATGCGCGACTCTCATGCTCGTTCACATGATCATATTCCTCAATTTGATTGGACATTATATTCTGATGGTCGTGATTTAAAAAAATTATGTTCATGAATACCAAGGAATACCAACGAATTATCGGAGCTACTCACTTCTGTAGTACGCCCGTGCGGATCTATTCATAGGTTTCATTGGACCAATCAGATTACTTCGATTCTTACACATGCATTTTAAAAGATTAAGAATGCTGAACTGTTTGAATAGTAAAATAAGAAGTACCGAACTGTTTGAAAAGAAAAATGAAATGACCCGAATAAGAAAATTGTACATAGGTTCGAACTGCAGAATACGGTTTAAAGTTCGAATACAAAAATGAAAAGTTCAAACAAGAATAATGTTCAAAAGTTTCTACATAAAAGTTATAGAATAGCTACAGAACTCGACACATGTTTTTTTTATTTTTTAATCCAAGATCTAAATATTTTATTTGATGTTTTAAAAACATTGGTTTGATTTTATTTTTTTTAGATTTGATACATCTTTCTTGTTTGCTGTTTTCAACATTATTTCGAATATTTGAAATATATCAAATGCAATATAATATTGTATTTCGAGCCATTTCTGACCCTATCGTTCCCAGTCTTCATACAGTATTGGCGCTCAAGATGCCCAATCGGTAGAAACGTTTTATTTATCTTGAGAGTGATATATTGTTTCCATGTGATTTTGTAAAAAAGAAAATATTATAAGATCTACCCTGAAACACTAGTAAACTGTGCACTTTATAATACTTAGTATTTGACGATAACATGAGGTTTTTAGGGTATATTACGAATGGACTTTGATCGCGTTGAAGGTTTCACAAAATCAAATTGCACTCCTAATTGCTATATTGGCCAAATTGAGAGTAAAATTAGCGTTTAATTTGGTTCTTCGTCTAAGATTGACTCTAGGGAAAAACATCTGCTGTAAGCGTATCGTTGTTAAGCACAACTAAAGCCTACCAGGATAGTGTGGTTCTCAAGGCATTAAAATTAAAAATGTCACCAACTAGTTGCTCACAATATTATTAGTTCAATCATAAGTCAGATTTGAATTTCTGAGAACTTGTATCTAAAAATGGTCAAATTGAAGCAAGTTGAAAAAATACCTTTTTTGACCTTTTTTTGACCCTGAGAAGTTCAAATCTCAAATCTAAAGTCAGATTTGAACTTTTGAGAACTTCTAGGTGATTTTGAAAAAAGTGGTCAAATTGAAGCAAGTTGAAAAATACCTTTTTGACCTTTTTTGACCTTGAGAAGTTCAAATCTCAAATCTAAAGTCAGATTTGAACTTCTGATAACTTGTAGATGATTTTGAAAATAACTGAAGTCAGTCTAAACAGTATTGTTGCAGCAGCATTTTCAGTTAGGGGAGAGTCTTGGATGAAACTTCAACCTAGGTTATAGCTTCGCAGAGTGGTAGGAAGTTCTTTTTTTGAGGAATTAGCCCCCCAACTCCGCTCCAAAAATGTCATATTTTTCGAAAAATCAACAATTTTTGTAGTTGTCCAATCACAAAGGTCTTTTCAAAACCCATTATGCTTCAAAATGCGTCAGAACCTCTGTTTTTGGTAGAACTTCGATATTTGAAAATAGTGCGCGCATTTGGGTATTTAGGAATGGAGAATACAAATTACTACTTTTCTCCTGAGAATATTAAGATTGCAGCAAGCGTGTAATGACTGATTTAATTAACATGAGAATATATACCGTTGACTTAAAATTCTATCATCATATCCCTTGTAACCTTATTATCATTTTAAATAATGCCCTTATACACTTATCACAGGGGTGGATCCGAAAACTAACAAGAGAGATGTGACTAAATTCTAAGTCTTCCACAATATTTGGGGCCCTAAAACTGAACATTTTGAAAAGCTAAGGCCCATTTTGTTGATAATTTGGCTTAGAATTAAAAAAGCCCACTATTTTTTTCTGGGCCGACCTTAGGCCCTCCCCTTATCTGCCAGTGTATTAATGCTATAACAATATATAGGAGCACTGCACGCAATCTAAACTTTTCTACGACATATTACGACCCCGACGCTTTAATCAAGCTTTGTTACGCTTTGGTGCCGCTTTACAAGTCGCCTTAAAGCGCCATGCTTTGGTGCCGCTTTGCTCGCCGATTTAAAGCGTGGCATTCGCCGTTGGTGTTAACGTAGCTTTAATGATATTTGTTGATTCAAAAATCATGTTTTGATTACATTTTCAATTTAATCTACTTATTGTTGTAATACGACTTCTTCGATATTGAAGAAGCAGTTATTTCGGCACTAGTTCCAAAATCCAAATCATAAACAATAGGCAGGAAATACATTATTTGATGTTTCATAATATGTGTGTATCTTTAGTCAGAAACATTTTTTCGTTGAGACAGGAGAAAAATAGAAAAATTCCACAGAACGTTTTGTTGTATTGTTTAGTAAAAACTGAATGAATCAAAAGGAATTTCCAAATAAACTACAATAATGACCGGGGCCAAAAATGAATACACTCGATTCTCTTCAATAAAATAGAAATAATATCTCTATGAACATCAACTTGAAGTCATATTCAGTGCCAAAAATGAATACACCTTATTCTTTATAGAAATAATATGCCTATAAGAATGAACTTGAAGTCATATTCAGTGCCAAAAATGAATAAGTTGTCATTAACCATGAACTACCGTATTTTGAAACACAATCATGCATTCAATTAATTTGTATGTTTTTCATATTTTAAATTGTCTCATTCTTAAACTAAATAATTTCCATAATATGGTTGAAAATAGTTGCAACCATTTGATAAAATGCAACTTAGATAATCAATCATGGTTTGTAATGGTTGCAAATGATTCCATAATTTCAATTGCAATGATATGCAACCAAAGTTTTCAACCAAATTTTAATGGTTGAAATGTAATGGTTGGACACAATTTCATAATGGTTGCAGTAATGGTTACGCAATGATTTTTAATGGTTGAAATTCGGAAAAATGTTTTTTCTAAAGGTAATTTTTTATGTCATTCTTAAAACTTATTGAACGACCTGTGTATTTCGACCGAAATACGTGCTTTGGTATGTTCACAGCAGGCTATCTGTAAATTTTTCCCGTTTTTTTAGGTTCATGTATTGAAGACTGTTTTTGAACGAACTGCAGTTGTATCTAAGAACGTTTGCACTCGATCACAGCCTGTTTTAAGATTCTTTTTTAAGGACGGGATAGAAATTGTTTGAGAACTAGTTTGATGTAACTCGAGTGTAGGACTAGGTTAGCACAAATCCAGCAAAACAACTTCACACCGGAATATAGCGTCTTCGATATCCTCAATAACAAAGGAATCAGAATTTTAAATAATTTACCATATGCCGTTGTCTTTGTAAATTATCCCAAATTCAGATTCTGTTGTCATTGACGATATCTAAGACGCTATATTGTGGCAAATCACGACCCAATTTGATCAAAATTGGGATTTCACATGATACATCATCACAAGAGCTTTATACATGCACAAAATTAGCGACGTTAAGTCCCATGAAATGAGGATCAAGTGATTGAAGAGTTGAAGCGACGGTTATGTCCGCCATTTGTGACAACGGCATCTGACTTTACAGTTGTCAGGCTATTCCGGTGTGAACTTTAAACGATCTTTGAATCGGATATTTGTATCCTGATAACTGTCCATCTCAACCAAACCAAATGCACGAAGCCCGGTAGAGATCTTCATCGACCGTTTCTCTTAACAAGAATTTCAACTCAATAAATCTATTAACAAGGCACAGACGTGAACAATATCGTACCTAAAACACAGCATTGTGGTCTTGTTGACCAAGAAAGCAAGATGGCCGAAGAAAAGTTAATCAGCTGTAGAACTTATCACTGTGTAACATATGTAAAAATTTGACGGTTTGGCTGGAAACCTGTAGACAAGGCTTGAAAGTGAAGATTTTAGGACAGAAAATCCAAAATGGCCACCTTAAAATTTACCCAGAATGCCCAAAAACCAATCAGTTCTTGACGTTGATATGTAGAAACATCCCTGAAAATTTCAGATGAATCCCTCAAATGGTTTGGCTGAAAATCTGTAGACAAGTCTTGAAAGTGAAGATTTTAGGACAGAAAATCCAAAATGGCCACCTTGAAATTTAACCAGAATGCCCAAAAACTAATCAGTTCTTGACGTTGACATGTAGAAACATCCCTGAAAATTTCAGATGAATCCCTCAAAAGGTTTGGCTGGAAACCTGTAGACAAGTCTTGAAAGTAAAGATTTTAGGACGGAAAATCCAAAATGGCCACCTTAAAATTTACCCAGAATGCCAAAAAACCAATCAGTTCTTGACGTTGATATGTAAAAACATCCCTGAAAATTTCAGATGAATCCCTCAAATGGTTTGGCTGAAAACCTGTAGACAAGTCTTGAAAGTGAAGATTTTAGGACGGAAAATCCAAAATGGCCACCTTAAAATTTACCCAGAATGCTCAAAAACTAATCAGTTCTTGATGTTGATATGTAGAAACATCCCTGAAAATTTCAGATGAATCCCTCAAATGGTTTGGCTGGAAACGTGTAGACAAGTCTTGAAAGTGAAGATTTTAGGACGGAAAATCCAAAATGGCCACCTTAGAATTTACCCAGAATGCCCAAAAACTAATCAGTTCTTGACGTTGATATGTAGAAACATCCCTGAAAATTTCAGATGAATCCCTCAAATGGTTTGGCTGAAAACGTGTAGACAAGTCTTGAAAGTGAAGATTTTAGGACGGAAAATCCAAAATGGCCACCTTAAAATTTACCCAGAATGCCCAAAAACTAATCAGTTCTTGACGTTGATATGTAGAAACATCCCTGAAAATTTCAGATGAATCCCTCAAATGGTTTGGCTGGAAACCTGTAGACAAGTCTTGAAAGTGAAGATTTTAGGACGGAAAATCCAAAATGGCCACCTTAAGATTTACCCAGAATGCCCAAAAACTAATCAGAACTTGACGTTGATATGTAGAAACATCCCTGCAAATTCCAGATGAATCCCTCAAATGGTTTGGCTGGAAACCTGTAGACAAGTCTTGAAAGTGAAGATTTTAGGACAGAAAATCCAAAATGGCCACCTTAAGATTTACCCAGAATGCCCAAAAACTAATCAGTTCTTGACGTTAATATGAAGAAACATCCCTGAAAATTTCAGATGAATCCCTCAAATGGTTTGGCTGGAAACCTGTAGACAAGCTGAAAAGTGAGACGCCGCCCGCCTGCCCGCCCGCCCGTCAAGCTAACTGGTACGATAAAAAGGCAAACCATTTTAGCTATAGCATATTTATATATATATATATATATATATATATTTATATTTATATAGCAATAAAATATTCTGTTTTAACCCTAGATGTATCATCTACACCGTGCTTTTATGTTGTGGTATAATATCAAGAGACAATTCATTTACTGTAATTATATAATTTCTTTGAATTCCATAGTAAATAAATATATTGGATGTACATGTACATATATTGCGTTGATCTCATGGCAGCTGCTTTGCTTATGATTGAATGCTCAGTGGCCATTTTCTGAAGGATTTCTTTTGGGACTATTTTAGTCCATGGTATGAAATCTCTAGGACGTCTTATGAAGGAGTTGGTAGCACACTATAGCGCAGCGATATTTGACCTTACATTAACATACCTATACTCTAAGAGCGAGGAGGAAAATTCTTAATAAATGGAGTATAGTTGGTTTTGCAGCATTTTCAGTTAGGGGGAAGTCTTAAATGAAAAATTATTAGGGGACATATGTAGTACTCTAAGAGCGAGGAGGAAAATTCTTAATCCCCCAAAAACACCATACCCCGGGAAAATAATTTTTTCATTCTCAATAACTTTAGATATCTTGATGTTTGTGAGTTACATACATAGACATCATTATATGAATCATTTGCAAAATAAATAATGCCAATCACTCCTACAGAATTTGAATAATAGTGCAAAGTAGGTTCCCCAGGGGGCAAATTCGTGACCTATTTTCTTACTATTTAGAGCCTCACTTTTCAATCAGACACTGGAAGACATTGGAAAAATTCATGTGAAGTGCCTAGTAGCAGGCCTATAAGCCCTGAAAGGTTCAAACTAATTAAAACTATAGGAGCCGAGAAAAAAATTGTTGATATTTTGAAAATTTTGACATTTTTGAGAGGTGTGATTTTGTGTATGACTATAGCTGATGCCTATGATTTCTAGAACTATCCCTCTTTGATAATATCTATGGTTTTGAAGTATGGAACTAAGATGTAAAAAATAATTAAAATTGGTTTTAGGGAAGGTTAAAGTTTTAAACAAGTTCAAAATTCAAAGAATTGTACAATATCAGGTCTGAATTTACGAATTTTAGGTAAGACCTTGGATGAGCCAAAGATTTTTTACATCTGTCCCCCTTTGATGATATATATAGTTTTGCAGTGTGGAACTAAGATGTACAAAATAATTTAGATGGTTTTTAAGAAGGTTTAAGGATTTTAACAAGTCCAAAATGTGAAGAATTGTACAATATCAGGTCTGAATTTACGACGTTCAGGTAAAATCTTGGATTAGCCTTTTCTTTTTACATCTGTCCCTCTTTGATGATATCTATGGTTTTGGAGTGTGGAACTAAGATGTACAAAATAATTTAGATGGTTTTTAAGAAGGTTTAAGGATTTTAACAAGTCCAAAATTTGAAGAATTGTACAATATCAGGTCTGAATTTACGAAGTTCAGGTAAAATCTTGGATGAGCCTTATATTTTTTACATCTGTCCCTCTTTGATGATATCTATGGTTTTGCAGTGTGACTCTAATAAGTAAAAAATAATTTAGATGGATTTGAAGAAGATTTAAGGATTTTAAAAACGTCCAAAATTTGAAGAATTGTACAATATCAGGTCTGAATTTACAAAGTTCAGGTAAAATCTTGGATTAGCCTTTTATTTTTACATCTGTCCCTCTTTGATGATATCTATGGTTTTGGAGTGTGGAACTAAGATGTACAAAATAATTTAGATGGTTTTTAAGAAGGTTAAGGATTTTAACAAGTCCAAAATTTGAAGAATTGTACAATATCAGGTCTGAATTTACGAAGTTCAGGTAAAATCTTGGATGATCCTTATATTTTTTTTACATCTGTCCCTCTTTGATGATATCTATGGTTTTGCAGTGTGACTCTAATAAGTAAATAATAATTTAGATGGATTTGAAGAAGGTTTAAGGATTTTAAATAAGTCCAAAATTTGAAGAATTGTACAATATCAGGTCTGAATTAACGAAGTTCAGGTAAAATCTTGGATGATCCTTATATTTTTTTTACATCTGTCCCTCTTTGATGATATCTATGGTTTTGCAGTGTGACTCTAATAAGTAAAAAATAATTTAGATGGATTTGAAGAAGGTTTAAGGATTTTAAATAAGTCCAAAATTTGAAGAATTGTACAATATCAGGTCTGCAATTAATGAATTTCAAGTATAACCTTGGTTGGCCCATATGTTTTTTACACCTACCCCCTTTTCATGATATATTTGGTTTAGTTGTGTGGAAATATGTACAGGGCGTTCAGTAAGTAAAGCTAATTTTGCTCTCAAACTTTTATTTTTTGTCATTTATCTTTCAAATTTTCGGTGAAGAAGCATTTGACATTTTCCTAACTACCCTGAAAAATTAAATAAGATATGATGAATAATAGCAAAACAATGGTTGTCATAGTAACGTGAATACGGGTTCTGCGGAGCAATTTCTTACTTTAATAAAAATGTTATAATGCAATGAAATTGATTAAGATTAATGCTGCATATGTCTTTGTTTGCTATGGCTGAAAGTCACGACAAACATAACAACAACATACACAAATATGATACCATGGCAACTGTAGTCTATGACATCACAGACAGATGATACAACAGATAGAATGATCCAGAATGATCCATCAGACACTGCTCCATGACATCATCAAAATCATGGTTGCCAGGAACGCGATTCGCAAGAAGAGGCCCCATAGGACTCTCAACTCCTACATATTCCATAAAGATAATGCGCCATGCTATAGGTCGCAAATGGTGCAGGATACTATCCAGAAAACGCTGGAGATGGAGCTTCAAGGCCAGTCAGCGTATTCTCCTGACAAGGCACCGTGCGATTTTGGGGTATTTTCATGTTTGAAAAATGATCTGCGTTGTAGGTTCCACGCAAATATCCATGAGCTTCAGAATGCCGTTCAACGTTCGCTGACAAAGAACTGTCCAGATGGCTTCCACAGGATATATCAGAAGTGGATAGAACGACATCAGCTGTGTGTGAAAGCTAAGGGGAACTACTTTGAACATGAAATAGAATGCTATCTTGAAAGTAGAAATGTGGAGTAGCCACAGAACTATGGTTGAAATATAGACAGGACAGAAACTAACGTTAACAAAATCTACTATGCTGTGAACTTATAAAATTGCTCCGCAGAACCCATATTCGCGTTACTATGACAACCACCATTTTGCTGTTATTCATTATATCTTGATCATTTTTTCAGGATAGTTAGAAAAGTGTCTGATGCTTCTCCACTAAAAATTTGAACGATGATAGACAAGAAATAAAAGTTTGAGAGCAAAATTAGCTTTACTTACTGAACGCCCTGTATAACATAATTTAGATGGGTTTTAAAGAAGCTTCACGTTTCAAACAAGTTCAAAATCTTGGCGTATTGTACAATATCAGATCTGAAATTAATGAATTGAAAGTATAACCTTGCTTAGCCCTTATATTTTTAACATCTATCCTTTTTTGATGATATATATGGTTTAGTAGTGTGAAAATATGTAAAACATTATTTAGATGGGTTTTAAAGAAGCTTCACGTTTCAAACAAGTTCAAAATCTTGGCGTATTGTACAATATCAGATCTTAAAATAATGAATTGAAAGTATAACCTTGCTTAGCCCTTATATTTTTAACATCTATCCCTTTTTGATGATATATATAGTTTAGTAGTGTGGAGCTAATATGTAAAACATAATTAAAATGGATTTTAAAGGAGTTTAAGGTTTTAAACAAGTTCAAATTTTGATGAATTGTACAATAACAGAGCTGATATTCATGAATTTTGGGTATTACCTTGGACGAGCCTCGTGTTTTTTTACATCTTTCCCTTTTTGATGACATATGTGGTTTAGTAGACTAGTGTTTAACTAAGATGTTAAACATAATTAAGAAGACAGGTTTTAAATAAGTTTAAGGTTTTGAACAAATTAAAAATTTGAAGAATTGTACAATAACAGGTCTGGAATTTATTAATTTTAGGTATAATTGTTTTACATCTATCCCTCTGTCTATGATGATATACTATATGGTTGGTAATATATAGTTGTGTGGAACTAAGAGGTAAAACATAATTTAGATGGGTTTTATGGTTTTTATGGAGGTTTAAGGTTTTAAACAAGTTCAAATTTTGACAAATTGTACAATATCAGAGCTGATATTAATGAATTTTGGGTATGGCCTTGGACGAACCTTATGTTTTTTACATCTTTCCCTTTTTGATGACATATGTGGTTTAGTAGTGTTGAACTAAGATGTTAAACATAATTTAGACAGGTTTTAAAGAAGCTTAAGGTTTTAAACAAGTTAAAAATTTGAAGAATTGTACAATTACAGGTCTGGAATTTATTAATTTTAGGTATAACGGTGGATGGCCCTTATTCTCTATGATGATATAATATATGGTTGGTAATATATAGTAGTGTGGAACTAAAAGGAAAACACAATTTAGATGGTTTTTATGGAAAACCTGTTCAAAACTTGACAAACTGTACAATATCATATCTGACATTAACAAATTTGAGGTATATATCTAAGAAAGTTTAAAGACATAATCAGATCTAAGGGGGTGACAAAATTACAAGCAACGTGTACAATTCACCCACCAATCTATTCCTTACAATCTCAAATACAATATCTCTAAAATGATTCACGATGTGTTAAAAACTGATGAAGTTATAATGGATTCAAAGTGCAAAAATGTGTGAGAAATGTTTGAATTCTCCCAAAATAATATGAATGGTAACCATTCTTATGAAAAAATAATACATAATTGTAGAAATCTTTAGTTTTCCTGAAATAAAGTGTGCACTTTGGGGATTGTTAGCAAGTAGACATGAAAAGGAATGATATAAGCCAGAAATATTTAAAAATTTAAACAATTTTTTGTTAGGCTGCTTGCTAGATCTGATTCTCTCTTTAAGGTTATAAAGAAGTTCATAACTTGACAAAGGATCCGTACCTATTAGTGTACCTATAAGAACTTAGAAAATTATTGAAAAGGGTAAAATGGAATTCCAGAATTATTGTTATGCAATTTGAATCTTTATTAAGTATATTTTCAACAAATTACAAAAATAGTGTGGAAAAAATGGTAAAAATGTGTTTTTTACAGTGACTCTTAACACATGTCATGTTGACTCTTCAAATGAGTAATTTTGACATATTTTCACAGAACCTTGATTTAAATCTTGAGTTTAGTAGATAGACTTAATTTCACTTTTCAATATAAGAACTACAATGTGTCCTAATCTACTAAGCTTCATTTCATGTACCATTCATGCATAAATAGTTAGTAATCCTATTGTATTGAAAGACACCCTATTGTGTTTTTGTTGTAAACAGTGAATGACCTTCTCCATTCATTGACAGATTGAGGTACTTCCACAAACCAGACCCCCTCTGAATTTACCTTTATTGTTTAGTATTGACACTATTTTATAATTCAAACATGAAATAAGAGAGGGTCCTAAGTGTGGAAGATACACAATATGAAAGTATAGCAAAAATTTTAGTTTCAAAAGGGTCCCCATATTGAAATTGCCATTATAGTCAAGAATCCATTCTGCCTTGAATGTATTGCTTAAGGTAGGTGCAACATAGAACCTTCTACAAAAATAGAAAATCTTATTTGGAAAGATATTCTTGACTGAACCTTCCAACAAACTCTGTCATTTACAGTAACTATTGTGTCAATGTATCACGCCACAGAGACATCCAACCCCGGGTTCCCACAGATAATTCTGAGCACCATGTTCAAACCTCTAAACAGATTTGTATTCAATTTTCAATGATAACAAGATCAAAGAAAACGTGTCATTTGCAATAAAGCAATTAAATCACAGGTAACTTAAAATAATGTTTTTCAGAAATCTGTTCATGGGGTATACTATTAGAACATGTGATATGTAAGCAATGAGCCTGATAATCGAAAAAATATTTTTCGGCTAGTCATTAGTTCAAATGAATATTGCTTGTTAAGTGTTCATGTGAAATAAACTAAGACTATTATGTCATCTATCATTGTTTCAATTTCTTTGACAATGAAAATATAATGCAATGGAAAGTCGCAACTAGATTCAGCTTGAATTTAGGTTTTGTATTTTCAACTGTTGCTCTTTGTATTCTACCTTATCTTTAATGATGTTTTGACATAGTATCTAGGTTGAATACCTAGGTTAAAGCTACAGTATATACAATAAGGGTGATCATGGTACTATTGTTCAGAACACATTTAACAAGGTTCGTTTTATCAAATGATAGATTATTTTTAGGGGTTATTTTATGATTTGTGTTTTCAGTATGTTGCCCTTTGTGTCCCGCCTTAATGATATATTAATATACCCTCTAGGTTGAATGCCTACTGTTAAACAACTGAGGTGATCATGATACTATTGTTGAGAACACATTTATTAAGGTTCATTTTTTCAAAAGATATATTAAGTTTTCGTTTTTTTTATGATATGTGTTTTCAATATGTTGCTCCTTGTGTTCTACCTTAACGATGTTCTGATATAACGATTGAGGAATGGTCAATATAGTTAAAATGATCATGAATGAAGACTAACATACCCTTAAAATGATATTTAGAATGATTTGTGTAGTCAAACTTAAATGCACTGAATGACCTTAGTTTTAATCCAAATGACCTAATTTCAGTTTTGATGTATTCATAATTGATAAAAGTAACTATTTTCATATTATTTTCAATGAAACCTTTGGGGGCACCTTCAGGTACATTAGGTAACGGATCCTTATACAATATTAGGTCTGAAATTCTTAACTTCTTTGATGATTTACATGGTTTTGTAGTGTTGAACTAAAATGTAAAACAAAATCTAGGAATTTGGGGTTTTAATGATGTTTTTATTTATTTTTTACTAATTGCTAATTATGATTATCTAGAAATTATCATCATTTTGCTTTTTTTTAAAGTATTAAAAACAAGGTAACCATCAATATTTCATAAATTTCATTTTTATTGGGATCAACTTCGGACTATCATAACTTTGCCCCTCTACCCCCAGTCACCTTGCTCTTTACACCAAAAGGTGTCATTTATCTGTGGCCCAAGCTAAAAATAATGACAATGGAACAAGAAAAAACTTGCAAAAAAAGTACCATTTAAAATAGAGCGGTAGGTCAAAAAACTTCCTTAAAACCCATCTAAATTATGTTTTACATCTTAGTTCCATACTACAAAACCATATATGTTATCATAGAGCGATATATGTAAAAAACATAAAGACTCATCCAAGGCTACACCTGAAAAATAATAATGATGGCACAAGAAAAACTTGCAAAAAGTACCATTTAAAAAACAGAGGGGTAAAGGTTATACGTGAAATTTGTTAATTTCAGATCTGATATTGTACAATTCGATTTTGAACTTGTTTAAAACATTTAGTTTTCTTAAAACCCATCCAAATTATGCTATACATATTATTTCCACACTACTAAACCAAATATGTAACAGAAATACACTATTTCTGTTTTATATTTATATTTTACAGAAGTCAAAAATGTTTGGACTGGGTCATAATTAAATGTTCACTATTTTAGTGGAGTCAAATACAAGTGTTGGTTTCATAAATTCTTTGAAATTCCCAGTTCATAAATCAATGCATGCAAATCTGAATTCAATGCTCTGACCATTATAGCACTTTGTCATAAAGATTCTAATGTTTGTAAAACAGAGCTGAATATTAAATTCACACGCTTAGTAGCATGTTGTTCAGATTTACTCTTTCACTCGAATTTATTAATTGCTACAAATCAAATGAGGCTGACATTTCATATTTTGTTCACTATCAATTTTATCAATTTGGATGCCACTCTGAAATATTTAATTATAAAGCCTTTGTTTATTGGAAGACAAATATACTGCTATTGTCCCAAGGTGCACATGTACATCTGTGAGAATTCTCTCTTGGTGAAATCATCCCACCCACAGACAAAGAATATTTTTTGATGGATGTAGTTTAGTACAACTAAATATGATGCAGAGTTTTCACAGGAATATCTTTAAACAAATGTAGTTGATGAGTGGTCAGACAACCGCAGTTTAAAAAGGAGGAACTATTTTTACTTGATTAAAGAACAATTTTGAGATACATATAATATATAACAGTGCTCGAGATGAAATAACAATTATGCAAAATGTATCTTATACCAATTAAAAGGAAGATAAAATAAACTTAGAAGTTGTGTCATCTACACAAATTTTATGTTTAGTAATACTATTATGGACTGAAGCCGTGAACATTATTTTATTAACGTTTAATTCCCGTTAAATGTTACAAATATATCATGAAAAAGGGATAGGTGTAAAAAACATAAGAACCAACCAAGGTTATACTTGAAATGTGTTAATTGCAGACCTAATATTGTACAATTCTTCAAATTTTGAACTTGTGAAAATCCTTAAACCTTCTTAAAATGCGTCTGAATTATTTTTTTACATCCTAGTTCCACACTACAAAACAATACATATCATCAAAAAGGGACAGATGCAAAAATATAAGGCTCACCCAAGGTCTTACCTGAACTTCGTAAATTCAGACCTGATATTGTACAATTCTTAAAATTTTGAACTTGTTAAAATCCTTAAACCTTCTTAAAACTCATCTAAATTATATTTTACATCTTAGTTCGTTACTATAAAACCATAAATGTCATCAAAGAGAAACAGATATAAAAAACATGAGGATCATCCAAGGTCATACCTTAAATTCGTAAATTCAGACCTGATATTGTACATTTCTTCAAATTTTTGACTCATTAAAATCCTTAAACCTTCTTCAAATCCATCTAAATTATTTTTTACATATTAGTTTCACATTACAAAACCATACAAATCATCAAAGAGGGACTTATGTAGAAAATAAAAGTCTCATCCAAGGTCATACCTGAACTTCGTAAATTCAGGCCTGATATTGTACAATTCTTCAAATTTTGGACTTATTTAAACTTTAAACTTCATTTAAACCCTTTTTAATTATGTTTTACATCTTAGTTCTACACTTCAAAACCATATATAACATCAAAGAGGGATGGATCTAGAAACTATAAGTGGCAGCTATAGTCATACACAAAATTACCTCTCTCAAAAATGTCCAAATTTTCAATAGTTTCAATTAGTTTGAACTTTTCAGGGCTTAAAGACCTGCTACTGGGCACTTCACATGAATTTTCCCAATGTCTTCCAGTGTCTGATTGAAAAGTGAGGCTCTAAAAAGTAAGAAAATGGGTCACGAATTTGCCCCCTGGGGAACCTACTTTGAACTATTATTCAAATTCTGTAGGAGTGATTGGCATTATTTATTTTGCAAATGATTCATATATATGATCTCTATGTATGTAACTTACAAACATCAAGATATCTAAAGTTATTAAGCATGAAAAAATTATTTTCCCGGGGTGGGGTGTTTTTGGGGGGTGGGGGGCTAACCCCTGAAAAAAAGAATTATGTACCACTCTGTGAAGCTATCACCTAGGTAGAACTTTCATCCAAGACTTCCCCCTAACTGAAAATGCTGCCAAACCAACTATACTCCATTTATTAAGAATTTTCCTCCTCGCTCTTAGAGTACTACATATGTCCCCTAATAATTTTTATTATAACTGTTCAATATATTTCCGGCTTTATGCTGAATTATGCCTGCCATTAAAAGAGGTCAAAAAATCACCAAAAAATAAAATCCCAATTTTTCACAATTTGGAGTACACAATGCAACAGAAAATAATACAAAATAATTTTAAATATATGATTTGGGTTTCTAAGCTATAAGTTTGAGGTTATTTTTCTTATCAATACCAAAAAATATGTAATCAGTGTATCAACGTTTTGTATTGTTTCTCAGGTTTTAATAAGATAAATGCTACAAATGAATCACTTTTTTATTGGAATGACAAATGTTTAAATTATGCTAGTTTTTCACAAAAGGGGTCTCAACACGTTTTGAGATATGGACTTTTATTCAGCGGTGAAAATTATCAAGAAAGGAGGGCCTATTGCTCTTCCTTGACTAATTGGGACTACAGCTAAAATTCTATTTCCCGTAGTTAGATATAGCTCAGTTGCTTATAAAACATCCATCAAGACTTGATCGAATTCATGAATAATTGAGAAAAATCGTTATCATTATCTTCCTAAACTTTTATTGTATCCAGCGGTAAGGTCAAAAAACAAACAGCCATCAGAAAACTTGAGGATAACCACAAGTAACGTCGAGGAAGAATTTCAAGGCGTTCGATTACATATGACTCTAATTGATTATTAGACATGCCCTTGGAATATATGAACATTCCAATACCTCTGTAACATTTAATTAGATATAAAGCTTACCTATTTGTTATTGTATTATGTTTTGTAAAACATGAACAATAATATGCTATTAGACCCCTTGCGATTATATGGAAAAATTCTGGTAATAAAATGTTTTAAATGGTAAGAAAACTAATATGTTCCCAATCATAAATTACCTAAATATTGCACATAATATTGGTGAATCGGCTTGGCTCATATTTGAAAAATCAAACAAAATCTGAAAAACACACTTGCATAATTACACCAATTAAACACCGACATCTACGGTAAAATTAAATAGTATATTTTTAAGTTATGATAATTTATTTTTGTTCGTATGCTTAGAAAAACGGTCTGTGTCTTATAAAATGTATAAAAGTTAGAATCAAAATATTTACGTTTTTTGACCCCTTGTGATGAAAGACGATTTTCGACCCGAAAGCCGGAAGTTTTTTCAGCAAATGGTATTTTAAAAGAATCAAGACATGTACACCTTCATAAATATTGCTTCAAATGTTGCTGCACTATAGGGTGCTACGGATCCTTCATATTCGGAAGTCATACCATGGACTATTTGTGTTTTAATGAATGGGATTTGTTGTTCAATCAGTAATTTTCATGGCTTAAAAGTTGTTTGAGACATTTTTCAAAAAGGTTGACTTTCAATATTTTAGCAAAGTTGGATCAAGATGATTAGATCCAACTTTAGCAGCAAAATGTAGATTTTTAAATCATCAAATACAACACTACAGACCGGTAGAGCCATACTCTAAAATAGGAAACTTAGAAATTATATAAAAATGAATACAAACTGGAAAGATACTTACCATTAAGTGTGGACAAAATGTTGATTTTCTAAAACGGCGAAAATATGGTACCACTCCCCTCCATAAGTTTGGAAACCATACCTCCCTCATTGAACTACGTGTTAAAGCCTAGCTATGTACACTCTCCTCCATAAGTTTTGCCAACCCTAACTCCCCCATTGGATTGCGTGCTAAAGCATATTTATGTTTGAATTTTGATTTGCATAGTTTCTGAAGAAAATGATACTTTTAGGTCTGGAAATATAAATTGACTTGATTTCGAATACCTCACATTGAACTGATAGGTTTGTCGCAAGGCATATGACAGAATATCCATCTATCTGAGTTCTGGCAAAAATACAAATTAGGTATGAAATTGAATTTGCAAACTTTGTTTAACAAAAACGTGATATGTTTCTTCGCGTTCAACAAAGTTATAGGCCTCCAAAGTCAAAAACAGTTTTCAAGAAACGGGCAAGAAACCCCTCCCATTGAAATATGTATGTATGGATGGATGTATATTCTGTTTATTAAAGTGTCACATGTCTCCTGTACATCAAGCCGTTGCCGGCTTAGGAGACACTATATACAATTTAGTACATTAAAATTAATTTTTAAAAATAACAATAGCACAGGACAAAACACAGGACGCGAAAAATGTTTTTCAAAAATGACTTTGAAACTCTGCAACTTAAATGTTCACAAAGTAAACTTAACACTACAAAAAAATTAGACAATTCAATTTTCTATATAAAGATAATTTTTGGTGAAGCATTAATGCACCATACAAAAATTTGCGAGAGATCCCCCCACGCGGGCATGGATGGGGAATTTGACAAAAAGAAATTTGGTCTATCTAATTCCTCACCCGGGGCCAAATAAATATGTCAATTTCCTTACCCTTAGAGCTATAAATCTGGTCAAATATTCGCGACCCCCGGGTCTTTCCACTATTTGAAATCTATTTTTTTAACATCAGATTTCCTTGTTAGTAGACAAATCTCGTGAATGTTGAGGGATACACGTGCTGTACTCCGTTTTATTCATTTATATCAAATTAATTAAATTAGAATTTGTTCGAACGTAAACTTTTTCAAAAATTGATTTTAAATTAAATTAATCATCTGTATTAAATCAATTAAATCATGACAAGCTTATAAATATAACTAGAACGCGGACGTGCATTTTTTTCAAAGGGAGGGCGAAAAAAAGCTTGACAAACCAATAATTTCGACACTGTTCGGTATTATTCTAGAATTATTCTCGGTAATTCCAACCCTGAAACTATACCCAACGTGAAGGTGAGTTATTTTCTTCTGTTCCCGAAATGAGGGATCTTTAGTTCACTGAATATACCGATCATTTGCAAATTCCGAGAATCCTAACGTGTATACTGGACGAAAATGATTCAGTCAAAAATCCCCATTCCCGGGCACATGTAAACCAAATATCTCACCCCCAGGACGTAAATCTTCGTCAAATTCCTATCACTGGGGGCAATTTTGAGTATCAAATTCCTTACCCTCCCCGCGTGGGGGGGGGGTCTCACGCAAACTTTTGAATGGTGCATTACTAAATACTGTAGATATCCAGGAATCTGATTTGCCCCAAGCCAACCATTTCCCATTGTTTTACATGGAAATGACTATTTTCAAAAAATCATCAAATTTGTTATCAATTTTTGACCTATTGTAATTGAGAAAAAAAAGTTTCTTAACATTTGCAGACAAGGATTTTAGCATTTGACTTCAAAATGGCCGACAAGAAGTAGGTATCGAGTTAAAAAAATTTCATCCACATCTGTATGCACTCATAAGTTATCCCTGGAAATTTGAAGGTGATATATGTAGCGGTTTTGCAGAAAACTGCCGGACGTACGGACAGACAGACAGACAGACAGACAGACAGACAGACAGACAGACAGACAGACAGACAGACAGACAGACAGACAGACAGACAGACAGACAGACAGACAGACAGACAGACAGACAGACAGACAGACAGACAGACAGACAGACAGACAGACAGACAGACAGACAGACAGACAGACAGACAGACAGACAGACAGACAGACAGACAGACAGACAGACAGACAGACAGACAGACAGACAGACAGACAGACAGACAGACAGACAGACAGACAGACAGACAGACAGACAGACAGACAGACAGACAGACAGACAGACAGACAGACAGACAGACAGACAGACAGACAGACAGACAGACAGACAGACAGACAGACAGACAGACAGACAGACAGACAGACAGACAGACAGACAGACAGACAGACAGACAGACAGACAGACAGACAGACAGACAGACAGACAGACAGACAGACAGACAGACAGACAGACAGACAGACAGACAGACAGACAGACAGACAGACAGACAGACAGACAGACAGACAGACAGACAGACAGACAGACAGACAGACAGACAGACAGACAGACAGACAGACAGACAGACAGACAGACAGACAGACAGACAGACAGACAGACAGACAGACAGACAGACAGACAGACAGACAGACAGACAGACAGACAGACAGACAGACAGACAGACAGACAGACAGACAGACAGACAGACAGACAGACAGACAGACAGACAGACAGACAGACAGACAGACAGACAGACAGACAGACAGACAGACAGACAGACAGACAGACAGACAGACAGACAGACAGACAGACAGACAGACAGACAGACAGACAGACAGACAGACAGACAGACAGACAGACAGACAGACAGACAGACAGACAGACAGACAGACAGACAGACAGACAGACAGACAGACAGACAGACGGATGGACGCGCCTAAGCCGACAATATGGCCCCCACTATGTGATGGGGACATAAAAATGCTTTAGTGAATACCTAGCAAGAGTTCAACAAGCTCAATCATCTATTTATCTCAAAAAGTCTCTAATATCGAGCTTGAATTAGAAATGTGTCTATTAAGAGGTTCCATACCTGAACCCGATGTGATTGTGCCGTAACTTATTTTGTTTTCTTGATCTCCTCTTGTATATATTGAACGGCAGAATCAGATCTATATCAGATCAAATATTCCATTCTATTGAGGTGAATACATGTTCATCTTTCCCTCCTCAGTATATTTCTCGCAGCCCGAAGAACAAAAGCAAAGGTTTTTAAATGGACTATATAGGGGTCATACCTTTTGGCGGATGGATATGGAACCTCATACCCTAGGCTGCGGCTGGAGACTGCAGGAAACAATGAAATACACCCTAATATTTTTAATCATGTGATCGGTTCTTATCCAATGAGAAAGCGAGAAACATTCCAATGATATAATACACTGCAACAAACTGCGATGAAAATTAAACAATACTTTGTTGTTTGACCCTTGGTGATGATATGGAAAAATTCGAGTAATAGAATATTCTAAATAGCAAAAAACTAATATGTTTGCATTTATAAATTGCCTAAATATTTCGCACAATTTGGTTAAATATGCTCGTGCTCGGCCCATATTTGAAAAATTAACCAAAATCTAAAAAGCACACTTATGTAATAACCGAAATTCACATTAAAATCATGACTAATTTTTAGATTATGATTAAATTATTCGGATGAAAATATTTACGTTTTTCGAACCCATGTGATGAAAGACATATTTTGACCCGAAAGTCGGAATTCAGGACAAGATATTTAAAAAAAATAATGACATCTGTGCACTACATGCATTTTTAAATATTGGTTAAAATGTTGCTGTGTTATAGTGTGATATGGAATCTTCCCATTTCGGAGTCATACCATGGACTACACTTATGTCCAGTATTGTCATTAATAAGCAATACGTCAATACTGGAACCTGGCAACTACCATTTATAATAGAAAATGCACACTTACACAAACGGATCCAATAGGGTCATCCCATCGATAGGATCATCATTGAAAAACATGAAACACGTTTTACGTTAGGCTCTATGTATATTTCGTATAAGGTCGTGAACCAAAGTAAAAACTCCATTGCTATACATATATTCGACCCTAGCGTTACTAGAAAACTCATTATTTAAACCTTTGACGGTTGATGGATTAACAACATCATTCATTGTGAAGTTGAATTATTCAAGCTGCACGCGTCTCTCCATAATCCTGATAAAGAAACATATTAGACCTATAATACTGCTTTATTCGTCATACAGTGTACCTAAATACATGTACTTTTTAGTTTGAAATATCTATATTAGTTTTAAATGTCGACACTGAATGAAACAGTTATCAGATAAAAATACTAAATTGTTGTTTACCCGCCAAGTTTTACAGCACTCCATAAACTAAACGCCATTGCGCTCCCGTCAATTTCTTTTCTTTTGTCATATTTTCCCTTTCTCTCCGTGCAACAATCTAAACAAGGTATACCGATTCTTCTCCTATCAGCCCCGGAGACACCAGGCTTCATGTTGTTGTATAGAAACCAATACAGTCTCAAGTTTCACATTCTACCTAAATATTACTGAACAAATGAATCCAAGATCGATTGAAAAATAAGACGTTTTGTCTAAACATCCTCAAACCGAACTGAATGTGACACCAACGGTCTGTCGAAGTAAATGATAATGATCCCTGTATCACTCACTTTGAATAGTCTTCTACACGTTAAACATGGCTCCATGTATGGTTAACCACCGTCAGTATTGACCAATAGCTTAAGTTATAACCTTTCTTTGGATCATTTTTGCTGGAGCATTGTTTCAAGTTAGTGTCGTATTGACGTAATGTTGCTTTCATAGTATGATCCCACATTGGTTGATTGATTTAGCGCTCGCTTCTACTCTCTATACCGATAAATCTCCTAGTTTACATTGGCTTATCTAAGAATGAATCGAAGATTTCTTTCATTATACCGATGTTTATAATGTTCTCAATAGAATCGTATAGCTTCTGCATGCGTAAACTCAAACAGTAGTATGTAGCGGAGCAGCATAGTCAAATATGTTTGTATGTTGAATGACTTTTGATGCATTATCAGATGAGAATAACTCTATTGTCATAAGATCCGCATCTGGATATTTTGAAAAAGGCAAAATACTTCAGACCATAGCACTTGGTAAAAACGTAAAAATAATATAGAATAAAATGTTTAATATACTGCTAAATAAGTTTCATGACGAGAGAAACGTAGAGAATATGTTTTCCTGTATAGTAGGCAGTTATTTTTTGTATTATAGCGGAAAAAAATATAATACGTATTTTTCAGATTTTTTTTTATTTAATAATACTATTCGTGTATTATTTAAAGGGAACAACATATAATGCCATATACTATAGAATAACATTCTTGTCAGGAGCAAATAATACGTTGACATTTGCAATCAAAAACCGATTATATGCGTTTATTTTCGAGGCGTTAATCCCTAATTATTCAATTCCTATGAAATGAGTTTCATTCATACTGATAATTAATCTGTTTGTTAGGGATAATGAATTAATCTCTACAACTGATGGATATTAATTCCACAAAAATAATTTGCAAAATAAGTTTTTACATAATATTTGATTGTATAATGTCCCTCATGTTATGGTTAACAATGTGTTAAATTTTTGATTCGATCAATTAATTCATTGTAAAGTTAATTTTTTAATTTTTAATTAATTGATTTGAGGAACATCTAAATGTTTAGAATTCTCATTACTGGTCCCATGCAATACAATTTGTATTAAATATAAAACATCACATCACTTTGAGTGATACCAGTTTTATCAAGAAGTTGATAGAATGATATCGTGTGATAAATTCGATGATGTGAATAATCATTTTTCGAAATATACCAGTCCAATTATATCAACTGCTAGTTGTTACATCAATATCAATATAATTGTGAGATGATATAGTACCCCGGACAGGATCAATGGTAAGGTAAATTTACTCTATGACTTGCAATGAAACAACCATTATTACTGAAAGGATTAGTATCGATTATATGGTGAACTGAATTGGACACATATATTTCTCTTAAACCAATCATGGAAAAATTCTTAAAATTTCACACATCGTCAATTTAATGATCATCTTTTGAATGGTAACAATTTAATTTGAAAAATGTACTTTTCTCTACATTGTTTTAGAAAACACACCAGGTACTTCTTTTAACTTGGTATTATACGTTCGGAATGAAAGGAAACCTCAGTGGAACAAAATGGCATATACACAATGTGTTTAGGTCTCTAAATATTGTAATTATGCTAAGGGGATTTTTGAATACTTTTTTAAATGAATCACATTTTCTTTTGTATAACTATAATATTGAAAGGTCTAAACATGTTGTATATGCTATTTTGTTCCAACACGGTTCGGAAAGATGTTTAATTTTATTCTCAAGAATTGGTAGAAAGGAACAAACACAATTGCACTAAAAACAAAAATTATAACAAAAACAGTTATAAAAACATATTCAAATAATTTTCGCATTAAATTATTGTCAATCGGTGACCATTATAAAAAGGTTCGTGTTTTTCACAGAGTGCTTTCAAAGATGAAAAGTGTTAGTTTATTAATATTTCTTTCCTTTAAATGATCAAAATGTTTGGGAAATTGTTAAATTTATTCAGCGTGATGTTAACCAAGTACAAATAATGACATTTAGCACTGTGATGTATAATACCACATTTCAATAGTCACAAATTCAAATACAGTCACAGTCAAGAAATTACAAAAATGGCTGCAATTCTCACCTGATAACAGAAGGCTTTGCGTTTGGTGGCCATACTTCACTTGGACTCACAGCCACGCAAAACTTATGCTACCATGAAGAAAGTAAATAAGGATTATATACCAGATAAAACTACAATTATGAGGTGGCAGAAGAGATTTAAAAGAGATGATTTGACACTGGATGACAACTCCAAACATGGGAGGCAAAAACTCCACAAGTCACAGTGGAAGAAATTAGCAAGAGTGTTTGACCTGACAGGCATCAAATGTACATAACATGCAAAGGGCAATATTTTGAGAAAATGTGAAATGGGACACTGTGCAATATACATCCATTAAATCTATGATATGCTCATAGTAATTTAGTATATCTTAAAATGTATTTTTGAGGATACTTCTTACAGCTACACAAAATGGTATTTGTTGATTAATTATTTCATATTTTCAACTTTTTATTCCTTTTGACGTGACTGTATAACCTGCCCCACCCTACCCAAACTCACCAACTTGATTTTATTATAACACCAATATAGTTTTATCAGTCAACATGAAAATTTGTAGAATAATCAAATTGTCTCTGAGGAACATTTACTGAAAGTTTCATGGAAAAATATAAATTATTGATAAAGTTAGAGCATATGGTGCATTACTTCTGGGACAACCCTCGTACATTTGTTTAAAGTGTCTGCGAAACTATATAGAGTGCGAAGGTGCACGTACTCGGGGACTCCGTCTTCAGGTATAGGTAGTTTATAACTAGACTCTACGCGCATGGTAGTATTACCTGAACATAGAATGAAATAGTTGTTTTAATATAGCATTTCATTCTTTACTAGACATTCTTTACAATGGCTTTGAACTTTCAAAGAAATATGAAATATTTGTTTTAACCTGTGAACATTTATTTTACATTTATCAATAAATAAATGATGAACACATTAAGTTTTACAGTACACGTATTCATTGTACTTGTATAGTACACCTTTATTTTTGTTCAGTGCAGTTATCAGAATTCTCGGACAGGCAATACGTCTTTTATAATCCAAAACTTGAGAACAATAAGACAATATTTATAAACAATATTAAAGTGAAGATACTAGAACGGTCATTATCACATGGAAATCCCATCATTTTGGGGAGAGGGTGAAAATTTATATCGATAGGATGGTCAAACTTAAGAACTAAATAGTCAAATTCACTATAACTAGTAAAGGCGTGTGACGAATGTTATTACACCACCGAACGAAGTTTGTAGGGAGATAGAGAAGCCGCCCGTCCATCCGTGTGCCCAAGATATATCCAAAATGCTACTAATGATTTATTGGTGTAGGATCTCTGCTCAAAAAGGAATTGTCAATATATAAGCACAAATGCCCAAGGGAATGGTGACTAAAAACTTTAAAGAACCAAAAACAGGATCTTAATAGGTTCTGGACAAATCATTTGATTCTGGACTTGTCATACTTTTTTTTCAACGAAATCACATCCAATGGTTGAATTTTTATTAGCTACATGTACAGGGTGGACCAAAAAACGCCACTTTTTTTCAAAATGCTATAACTTTTTTAATTGTTGATACAAAATTATAATTTGCATACCAAATGAAACTTGAGGTTGTTATCTAGCCATGGATCATGAATTATACACTTTTACTTGAATAAAATATGTCACCAGCGTCTCACTAAACATGTGGTGTTCAATGAGAAATAAGCATAATTTGAAAAATGTTCCTGAACTGATACGGCCTGATGATCACCAAGCTAATAGCCCTGATGCAAACCCCAGTGAGTATAGGGTATGGAAAGGTCTCCAGGAGATTGTATGAAGGCACCCAATCAAGAAAATTGCTCAACTAAAGCTGGCAATTAAGACAGGTTGAAAAGACTTAGCTAACATTTCATTGATACTGCTATATCAGCAAGGCGACTAAAACTAAAATATATCATCAAATAGGGTGGCGGACCAATTGAACTCCTCTTTTAGATCAAATATAATCCAAGTTGAAGGACTTGTTACATTATATTATTACTAAGAACCCCTGGCACTATCTAACTGCAAAATTTGGGGTATGTAGATTGGAAAATAAAAAAGTTGTAGTGTCTTGAAAAAAGTGGCGTTTTTTGGCCCACCCTGTATTTAGAGAGCGAGTCCTGCCTCGTAATAATTTCAGTAAAAAAAGTTAAAATAGAACCCTATTTGAGAGTTAATCTAATACTTACATTACATTGGCAAATCCTGTAAATCCAATCCAATATTTTTTAAGTGCCTTTTCTATGAAATATTGTCCAAGTATTTAGATGAAACGGTCGTATTCAAATACAAAGCATAACATGATTATATTTTTCATAAAATATTTTTCCATGAAATTCAATTGAAGGGTCAAGATGAAACGAGCTAATTTAAGTGAAAACCCTTACATGATGATGTGTTTTCATGACTTCTTTTATAAAATTCAATCAAGGGGTGAAGATAAAATGATCGAATTTAAGTGATTTAAGGATCACGAGGGTTTAGTTTTCTTGGATATTTTCTATGAAATCCCATCCAATGGTAAAGGTAAAATTTTGATTTTGATTTGGTATTAGGTCACGTGTTCGAAAGATCCATAGGCCAATAAGGCCCATAGAACCATATAGGAACGTCATTTTGAATGTCACGTGATAGATCCATATAAGGCTTTTAGAACCATGTCGGGAAAGATGAAGGGAAGCTCCTGACACCTGTTTCACGATTTTATCTGAACGTTGTTCGGATCATTTCGGTTTTTATGCACTTCATTATTGCACTGAAGTTTGCCGATTCGATTCGTCGTATTTCGGAATCCTGGTGACAATTTTATACTCCATTGGGAGTATTTTTGATCTACTTCTTATGAAGAAAATTCCCGAACCTTGTTCGGATTAATCCGGATTTTCTGACCTACTTTATCTTCCGAGATTTCACGAGTTAACATTCGTCTCATTTCGGAAACCTGGTGACAATTTTATACTCCATTGGAGTATTTTTGATCTACTTCTTATGACGAAAATTCCCGAACCTTGTTCGGATTAATCCAGATTTTCTGACCTATTTTATCTACCGAGATTTAACGAATTAACATTCGTCTCATTTCGGAATTCTGGTGACAATTTTATACTCCATTGGAGTATTTTTGATCTACTTTTTCTGGATTTTGCTCTACTTATTATATCTTGACAACAAGCAAATCAAAAAGTTCGATATGAACGGGTCTCGATCGACTAACCTAGAGCGTGGAAGCTCTACTTACCGATGTGAAAGGTTTTCCACTCCTGAAGGGCCTCTAGATCTATGAAATTCATTAATCAAGACAGTGTAAAACGTTTAGATATATGTAATACGTTTTCATACTTTAGCCTGTGGAATCAACTAAATATTACATTTTGGATTTTATTGATATCCTGTCATAGTCCTAAAATGTTTTTTTCTGGAACATTATTTTTTCAACACTGATACAGATTTCACTGACATATCTACCGTTCCAAAATTCCCGGACATCTTTGGCCCTTTTGACCTAATTTTAAAATTCCCTGACATTTCCAGCACTTGGAAAATTAAATCAATTTCCCTGACATTTGCAGGTGTGTACGAACCCTGGAAATATCCCAATGGCTCGCCCTATGAATCGCTAGCACAGATTGGATTGATTAGTGTTTCAAAATGGTGGACGAAATGTTTGATTAGATAATTTTCATATTGAGCTTCTTTTAAAGTTGTTTCAATGCGTAATACAAAAAATAACCCCATTGTTACAAAATCACAAAAAGTGAAATATCTATTATTGTATTGCATTTTCTTTCACTGGGCATATTTTAATTTGCATTGCTATTAGATACATAAGGGTGATATGAAAATGGAACCACGAAAACAGATGTACTTTAAGTTAAAGGGAAATTTCTACCATACCCGCCATGCTATCTGACCCGAACCTGCTCACATCTGCGTTAATACGCAGAGACATAAACGTATATACAAGGAAACGACAGGAGCTAACCTATTTTATCTCTGTATACATTTTAACTTTAATACATCTTTACAAAAAATACAAAATACCAGTATATTGATTTTTTGACCTTGACCGATTCTTGAATTGAATCGAATTTGTCCAAAGGTCTTGAAACGTAAACTACCTAAATATTTTTCTTTGACCGTGTACAAGAAATATTAATGTTGACCTCGGTTCATCAAATCATAATTCGCCAAGGGCCATAGTATCATCAAACGCCAAATACCTAGTCATTGATCGTTTACCTTTGAATGAACTTAACTCTGACCTACGGAGACCAACTTACTACAGACAGACAAAATGACAGACAGACCAAACATGCTTTATAGTAGGTCTCGACATCTCCTTTTGCCCTCATACTTGATGGGCCAGTGAGCGTTCTACTAAGGTCAGAGGTCAAAGTCATTCTAGGTTAACGGCAGAATCAGATATATGGGGGTGACAAAATTACAAGCAACATGTACAATTGACGTACCAATCTATTCCTTACAATCTCAAATACAATATCTTACAAAATATTTACGATATGTTAGATCTACTTCTAAAAATCAGTTAGACCTCTTGATTAGACACAAGATCAAACCAACAGAGAAACAAGAACATTTGCCTAAAATTTATTGGATGCCTAAATTCCATAAAGACCCTTATAAATCTAGATTTATTCCTGGTTCTAGGGTTTGTTCTACTAAAAAGGTTTCTGGGCTATTGACTAGGTGTCTCCAAGCTGTTAAAAATAATAGGGAGTCTTGCTGTAATGCTATTTTTAGAAATTCTGGGGTTAACCATATGTGGATCTTTAAAAATTCGAAGGACCTTTTATATAAATTTGATCAACCTAATTATTCAAAAGTTAAATGTTTTTCCACATGGGATTTTTCCACACTTTACACATCAATTCCCCATAACAAATTGAAAGAGGAAATATTTGGTATCATTAAAAACACAATGAAAGGTAGTAGATTTAAATTCGTAAATTGTAGTTCAAATAGAGCTTTCTTTTCTAGTGATCAACGTGAAAAGTATATTTCTTTTACTGCAATACAACTTTGTGAGGTTTTAGGCTTTTTGATTGATAACATTTATGTAAAGTTTGGAAATACTGTTTTACGTCAAAATATAGGAATACCAATGGGGACAGATTGTGCTCCTCTTTTGGCAGACCTTTTTCTATTCTCGTATGAATATAAAAGATGATGAAAGATAAGACAAAATTCTACATAGCTAAACTTTTTAATAAAACAGATAGGTATATAGATGACCTGTTGAGTTTGGACAACCCTGGATTTGAAAATTTTGTAAATGAGATATACCCTTCCGAGTTAGAGTTAAAAAGACCAATGAATCGAACATGAATGCGCCTTATTATTAACATTGAACAAGACAACAGTATATATTGTAAGTTGTATGATAAACGAGATGATTTCAACTTTGATATTGTGAATTTTCCCCATTTAGACAGTAATATTCCATTAAATCCAGCATATGGGGTCTATGTATCCCAGCTTATTAGATATGGCAGGGCATGCTCTAAATATTTAGATTTTAAGTCAAGACACAATACTTTAGTGATCAAACTGTTAGGTCAAGGTTATAATTCTATAAAGCTTAAGAAATTCTTTCTGGGCTTTGCTGAAAAATACAAACCATTAATTTCGAAGTTTTTACCACTTGAGATGCTGAAGGATGTAGGAATTGTTTAAGACATTGGCAATGAACTCACAATATTTTCACTTGGCACCTTTTGAGGTGGATACCGGCTATGGCATTAATGGTTGAGAAATAGGGATCTAAACCAGCCATAGTTTTCTCCTGATGACCATTGTAAATTATTGTGTTTTATGGATTATGGCGATGGCTTTTGTGAATGGATGTTGACCCTTTGAAACGCATATGGACTTGGATACTGGATTTTATCTTTCCCACATCATTTGAGACTGAATGCTCTATCTTGTATGAGTACTTGTATCTACAACCTATTTTTGAGGTTATGAGTATTGGCTATCAATTGGCTATCAATTTTTAAGTTTTTCTTCAACATGTATTGTAATGACTTCAGTATGAATGAAATGTTCCTTGGTCTTCTGGTCTTGGATTGTGATATTGGTTCTTGAATGGTGGGGGAAAGGGGGTATTAGACATTGTTTCTTTTCACGGTTTCACGGATCATGGTTTTGGGCTATATGGGGTTCGTTTTTTCTTGACTGGTATGCACTTAGAGTTTGCTTTTTCTTGCTGAGTTCCATTACAACTTTTGGTCCTTTCAATTTATAATAAATTTAGAGTGCAAAATTGTTTAAATTCTCCCAAATAATAAGTAACCATTCTTATAGAAAAATATACATTGTTGTAAACTCTTTAGTTTTCCTGAAATAAAGTGTGCACTTTGAGGACTTTTAGAAAATAGACATGAAAAGGAATAACATGAGCCAGAAATATTCTAAAATTGAAACAATTTTTTTGTTAGACTGCTTGCTAGATCTGATTCTCTCTTTAAAATGTCAATATCTAGGTTTACGCGTTTTTTACCCTTGGTCTGAGATTTGACCCTTGATGAGGCATGATAAGGTGACCTGAAGTCAAGGTCATTCCTATGTAGAATATCAATATCTAGATATTTGGTGATTTAAAGTCCATTGGGCTGCTAAGACCCTTGGCAACCAATGATAAGTTGAGTTCAAGGCCAATATAAATGGGTCAAGTTTGTTTCAAGATCAAATATGAATATCTAAGTATTTGGCGTTGTAAGGACCTTGGGGCTTTAATGGTAACTAAGATCATATGATAAAAAAGTACACATTTTCGTCAAAATGTAAGACACCCTGTGAGACAAAACACATATTATTTCCATGAACTTGGGAGAAATCACCATGAAAATATTTTAGAAAACTTATTCGGAGTATGTTTGATAATATTAAATCAACTGCAATTTTATCTTATCCACATAGTGGAATCTATTGCTGATGATTATATGGCAATGCAAATAAATTTAGAAAGGGGACGTGGTACTTTTTCAAAGAATTCTTTATTTGTGTCCACCTTTTTGAAGAAAATAAATAACCATTTGTTCTGCAATTAACAGGTATTATTCAGATCATTATGTTTGACTATCTTGGAAAAATTTATCAGTGTTGGTTTACTGGTTACTATGGTATGCAGATTTATACCCCATGGGTATGATTTTGAGGGGGGTACAATGAAAGCCATCTATAATTCCTAGAATATACAGCCAATCGTCTTGATATTTACAGGTAATCATCTACTTATCATGTCCTACAAACATGACAATTTTCATAAATGTGTAACAATCGGTTGCTATGGTAAAAGGAATTATTTATTAAAAAGTGCACATTAAGGAGGTACTATGTATAATTCCTAGAATATTCAAGATATCATCTTAATATTTATGGGTAATCATCTGCTTATCATGTCCTACCAGTATGACAAGTGCCATCAATGTTGGTCAATTGGTTGCTATGGTAACAGAAATCATTTGTCAAAAAGTGCACATTAAGGGGATACTATGTAGAATTCCCAGAATATTTAATCAATCATTCCAAAACGCTGAAAAACTAGACACCAGTGGTTTCAGAATCAATGTAGAATAATAAACCACAAATAACCTACATGAAGAGAAATTTGCCATTTTTCAAAACCACTTTTACACCACGCTCATCCAGTATCACCATGTCGATTTACATGAGTGTCCGATTCATTGTACCAAATTTAAACCTTGACTGTTCTCCAGAAAGCAATAAGCTGACATATATTATTTTCTACATTTTAATACAACTAAAAAGATAACTAGACTGGCGAAATTGAACAAGTTCAATTTCATACTCCAGATGACAGATTTGCTTTTAAACAAACTGACTGTCTTACCTGACCTGACCAGACCTGAGTGATGACCTGACTTATAACGTATCTGATTACCCGACTGATGACATGACTGATGGCCTGACTGATGACCTGACTGATGATCTGACTTGTGACCTGACTGATGACACGACGGATGACCTGACTGATGACTTAACTAATGACCTTACTAATGACCTGACCGATGACCTGACCTGACTGATGACAAGACTGATGAACCGATTGGTGACCTGACATATGCCCTGACTGATGACCGGACTGATGACCTGACCTGACTGACAATGGTATTTTTCCAATATTGTCTTTAATACTCTCAATTTCAAAATGGCGTGTAATCTGAACCAGAAGTGAAATTGCAATTCTGAATTCAGATTAGGCATCCCGAAAAAATTTTGAGAATTGTTTTTGCTACCTCAAACACTGGATACTTTATCTTAAAACTGGTTCAAAATTCCTTTAGACGGTAAATGGCTAACACTATAAACATAATTGTTTTCAAAAATACTAAATATTTAAGTGCAGTGTCAGGATCGTGAAAATAAGAAAAATCATAGATTTGACCTAGATTTTGACCTTGGCATTCAAGTGTCCAGATTTTGAATTAGGTTAGCTTTACTGGTCCTCTAACTATTGTAGTCAATTTCTAATTTTACTTGAAACCAGTCCGTATCTGGTATTTTTCAATTTTACTTTTTCCCATTGACTTAACATGGGAATATCAACATATCGTTCTTTTGAGATTTCAAAAGGTCATAACTCCTGATTCGGAAGTCGGATTTCAATTTGGTTTTCAGATTCAGTATCCTGAAATTAAGTATTAAACTTGCATCTCAAACGTTGAATAAGGAGAACTTTATTTTGGACCTCGTTTTCGGACACTGATATCTCCATAGGTTTGAGATATCAAAAATCTAAATCGTTAAAAGTTATTCTATTTTTATCGGGAACACAATGAACAAACCATAACAAAAATATTGAAGGACAACCGAGAAAATTGAGAAAAGTGACAGAGTGCTGGATTTGATGTAGTTCTTGATCTTTGACCTACATAAAAATTTGACCCAATTTCCGAATAACTAGATTTAGTACCTTAAATGACCGTATGCTTGTCTTACGCATTGTCCATATAATACTTGATACACGTGATACTAGGCATGATTGTGATACCTTGGCTTCAATCTGAGTAGCGTACACATCGTTCTGCATTCCGCAATTGTTAGTTTGATGAAGGAAATCGTATTTATTTCTCGTACTATTTGGTTTGGGGAATTTTTGATGGAGGAAGATGAAGTTTCGTAAGGTTGTCATACGAAATTTTCAAAAGCTTAACCAGAGAAAATAATGGGGCGATTTAAATTTAATTTTCAGTTCTCATGTAATGCTCGCGATGTCCTCTTTCAAGGCAGAAAGACAGTGTTGTTACATATTTCTTGGAGGCTCTAGATATGAAAATAGATCAAATACGAAATGCTTTTTGTATCTAACCTTCAAAGGAATATCTTCCTCGAATTTCAGACAAAAACATTTAATACAGTACAAATATTGGCGAACCTGACAAATCGACCAAGACTTCGACCTTGACATTTGAGCTATCAACATTTTAGAATAAGTTGGATTGAAATTTGATATTCGGATTCCTAAGGAGATTCTACAACCCTAACCCTGCAACCGTAACCTCGTCTCTAACCCTAACTCGGAGGTAACCCTAACCCTGGTTCTAATTCTAACGCTAATCCTTAAGCTGTCTCCAACCCTATATGGTTTTTGCTCAAATAACGTTTTTTGCGCAAAAAGAGCACATTTCCATCTTCAGGGGAGACCTTCAAACACTTGTAACTTTATAACTATAATGGCCCGATTTCAATTTGGTTGACAGTTCTGAAATCCTCAGGATATCTGCCTTCAAGACAATTTAGTGATATTTGGATTTAGTATTCTGCGATCACGAAGGCCCTGGAGGACAAAACACTGAAAATATTATTATCTGTATTGAGCTATGAATATTCTGACACCAAAACCAATACACACGTGAAAGCCTTAATTATAACTCTAACCCTAGCTTTAACAATCGGGCTAGTTTAACTCTAATCCCAACCCTAAACCTAACTGTAGCTCAAGGACTAACCCCAATACTAGCTCTAGCCCCGACCCTGGGTTTAACCATAACCTTACCTTAGCTTTCATCCTGACATAAATCTAAAAATTAAATCTTTCAATTCGGATAATCTTTGGAAATAACGATTTACTAAAACGTATAGAAGCTTTAAAGCAATGCTTTCCCCGAATTTTAGACGAAAATATTGAAGTGTAAGGCGTCTATCGGCAAAACTAATGAAATTACATAGATTGTGACCTTGACCTTTAAGCTTAAAAATGTTGAGTTTACTGACATTTTTAGGTCTCTAATGAATCGTTTTTATCTATACTAAAGTGAAAATTATGGTTTTGAAAAGTTGACATTTTTCACTTTAAAAGACCGTAGAAAGTCAACGGGTCGTCTGATTTCAATTCGGTTTGTAGATTCGGAATCTTGAGGAAATCCCCCATTATTTTGACACCTTACACGTTGAATTTGGAGAACTTTATTTTCTGACCTTCTTTCCGGACGCCATATCTCAAAATTGGGAAGAGTTATCGAAAAAAGGTCCCATGGTTTTTTTCATAGGTTTATTTCAAAGGAATGCAATGGATCATAAATCGAAACGTAAAACTGAAGAATAATGGAGAGAACTGGAAAAATTACGTTTTGACCTAGTTCTTGACCTTTGACCTAGATAAAAAATTGACCCAATTTCCCACCGACTAGGCCTCTAACCTTGATAAACCATATACTTCTCTTTACTGGAGACCTCATAGTTTCTGAGAAAACGTGGTTAGAAAAATAAAAATAAGAAAAAGAAAAGCTACGAAAACAATATACTCCAGATGAGTATAATAAGGGAAAAAGTAAAGGACACGAGAAATAATGGACCGATTTCAATTTGATTTACAGTTCTGAAATGCTCATGACGTCCGCTTTCAAGGCAGATTGCCGGCGATCGAATTCAATGTTTTACGGAGACCCCAGAAGTTAAAAGATGTCAAAATTTTCGATATTCGACACGTTTGCCCTTTTTGAGCTCTTAAAACTGGTGGATAATCTACTGGTGATAGATTCTAGTTACAAATTGACTCTTGGTACAAATATTTCCACTCTAGACCCCTGGGAAATTTTGCCACGCGTCTCACTCGAAGTTTTGGTAATTTTGACAAATATGCCGTTTTCATAAATGGTTTATAACTCAAAATTAAACTGTTGTATTTCAGGAATATGTATTTTTTCTTCATCATGTAAGATTTTCAATAACCCTACAGGCACCACTTTTTTTAGCTAAATCCATCGGGAAACTTTGCCACGCTTAATTTCAAAATAACGGAGATGTTATCAAAATTGAGCAATATTGGCACAAAAACGTTTCTAGATTCATATAAAGAATGCATCATCATACAACACTAATTGGTATATAAACAACATCTACTGACTTGGTCTGATAATGTAATATAAAGATTTTAACTGTTGTGTGTCAACCTTTCTTCTGTATGATTCCATTGGATTACATCATGAAACGTGTACCATATAAAATGATACATGTTTCTAACGTTATGCTGAAAATAATATAATTGACATCACCCATCCTTTCGCATTTTAACATTTTTTCAAGGATAGGGCACTTTAAACGTTTCTTAAAAATATTTTCAATTGTTCAGTAATTAAAATCTTTATATTGCAATATCGGGAAATCTAAATTTTAGGGAGATTTTGGACCACCCTATTATAGGTATATTGAAAATGGACAAGAATGGGTAAATCTTAAAACACAATCCGATTAGTATTTAGAATCGACAATGGCAACCTACAAACGGACACATCGATGGACAAATTGTTTTAGAATGCAACTCTATGTGTATAGTGATAGACTCGACGGGGCGTAGTGGAAGATGACGGGACGTATTGGTCAAATTTGAAGAGATGTGTGGATGATTTTGAAACTGCTGCGTTTGATGCCCAAAAATCAAGACGTAGCGATGGAAGGTTGTAATGGGAGTTCATTCTGAAATTATGGGCGAGAATGAGTAAAAGACTGGCGAGATAAGTTGACTTACAGTTGAAAGTTATGAAAATTTGCTTTATCTCACAGCTGGGGACCAAAACGCCGCTAAAACGAGGTACTTTGTACACGAAAACAATGTATCTACTGAAAGGTATTTCTGTGAAGCTTTGTATGGAACAAGTTTGAAGAAAAACGGTGAAGTGTGAGACTCACAATCCTTGATTTTCAAACACTGGGGTAGGTTTTAAATTCAAATTAACGGTTTTTCGGGACGGAGTGGTTTCGATACGTCCCGAAGAGATACTACCGCGTGATATTTGGCGTTCAAATATTAAGTTGGAAGTTACAGTGGTAGGAACGAAAACGTCAATCACATCCAAATATCCCAACGACGTCAAGTATTAACAATACACTTTTCGTGCATCTCGAACAAGGCAAGGTTCTGTGATCCAGCAATGTGCATTCCGAAAGAAAAAATTCACAAATTTCATTGAGTAGGATATTACATTCGAAATCACAACTTTCAAAATATTTGTTTTAACCAAAAATTGTAAGAACTTGAAACATGTTGTCAGTTTTTCAAACCGCATATCCTCATTTACGTTCTTTGACAAACATGAATCCATTTGAAAACATGGATTTTAAGTATGTAGGATATTACAGTGTAAATTGACACGCATTTGTTTGCTCCATATCATGAACAAATAAATGCAGTACCATCTTTCAATATTTGAAAACAGAAAGTTCATTCTTTATGTAAACAAGAAAAAATACATTTATGGTTGGTTCTTAATAAAAAATGAGAAATAACATACCTCTTTTGAAGTAGGGGTATACAGGGACACGGTGGAAAATCAGAAATTTAGGCCTTATCCCCAAGATTGCTTCACCGATATGTAACAGAACATCAAAATTATCATTTACACGTTTGCTGATAGGTTTATTGAAAATAATTAATCAGAGGTTTACTTCAATTGTGGCACCATTCTTAGTAAATATTGATGAACATACGAATATCGAATGTTGACTAAGTTACTTGACTTGACCGTTTATTCGTAAAGCCATGTTTATAGCAGTTTATAATGGCCGCCAATGGGGATTTTCGGTCAACTTAAGGGGTAAATTTGTTAAAAAATAAGAACGTTTTAGAAATGTGCCTGTTTGGTTTTTTAAAAGTCAATATATTGGCTATAGAAATCAGATCTGCAATATCAGAAAATTGGAGAAAGGACACTTTAGTAAAGCCATATTGGTAGTAGTTTATAATGGCGGTCAATGGGAATTTTCCAAAATTCAAACACCAATATCTATGGATCTAGACAGAATCCAGCTTGTAACCCTTTTTATTTTGAAGACATGCAAGTTATGTTTACGTACCAGGAAGATTGACTTTATTGCTCTTTAACCGTTCTGCATGGGATCTTTTGAATATTGATAAATTAACATGGGACTCAATGGAGTTTTCGTGAGCATATTAAAAATAAGAATTTTTTAGAAATGTACCTGTTTGGTTTTTTAAAAGTCAATATATTGGCTATAGAAATCTGCAATATCAGAAAATTCCATTGTGAACTTTTGGAAAAATGACACTTTAGTAAAGGCATATTGAGAGTGGTCAATGTAAATTAAGTTACGTAAATGAATGGGCTAAAAATTGCAGCAATTACAAAAACGATGAAAATTATGTTATGTAAACGGGATTTCAACATGATAATTCTCTATAGTGCAGTTAGTTAAGTAAATAAAACCATAGAATTGCACATGCTATATATAAAGCACCGTAAGAAAGTAAACATTGAATGCATTATAATATATTTCAGTTTTAATTATCGATTGTTTTATAAATGAGAACGCTAGAATGATTAATTAAGAAACCAGAAATCAACTTTCGTGGTTGACTATATTCAGGACGATTTGATGCAGTAGAGCAAGATTTGTGAAATTCAAGATAGTAATTTAGTTTTTTGAACCGTCCCTTGCGAAAACAAGATTTAGTTTTTGTTTCGATCATAACTTGACAAATGTTCGTTCTATTCTTAATGTAAATTTATAAGTGAGAGCCATACTGTCATTAATAAGAACCAGAAACCAACCTTCGTGATGGATGAGTGACACCGTTAGAGACGATTTCATTCAGCAGGGCGAGATTGTGAATTATACGAAATTAAAGGTACTCATTTATATTTTATTTCATTGACTATCTATATTTTATCATCTGTGTTCACGATATGTATCGTTGTTCCAAGGTGTGACCCTATCAATCATATCAACTCACCCATCGCGTACAAAGTCCCGATTGGAATTGGGAGAAATTTATAGTGTTGCACACATCCAATCTTTCAGACGAGCCTCCGATGTTTAAAGACGACATCGAATCATTTTTTGTAAGACCGGTTCTCTCAATTCTTTCAGCAATCCAACATCTCTCGTTTCCGACCTTTCCATTCGAGTTTTAGGAAGCCATACTTCATTTTATAATTTGTAACTTTTTATCAAATCAGGCATTATTCATTTGTGCACAAACAATATGTCGCCAAAGCCATGCGAATTGCACTTTTACGAATTGTTGTGAGTGTTGTAAGATACATTTTCCTTTCACGTTGTACTTGGGTCAGTTCTGTTACTTTGTCATTTTGAGGAATTATTTCTTGATATTTGGTACATCTATAGAACATACATTTGTGCAAATATAGACTAAACATTGTATCTCAACTATCATTGGTTACTGAATAATGGTTGCTATGGTAACAGAAGGGCGATGTACTCGGTTCAACCCAATTTTATTGATTTTCATACATTGTTATATTACATGAAATATACTTTAAACTCTCTCAATATTTAAAAACTCCTTTCTAACTAAGTCCCCGATGTCATATTTAAGTTTAATTTAGTTATTTAGCCTTCAAAATAGTCGCCTCCTGCAGCAATGACCCTTTGGTGCCTTTCTACCCAGTCTCTGAAGACCCCTTTGAAACCGCCAGCCGACAATTCATTTAAACGCTTGCCCACCGCTGCCCGCAGAGCCTCATCGGAATCAAACCGGACATTTACGGACAGTATTATATCTTGGAGCATCCTGTCCAAAAGCACCTTTAACAAGTGAATTTGTCTCTTGTAGTGTTTTCCTGTTTTCTACCATACACTGTATCAAGTTTCTTTGCTTCCACTTTAACAACTTGCTAGGAGAATTAATATTTGACATGATTTTTTCTTAAAATCCCTTTATCACTTTTTCATCTTTTCATCCTGAAAATCATCTATGTCAGCTGAAAATTGTTACAATTGAATATTTCCTTGACTTTGATGTCATCAAGACAATAGAATTGGCATCAAAACCTGTCAATTTGCACAATCTGATATTTTAACATGAAAAACTGTTCAATGAATTGATGCCAAATGAAATTAAAATTAAACATTAAAAATATGACGTTTTTTAGCTGAACCGTGTACCCCACAATTCTGTTACCATAGCAACCATAATTCAGTAACCAATCATAGTTGAGATACAATATTTCGCCAATAGTTGTACAAATATATGTTCTATAGATGTACCAAATATCAAGAAGTAATTCCTCAAATTGACAAAGTAAGAGATAAATAAACAGAACTTTTTGACTGACCCAGGTATATTGATTTGGGATAGTTGGATTTTCTTTCCATTTGGCAATGAGATCTTAGACATTTCATTTTCCTGCTATGTTTTGTCATTTTTGGTCTTTCGCATTTGGCACTTGTGCGTACATATTCATGACATTTTGGATAGAATTTGGGACAAAATGGCTACTCCCAGGCTATATCTCTTTTGTCTTTATATCGGGTATTGCTAGAAAAACTAGTTTCTGGGTGAAATTATATGTCACATATGAAGGAGGTAATTTAATTTATACTTGAATACCATGTATTACTCATTTCTGAGTAAATTCTATGCTGAAGAAGTAGTGAAGAAGTTCAATATCATTGTTAATGTTTTATGTGGAGTGGTAGTCATTGTCCCTGGGTCGTTGCTAATTGTGAGTACTATCCATACACTTTATTTTAGGGGAGTACAAGTTTCTTTTAATTTCATTCTATATTCTGTATAATCACTGCTACCCACCTAGTTTCACAGACGTATCGTCAGTGTATCATGGCGGAACTACTTCCGGGACTAGGTTTCGGTAAGATTTTTTTATTTCCCGATTTACACCTACTTATAAGTCACGTTGTGGATAATAATTTGCCTCGAAGTTAAGGAAGATAGTCTTGTTTGAGAATGTGTCGATGGTTTTAGGTTTTATATGTTAACGAAGACACAATTCAGGTATTTAGTCCCTCGCTTTTGTTACTCTGACGATCGACCAATATCAGTGTAATATTGGCAATATTAATGCCGGTCGTCAGTGTAACAAAAGTGAGGGACTAAATATGTGAAATGCGTCTTCGTTAACATACCAAACCTAAAACCATCGACACATTCTCAAACTAGATTATCTCCCATAACTTCGAGCCAAATTATAATCCACATCGTGACTTATAAGTAGATGTAAATCGAGAAATAAAAATATCTTACCAAATTCAAATCCCGGAAGTAGTTCAGCCATGATACACTGACGATACGTCTGTGTAACTAGGTGGGTAGTAGTGATAATATTTGAAATTTTATAAAAGGTATTCCTTTCAAATAGTGCACTCTGTGATGCTATATTGTTTTTGTATGTGAGGCGCATCCTATAACGTTTGATTAATCCAAGTTTTTATGTGCACGCGGTCCTAACTTTGACCGTTAATTTGAATTTTTGACCTACCGGATGTTTGAAAATCAAGGATTATGAGTCTCATTCTGCACCGTTTTTCTTCAAACTTGTTCCATTCTGATGGTACATTATTCTCTTAATAAGAGACCCTGCTTCCAGCGGCATTTTGGTCCCCAGCTGTAAGAAGGCCTTCTGACAGCTGGGGACCAAAACGCTTCGTGAACGAGGGACTCTTTACAATCAAGTAATGCACCGACAGAATGGCAATTTTGTTTTGCTTTTAATGGTTTAAGTTTGAAGAAAAACGGTGCAGTATGAGACTCGCAATCCTTGATTTTCAAGCACCTGGTAGGTCAAAAATTCAAATTAACGGTCGAAGTTAGTGTTTGTGAGTATATTCATGTGGCTATTATGTTTTTGATTTTTCATGTGAGATGTTACTTTTTTGCGAATGCATTATGTTAGGCAATATTACCTGTGATTTATAAACGAATTATCAGTTCTATATAAGAGCTTTCATGAGAGGATTGGTTTATGCGAGTGAATCCAAATGCTATAGTCACCGATTTTTATTTGAGGTATTTTGTTTTGTTTAATGAACAGTGTTCCTTTTTGTAAAATAATTTCTGGATTTTGCGACCGTTTAAGTTTATGTACTCGAGATGCTGAAGGATGTGGGGATTATTTTAGGCATTGTCAATTAAATTGCTAAAACTGAAGGCTTTAGGTTTGCAGTGGGATGCTGACCCTTTTAAACGTTAAACGAATTATAATTTCTATTTCAAAGCATTAAGACCAAATTCTAAATATTGTATATCTAATATATTTTAAGTATTGTTATGAGTATTGGCTCACAATTTGTATTTTTATTCAATTTGTGTTGTAATGACTCGAGTATAATGAGGTGCTACTTGCAATTGGTGTAATGGTCTGGGAATGATGTTTATACTTAGCTCGTGGGTCGGGATGGGTTGATAAACGTTTGACTTTGGGATTGCTAGTGTTTCTTATGTCACCACCAAGAGTGGTATGACATATTGTTATAGTTTCCAACATAAAGTCCATTGACAGTACATATTCGGCGTTCGGTGTATGTAACGAATATGCGTTGGCATTTTGCATGTTAATGCTTTGATATTCCCTTATATTAGTATACTCTTGAACACATTCCATTTGTTGCTGTGCCTTTTCCATTTCCACTTGTGTGTTCATGTTTTGTTACTTCAGAATTCAGATTTTTTATTAATGTGTAACAAACAGTATAATATAACAACAATTATATTTGTCACTGCGATGCATTACATCGATTCATTTTTACATTATTGCCGACATTTCTCAAAGATCCATGCAGTCAAATGTTGAAGATATGGTCCTTATATAAGCAACCAATTCATGTTCAACCATATGCAACAATTTTCAATCGCAGACGGTATTAGACAAGGAAGAACAACGAGTCTCCCTTTATTGGCAATTGGCCCCTGAATACGGCTGTCCATATCTCAAAATGTATTACAACTAATTTAGTAAAAAACTGACATATTATAACCATATGTTATTCACAGGTAATAAAGGTGCCAATATATTGATTGCTTCACCAATATCTCCAAAACGACATAAAATGTTGAAACCTTGATTTTTTATATATAAGTTATTTCAAGGAACACATACCGCAAAATTATAGCCAAGAAACTTGATGTATATATTAAAAATATTTTCATGTGATTTTCTTTTAATGTTTGTACTTTAAATTATGAAAAAATACGAAAAACGTTTTACACGTTTTTTGACCCCTGATAATGACATGCATTATTCGGCCTAAAAGCCCGCCGTATTTATCACGGCTATACAAAAATAAAACGCGGGGCACATGTAGGTATCTAAATATAAGCTCAAATATCATTATGCATATATGGTGCCACCAACTCCTTGATTAGACGTCCTAGAAATTTCATACCGTGGACTAATATTTCAATTTAAACATGTTATTACATGTCACGTAGGCCAGTGTTTTATATGGGGATTATATGTTCTTTACTTGTTTACATGAACGTAAATCATTACATGAAATCTACATTCTTCCGGGTTTAATCTGGGTTTGTATTGTCTTATTGGGGCTTTTCGACTTTAAAACAAACCTTACCCAAATGGATTTGTGTCTCGGGAACATTTTTGTAAAGTGTGTTATTATAAATTATTATATACCTCAAATGTATTCTAGATGCTCATTGGCTTATTCATGGTCACATGACATGGAATAGATGAACTAATTCCCTGGAAAGTCCTAAATCCCTGCTTTCAGGGACGATGAATTGTACTAATCACCAGTTAGGTCATGTGACCAGTCAATAGTACATTTTATCTTCCCCCAAATCTGAGATTATAGGAGTTGAAAGGTAAAATGCCTTTAAATGCCAATAAGAACCTGTGAACATTTGATATTGAAATGAAAAGACTTCTCATTTTGTTTTTGTTTACAGAGTACTTATCAGGTATATAATAAAACAAATAGTGACTGCCACATTTTCGGGAAATAGTGTAAAAATTTTCCTCTCGGGAATATCCTGTCCACTGACTTGTTCCCTCGGCCTGCAGCCTCGGGAACATGTCAGTGGACAGGATATTCCCTTGAGGAAAATATTTTGCACTATTTCCCTCAATGGCAGTCACTATTTGTACACAATTCTGAAAGAATATCACATATTTTTGTCTTCCCGATTTCAGTCATGAATTACGAATCAATTTCGCGTGCAAACATTTGGTAGACGTTGTCATAACCAGATGCCCAAACGTATCAGGAACACATAGATATTCGAATGATGTTGATTGAACATCAGGGTGCAGAGAAATCGTAATTTTATTATATATTTTCGTCTAAAATTCGGGGAAAGCATGGCTGCTATTTTACCTTTTGTTTTCCTTTGAGGATTAAATGTTAGATTCAGATACCAAAGAAAGTAAACTAGTTACTTAAAGTAGATATGTTATTTCGTAATAATTTCATTTTTTAAAGTGCCATGAATGGCCTAAGTTAAATGTTAGATTTTTTTTAAAAAAAAGAAAAAGGATATATCATTTGTTCCGGAGGAATCTATTTATTAAAAAGAAATTGCGGACTGTGGTAAGATAAATTATAGGATGATTGTCCGAGGAGAGGATGTTACCAGAAAATAAATCGGTTTGGTGTCTTCAAAGACTAGGCTACCGGTTCTAGAGCCCGTTCTAGAGTTATGTTCCAGTTGCAGATGCAAGTACAGTCTCTCCAATTTTCTATTACACGAAGTAATGAAGCCAACACTGCAAGATTGGTAATATAAGATTTTTTATATGTAACCGTTAAAGGTTTGTTTTTTAAGTGAAATGAAACCTCAAATGTGAGGATGTCAAATGGCCAGCATGTGAATGTTGGCAAAGTTGGAATCATCCAACTGTTGACTAAAAAGGGAGTTCCTTCCAAAAATGAAACCTCAAAGGTAAGGATGTCAAATGGCTAGCATGCGAGTGTTGGTAAAATTGGAGCCAGCCAATAGTTGACTATAAAGGGAGTTCCTCTCAAAAATAGGATGCCTGTAGACATGTAGATTAAATGCTTGGAATCATTTAATTGTTGGTAATGGGAGTTCCTCCCAAATAGAACACAGGTATATTCCAGCCTTACACTGCTTGGAATATCTGTAATTATACTGAAGAATGGAAGTTCCTTCCAAAACTGTTTAAGTGTATTTCATATAATCTCTTTGTTCCTGCATACAGTTCGGTAGAACTACAGTCAAACTTCAACTTACCAAGGTAAGTCTCGTTTAACTTTCAATTTTATTGAGTCCCTTTCACTCTACTTTACCAAACCCCTAGAAATGCATCGAATATCCTAATTGTATTGTTTAGTATATTTTTGCAAGTACCTTATTAACATCTAACAGTCTTCCGATACACCATTCATAAGGAACAGACAAATAACATAATCATTACTATTAAGCCAAATGGGTTGCTCATGAACGCATGAAAAACAATGTTGAATTCAGTTCGCCATATCGATACCAATCCTTTTAAAAAGGATTTCTTCTTGATACAATTTCCAACATGGAAATATTCCTCTCAGAGATTTATTAATGAAAATTGCTAATTATATCGACAATCAATGAATCGTACAGTTGAATTCGATAGCGGAACGAATGCTTGAACCTGCTCCATGATTTGCCAATATGTACTGTTCCAATTACAATTTGAATTTACGCAGGGGTCATATTCACCTTTTTGAATTTGGAATAAACTTACGACGATTTTCTAATTCTGCTGACTAAGATTTAAGGATATTGTTATCCCATCGAACGAAGTTCGGAGGGATATAGGGAATCGCCCCGTCCCTATGCACGTCTGTCCGGGCGATAACTCGAATATCGCTAGCCCGATTGTGTTCATATTTTGTACACATATGTTTTATGGGAGTAAAAATTTTGCTCGAAAGCCGATTTTCAAAATGGCCGCTTTAGTGCATTTTAGTGCCGATTTTACAGTAATTTAGGTGCAATATAAAATTGTATTAGCAATGTTTTAATTGTAAAAAAGTTATATAGGAAATTGATATTGCTAGAAATGTATATATTTAAGAAACAGGCATCTTGAAAAATGGCGGCCATTGACACGCTATTTTACCATTTGAACTGTAACATGAAAAGTAGTGGAGCGATTTGGCTCATATCTGAGACGAGAATACTCATAAGCATGGTACACTGTCTTATGACATTAGTAGGTGGCCACTTTGGATATTGTTGAAATTCTTGCTGAAACTGAAAAAGTGGAGCGATTTTATTCACATTTGATATGTGAGTACTCATTATAAGCATGGCACCCTGTCAAATGACACTTTTGCCTACTCGGTGACCTTTTCAAAAAATGGCCGCCATTTACGTGTATGTGTGTAATTTTGTTGAAATTTTATATGTACCTACTTAGAAGCATATTACACTTTATGATGACGACTTGGCTAGTGAGCGACTATTTTGAAAATGGTGGCCATTTTTATGCGTGTTATTTTATGATTTTTGCAATAACTGAACAAGTAGTAGAACGAATCTGGAAAACTGCCAGGTATTACTGTTCGATGGGACTTGCCACGCTTTGGCGTCGCTGTTGTCTAGTTTCCATTATCATCGGCTGAATCGTAAATCCTTGTTTTACTACAATGTATAACTTCTCATTTTTATCTGAATTAACTAAATCTCATATCCGTCGTTTCTCCAACCATTCATGTATGTATATTTCCCGTTCTTCGTCACTAGTACTGTATATAGACATAGCTACATGGGATGGGATGTTATACTGGAGGTTTGCTGAGATATTTTGCCAGGAAACCCCGCTGTAAATCAAAATATATATCTCAAGTTTCTATTTACGAGCGATCTACTCAGAGTTGAGTATTACCAACACACCTTAAGTCATAAAATAATATCAAAGCTTCATTTCGAAATTCCTTGAAGATGATCCTGATATCAAGCATTGCTATACGGATATACTATTATAGCCTACCAAAACCACATTATCATACGTCGATTGCTGCATGAACGTCTGTGATTATTAGGGAAGCTAACATCGGATCAATGGGACTATGGGATGAAACAGTATCAGATATTCCACAGCACTCAGTCTTACACCTCACTATTCCATCTATAATGGACAATATATTCAATTTACCACAATTCAAAATTGAACGGGGTTGTAGGATGAACATGACATTTGTTATGGAAAACCAGTATATTAAAGGTACTGGATAAAATGTGACCATAGTTTGAGGGCTAAGCTTTCAACCGACGGCTCTGTTATTGTAGCACCTACACTCCCCTCCATAAGTTTGTCAACCTTGGCTCCCTCATTGAACTACGTGTTAAATCCGTGTTTAAAAACGTGTTTTTTGTTTGGATTTTTATTTAAATAACCTTTATAGAAAATACTTATAATATTAATGGGAATGTAACTTCATTTTCTATGCCTCCAAATTTTCCCAATTTTTTTCCTCAATTACAATAGGTCGAAAATTGATGATAATTCTGATGAATTTTTGAAAATCGACATTCCCTTGTAAACCAATGGGAAATTGTAGATTTGCTGCAAGTCATATTAGAGAATATTCATCCATCCGAGTTCTTTCAAATACAATTAAGGGTAGTCAATTGAATTTGCTAACTTTGTCATATAAAAGATTGGTAGGTTTCATAAGGTTTAAAAATGTATAAGTCGTCAAAGTCAAAAATATTTTTCAAAAAACGATTTGTAAAGATGCCTTTGATTTGATTTTTAATATTGTTCCACTACTTCGGTTTTGGTAGATTTTTAGTAAATAATAAATGTAAACAACTAACCTAATTTGAAAACTAATTTGCAATTTAATGGCAATTTGTTTTAGGTTAAGCTTATTTTTTCATTAGTTTGACTAGCCTATTTCTGGGTTGCATTTTAAACCGAAACAACCCTATAAGGTGTGTTTTAAAGATTTACTTTCCTTTAATCTCAAAATCTCATTGGAACTGTACCATTGAATTTGGCTGAAGACCTTGTAAACAAGGAGTGCATAACCGTCTTAATTGAGTCAGAACATATCGGTGTCAGGATAGCTTATCATGAAAATAGACAGATATGCATTATTGTTTAATTGTTTGCTTCAATGAATTCGAAAATTCCATGACTTGAACAAATAGGCAAATTGTGAGTTATCTTGCATTATTGCCTCCTGACGGCCTCCAAATGTCAAAACAATATTTCAAAACCAATCCTCCTGAAATCCTATTGCGGGAATAGCGTACCATAAAATGAAACGAAATCACAAAACAGTTGGAAAACATTCAATAGCTGGCCTCAGAAAAATTGATTGATAAAAGGAAATTCAGTTCAATATACAGCAATTTGCCAGATCTTTATTTTTAGTCTTCTTGAGAAGACCAAATGAAAACGTATGGTCGACATATTTTACCATTTAAGTATGGTTACTTTCATTATTTAAAGGTCACTCACAGTAAGATAAAGACTAGATGGCGACAAATTGACATATTATCAGAAAATTATTTCTCCTTTCATATTAATTGGTTTATTAATGAAAAGATAGAAGCGCACTGTTTCCAGTATAGGTCTGCACTTGCAATTGACGGATGAGAAAGAGCGGTTTTTAGGGGAAAACTGCAAATAACATACGCCCTGTGACCTATACCTTGAATATATTATACCTTGAAATACATTTTTACTAAGGATTTTCTCTTTAAACAACTTGTTAAAATTTGGTGTAAAAATACTGAATAGAACTGGAGATATTGCCATTTCGTTAATGTACGAGGGGTGATCAGGAATTTCTGGACCGTTAGCTCTATTTTTGCCATTTTTTATCCTTTCTTACTGATTTTTTTACATAAATATATAAGCACAAGTGCCAAAGGGAAAGGACCAAAAGTTGTAATGGAACTTAGCAAGAAAAAGCAAACTCTAAGTGCATACCAGTCAAGAAAAACAAACCCCATATAGCCCAAAACCATGATCTAACGTGAAAAGAAACAATGTCTAATACCCCCTTTCCCCCACCATTCAAGAACCAATATCACGATCCAAGACCAGAAGAACCAGAAGGGACATTTCATTCATACTGAAGTCATTACAATACATGTTGAAGAAAAACTTAGAAATTGATAGCCAATTGATAGCCAATACTCATAACCTCAAAAATTGTTGTAGATACAAGTACTCATACAAGATAGAGCATTCAGTCTCAAATGATGTGGGATAGATAAAATCCAGTCTCCAAGTACATAGGCGTTTCAAAGGGTCAACATCCATTCACAAAAGCCGTCGCCATAATCCATAAAACACAATAATTCACAATGGTCATCAGGAGAAAACTATGGCTGGTTTCGATCCCTATTTCTCAACCATTAATGCCATAGCCGGGATCCACCTCAAAAGGTGCCAAGTGAAAATAGTGTGAGTTCATTGCCAATTTCTTAAACAATTCCTACATCCTTCAGCATCTCAAGTGGTAAAACTTGAAACTTCGAAATTAATGATTTTTTTTTTTTTAATATAAACCAAATATATAGGATCACATCATGAAGATTTCATTGTTCTATGACATCATTATCCCATTATTTTTGTTACCATGGTAACTGGTGACGCGACAAGGTGGAGCTCAGAAAAAATACCAAATGAAAAACAACAGTAATTTTATATGATGTTTGGACACTGTATTCATTGCTGAATATGTGACACACTGTATAGGTTGTATTATTTCATTAAGTATATTCATTAATGTTCGTCTATTAGTAACTGTCATTATTCTTCTATCAATTCTAATCCTTCCAGTACCAGTACTTTGTAAGCATTTGTTATGCCTTTTCACCCAGTCCTGAAAGATACAGACCGTCTTTGCCTACTGTGTGAGAATTCTTGAATGATCTCATTACTGTCCTCAAAGTGGATACCTCATAATTTGGTCTTCACTGTTGGGAAAAGATAGAAATCATAACCAGCTAAGTCTGGGGAATACGTGGTGGTACACGGCCACAACCGATGGAAACAATTACATTTTGTCGGCAAAGACGGTCTGTATCACGTCTTTCAGGAATAGGTGAAAACAAATGCTTACAAAATGCTGGTAACTACTTTGGAGGATTAGAATAGATGGAAGAATGATGCCAGTTACTATGAACATTAATGGATATACTTAATGATATAATGCAACCTATTTCAGTATATTTGTAACATATTCAGCAATGAAAACAGTGTCAAAAAGTGGCATGTAAAACTACTGTTGATTTTTCAAATTTGGTACTTTTCTGAGCTCCACCTTGTCGCTTCACCAGTTACCATGGTAACAAAAATAAAAAAGATAATGATTGCACAAAAGAATGAAATCTTCATGGTGTGATCCTATATATTTGAGTTATACTGTGTGAGAAAATCACTAAGAAAGAATAAAAAATGACAAAAATAGAGCCAACGGTCCAGAAATTCCTGATCACCCCTCGCATATAGATAAAAATAATAACCTGGGAATAATGATTTGGCTCCTTATCCTTTGGACAATTAAAGACTGTGCCAGACATAATACAACATTACATGTATGTTCACACATTTTGTCCAACAAATATTGTGGAAATCCAATTTGTAGTATTATATTTCATCTAGGTCAAATCTGCCTCACTTACTTAGATTTGGCTTGCTTAATTAAGATCCTGGTTATCATTTTCAGTAAACGGGACGTTGAAATGTTTCGCTGCATATTAACCAATTATGTTGATCGATCAAACACAAAAACATACATGTAGATATATTGTTTCAAAATCCCAAAGAGCAAGGAATTGGAAATACCGCCATCTTCCCCCACCTTTAAACATGGGAATACAAGCACGGATCTCTTATTTACAATATAGATTATTTGGAAGTTGACCACTACAGGGACGAATCGAGATTCTGTAGATTCATGGAGTGCCCTGATTAGCATAGTTTAGTGGTATAGCACTTGACTGATTCAAATAAAACCAATGTAATATATATTTCTGATATGCAGAAATGCATGGAGTGACACAATTCAAATCCTTCACGATCCTCACAGTAAATATATCCAATAATTAGAAATTGCTTGGAATTTCACATTTGACGCAGTGTAAACCGCTTCAAGGACGGCCACAGTGCGATATACACTAGACGATAGCAACTAATTAATATAAGAGGACAGGATGTCGATAAGATCTACAAGATGTACGGTTCTATCTGCGTTACGCCCCACAAATCATTTCCCGGCTCGTAAGATCATTGAGAGGCACCGTGCGTAAAAAGCCATGTCTTTTCTCCATTTGTTTCAATCTTGTCTATGTTGGTTTATGCTTCCCTTGGGCTAGGCTAATTTGTATAATCAACATAGAGTGTCTAATGAATACTGGCAATATTAGGCCTTTATAAGATAATTCATTAATTTGCTTTTACTAAAAAACAAACATACGATAAGCAGGCTAAAGAAGATAATTGAAGTACTTGGGTGACTCCTATTGCAAAGAAGATCTAGTTCAAGACCAAAAGAGTTTCCAAAGTCAAAAAATACAAAAGGGGGTTGATTTACACACCAAAAAAATGTTGAACATAAATTACAAACAGTCTTTCTACTTAAATATGCACTCTAGGCACAATGGACATGCATAACTTTTAAGTAACAAGACATTGTATTTTGAAATAATTTACATTGATCAGAAAATTCCCAAAGATAATACTGACGAAAGGACCATAAGTACTCTGCATTGGAATCTCCCCATGAGAAAAAAATAATTCATTTGATTTTTCAAAAAGAGTATTCTGCTTTAATCATCACATTTATATGCACACTAGTATCTTGTTGACCTATATTCAGCACTATATTTAAGAAATATAGACCGAAGAGCAGGACTACTAGTTTCGAAGCGTCTAGGTACAAACGTCTTCTGTACCCCGAACGACCGAAGGGAGTGAGGGGTTCGAAAGCTTTTGTGCCTAAACCTAAGGTGTGTATTCGAAACTAGTAGCCCTGCTCTGAGGTCTATATACGATTCGAACATGAAAACTCACCAGAATATTGCAAAATCGTCAATTACGATGTTCATTTCCACTTTTTTCATTTCTTCTACCGGTTTAGCGTTGGGCTGTTCCAATTTGTTTATTTACCTCCTGACCCCGACTTAAGTTTTTTATTGACATTTCGGCCTATTTATTGGTTTCACGCATATCTGCTACATTGATAATTATTGAAATTATTGAGATTACAGTTTACAAATGCTCCCACAGAAAATTTTGCCTCCGAACAATTTCTCCCTGCCATTTTGAATTTTGCAGACGAGAGGGGGATGCGAAACGATGGGAACGGCCTAAACTGACCAATGAGTGCGCTGAACGAAACACTTAGTACAGAATCGGGGATTTTATCTCGCCAAATATAACCCAGCTGAAGCATTGACTTTGTTTACAGTTTATAGAAGGCGTGAATAGTCATGTTCGAATGATGTATGACAGGCCACTTATTAGGGTCATAATTCAATCATGAAGTGTAGAGGCATAGATTCCAAACCAGGAAGTATTTTTGTGTCTGTCAAAATCCATTTGCATCCTACGCATCCCTACATCATATCCAAATATGCTACCATATAATGAAATATAATGGTATATTCTTTGGTTTTACAAAGTTTGATAAGTGTAAAAGTTGTTTTTGGAGCATTTTGCGATAGCCATTTTGTAGGGAAAAAATGAAGAAAAAAATATACAATCTTTTAATTTTAAGTATGACCTGAATCGATTGCAAACTTCATATTTGCACATTTAATGAGATAAACCATTTGTGTCATATTGTGAATTGCAATCGATTCAGGTCATATGTATTTTGGGTATTTTTGTGATAATCAATGGAAACCAATGGCCTATATTGGGATCTGCTGATATCCTCGTGTTAAGTCAATGATGAACAACCCAATGTAAGTCAATACAACCTTACTGAACTAAATGGCCCCTTTCTCAGCCAATGTGTGCCAAAGCACTTTAATACTTTTCAAAGAATTTTGTGACATTCTATTCTTTATCTGTTTATGCAACACCTAAGAATGATTCATTTTGACCATAGGGGTATTTGCCAAAAAACGCACCTTTTCCTTTCAGCCTTTATTAATAAAAACTCTTGGTCTTATATGTATACGCGTATGATTGAACGAAAATTATACGAAACTACACTTACTTGCACATTCCATTTAGTATTTACGAAAAGTATACCCTTCACCATGTATCTTCAATTTACTAATTTAACTAATTGATGACAGCATTGCAGAAAGGGATTGATATATGGTCCAATAAACACAGTATAAAGAAATCTAACGTTCATCTCTAGGGTTAAAAAATCAAGTTTGACAACGAACTACTTCAGCAGAACAACGCAGTACTGGGACCTTTCAATCTCCCATATGCCGTCGGTATACAATATGTGTTATGTTTGAAGTTATTTTTGCTTTATTTCATATTCAACCAGAATCACTTTATGCTCATATCAAGGGCGGCCGTATTACAAAGAAAATGCCTCGTTCGCAAATCAAATGTAGTGATAAGGCAATCGTAGGCCCTCTTTGTCATTTAATTTCGTTTAGAATACATATTGTACTAAGCCCCGGGTATCAAATTGACCCTGCCTATTTATACGGAATGAAACAAACGATCACATTTGAAGTTGTCATTTACCCATTAAAATGTATTCTTATTTCCAATTAAGGATTGGGGTTTACCAATATAACAAGCAATATTGTCTGTATCAAATATGGGCTCCCGGGCCATCCAATAACATAGCTAAAATCAATCACGTAATGAGCGACGTGTTATCACTCATCTACACGTAAAAACCTATAACTTTCACGCTTACCTGTAGAAAGTAGACTAATCTGACGTCATTTTCCTGCGCGCGCATAAAAGTACACGTTAATGTTTTGTTGAATACGCATATGTAAATTGCACGAATATACATAACAAGAACACAAATGTGTACAAAATGTCCCCACCAATGGGTGATCCCGTCAAATGGTTATCCTGAAAATGAGTAGACAAGACTTTACCAACACAATTTGAGGACGGAAAATCAAAAATGGCCACCTTAAAATTTACCCAGAATGCCAAAAATTTAGTCAGTTCTAGATTTTCAAACTAAGAACCACCCCTGAAAATTTTTAATAGATCTGTCACACAGTTAACCAGAAAACATGTAAACAAGACTTTACAGACAAGATTTTAGGATGGAAAATCCAAAATGGCTGCCTTGACATTTACCTAGAATGTTAAAAAACTAATCTGTTTCTAGATTTTCATACTAAGAATCATCCCTGAAAATATGACATTGATCTACCAAATGGTTCACCTGAAAACGCGTAGACAAGACTTTACAGACAAGATTTTAGGACAGAAAATCCAAAATGGCTGCCTTGACATTGACGCAGAATGCCAAAAAACTAATCAGATGTAGATTTTCATACTAAGAATCATCCCTGAAAATTTGAAATTGATCTACCAAACGGTTCACCTAAAAACGCGTAGACAAGACTTTACAGGCAAGATTTTAAGACGGAAATCCAAAATGGCTACCTTAACATTTATCCCGAATGCCAAAATACTAATCAGATCTAGATTTTCATACTAAAAATCATCCCTGAAAATTTGAAATTGATCTACAGAACGGTTCACCTGGAAATGCGTAGACAAGACTTTACAGACAAGATTTTAGGACGGAAAATCCAAAATGGCTGCCTTGACTTTTACCCAGAATGCCCAAAAACTGATCAGTTCTACATTTCCATACTAAGAAACATCCCTGAAAATTTGAAATTGATCTACCAAACCGTTCACCTGAAAACGCGTAGACAAGACTTTACAGGCAAGATTTTAAGACGGAAATCCAAAATGGCTACCTTAACATTTATCCCGAATGCCAAAATACTAATCAGATCTAGATTTTCATACTAAAAATCATCCCTGAAAATTTGAAATTGATCTACAGAACGGTTCACCTGGAAATGCGTAGACAAGACTTTACAGACAAGATTTTAGGACGGAAAATCCAAAATGGCTGCCTTGACTTTTACCCAGAATGCCCAAAAACTGATCAGTTCTACATTTCCATACTAAGAAACATCCCTGAAAATTTGAAATTGATCTACCAAACCGTTCACCTGAAAACGCGTAGACAAGACTTTACAGACAAGATTTTAGGACGGAAAATCCAAAATGGCTGCCTTGACATTTACCCAGAATGCCAAAAAACTAATCAGATCTAGATTTTTATACTAAGAATCATCCCTGAATATTTGAAATTGATCCACCAAACGGTTCACCTGGAAACACGTAGACAAGACTTCACAGACAAGATTTTAGGACGGAAAAATTCAAAATGGCCGACAATAAAAAAGTGATTATGAGTTTTTGCTGATTTCTTTTTACAAAATTATCACATATAACTACTGTTATAATAATAACATAGGCTTTTACAACAAAGTACATCTGAAATTATCTATAAAGCTACTAAATAGTTAAAGTATGAAAACTCAAAAACACCATTCAATATGATACAAAGTATTATCTTGCGCTATGTTTTAAAAGCAACTGTGATGCCGTTTTTCTTAAAGTTTGCAGACAAGGATTTTAGCATTTGACTTCAAAATGGCCGACAGGAAGTAGGTATCGAGTTAACTTTTTTTCATCCACATCTGTATGTACTCATAAGTTATCCCTGAAAATTTGAAGGTGATATCTGTAGCGGTTTTAGAGAAAACTCCCGGACGGACGGACAGACGGACGGACGTCTTGTAATATATAGATACACTGTCCCACATGTTTTGTTAAAGAGCAACTGAAGCATACAATCTTTCCACAAAGATAAATTCAGACCAACATTTGGATATCTACATCATATAGGTAGATTATAATTGATTTTATTTACTTGTCATATCCAGTATTTAATACATTATAGGTTTAAACCCATATTAATATTGAAGTCATATTTGGTAAGTTAAGGACGGACAGACGGACGCGCCTAGGCCGACAATATGGCCCCACACTATGTGGTGGGGACATAAAAACCTGTAAACTTCACGCTGGGCCACAGGAAATAAAAAATCTGACGTCATTTATCTGCTTCTACATCTTCAAGTGTTTCATTGCAACTTCATCCTGTATGAACATTATAATATTATTTTTTATTAGATTAAATCTTCGAATTCATGTATGTGATCATTAGTAACTGTGTTCTATATTACGTATGTTCACCTGGGTTTAGACCAATAAGATATCGTGTCTGTTGGTCTGAACGTGATGGGTTAGAAAAGCATTTCGGACTTTGGTGGGAGAGAAATCATATTCCGACTTGCGTTGTTTCAAGGGTAAGCGAGCCTTTCAAATGCTAATGGCCCGTACTTAAGATATTACAATACTATCTAAAGAATATTGTTGACATTCGATGAGGTGACGATACATTGACAGAAGAAAACCAAATATTTAAATTAGTTAATGTATATATCGTAAAACATATACGTACTAGTCCCTAGGCCGTCCACCAAGGTATGCAAGAAGTTTCTCTCTCTCTGCTACATACATCTCAACTTCCGGTTTATCCAAGTGACATATTCAGGCAAACCATAATGATAATTCTCCAGAGCCCTTGTAAACGATTGTTTTTTGGACGCTTTAGTTGTTATTCATTGTTGATTGAATCTTTGAATGTCAGCAAGAAGACACTCACTGTCATTGCTGTTCCCGGATTAGTACATCCTATATTCAGAAATAAATTCAATCCTTGTGACACATGTATTTATAGACACGTTTTAGACACGTGACGATAATTTGATTTATAAAATCTGCCACTTGATTTAGCCAACTTGATATTCTAAATTCATTCAATCTCTATGATACTATTACTCGACATAGGCCTAATATAATTACGTATCTTCTAAGCTGATCTAGTTGTATTCCTAAAGACATATAACTTGGGTGAGAAATGGCATTCCTAAATTGGCCGACCAACTTCTTATTATTGATCAATACTCAAGAGACGGTGCGTTGGTACATGATTTCACGTATCCAATTTAACCTGTTCACCAATGACCTAATGTGTCCAATTCAACGCGTTTCCCGTTGAAAGAACCACACACGATTCCCACACTCGACCAATATAATTAAGATTTATGTACGTTTATATATACCAATCTCACTGCTACCCACCTAGTTACACAGACGTATCGTCAGTGTATCATGGCTGAACTACTTCCGGGATTTGAATTTGGTAAGATATTTTTATTTCTCGATTTACATCTACTTATAAGTCACGATGTGGATTGTAATTTGGCTCTAAGTTATGGGAGATAGTCTAGTTTGAGAATGTGTCGATGGTTTTAGGTTTGGTATGTTAACGAAGACGCATTTCACATATTTAGTCCCTCGCTTTTGTTACACTGACGATCGGCATTAATATTGCCAATATTACACTGATATTGGTCGTTCGTCATTGTAACAAAAGCGAGGGACTAAATACGTGAATTGTGTCTTCGTTCACATATAAAACCTAAAACCATCGACACATTCTCAAACTAGACTATCTTCCTTAACTTCGAGCCAAATTATTATCCACAACGTGACTTAATAGTAGGTGTAAATCGGGAAATAAAAAAATCTTACCGAAACCTAGTCCCGGAAGTAGTTCCGCCATGATACACTGACGATACCGTCTGTGTAACTAGGTGGGTAGCAGTGAATCTATACATGTTGAGAAAAATGTATACCTCGTAACGTATTATAACAACCATCGCTCAACATTCCATCGTATTGATATCAATAAGTATATGTCTTAACTATACCAAAATTACATCCGCCTCACTCTCTGAAATTATTTGTCAGCAGCGTTTCAGCAGAGGATGTCGCTTTGCATTACGATATTGTTATGCGCCATCAGACAGAGTCTATCACGACGGCATCGTGTTATTCTCATTTATAATCAGTAAATCTTAGTGCAGTATCCACGTAACAACATCTAAATGAAGTATGAACACAACATTCTTTACAGCCGGAAACAATATATTGCGCTTTCCATATACCATATACTGGCACGGGTTTCAAATGATCTTGGTCAAATTGTCCCCCGATATCTCGATTTCTTTACTTTGCATGAAGAGGTCAATATTCCTTTTACATGATCATTCGACTTTTCTATATTCCTCTGCAGGTATGGATCTAACCGACCACCACAAACATGCCTTTGATTTCTGCGCTAATATCCGCTAACAAGAGCGAATGTTGTTATTTGCGACTTTCCTTTATAGTTCCAAATTAAAGTAAGATCTCAGAAAAGTATTTCAAGCATCGTTAGACAGTCTAAATGATAATTCTTCACAGCACTGCTATGCTAGAGTGCTATTGGATGAATGTACCTGTAGATATACAATGCTACAGCAAAACACTATATGTAAGACAATGCAGCTGATAGCATTTGCAGCTTTCTAGAACATAAGCTCAGGTATTATTGTCTACTTGAAGCTTTCAGAAAGCTTCCATCGAGGAGAAGATTATATAGCTGTCTCTGAGACATTTTATAAGGATTCAAACAGTGTTCACGATTGTAGCCCCATCAATAACAAATCACGACAAAGTAACGTTATACGATAGAAATAAACTGGAAGATATCTAATCATAGAAAGGAGACTCAGATATTCTGTCCTAGAGAAGATTGCTCTGTCACGTCCGGGATATCCTTTTTGTTCCCCTGTTTTTTGTTTAATTCAATTCAGTACGCAAGAGTATTCGTTATACACTCCCCTCCATAAGTTTGGCAACCTTTTTCCCCCATTGAACTACGTGTTAAAGCCTCTTTACGTTTGAATTTTTATTTACTTAACCGGCGATAAAATAACTTATGATATTGATGGAAACGTAACTTGACTTTATTTCCAATACCTCCAAATTTTCTCAATTTTTTTCCTCACTAACAATAGGTCGAAAATTGATGATAAATTTGATGAATTTTTGAAAATCGTCATTCCCATGTAATCCAATGGGAAATAGAGGGTTCGGGGCAAATCAGAAATCAGGATATCTTTTCAGTAAAAGACTCAGCAAAAAATATTTTTATATAGAAATTGAATTGTCTAACTTTTTTGAACACTAAGTGTTTAGTTTATTTGATGAATATTAAAGTTACAGCACTTCAAAGTCATTTTTGAAAATAATTTTTCGCCTCCTGTGTTATTTCAATGGGAGAAGTTTTTTGAAAAACAATTTTGACTTTAAAGCCCTATACCTTTGTTGAACCTGAAGAAACATATCAATTTTTTGTTAAATAAAGTTAGCAAATTCAATTGCCTGCCTAACTCGTATTTTTTGCAAGAACTCGGATGGATGGATATTCTGTCATATGACTTGCGGCAAACCTACCATTTCCAATTGGTTAACATGGGAATGTCGATTTTCAAAAATTCATCAAATTTATCATCAATTTTCGACCTATTGTAATTGAGGAAAATTATTGAGAAAATTTGGAGGTATTGAAATTAAAGTCAAATTACGTTTCCATCAATCGTGTAAGTATTTTCATCGCAGGTTAAGTCAATAAAATTTCAAAGATAAAGAGGCTTTAACACGTAGTTCAATGGGAGAAAAAAGGTTGCCAAGCTTATGGAGGGGAGTGTACATAGTTTAGAAGGCATTCATTTTACTATATCGACCTGAGCAATATGTAACGTCATAGTGGCGGTCAATATAGCATTTCAGACCGGTCGAGAATGCATTTAACGACCGGCAATTTTCCCCGGGAAATTAAATATCGTTCAGTGCGTAAGATTTTCTTGCTGTTTCAGTCCTGGTCGTTAATGGTGGTAATAATATTAATAACGTCATTTCGAAGGGCAATATTTCACTTTATTATATACCCAATATGTAACACTAATCCTGATTGGTCAATACCTAGTCACGTGTTCCGAAATAGATTTACTATTTCCCTCGGAAAGTTATATTCCCTCAAATGTGACGTCAGCGGGAATATACATTTGAACTATTGCCCGCTGACGTCACAATTGCAAGTTCTATTACCCTTGGAAACGTCTGCGCATCATCACTGCGCAGACGAAAAACAGAAAAATGGAGGATGAGCACAATCACAAATCAACTCCGTTCACCATGACAGACGTGCGTGAACGATACAATATAAGCAACGTGTATAAAGTTCCCTAAGCTCAATACGTCTGTGTAATTTCAAGTGTTATGATAATCTATTCCGCGTGTTAACACCCTATGCTTAGTGAGCGGACCTAATTTCAAGGGTGATGGTAAGACGAGGCATGGCGCCCAAAAACCAAAGAATATTAGTACCATAATCTTTTAAGTCGTATTATTGCAGCATTAGGTGATGATATTGTGATATTTTATACTGTTTTAGAAGTGAAAGATGTTAAACTATGCATACTGTTTGTTTTACATCCAATAAAACGAATAGTTAAGATGAAACAGTCGTTTAAAGATACAATTTTAATTTACCGCAAGAAATTACAACCTAATATTGTCAATATGTCAATAATTCCTGATCGATGTCACATATTAAGATATATGTACCTAGATATGTTTTATTTTTTCATATATGCGAAATAAGGCGGTCTCTAGTTATGTACATCCAATACAAAATGAATGTTTACTATTCGGCGATCAGAATTTCGATGACGAGCGATGGCGATGTAATTTGCGAAGAAAGCATCAGTGCACCTAGTTACAGGCCAGGTTTGGGCGCCATGCATCGTCTTTACCATCACCCTTGAAATTAGGTCCGCTCACTAAGCATAGGGTGGTTAAACGCGATTGAATTTGTCAAGTGAGAGTCTCACAGGGCAAAAATTTCTGTTGAGCATCGGATGACGTCACAGCTTATAATGCTAACAATGGACCCGGGGAGGGGGCTTTCTAAGCCTTTTTGGCCTTCGCAGAGGAAACGGGACAAGAGTCAGTATAGGGTATATAATAAAACAAATAGTGACTGCCTAATTTCGAGCAATAGTGTAAATGATTTCCCCTTGGGAATATCCTCTACAATGTACTATTCCCCCAGCCTGCGGCTTCGGGAATAGTACATTGTAGAGGATATTCCCTCGGGGAAATAATTTACACTATTGCCCTCAATGGCAGTCACTATTTGTATAATGTTGCCCTTCGAAATGACGTTATTGTACTATTCAACAAAGACTATTATATGGTCAGTTAAGGTACTATGTCTAGTTGGTGGAAAATGGAATCAAATTTTTATCTAGGTCAAATGTCAAAAATTAGGTCAAATCCAGTATAGTACTTTGTCATTTTTTCGATTTTTTCGGTTGTCCTTCAATATTTTTGCCCGGTTTTTTTCATCACGTTCCTTGGAAAAAAGCTAATTCCGAACAGTAGGAAGACAAATTGCCTTAACCCATCAGTTTTATGACGTGCACATCCGCGTGGGACTATATCTTTACAGCGGGGATTTCAAGTTTTTGTCAGTGCAGACATAGAAAGTTGCGGTTCTCATATGCGCGCGTTTTTTAATATTTTCATTTGAAACTTGCAGGAATGGTGCTTTGAATCTAGCTCTCTACTCTTTGAGCAGAAAATGCTCAAAAGTATAATGTACTTTAGAATAAGTGAATATCTGACAGATTTGACTGATCATTGTATGATATCACTGCTTCTGAGGGTAAATAAGGTAACAAAGTTGAAGCAAGAAATTTGTGGTAGTGATGACAGAGTTATCAAACGGATTGCTGTTAATAAATTTAAGTGGGACCCAACACAAACTAAAAATTTCGCAGATACATTAACAAGTCAAACTAATATTGGGTTAATTAACCAAATTACGGAAGATCTTAGAAATTTACATAATTTAAACATAAATTCCATAAATACTAAAGTTGAAAGTATATTTATAAATGCAGCGAAACTTACACTGAAAAAGAAAAAGATGCCAGGTAAGAGGAAACAATTAAAATCAAATAAATGGTATGACAATGACTGTGTTAAATTAAAAAAGAAAGTAAAATCCCTTGGTCAGAAAAATCCAAATGATAGCTGTGTTAGACACAATTATTTTAAATATCTATTAAATATATCTGTATGAAACAGACCCTAAAGAATATTGGGAACTATTGGACAAAATGAGAAATAATGAAAAAAGTAGTGACGGTAATGATATATCGCCTCGGGGCTGGTATGATCACTATTCCAAACTTTTTACAGATAAATCAAATGACACTAATATGGATGAGAAAATAAAGGTTTTGAAAAATGATACAACGTTTGATAATTTATAACGGATAAGAGCTTTGGCAAGCAGTGAAAGGCCTGAAAAATAAAAAGGCGACTGGCCATAATGGTGTCAGTTATGAAATGATAAAAACATCATACCCTGTGATAGGGAACATTATTTTAAAGATGTTTAATACAATGTTTTCAAATACACTCTTCCCAAAAGAGTGGAATGTATCATCAATAATAACTGTTTTCAAGAAGGGTAATTCAAGTGATCCTGGAAATTATCGTGGACTTTTTATATCAGACTGCTTGTCAAAATTGTTCTCCATAATAATGAATAATCGTTTATATAACTATGTTCAAGAAAATCAAATGTTACAGGAAAACCAGATTGGCTTCAAGAAATAGTCACGAACCACAGACCACATGTTTATTATTCGTACACTTATTGACAGATTTATACACTTTGAGAAAAAGAAAATGTATATTTGCTTTGTAGATCTAAGAAAAGCATTTGATACGATATGGCATAACGGGCTGTATCTCAAACTTCTTCAAGCAGGAATTCGAGGTCATTTTTATCACATGGTAAAACACAGGGGGACCCCCTTAGTCCATTAATGTTTAATATTTATATCAATGGTGTCGTTGAAGAATTAACACTTGAATCAGACTTAAAATTACAAAAACAAAAAATAAGTTGTCTGCTATTTGCAGATGATTTAGCCATAATTACTGCAAATAAAACTGATATGGACATACAATTGAAAAAATTAAACAGTTATTGTAAACAATGGAACCTAGATATCAATACTGATAAAACAAAAATTGTAATGTTTAATAAAAGTGGTAAACGATGTAATGATATATTCTACATTGGGGACCAGGTAATTGAAAACGTATCAAAGTATACTTACTTGGGTATGGAATTTCATGCAAGCGGATCGATGAAACAAGCTGCAATCTTTATCAAAGAAAAGGCAGAAAAGGCAAAATTCAAATTGATAAGTATGCTTACACACGGTGATATAAACCTAACCTTATGTCTGAAATTATTATTACATGGATTTGAAATCTGGGGTACTGGTCTAATAACTAATAAAGATCTTCTGAAAAATAAAGAATTTGGCTTTGAAATGAAATATGACAAGTCACTTCCAACGGAATTACTACATCTATCGTTCTTGAAGTTTTTAATAGGGGTGCATAGAAAAACGAGTAATTTAGCTCCGATGGCTGAATTAGGTAGATTCCCTCTGTTTATCAATATATTTTACCAACAAGTTAAATACTTAGATCATATAAATGGCATTTTTTAGCGTCTTTATTCGATATTTTCAATTTCATATTTGATATTTCAATTTTCTTGTTTGAATTTTCATTTATCAATTCAAACTTTCACATTTTTGTCCGATTTTTTCAATTCAACGTTTGATAATTCATATTTCTTGTTTGATATTACATTTTTAATTCAAACTTTCAAAGTCTTTATTCAATTTTAGTAATGTTTGTATAAAAATAAATCTTCAGTGTTTGATACTTTAAATGAGCAATTAAACATCTATCAAACTGAGAAAAAACAACTTCCAATAGCGAAAACTAAACTAAAAAAATCGAGGTCAAACACTGAAAAAGTAAAAGCAATATTAGCTTCAATGTTCGATTTCCTGGATTCAAAAACATCGAAACTAAAAAGTTCAAATATGCATCCTTTAATTTTCGATCCAAAAGTTTAAACCTAAATGTTAAAATGTTCAAACCAAAATTTGATAAAAGTTCGAACTAAGAATCAACACTTGCAAGCTATTTTTCTATTCAAACAGTTCGGCATTCTGGAGTTTGCGCATGCGCAACACGGATCCATATAATACCATTGCATGGACATAAATTCAGAAAAATAAGAGAAAATCTAGTGCTCACCTTTTTCCCGCTACATAAATGAAATGTTGGTGAACTGCGCATGCGCGTGATGAATTATTGAATTGCCGAACAGTTTGAATAGAAAAGTACGAAATACCGAACTGTTTGAATAGAAAAATGAAAAGTTCGAATGAGAAAAATGTATACATCAAATACCAAAATGAAAAGTTCAACCATTAAAAATGAATAAAAATTTGTACATAAAAGTCGGTTTGATGTCCTGTACTTATTGCTTTCAACTAAAGAACAATGAGTTTATTTTCTTATTCGACATACGTTTTTCTTATGTGAAGTTCTCAACATTTACTTTGAACTTTTTTTTCCTTATTTGATGTTATTGAAAGAAATGCTTTGATTTTAGATTTTCTTTAATTTGATACATGTTTTATTATTTGACGTTTTAAATATATTTCAAATTTTTAAAATATATCATGATGTAAAACTAACATTGAATTTTGAGCCATTTCTGACACCATACATATAGAAAATGAAGGAACGAGTTCATTACTAATTAATGCATATGCAGATAGCATTGAACTATCAAAAGTTCATAATCAACCATTCAAACATGACCGTGCTCTATTCGAATTTCTCAACCAATCAGGATGCAGCATAGCCAATATAGAACGTTCTCTAATTCTCCATAGATGCACGACCATGCTCTATTCAATCTGCAATTTGCATTGTTTTGAGTGACGTCACATCTCAGCTGCACATCTGGGGCTCTGTCCGGGACTCCGACTTCAGAATCTTGACAGCATGCGTATTCTTCCTTCATGCCCGTTCCACAGACACGACTTTTACTAATTTTTATGTTTGAATCGGAATAAATAATGATAGGCCATTCAATATGGTGAAATTCAGCACTCGTTGGACAGAATGTTAGTACAAATGCACTCACCTTCGGTTCGTGCTTTGTACAACATTCTGTCCAACTCGTGCTGAATTTCACCATATTGAATGGCCTATCATTATTTATTCCTTAATCATGGTACTGTGACACAAGATACACAAGATACAAATTACATGAATAGCAAACCGCTTAATATTAAGAAAATCCTTGAAAAGAGATATATAAAATATTGGGAGAAAACTGTCAATGATAATAAAGGGAAATTAGAATTTTTGAATAATATCAAACAACGATGGGGAAAAGAACGATATTTGGATTTAATAAAGAACGCTGAACATAGGAAATCTATGACGCGATTAAGAATAAGTGCACACAATTTAGAAATAGAGCGAGGAAGATATACAAGACCAATAATCCCGAGAGATCAAAGAAAATGCAAATTATGTAAAATCAACACTGGTACGGAAACTCATTTGAATGCCAAAAATTGGAAAAAATGAGATATGAATAATTTGCCCAAATCTAAGTATTGACTCCCGAAGAAAATGCTTATTATATGTTTAATGCTGAGGGTACCACGTGTATCACCTTTGCAAAATACCTTTATGAAATAATTGAAAATAGATCAACTATATTAAAAATATAAATATATAAACCAGAATTATAAATTTATAAATATAAATATATTAACCAGAGAGATGAACTTACATAGAACTATAAATATATACATGTAGGCTAAAAGTAGTGGTTGGTATATCTAATGATCAGTCAATCGCATTATACTGTCATTATATGCCATGTAAAATTTGCATTGTATGTTATTATAGTTGTATGTATAGTTTTAGTTTTTGTTTTATCATGTTTGTTTGCTGTACACTTGCCCGGAAGGGATTTTTAGTACAATAAAGCATTGAATATATTGAAAAATCAATTCATCTATCTATCCCATTTCATTAATTATTTATCTGTTTATTAATCTATTTAATTGTCTATTTGTTTACCTATTTTATCTATTTGTTTATCTACTTATTTATATATTTATTTATATTTTATAAGCTAAAAACAAATCTGTCATCTGGAGTCTGAAATTGAACTTGTTCAATTTCCCCAGTTTAGTTATTGTACTTCCACGCCACAATTTTAGATCTCATTCCAAGAAAAATACATATGCTTTGCTCCAAATGCATTTTAGTCATTCATTCACTGATTAAATAAGTAGACATGTTCATGTGCTTTATTCAGTTTCTATATAAATGCACCAATTATAGGAAAAAAATCTGGTAGAACTGAAAGGTTTCTGCGAATGGCATTTCTTTATCACTAGTTTTATGGCATAATCAGCTTAAGCAACAGGAATCCAATGATATGATAAACACGTTCAATCTTTCTTCGTGCATTCCAATCTTATATAAAATACCTGAAGCAAGGTCAGCAGCATCTAATGAAATCCGAGAGTTTTACCTGGATCAATGTTGATGTTGAAGGGGAAAATAGCACATTCCATTGATGCACTTATCTGGATACTATACCTTGAGGTACGCGTATCCAGCACCGTTGTAATAAAGAGAGGGAGAGAGAGAGAGAAAGAGAGAGAGGGGAGGGAGAGAGAAAGAGAGTGGTAAACGTTGCTTTGCATAATGTAAATTAAATTCGCGGAGAGTTGCATTTATGGAATTCAGAATCAGTCAGCCATTGTTCCCCGTAAGGACGTATCACTGAAGTTGTGCTTATTCGAGAACTGAAAACTTAAGTTAATGACTGCCTCGTTATAGAATCAGTTCTTAAACATCAAATATCGCATTTCAGCCTCTTATTCTCTGATTTTAGTATGCAAAGTTTCATGCGAAATGAGAAATTGAGTATTTAGCGAGTTGCCTATCAAAGCTAATTGATGGAAAGCTTCAGCAGAGCAGTTTGTTTTCTTACACTGGACCAGAAATTTCTTGCGTTTCCTTTCGCACCGGATCAATAGCACATTTGTAATTATCTGGAAATATTTGACTTTTTTTCATTGAGATCATATGAGTGATAGAAACGTTCAAGGCATAATGGATGGAGCATAAGGCAGGACATAACATTGGAATGATTGTACTTTCTCACCCTCGAATTGATTTCTCTTTCTAACAAAAAACATACATGTCAAAATTACTCTAACCGCTATAGCTTCTAAAATAGAAATATTGTGATTCTTATTTTGATGATCACGTAGACGTGGTAAACGCTGCTTTGCATAATGTAAATCAAATTTAGTTATGAAGGTACAATTCGCGGATTAACTCTCCGTCCGTCTGTTTGTGCACCCGTCCGCCCATCTATCTATTTGGTCACAATACATCGAGACAGGTTTTATAATCTCCGTCGATACGATTACAGTTTTCTTGTTGATTATCGATACAAAAAGTCCCCTAAAGGCCTTTCGTGCACGAGGCAGCCATATACAGGGTGGTCCAAAAAAGTGAACCCCTGCAACAGGCTATATTTTCCTTAATACATGCATGAATTGACTCATACTATCACATGTTGTAGAGAAAGGTCTAAAATTTTGGTCGATGCCATAATTTATTCTCAGCCTTAAATTCTGTTTAACAAACATGCCTGAAAATTAGATATTGTACAAAAGTTTACCAATGTGATTCACAGAAATTACTGAAACACATTGAATGATCTTAAACAGCTTTCAGTTAGAGATACAAAGAAAAAATGAAAAAAATGAAAAAAATACAAGTTTAAAACCCTACCATATGACAAAAGGGACATTGTTTAAGCAGAAAACACATTTAACACTTTCATTGATCATTTTGAATCAGTGTTAACCGTTCAACAGTTCTGGGTATGTTACCTACACCAATTAGAGGGGGCCTCTTATGGAAGGAAGTTGCCCCCTGTGACCAGGAATCTGAGAACCCCTTCATCAAATATCTTTAAAAAATCAAAAAATCCAACATTCAATGTTTTGAGCCATATTTCATTAGAATTGGTCCATGATTTATGAAGATATTGACATTTCAAGATCATATAGGGGTATGTTCGCGATTTCACTGGAAAATGTTTTTGTCTGTGGAAGCTTAGCACATTTCTTTGGATCACAATAACTTTGCAACTAACCCTACTATCACACCAACCTAGTTCTCACTACGTTCTAAGAAAACGGGCTTCAACTGTGTGCGAACGGACTGGACCTACTAAGAACCGTTTGGGATCTATTTACAAACTTCATCGAACGTACTCGAACGGGTAGGTCCTCTAGAACTTAGACAATGCTCAAAATGTTCTCGTGGTCGTCACGTTCTACAATTAGAACGAGTGACAACGGAACCGTCGTACTTCAATCCTACTAGGGACGTTTTAACAACGAGTTGAACTGTCTGAGGACGTGTTGAGAACGAGGTAGAACTAATTGCAAACGGGTTTAAACTGATTAAGAACGTATTCAACACTGCTTATTAACGAGTTAGCAAAAACATAGCTATCACACCAAACAAATTGCCACTGCGTTCTTCAAAACTGGTTTTAAACTGTGTGCGAACGGAATGAACGTAGCTGCAACTTTCTAAGGTCTATTTACGAACTTTATGAACGTTCTCAGACGGGAATGTGATTTTAGAATTTTGAATCGATTCAAAATTCGATGGCGACCATACCGTTCTGTAATCAGGTCATGTTGACCTTCTAGACTAAGGGACGCGTTCTACGACGTTGCACACCGACGCGGTGCGACCTGAACGAACTGCGAACGAGATGGACGTATTGGAGACTGTTTAAGAACGAAGAAGCTAATTATTTCAGACATATTTCAGACGTTTTCGTAGGACTGGCAAGAACGGGTAAGAACTAGTTTGGTGTGATAGGGGGGTAACAAAGGTTAGGATGCTAGTTTTCAGCCATAATGTGTGGGATTCAAAATTGAACAAAGTCAGAAAATATTAGTTTTTTAAGACTGCAGCTTAAAAAATTCTCAGAGGAAAGCGGATATTGAAAATCACATTTTGTCCATTTTCAGTAATATTTGGTTGGGGCTTATAATTTCTGAAAATTTCATGACTAAGAAATATGTATGGTACCAAAATAAATAGCTACGTAAGATATGGCAAGCATTTTTCAAAGGGCTATATCTTTAGTTCTAAGAATAATTTAACCACAAAAACTAATGTTTATGTTAGATCCATGTCTTATCTTCAATAAATGACATTAGGATGATAATCAAGTTGATTGGATTATCTCTTAAGCTGTCCCTAATCCACCCATCTTCACCAATTTTCCCTAATTCTGACGCAATTTTTGCAAAAAATGCAGCATTTTATTTCACCTTTTATGGCAAAATTACAATTTATTGTAAGGAATGATTTACCTCTAAAAAGGAAAACTTAATAACTTTGGGATTAGGATAATCCGAAAACAATAATAGTCCATGGTATGGCTCATAGATATTACAAATCCGTGGCACCATATATGCATAACGACATTTGAACCGATATTTAGGGAGGGGCATATGTCCTTATGCTTTTAAAATGCCATTTGGTAAAAAATATTAAGGCTTTCGGGTCGCATTATGTCTGTCACCACAAGAGGTCAAAAAACGTGAAACTTTTCATGCGCATTTTAGTGCATTTTATAAGACTCGAATTGTAAATCGAAACTTATATATAATTTACAGGATTAGGATTACATAGAAATATAATACTATCTTAACTTAAATGTCATTTTTCAATTAGTGCATTGCACTAGGGTACTTTTCAACGTTTTATTATTTAGAAAAAAATAAGACAGAGCAGATGTGACCAAATTATGCGAAATATTCAGAAAAATCTATAATTAGTAACGTATTAGTTTTGTACTTATAGAAACAATATATTCACGGAAATATTTCTTGCGTTTTCAAGGGTCAAACAACGGATTATTGTTAATGATATTCAAAACGTAATCAAATAAAAATATAAAGGATGTATCATTTAAATAATTAATCTAATTTGGTATTGGAATGTTTACATTTTTAAACTAGATGATTTGCATCGAGGAATAAAGAAGGCGCAGTCAAATGCGTCGCATATATCACAGTGTCACAATGCTGTGCTCCCACAACAAAATAAGCATGCAATGTTGTAAGAAAGTAAACATTGAATGCATTATAATATATGTCAGTTTTAATTATCGATTGTTTTATAAATGAGAACGCTAGAATGATTGATAAAGAAACCAGAAATCAACTTTCGTGGTTGATGAGTGACTATATTCAGGACGATTTCATGCAGTAGAGCAAGATTTTTGAAATTCAAGATAGTAATTTAGTTTTTTGAACTGTCCCTTGCGAAGACAAGGTTTAGTTTTGTTTCGATCATAACTTGACAAATGTTCGTTCTATTCTTAATGTAAATTTATAAGTGAGAGCCATACTGTCATTAATAAGAACCAGAAACCAACCTTCGTGATGGATGAGTGACACCGTTAGAGACGATTTCATTCAGCAGGGCGAGATTGTGAATTATACGTAATTAAAGGTACTCATTTATATTTTATTTCATTGACTATCTATATTTTATCATCTGTGTTCACGATATGTATCGTTGTTCCAAGGTGTGACCCTATCAATCATATCAACTCACCCATCGCGTGCAAAGTCCCGATAGGAATTGGGAGAAATCTATAGTGTTGCACACATCCAATCTTTCAGAAGAGCCTCCGATATTTGAAGACGACATCGAATCATTTTTTGTAAGACCGGTTCTCATATATATGATGTATGACGGAGAGACTAGTTATCACCTTTGAGTTTTATACGAGGTATTCGTTTTTAGAGTGCTCTCAATGAGGTTATACGAGGTATATATGAGGTATTACGCTTTGAGTGCGACTTTTTTTATTTGTACGCAGTGCTAGTTTATGTGGGTTCACATTATACTACAGAGGCTTCATATTTTTATTTTTTATGCAAGATATAAGTTTCGTGCGTTCTATACCGAAAAGGTTATATCATTCTTTTAAATTCAGGCATTACTCATTTGTGTTTGAGCTCTATGTCGACTAGTCCATGCGAGTTGCACTTGAAATCTTGGCATTTTTACTCAAGATATTTTACTACTCTACTATATTAGTGGACGATTATTTTTTGTGCATTCTATACAGGAAAGTCAATATGATTTGTGGAATACTAGTTCTGTGACTTCAGTTATAGCAAAGAGGCTTCATCTTATTCACATCTTTGTGTGAGGCATTCGTTTTTGTTTTGAAAGTGCAGTTATTGTTATTTTTAATTTTCTATGCGGAGGCTAAGTTTTTGTGAGTAAATTCTATATTGTTAGTACCTCAGTTGAAATACTCGATTTTGATTGGTCAACGAGCGGTGAATAATTTTAACTGTACACCGCGCAATGCATTGCCGGTGAATAATATTCCCAGCATTCCACTAAAATGACGTCATTATCAGACGATAAAATGGCCGCCGCTAGCACTAGCCGTTTCGTTGAAGATGAGGATATTATTAGTCTCTTAGAGAGTAAAGACAGTCAAAATACGAAGAAAAATCTTTGTACAAAGCTTTTAGTGGACTTCGCCCAGGAGAGTAATTTGACTCCATTGAGTGAACTTACTGCCGATATACTGAAATACAACATGAATGTCTCGAGGGTCTGGATCCAACTTCAAGTCAACTTCAAGGGTCAGAAAAATCTAAGATATTCTTCGGACTAACAAAACAATTATAGACCTCTCCATTCGGTTTACTGTCAAAATTATATCCCTCGACTGTAAACCTCGACCTACGGTCTCGGTTTACAGTCTCGGGATATAATTTTGACAGTAAACCTCTGGAGAGGTATATTAAAGATGCCTTAACATTGCATCAAGATGCTTTGCCATGAGTTCTGGTATGAGGTTTTCGTTTGGTGAGTATATTCTGTACCAATGAGGTTATATAATTTGTAACTTCAAAATCAGGCATTATTCATTTGTGCACAAACTCGTCGCCAAAGCCATGCGAATTGCACTTTTACGAATTGTTGTGAGTGTTGTAAGATACATTTTCCTTTCACGTTGTATATTAATTTGGGATAGTTGGATTTTCTTTCCATTTGGCAATGAGTTCTTAGACATTTCATTTTCTTGCTATGTTTTGTCATTTTTGGTCTTTCGCATTTGGCACTTGTGCGTACATATTCATGACATTTTGGATAGAATTTGGGACAAAATGGCTACTCCCAGGCTATATCTCTTTTGTTTTTATGCTAATGTTTTACATACCTGTCAAGTCCCGATTTTAATCGGGATTGTCCCGATTTTTTTGGCCTGTCCGGATTTTTTTAGGCCTGTCCCGATCCCGATTTTGTCCCGATTTTGGGCACATATGTCCCGATTTTGTCCCGATTTATTTTTTACTTGTTTTCATCGTAAATTTTGTATTGAATTCAATTTGCAACACATTTTTCCCGATTAATTTTTAAACTACTGACAGGTATGCAACTACGAACTGCAACTTCTTCTTCTATTTAAAGAGCTCATTCTGCATCAAAAGAACAAGAGGTTAATATTTTCTTCTGTATTTTATGTGCTGTACATGGGAAGCAAATGCTATATATGTACAAATATGATCTATTCTAACATTAAATGATCAGAATAGTAACATTATGTTACGCATTTTCTGTTATTTATTCAGGAATCTTAATAATATAGACCTCAAAACTGTTGGAGTATGAATGACTACAAACCTTCTGGTCGGGCACACACTTTTTTTATAGAAAACGTGTTTACCCACCCACGGGGTCTGTATTCATTCCTTACACCCAACAGTTTTTCGGTCTATATTTCTTAATTAAAAGCACCAAGCCCGGTAGATATCGGCTTTTTATTATTAGATTTTACATTCAAAATGCATTCGAGAAATATTTTAAAATCAGATAGAGCATATACCTTTCGAAATTATTTGTCTATAAATTGGTAAACATCTTCACCTAAAATATATGCGATGATATTTGATTTTTTAAAAGACGTCAATAATACTAACTCATGCACTTTGCTCTTGAACAAAGCGCGCATTATTAATTCACACAGCAATTTATATTACATGTTTAGGTCCTTGTTGGCAAACAAAATTCTTGTCAAGTTTACATCAAAAACAGGCCTCCTAGACTTCCAACAACGCGAACATCAGTTCTGATTCCGCGAACTACGTTCCTTGCACTCGAACCACGAATCTCATATTGCTAATGTGAAATCTTATATCGCGCACCACCATTTCCTTGTTTCCGAACATATTTCTTGTACCGCGCACAAAGATCCGTTACCGCGAACCACGCATCTGATCGAAAAAAGTCCGTAATTTTGTTCGTATTATTACGCATAAGTGTAATTCCAAAGAGGTGTTTTCATGTGGAATGCAGAAGAAATATTTTCCCAGTTTTTCATGCATGTGAATGAATATCTAATCATTGACGATAACAGTATTTTCAAGCTCTAGGAAACACAAGATATTGGGACTACCTTGCAATCACGCGCATTGACATTTTCAGTGAAAGGGCTGGGTAATAACAACAAAACCTGACTTTTGAGTAACAACACGTACATGTTTGGCCAAATTAGTGACATCCTCCGATCACAGGGCTTCAAAATCCAGAATATCTTCTTTCTCTTTACCAGCTTTTTCCAAATTTGTCCATGATTGCATCATAATAAAGAAATGAGTTAGGCCTACCCTATGTACAATATTCCTGATTTTATAGAATACTTGATGTGCTATATCTGTCGCTCCAGCTACTGATAATTTGAAGATGCTACCCTTTGCCTGTCAACATTTAGATGAAAACTTAACTTAAATGTTGCCCCCTCCCCCATTACGGCTTGTGGGATTAACTGTTTACATACAGGAAAATAACAATCTAACATCCTGATAAAGATTTTAACACTTAGTTTTTGTTTCAAAACATATCAAATGACTACTAAATCGTAATTTTAGGGTAAGGGCTAAGAATTATGGAATTTATTTTGTATCAAAATTGGACATTACATGATGTATGGGAAAAATCGAACTATATGATGCGATACTCGAACCATATGATTCGAAACTCGCATCATACTATGCGAAATACGCATCATTATATGCGAAACTAGCATCATCGTGTGCCATTTTCAATCCATGTTATACCAACAGTTAATTTTCTTACATAACTTATTTTCATTCACACACGCACTGGTTGTATCAAGTGTCACACAAAGAGTAAGCACTAACTCAAATCACTTTACAAAAATCCAAAAGCAATGTTGAAATGTCACACGGATTGTGTTATAAGTTGCATAGAATACTGAAAGAATTACACATGGATCAAAGTAAATTTCGAACGAACGTGTCAATTTTACAAACGCATTGAGTTCAAACTCGCATAGGATGGCTCCCGCTCGCATAGGCTGTCACAAACAAGTTGCACTTCACACAGGGTGCGAGATTTGAAGTCACGTGATATTTACATCCTGATTTCTACAATATGGTGCCCTTCGTTGAAATGTGATAAAATGTAAATTTTAAATTAAAAATATATAATAGGATACCCTAGGCCCTAGGCTGGGGAGACGTACAGTGGCCATATATTGAGAAACTACAAACTAGATCTTTTTATCTTTTTGCCGCGCTGATGTGTTATTTCGTTCAGTGCAAAAGTAACGCGAGATTTAGAACAAAATCTCGAACATCTCTAGAAAGCAATTTATGTTACATCAAGATGTGTGATCGGTACATCAAGGTGTGTGATCGGCACATCATGGTTTGTGAAGGGGAAAACGTTTGTGCGAGCCGCACAAGAGTTTGTTCGACTTGTGTACCCTGTTCGATGTCATTTTTAAACAATGCATACACAAATACGCATGTACAAGTGTGATTTTACAAACATAAAGTGTACAAACTCGAACAAACCGTGTATGAAATCACACGGATTGTGTATGTATTCTACTAAACGCTATTCTATGTGTTTGAGATATCACATAAATATAAGATGACCAATTTTGATACAGTTTTAACACCATAAAGAATACTTTATCTGTCTAATCTTTGACCGTCTGAAATAAATGTGTGTTGACGAGTCCTGCAGTTAATTAATCTTGGTTTTAAAACCGAAGCTTTCATTGTGCGCTGTTCTGCCCCACCCATGGGCCATTTTGCCCTCCTCTCAACATTATTTTCGAACACTCTGAAAAATCACAGAAAATGTAAAATATAATCCCTTCATAAGATGGAACATGAAAGTTCGCGATGATTGACAGATTAGAAAAACCTCTGCACGGATCAAACTATTATGAGGGCCGTTTTGCCCCATGTTCCCAAAAATTTCCTGACTTCAGCAACCAGGACGATATCTGACCCAAGACATGTGGAGCGCTAAAATGTCGGACCCTTTTTTCTGGGCCCATCTCAGCGGGAGGGGCGGGCCAGTGCATCTACACAGAATACAGCCATAACTGATTACTACAATGTAGGTGTACTGTATAAATGTAAACCTTGTAGTTAAAGGTCGCATGATGCAGTGTGACCAGGATCACACTGACCATGGTCAGAATGACCCTAGGCATGATGAAATAACTTTTTCAGTCCTCTGAAAAGGTCACTGTAAATAGCTTTAAGTAGGAGCATAGGAAAGGTCAATGAACAGAGTCTTTTGAATTTTTTAGAAAATGGGCCCAAGATATTGCTCTAAATGATACAATCTTTAAAATTTTAGAAACTTGTCTGAAAAAATGGCGGTCATAAAAAAGAAAAAAATATCGCTTTTACAAATGACATCTCCTATTACACCACACCGTGCGCAGATACTCTCTGATCCCAAAAATGAATGACTGTGGGACGCATAGTTCAACAAGTTAAACCTAGTCTGGGCCTTATTTCCTATCTGACATATCTTGTGGCCCGCCCTAGGTTTAACTTCCGTACCCATTCGGCTCTTTATGCAAAATATTCAATGGTGGTCTATGGCAGCGCATATAATTTCATGCGCGTTTACTTAATAACTGATGGTGAGAATTTGCAACAAATGAAAGAATAGCACGGAAGTTAAACCCAATCACGGCAACAAGAACATTCAGATTAATAAATGAAAGCCGTGGTATTGGGTTTAACTTGTTGAACTATGGGACGCAGTGCTTTCCTTTGACACATCATTTAAAGAACTGCCAACTCGGGGCGTGGATGTTAATCTTAAGATTACGTTTCAAAATACAGTGACGAATGGGTCATCTAATATGCAAGTGCATGCTTTTCATAGGAACGAAAGTCCGGCGAAAGCGGAGGAGAAACTGAATTTCGATTCCTTGTTTCACTCCGTTGCATGGCATATACATGTAACTTGGAATCCCAAACACCCGGATGTATTATGTACAAATTGTTCGCGGTAACGGATCTCTGTTCGAGGTACAAGAAATATGTTCGGAAACAAGGAAATGGTGGTGCGCGATATAAGATTTCACGTTCGCGATATAAGATTCGTGGTTCGAGTGCAAGGAACGTAGTTCGCGGTATCAGAACTGATGTTCGCGTTGTTGGAAGTCTAGGAGGCCTGAAAAAGTGACTACTGAATGCGGCCAAGCCATCTTCATTACAAACTGTCCAAAGTAAATGAATCAGAATGAAGGCCTAAATGTCGAATGTACGTTAAACCAATCTATTGAAAGCCCATGGTTAAACGATTCCTAAACGATTTAATTTTAAAATATATCCGAGTAAATGTTTTCATCCCGATCATGCCGATACCGTATTTCAACAAAATGAATACACGTCGATCCTCTTTTACAAGCCCATTTGAGAATCGGAGAAAGCCTTTCGATTTTAGGTCCATGGGAACTTCTATCATATATACCACAAGATCCCAATCATATCCCAAAACGTGTACTTTTCAAAATCAATCGACGCATTAGGCATGCGTTAATAGAGACAACGCTTTCATCGTAAAATCATAGGCCAATCACCACCACATCATATCATGAATCTGTAAATATAAAATCTTCAATTCTAAACAATATTGGATGACCGTAAAATGTGGCTTTTATCTTACACTGCATATATCTTTAAAATGCTGGGCATGCTAAATGTATTTCCAATTATACGAAAAATGCGTCATTTCAGGCTTCACCACCAGTGTGCATTTTCTGAAAAGTCCCGATTTTTGAGAGGTTTTGCTGTCCCGATTTTTTTCGAAAAGTCCCGATTTGTCCCGATTTTTCTGAAAAATCCAGATTTGTCCCGATTTTTGTCCCGATTTTAACCGATGAGAGGTTGACAGGTACTGTATGGTTTAATGTGGAGTGGTAGTCATTGTCCCTGGGTCGTTGCTAATTGTGAGTACTATCCATACACTTATTTTAGGGCTATTTTACAGCTTATTTTAGGGGAGTACAAATTTCTCTTAACTTCATTCTATATTCTGTATAATATTTGAAAATTGATAAAAGGTATTCCTTACAAATAGTGCACTCTATGATGCTATATTGTGAGGCGCATCCTATAACGTTTGATTAATCCAAGTTTTTACGAATTATCAGTTCTATATAAGAGCTTTCATGAGAGGATTGGTATACGAGAGTGAATCCAAATGCTATAGTCACTGATTTTTATTTGAGGTATTTTGTTTTGTTTAACGAGACAGTATTCCTCTTTGTAAAATAATTTCTGGATTTTGCGAACTTTTAAGTTTATGTACTCGAGATGCTGAAGGATGTGGGGATTATTTTAGGCATTGTCAATTAAATTGCTAAAACTAAAGGCTTTAGGTTTGCAGTGGGATGCTGACCCTTTTAAACGTTAAACGAGTTATATCTATCTCAAAGCATTAAGACCAAATTCTAAATATTATCTAATATACTTTTAGTATTGTTATGAGTATTGGCTCTCAATTTGTATTTTTATTCAATTTGTGTTGTAATGACTCGAAAAGTGCTACTTGGTGTAATGGTCTGGGAATGATCTTTATCCTTAGCTCGTGGGATTGCTGGGGTTTCTTATGTCACCACCAAGAGTGGTATGACATATTGTTATAGTTTCCAACATAAAGTCCATTATATTTGTCACTGCGATGCATTACATCGATTCATTTTTACATGATTGCCGACATTTCTCAAAGATCCATGTAGTCAATCAAATGTTGATGATATGGTCCTTATATAAGCAACCAATTCATGTTCAACCATATGCAACAATTTTCAATCGCAGACGGTATTAGACAAGGAAGAACTACGAGTCTCCCTTTATTGGCAATTGACCCCTGAATACGGCAACGTACCGGAGAACGACATTTTACTGAGAAATGGCAATAATTTAGCACAATATATTTTTTAACTAGAGTTCTACTTTGATTTTGACAAAAGTAAGTATTCCATGCAATGGCTATTTCATTCATGGGTTTGTAGGAATTCTGTTGGAACCCAGTTCTGATCAAGTACGAAGTTATTGAAATCGGCGCAGTCGGACTTTACTCCGAAAGATGGTTTTTCGATTATAACTTTTTACAACATTTAAGTATAGACTTTTGAAAAAAGTACAGAATAGTCCTTATACTATTGAATAATTCTGTTATTTCTGATTCACACGACTCTGATTTGTTTAATTTAAAAAAAAGTTTTAAAAATATTACTTAGGAACGTAACCGGAGCTGGGAACGTAACCGGAGCAGATCAGTTGAATTATATAATTTAGAAAAATAAAATATATGATTTAAAGCATATATATTATTTACAAACACATATGAATGTTAAAATGAGCATTTATTACCCTTCACTTACAGGAAAATCAATGCATGGCAAAACATATAAATTTTCTAAAGATATATTTTTTGCACTTATATTTTAGAGTATCAAAAAATTCACTGATAGTTATTGCTTCAGTGGGAAGCTGGGAAGTAACACAAGGACATATATGTATAGTACAAAGTTCTGTCAAACAAAGAAGAGGCAGTCATCAGTCGCATCGCTAATTAAAAGCAAATAGGCCTAATACAAAAGTGATGCCATAAAATAGTTATTTTTTCATGAGTTAATAAATTTCTAAATTGTTCAGTGATTTTTTTAATGTGATTGATCATGTTTGCCCTTTTCTTCCATGTTTTTCCACAATGGGGACATTCAAATACAACTTTTCCGTGGGTAATCCTTTTGTGTTTGTCCAGATATTCCTTGGTTTTAAAGGATCGTACTATCATATCACTAAGTCCATTTTCTTGACATAGTATAACAGAGTGGGTTTTAATAGTTCGCTGAACAAATACAATGGGTGAAATCAAATGGAATTATTTGCTTACTACATTTAATCACTTCATTCTCCATACAATGATTGTTCTATGTTTGATAGCCTTTCTAAGGTAAGTGCACTTATGCATGGTAAATACCAAATTTAATTTTTCACAATGGATAAATTTTTTTCTTTAAATAAAATGTAATAAATACGCATTCGAACAATCCCGTATGTTTTTAAATTAGTATATGTGCTTTAAATCATATATTTAAATTTTTTTGATTAAATAATTCAACTGATCTGCTCCGGTTACTTTCCCAGCTCCGGTTACGTTCCTAAGTAATATTTTAAAAACTTTTTTTTGATTAAACAAATCAGAGTCGTGTGAATCAGAAATAACAGGATCATTCAAAAGTATAAGGACTATTCTGTACTTTTTTCAAAAGTCTATACTTAAATGTTGTGAAAAGTTATAATCGAAAAACCATCTTTCGGAGTAAAGTCCGTCTGCGCCGATTTCAATAACTTCGTACTTGATCAGAACTGGGTTACAACAGAATTCCTACAAACTCATGAATGAAATAGTTATTGCATGGAATACTTACTTTTGTCAAAATCAAAATAGAACTCTAGTTAAAAAATATATTGTGCTAAATTATTGCCATTTCTTAGTAAAATGTCGTTCTCCGGTACGTTGCCAAAATTATTCGATGGTACCCCGTGGTTATATATGTTCCATAGATGGCATGATATATTCTTCACGGGTGAGTGCCTAATACCCTGTGTATTCATTGTTGCATAATCGCGTATTATCGAAATGAGCGTGGATATGTCAACATGACTGTGTCCTGTAAAGTATGTACAGTAAAACATAAATGTGTTTAACACCTAGTAAAACACATAAGGTGAAATACTTGTTTATATATTTGTATTGTATAGTGTAAATGAATACTTGAAATATTACACATTTGCGATGTTTCAACAAACATGATTCAATACCATCTTATTTGAATTAACTCTTCCCATGTGAATCTTTCTTCATCATCAACCATCTTGGATGTTTCGAAAGTGCCCTCTGTGAAGGGGTTTGCTGTAAATGATCTTTCGAAAAGTGTTATATGTAGTAGGTATTGATACTGTATACAGAGTACATGCAAATAATAATTTTCTCCAATGGTTTGGCCAAACTTTTTTGTTCATTTCAGATCATATTCGATTGTTTTTTGCTGATTGGATTTCCCAAGTTTTTTATGGAATAAACAGTTTAATCCTATGGGTGTTACCATTTGACAATAGGGATATTGCCTTGTGTAATTATGATATTGTCCCTCGATCGATCACTCTATTCCCTCAGTCAATACTTCGGGCTTTGTATAAAAATCTTATACCTCGTACTCACGTACCCACGTACTTGGGGCATAATACATTCTTTGGTGTAAAGGGTTCTAACGTTTCAGATTATTCAGATTATATGAATTGTAGGTGCATTAATGCACTCGTAGACCTAGTCATAAAATAAGGCCAGAATTGCAAAATTGTTTATCTTTGCTATTTTATCCTTCATAAAAATGCCTAATTGAAATGCTCGTTCACTATAGAACCAATCTACAATTAAACGTTTTTTATTTGCTGGGAAATTCCAGGAAGTCGTCTAAAAGGTGTCACCTATATTGCCACATTTAGATTGCTCCCCATTCAATATGGAATATCGAATCATCATCCACCGTTAAGCACAACTGCACAAATCATACTGTCGTGTGTTGGGGTGAATTTACGATCCCCGAGACTAAAATTATCTTTATTCATGCTGTGATTTAATAAAATGAAACACAGAATACCCCGACATATTTAAAACTAATTTAGAATTTTGATTTTCTCTCTTGAACAGTCCCTTGAATGGCGCTATTTTGACAATCAATGAAAAACTAAAATTAACAATTCTGGCTTTATTTTATGACTCTATATCTATCTATCTCTGACTATACGAATTTCACATCTATGGATACTATGAATGTATTTATACCTCAGATAGCATTAAGATTGAATAATCTTTTGAAACTTTAAAAATTGAACCCTTCAAAACTGTATCACGACCCACGTACATGGGTAGGAGGTAAGAAGCCAATACTTCGTAAAGAAATCATGATATAACAACATGTAGAACAAGGCATTAACATTACAAAATGTCACCACCTTTTTGATATTTTTGAATTTTAGAGGTCAAATGTCAAATCAAAAGTATGATTTGACTTCTGAGAACTTGTAGGTGATTTTGAAAAAAAAATCGGTCAATTTGAAGTAAGTTGAAGAATACCTTTTAGAACCTCTTTACTTTGAGAAGGTCATTGAAGGTCAATTGTTGAATCTAAAGTCAGATTTGAATTTCTGAGACCTTGAAGATTATTTTGAAAAAATAGTCAATTTGAAGACCTTTTTGACCTCAAAGAATTTACAGTAGTAACAAAGAAGAGTGCATTCTTGTTCAATTGTTTTTGAAGAATGGACATTGCAAGCTATCCAAAACCAGTGTGGCACAAAAGATGATTGACAGTGTTTTCCTCAATATTAACACCTTGACTGTCACATGCAGTCCACCGAAGCTGTACTAATTAAGCCCTTTTCAACCACTCAATAGTTGAATTGTAAACACAAAATAAATAAGATTTGAAACTGTACCTTGCCTGATACATACAGTGCATTGTTAAACCAACTCACTTCTCAACACACTTACCTCATAGTTAATACAAAAGAACTTGGATCATGGGTCATTTACCCTTCATAAGAGTCAGTGTGGGGTTAAGTTGAATCAAGTATTCGAATTGGGTCTTATGAGAACTACATGTAATAGCCTCAGGCCAAGCCCCTCTGCTATTATTTCTCATAAAACCCAGTACTCATAGTTTATCCATAACTGAATGAACGATTAGAAGATTTAGTGACCTTCTATAAAATTGCAAACTGAACATGTTGCTATACCTTAGACGACTACCTGGTTGTTATTCACTAAAGGGATTCTCATTAAAAACGCTTTTGGGTCCCCTGACTCCCACTTTGTTCGGGGTTGCTGTTTTTGGGGGCTGTAATTAGGAATAGAAGTTTTGGTTTAAATGAGGGATCCCTAACTTATCCATAACTTGTATGTAATGCCTTGTGCACATATGCTCCGATTTTCACTACGGCACCCGGCCGATTGAGTATTTTGTTCAAAATTGAATACAATATTGAACAAAACAAAATCGGGGGGCGCCGGCCGAGCATATGTGACCCAGGCATAAAAGTAGTCGTAAGCTTATGAACATCGAGAGCACTCATAAACTGCCTTCCTACTACTCTTCCCTAGACCTATGCTGAAGGTCAATCGATGGAGTTATGATTAAGCGTAGGGGTGCTGTGATTCCAGTGTTTAATAAATGCTGCATCTAATATACTAGTAACACCATTGTGATTAAGGGCATTCTTGAGTGGATTTGACCTAGGATGAAGAAACTACGTAGGTGACCACGGGCTTTGAAAGCCCATGATAAGTAGTATTTGCGAATTCAACTAACAGCTGCCAGATCAACCTACCATTTTATGGCTCATTAAATATAAATAGTACCTGCCACTATTTCATTCATATTAAAATACATTTGCCATCAAAAGTAGGTTAAATCATCGCCTGTTACCCAACATATGACATCATGAATACTATCAAAGTGCTAGTCTAATACCGAGTGAGCCAAAAATGTAACCCAAACAAATTCCGCATCTGTTAAAGTGTTATTTCGCATAATAACACCATGTTTAATGTTCTTTCATTTTGCTAAGTTTAATTGGCCCTGCCCGAATGGTCGGGATTTTATGGCTATAATACGAAACATGAAATTACAACCTCAACCGACCAGTGCAGGTCTGCAATATGGACCAGCCTGTACATTTATCAGTTTAAGTGGTTTAGTTAACACAGTTTCAAGGTTAATGAAAACACGAATCGGAAATCCCGTGCAAAGGACTGGTGTGAAAAATTGGCTATTTCACATCAACATTGCATATCATCAACATTGCAGCCATGTCTTACATGCCCAGTTTCCTGGACCCAAATCATTATTTTTATGATGTCACATGGAGTTTCCCACGGGCCACGGGCGCGGGGTACGGTGCAACATAAGGGTGCTGAAATGTGAGCAAACATATGTTTTCATCGTTTCAGAAAGATGTTTATTTTTTATATGTAAATGTATAACGACATCCTAGACAGCGAACTTGACAATGAATTTCATAGTTAAACCTACACAAACTACGAACATAGTATACGGTATAGAGCGAGGTAACCAGTGGTAACGGTAAGGTACAACACAAGGAATTTGAATTTGCGTTATACCGTATCTTACCCGCGGTTTAGTTAACACAATTTCAAGTCTTCTCTTGAAGAGACATAAAATTGAAATTGAACCTCCAATCTGTTCGAATAGAGTTTTGGCCGTTCGCGGCAACACATTTTAATTTGAGAACTAGTTTTGTATGACTGGGGGGATAGTAAAAAGCTTAATCATTTTATTTTGAGAAAGATCTTTGATATTTAATAAAGTAAAAAATATATAAAAGATCAAGTAAATATTCTGTGAGAACTAAGAAATTCAAAATGACGTGTCAAAAATTCCCAAACTGGAGGTCTGATATGAGACCTCTACAATAGTGTTTGTACCAGCTATCATCTTCGCATTCTTTCTTTTCATTCATCCCAAATATCCAAAATCCAATTCATTCTCAAAATGTATTGTTAGAATAAATACGGAAAAGTATTTTTGCTTGAAAATGGATTAATAAGTGACTTTTACATTGATATCGATTATTGTGACATACTACAGTCTCTAATTCTAAAATATACACATAATAAGAGACTAATCTCCCACTTATTCACAGCACTAGCAGAAGATACCCTGAAGTGCCTCTGGTAAAGTTGTCAAAGATATTTTGCTCATCTATTGCTGAGAAATTACTTGTGAAATTGCTTCTCATTTATTGGAACAAATGCTATGAAGTTCTCATTGCGTTGCTCCGGTATGGGATATTATGACATGCTATCTTAAATTTCGAAGTCCTCATAACATTTACTTGATCTTTTTCATATTTTTGTAACTTGCTAATACTCATGGGCTACTTTGTACAAAATTTCAGAGAATTTGGTTCATCAGTTGCCGAAATGATTCTTGTCAAAAAAGGCTCATTTTTGTAACATCCGATATATATATATTGAATGTAGAGTTGTAATGTCAACATGAAATTGATGAATCTAAGATAATACGATATTGCACGATTGGAAGAGTTAGACGGCTTCATACTATCACCACAAAAGTAAAAATATTGCATACGACAGGTTTCATTTTATGATGTTTCGACACGAAAAAAAGATTTTGAGTATAGATATTTCTTATTATATCCTTGATTCACCCTCTGAATGCAGAGCTGTGACTTATAATCTTGCACTTTTAGAGTAGTTACATCAAGAGAGCATCAGATAAACCACCAAGTGCAATATGAACTTAAGGCATATCACACTAATTTGTAGGAAAATCTGACTTATTATCACAACAGGGTCTAGTTCATTAACACGATGAACAAATATATAGCATAAACACGCGATTGAGGCTGATATACATGTATCAGCTTGAGAAGCTTAGAATATGTTAATTGATCTAAACAAGTCTGATAATTCACAGATTAGGGTTTTACAAACAGAATGGAAATTTCATTGTTAGAAATTCCCCTGAAAAGTAAAACGATGTTTTCCGGAAAATGTGAATAACCAGATTTTGAAATATTAGGTGTTGCTTATTTCCTTTGTACGAAAAATATTTTCGCAAGCGCAGATGCTTCATTGCTTTCTATATAGCAAGGAGACGGGTTAAAACAGATGCAGAGTAACTTTAACTATGTTTATTGTACCCAATATGGCCTCCGATGTGCAAATGAAAAAATGATTGAAATGAAAGAAAATTGGATTGGGTGTTTTGACAAGGGTGAACGTTATACATGGAACGTGTTTCGTTCGCAGTTTCTATGTATTCGGCGTTCGGATTTTTATCCTACACTATTCCATTCACCCCAATGAATTAAGGGGATGCGCGGCGAAGTTTAAATATTTTCTGATAAACTGTGTCACCATCGATCTTTGGACATGATTTCCCAGAGCTTGATATATCTGCATGTGTTGGTGATTGGTAAATAAAATCAATCTAACTTGATTAATTATTTAACATATTTTAGTTTGTTTAATTTTCGTCACGAAATATTCAGAAACAACAGTTAAAACGAAGATTGGCCGCATCCATTCTTATCGTTCTGTCGGGAAAACAATATCACGTGACCTCGTGCCTTCCCATAAACCCAGAAGTACTGGAAGGCAAAAACCGCTTTTACAAACTGGCTTCTTACGTACTACAGAAGCCGGCTTCTGGAGTCACCAAGAAGCCGGCTTTTAAAAGCCGGCTTCTGAAGGACAACAGAAGCCGGCTTTTGGAGTCACCAAGAAGCCGGCTTTTACAAACTGGCTTCTTACATACTACAGAAGCCGCCTTCTACAGTCAACAAGAAGCTGGCTTTTAAAAACCGGCTTCTGAAGGACAACAGAAGCCGGCTTCTGGAGTCACCAAGAAGCCGGCTTTTAAAACTGGCTTCTTACTTACTGACGTTGCAGTTCTAAGATGGCTTTTGAATATAGTTTATATTGTCATATTTTTGCAAAACTATACGGGTAAATTGAATTCTAAGCATGGATATCGATGAATTTGATCACGTTCATCAATTCCAAAAATATTATGCATTGTATTTCTGTTTAATAAAAACGCACCGCTCATTTTTCAAAACTGGCTCCGATTTGGACCCAGTTTTCAAATCAGCTCACCATTAAACACAAGCTATTAACGGACAATCTAGCCACTGGGAATCACGAGATACTGTCTCCCTATCATTTTGATGTGGATTATGCATCTTTTTCTCGTATAATCTGCATGAAAATAAGGAAAAACTGAAAAATATGTAAAATTATAACATAATTCAAGATTTTTTGCAAAAAGTCATTTCAAGTCAAAACTATAAGAGAAAATTGATGTCTAAGTAAAAATATCGATGAATTAGATCATGTTCACTTAATCAGAACATATTATGCATTGCATTTCCGTTTTATAAAAACGCACCGCTCATTTTTCAAAACTGGCTCCAACTTGGAGCCAGTTTACATATCAGCTCACTCCATCTTACACACGCTATGTAGGGACAATCTAGCAACTCGGAATCACGGGATACTGTCTCACGATCATTTCTATGTGCATTATGCATCTTATTCTCGTATAATTTGCAAGAAAATAAGAAAAAACTGAAAAATACGTAAAATTGTAACTTATTTCAAGATTTTTTGCAAAAAGTCATTTCAAGCCAAAACTATGAGAGAAAATTCATTTCTAAGTGAAAATATCGATGAATTAGATCACGTTCACTAAATCAGAATAGATTTTGCATTGCATTTCCGTTTAATAAAAAGTACCACTCATTTTTCAAAACTGGCTCCAACTTGGAGCTAGTTTACAAATCAGCTCGCTCCATCTTACACAAGCTACACTCCCCTCCATAAGTTTGGCAACCTTTTTCCCCCATTGAACTGCGTGTTAAAGCCTCTTTACGTTTGAATTTTTATTTATTTAACCGGTGATGAAATAACTTATAATATTGATGAAAACGTAATTTGACTTTAATTCTAATACCTCCAAATTTTCTCAATTTTTTTCTTCAATTACAATAGGTCGAAAATTGATGATAAATTTGATGAATTTTTGAAAATCGTCATTCCCATGTAATCCAATGGGAAATGGAGGGTTCGGGGCAAATCAGAAATCAGGATATCTTTTCAGTAAAAGATTCAGCAAAAAATATTTTCATATAGAAAATTGAATTGTCTAACTTTTTTGAACACTAAGTATTTAGTTTATTTGATGAATATTAAAGTTACAGCGCTTCAAAGTCATTTTTGAAAATAATTTTTCGCCTCCTGTGTTATTTCAATGGGAGAGTTTTTTTGAAAAACAATTTTGACTTTAAAGTTTTTCAGTTTTTTCTCATTTTCTTGCAAATTATACGAGAATAAGATGCATAATGCACATAGAAATGATCGTGAGACAGTATCTCGTGATTCCCAGTTGCTAGATTGTCCCTACATAGCTTGTGTAAGATGGAGCGAGCTGATTTGTAAACTGGCTCCAAGTTGGAGCGTTTTTGACAAATGAGCGGTGCGTTTTTATTTAACGGAAATGCAATGCATAATATGTTCTGATTTAGTGAACGTGATCTAATCTAAATGCAATGCATAACCTATTCTGATTTAGTGAACGTGATCTAATTCATCGATGTTTTTACTTAGAAATGAATTTTCTCTCATAGTTTTGGCTTGAAATGTCTTTTTGCAAAAAATCTTGAAATAAGTTACAATTTAACGTATTTTTTAGTTTTTTCTCATTTTCAGGCCAATCATACGAGAATAAGATGCATAATTTACATAAAAATAATCGTGAGACAGTATACCGTGATTCCCAGTTGCTAGATTGCCCCTACATAGCTTGTGTAAGATGGAGCGAGCTGATTTGTAAACTGGCTCCAAGTTGGAGCGTTTTTGACAAATGAGCGGTGCGTTTTTATTTAACGGAAATGCAATGCATAATATGTTCTGATTTAGTGAACGTGATCTAATTCATCGATATTTTTACTTAGAAATGAATTTTCTCTCATAGTTTTGGCTTGAAATGACTTTTTGCAAAAAATCTTGAAATAAGTTACAATTTTACGTATTTTTCAGTTTTTTCTCATTTTCATGCAAATTATACGAGAATAAGATACATAATGCACATAGAAATGATCGTGAGACAGTATCCCGTGATTCCCAGTTGCTAGATTGTCCCTACATAGCTTGTGTAAGATGGAGCGAGCTGATTTGTAAACTGGCTCCAAGTTGGAGCCAGTTTTGAAAAATGAGCGGTGCGTTTTTATTAAACGGAAATGCAATGCATAATCTGTTCTGATTTAGTGAACGTGATCTAATTCATCGATATTTTTACTTAGAAATAAATTTTCTCTCATAGTTTTGGCTTGAAATGACTTTTTGCAAAAAATCTTGAAATAAGTTACAATTTTGCGTATTTTTCAGTTTTTTCTCATTTTCATGCAAATTATACGAGAATAAGATGCATAATGCACATAGAAATGATCGTGAGACAGTATTTCGTGATTCTCAGTTGCTAGATTGTCCGTACATAGCTTGTGTAAGATGGAGCGAGCTGATTTGTAAACTGGCTCCAAGTTGGAGCCAGTTTTGTAAAATGAGCGGTGCGTTTTTATTAAACAGAAATGCAATGCATAATCTGTTCTGATTTGGTGAACATGATCTAATTCATCGATATTTTTACTTAGAATTGATTTTTCTCTCATAGTTTTGGCTTGAAATGACTTTTTGCAAAAAATCATGAAATATATTATAATTTTATGTATTTTTCAGTTTTTTCTCATTTTCATGCAAATTATACGAGGATAACATGCATAATGCACATAAAAATAATCGTGAGATAGTATTTCGTGATTCCCAGTTACCAGATTGTACCTACATAGCATTTGTCATATGTGGCGAGCTGATTTGCAAACTGGCTCCAAGTTGGAGCCAGTTTTGAAAAATGAGCGGTGCGTTTTTATTAAACGGAAATGCAATGCATAATCTATTCTGATTTAATGAATTTGATCTTATTCATCGATATCTGTGCTTAGAATTCAATTTACTGTCATAGTTTTGGCTTGAAATGACTTTTTCCAAAAAATCTTGAAATATGTAATAATTTTACGTATTTTTCAGTTTTTTCTCATTTTCATGCAAATTATACGAGAATAAGATGCATAATGCACATAACAATTATCATGAAACAGTATCCCGTGATTCCCAGTTGCTAGATTGCCCCTACATAGCTTGTGTAGGATGGAGCGAGCTGATTTGCAAACTGGCTCCAAGTTGGAGCCAGTTTTGTAAAATGAGCGATGCGTTTTTATCAAACAGAAATGCAATGCATAATCTACTCTTATTTAACGAACATGATTTAATTCATCGATATCTTTACTTAGAATTAAATTTCCCCCATAGTTTTGGTTTGAAATTACTTTTTGCAAAAAATCTTGCAATATGTTACAATCTTACTTATTTTCATTTTTTCTCATTTCCATGCTAATTATACGAGAATAAGATGCATAATGCACAACAAAATGATTGAGAGAGAGAATCTGGCTTCTAAAACTGGCTTCTTGGTAACTGCAGAAGCCGGCTTCTGTAAGTCATTCGAAGCCGGTTTTTAGAAGCCGGCTTCTTGGTGACGCCAGAAGCCGGCTTCTGATGTACTGTAGAAGCCGAAAGCCGGCTTTGTATATTTGCCTTCGACTCTTTCTCCGATTTCCTCTGCCCACCAACAACACTGTTATGTAAGGGCGGAAATAAACCACTGTAATCTTGTAATCAGGCATTTGAAAATGACTCCTAAATTTCCTCTATGTCCATGGATTTAGGGGTAGGTACCGGCCTGTACACGTATGGTTTTGAAGGGAGGTTGTTCTATGGTTGGCTTTGGCTTTAACATGGGTTAGGATGTTGGTTAAAGTAGGGGCTTAATGTGGTCTTAACAAGCTCCAACGTTCATCCTAGGGTGGTTAGTCACAACTTTTTCTCTAAAACTCAATTGTATTGTTGTAGCCACAATGTTTCGGGTCAAGAGACCAACTACGAAAGAAAGTTATCAAAAGGATTAATGCAAATGGCTTTTATATGAACAAAATGTAAATTACGGGGGAGTTTCCTGCCCCTGCGATCTGATTTGTCCATTTAGAATAAGATAAACCATGTAACCAGGTCCATGTATTCCATTCTCATAGAATTTCATCTAAGTTTGTTATGTTCGAAATCCCGAATGTCCCCGGGAGAATCTCTCTTCGAAATTATAATGTCAGATAGATACAAAATAATATTGATATAACTGAAGTCACTTAATTTGGCTCCCGTTTTAATTAGACGGATTGACGGATTCAGAAAATCCGCCAAATTAAAATCCGTCAAATTTCAGTTTGAAATTTTTGTCAAATGCACTTCAGAAATTAAACTTCTGGGGCCCCTTTTCTTATCAACTGAACATGTCATCAATTCTACATTATCCCAAAAGAAATACAGAAAATATCTTACAGTAGTAAATACCCGTCCTAATGACATGAACCACCATGGGCTTTCAAGAGAATCTCTTGATAGCCCATGCATAAACATAGACAGAAAATAAACTTCAGTCCTGACTCCGCCAAATTAAATAGCCGCCAATATTTGAAATTCGTCAAATTAAGTAGCGTCAAAATAAGTGTATCTACAGTATCTGTAAGGGGGGGGGGGCTCAAACATTGCCGGGAGATACAAACCGGAGAAATAGATGAGATGATGAATATGTATTGTATGTTTTCCAGTTTTAATTATGTTGTTTGTTATTGGTCCTAATATGAATAGGGACCAATATGTATGTGACAGTTTTGAAGTTCAAAAACCGGGTTAAATTGGTTAAAGTAAATTGTATATGATAATCAGAGCCGGGATTCAGAGATACACAACTAAAATAACGAGATAACAATCAAACAGTTACTGTAATTAATTATTGTGTGATCTAGGTTACAGATCAAAGAAAAAATGGCAGGGTGCTACTGAATCTGGTAGTTCAAGCGTATGCTAGTATGAGGGCAACATTTAAAGTAAAGCATTGTTGTAAATCCTGGGAAAATGCACCCCACCCCCCCCCCCCCCCCCCATTTTGCAAATATTGTCTGATGCCAATGAACCCTGAAATTTGTTTTTGTTTTCTTGAGAAATCAACAAATATGTTTATGAAAATCTTGCGAGTCCAGACATATGATTCTCATTCTGTCTCAGCTTAGTTTAAACCAAATTTACAAATATCCGTCCACATATATAAGACATTAAATCAGTAGTTGTTTATGACAAGATTATGTTTATAGATTATCAAAAATTAAGGTAGCTATTTGTAATTTCAACTATATGTTAGCCCTTCCCCCTCCCCTTCGCCGACAGTAATGTATTGTTTAAAATAATACTGCATCCCCGGCCAATTATTATTTCACCATTTGGAGCAGTTTTCGTGTGATTTTGAACAAATATCAAATGTGACCCCACCCCTGGAATAAATAAGCCCTCCCCTCGCCGACAGAGATGTCTTGTTTAAAATAATACTGTATCCCCTGGCCAATAATTCTATCACCATTTTGAGCAGTTTTCGTGTAATTTTTGAGCAAATATCAAATGTGATCTCACCCCTTGATTAATTCAAAAGTCATCCCCTTAGCAAATGCTGGATTAGGCCCTGGTACTCGTCGCAGATGCGAGTAGGTAGTTACAAGTTTCACAACCAGGTGACTCGTTCGGGTCAGATAGCATGGCGGGTATAGTAGAAAGTTCCCTTTAACTTAAACCATATCTGTTTTAGTGGTTCGATTTTCATATAACCCTTATGTATCTAATAGTTATGCAAATCAAAATATGTCCAGTAAATGAAAATGTTATCTGACCAATACAAGAAAAGATATTTCACTTTTTGTGATTTTGTAACATGGGCTCTATGGAGAATCAACCCGAACTAGAAGTCACACTTTCAAAAATAATTAAATTTTCAAACTTGATAAACAATTTTCGAAACCATATATCTAGATGTAATTTTACATGTAGATTTCAAATATAACATCGCATTGACTGAATTTTGAATATTTAATGGCGTAAATCAAGATTTTTTTCTACTCGCATCTAGTCTAGTATTAATGGGTGTTGATTAGTGAAAATACCCATTTAAACAGACCCTCTGAATTTATAACAACTTACCAATATATTAAGAAGCCACGTTGCGATGTACTTTTCGTGACTCAAGTCGGATATAAAGTGAAAACATACTCTTTTTGATTTGGTATCCCGTATTTAGCTAAAGCAAAACACGAATTATTAACATGTGCGGTAATTATAATTAAAATGTTTCCATATATAGCGCAAAATCTCTTAATAATGACTAATTTTGTCTTGGTTTTTGTTCAATTAAATACCCGCAGCAGACGTAGTTGTACATAGGGTGACCCTACAGTGTATATGTATACCTATAGACTCATGTTTTGGTGTAGCAGGCGTAGTTGGCGTAGTCAACACAGTACATACTATGAAGTTGTTATTTTCAATAAAATACTCGTAGCAGACGTAGCTATACCCAAGGTACACCATGGCAGTGTGTGTGAATACCTATAGACTCATGTTTAGGTGTAGCAAGCGTAGTTGGCGTACTCAACACAGTACATACTATGAAGTGGTCAGTTTCAATAAAATACTCGTAGCAAACGTAGCTATACCCAAGGTACACCATGGCAGTGTATGTGTATACCTATAGACTCAGGTTTAAATCATGGCAGTATACACCAGGGCAGTGTGTGTGTATACCTATATAGACTCATGTTTATGTGTAGCAAGCGTAGTTTGCGGAATAAACATACTATGCTCTTTTTGTTTTTAATTAAATACCCGTGGCAGACCTACAGTATACATATGGACTCTTGTTTTGGTGTAGCAAGCGTAGTTGGCGTAGTCAACACGTGGCTATATGTGTGTATACCTATGTGTATAGACTCATGTTTAGGTGTAGCAAGCGTATTGGCGTAGTAAACATACTATATACTGTTTTCGTTCAATTAAATACCCGTAGCAGACGTAGTTGGACATAGGGTGACCCTAGAGTGTGTATTTCATGAGTAGTTGGTACTATGGTACCTATGGACTCATATTTTGGTGTAGCAGGCGAAGTTGGCGTATTCTTAGAGGTTATGTCACTATGACGTGAAATATGCCTGAGTTCTCCCAATATAGGCCGACCTTGGGAGGCTCTATATTTGGGCAAGAACGAAGGCATATTTCACGTCATAGTGACATAACTGATGTATTACATGCCTTTGTTCCCATGGTTACTTTGTATCAATGACGTGACGTCATGATATTATCATGGTTATTAAAGAAATCTAATATCAAAACGAGGTAAGCGGGCTATATCGGGGTAATCGGGCAATATCGGTGGATATAGCTCGCTAACTTTCCAATTGACTTCCATACAAATGCTTCGCTAGGTATGTAATACAACACAGTACATACTATGAAGTGGTCATTTTCAATAAAATACTCGTAGCAGACGTAGCTATACCCAGGGTACAACATGGCAGTGTGTGTGTATACCTATAGACTCATGTTTAGGTGTAGAAAGCGTAGTAGCAAGCGTAGTTGGAGTAGTTAACATACTTTACTGTTTGTTCAATTAAATATCCGTAGCAGACGTAGTTGTACATAGGGTGACCCTACAGTGTGTATAATATACCTATGGACTCATATTTTGGTGTAGCAGGCGAAGTTGGCGTAGTCAACACAGTACATACTATGAAGTGGTCATTTTCAGTAAAATACTCGTAGCAGACGTAGCTATACCCAGGGTACACAATGGCAGTGTGTGTGTACACCTATAGACTCATGTTTAGATGTAGCAAGCGTAGTCGGCGGAGTAAACATACTATGCTCTTTTTGTTTTTAATTAAATACCCGTGGCAGACCTACAGTGTGTATCTTTACCTATGGACTCTTGTTTTGGTGTAGCAAGCGTAGTTGGCGTAGTCAACACGTGGCTATGTGTGTGTATACCTATAGACTCATGTTTAGGTGTAGCAAGCGTAGTTGGCGTAGTAACCATACTATACTGTTTTTGTTCAATTAAATACCGGTAGCAGACGTAGTTGTACATAGGGTGAGCCTACAGTGTATATGTATACATATTGACTCATGTTTTGGTGTAGCAGGTGTAGTTGGCGTAGTCAACACAGTACATACTATGAAGTGGTCATTTTCAGTAAAATACTCGTAGCAGACGTAGCTATACCCAGGGTACACAATGGCAGTGTGTGTGTACACCTTTAGACTCATGTTTAGATGTAGCAAGCGTAGTCGGCGGAGTAAACATACTATGCTCTTATTGTTTTTAATTAAATACCCGTGGCAGACCTACAGTGTGTATGTATACCTATGGACTCATGTTTTGGTGTAGCAAGCGTAGTTGGCGTAGTCAACACGTGGCTATGTGTGTGTATACCTATAGACTCATGTTTAGGTGTAGCAAGCGTATTGGCGTAGTAAACATACTATACTGTTTTTCTTCAATTAAATACCCGTAGCAGACGTTGTTGTACATACAGTGTGTATGTATACCTATGGACTCATGTTTTGGTGTAGCAGGCGTAGTTTGCGTAGTCAACACAGTCCATACTATGAAGTGGTCATTTTCAGTAAAATACTCGTAGCAGACGTAGCTATACCCAGGGGACACAATGGCAGTGTGTGTGTACACCTATAGACTCAGGTTTACATCATGGCAGTGTACACCAGGGCAGTGTGTGTGCTATAGACTCATGTTTAGGTGTAGCAAGCGTAGTTTGCGGAGTAAACATACTATGCTCTTTTTGTTTTTAATTAAATACCCGTGGCAGACCTACAGTGTGTATGTATACCTATGGGCTCTTGTTTTGGTGTAGCAAGCGTAGTTGGCGTAGTCAGTGGCTATATGAGTGTATACCTATAGACTCATGTTTAGGTGTAGCAAGCGTAATTGGCGTAGTCAGCATACAATACTGTTTTTCTTCAATTAAATACCCGTAGCAGACGTAGTTGTACATAGGGTGACCCTGCAGTTTGTATGTATACCTATGGACTCATGTTTTGGTGTAGCAAGCGTAGTTGGCGTAGTAAACATACTATACTGTTTTTTTTGTTCAATTAAATATCCGTAGCAGACGTAGTTGTACATACAGTGTGTATAATATACCTATGGACTCATATTTTGGTGTAGCAGGCTAAGTTGGCGTAGTCAATACACATGGACTCAATGATGTGGTTATTTTCAATAAAATACCCGTAGCAGACGTAGCTATTCCCAGGGTACACCATGGCAGTGTGTGTGGATACCTATAAACTCATGTTTAGGTGTAGCAAGCGTAGTTGGTGTACTCAACAGAGTACATACTATGAAGTTGTTATTTTCAATAAAAAACTCGTAGCATACGTACACTTTACCCAGTTTACACCATGGCAGTGTGTGTTTATTCCTATAGACTCATGTTTAGGTGTAGCAAGCGTAGTTGGCGTAGTAACCATAACTGTTTTTGTTCATTTAGATACCCGTAGCAGACGTAGTTGTACATAGGGTGACCCTACAGTGTGTATGTATACCAATGGACTCATGTTTTGGTGTAGCAGGCGAAGTTGGCGTAGTCAATACAGTACATACTATGAAGTGGTCATTTTCAATAAAATACTCGTAGCAGACGTAGCTATACCCAGGGTACACCATGGCAGTGTGTGTACACCTATAGACTCATGTTTAGGTGTAGCAAGCGTATTGGCGTAGTAAACATACTATACTGTTTTTTGTTCTATTAAATACTCGTAGCAGACGTAGTTGTACATAGCATCCTGCAGTGTGTATGTATACCTATGGAGTCATGTTTTGGTGTAGCAAGCGTAGTTGGCGTAGTCAACACGTGGCTATGTGAGTGTATACCTATAGACTCATGTTTAGGTGTAGCAAGCGTATTGGCGTAGTAAACATACTATACTGTTTTTGTTCAATTAAATACCCGTAGCAGACGTAGTTGGACATAGGGTGACCCTACAGTGTGTATTTCATGAGTAGTTGGTACTATGGTACCTATGGACTCATATTTTGGTGTAGCAGGCGAACTTGGCGTATTCAACACAGTACATACTATGAATTGGTCATTTTCAAAAAAAATACTCGAAGCAGACGTAGCTATACCCAATGTACACCATGGCAATGTGTGTGTAAACCTATAGACTTATGTTTAATTAAATACCCGTGGCAGACCTACAGTGTGTATGTATACCTATGGGCTCTTGTTTTGGTGTAGCAAGCGTAGTTGGCGTAGTCAACACGTGGCTATATGAGTGTATACCTATAGACTCATGTTTAGGTGTAGCAAGCGTAGTTGGCGTAGTCAACATACAATACTGTTTTTCTTCAATTAAATACCCGTAGCAGACGTAGTTGTACATAGGGTGACCCTGCAGTTTGTATGTATACCTATGGACTCATGTTTAGGTGTAGCAAGCGTAGTTGGCGGAGTAAACATACTATACTGTTTTTGTTTTTAATTAAATACTCGTAGCAGACGTAGTTGTACATAGCGTGACCCTACAGTGTGTATGTATACCTATGGACTCATGTTTTGCTGTAGCAGGCGTAGTTGGCGTATTCAATACTATGAATGGGTCATTTTCAGTAAAATACTCGTAGCAGACGTACACTATACCCAGTGTACACCATGGCAGTGTGTGTGTGTATTCCTATAGACTTATGTTTAGATGAAGGAAGCGTAGTTCACTGTGGCTAGTCGATCTATGTGGATGCAGTCAGGCACATGTAATGTTTCGTGAGTGCCCGCCTCTGTACTTTTCAATGGAAGAATTTTGCACTTCTGTTTAAATAATCTATATTTACTCATCTGTCTATATCATACTTCATTAATTTACAAAACCAAAGCTACGCTATAAACACACATTCTCTGATATTTTTACGGAGAATAGATAACTCAAACGAGTTCACTCGACCAGTCAACAGATCTGTGTGAAGTAAAACACAAATACAATGCGTTTTATAATATTTTGGGGTTATGGTGTGACATATCCGCTTTAAAAAGCATTATTTAATTATGATGTATCATGTGGATTAGTAGAAGTTCTTATTGGATTCAATGAACAGACTGGCTAGGTTTCAATTGAATCATTTTGAATGTGTGTGTTTTTAATATTTTAATCCACAGTGTCCAAAAACAATAATAATACTATATTGGTAATTGGAAATATTCCACTTACCACGATTTCAAAAAAATTGTAAATAGATAATATCATTCTTGAAGTTGGGTCATTTGTTTCAAGGAATCTGTAGGCTCGTTCAGCTGAGCTTACAAAATCATCAAGATTTACGGATGGTCCATCTGTTGGCTGCTCATTGTCACTTTCAAGGAATGTTAATGGCTCTGAAACTTGTAGCCCTGCCCAAGTCGCTATTTATTTACTTATCTGATCTTGAATTAGTATCACCTTGTACAATCCAATGCATCATCGCTGATATTATGCTAAGTTATTCAGCGGTTCCGAGATTCCCATAATACTTAAGCTACCTAAGGGTATCGCGAAACCATATTGATTGACACTATGGACATGGACACGACGTGTGACTTCAGGCTGATTGACTAATCAAAACGTTATCAGGTTGACCTGCATAAAAAAAGCAAACTACTCGTCTAGGACTTGAAATTCAATGATCTGATCGAGTGTTTCTTGAGAGTTACAATATATTATGTTATTAAATGTACATTGGAATGTAAGCAGTCATTAATACTCGTATTAATGAAATCATGCAATTCAATGTGGATTCAAAATCAAAACTGAATTCGTGATGGAAATGCACGAAGACCTAGTCCGGCAATGTAAGGCTATGAAACTTGATTTGTGGGTATTCCAGTGGGTTGATGGGTCTTTTGCTCTGAATTCACTTCATCGGCGTACCTAATTTCAACATTTTCATTGTCATAATTACATGTTATGGACCCGTTTTTCAAATTAACAGTATTACGGATAAAAGCACAGTTTTTTCATCTGTAATGGCATTTTCCAGTTGATGGGTTTATATATAGTATTTCAATTTTTCATGAGGGTCTCTAAAACTTGTAATGGGGTGGCTAATTACTTTACTGAATGAGGAATGTTTATCCAAACAATGGATACAAAGAACTCTGGCCAGTTGTCCATCAGTAAATAAATCATCATGATAAAAGTATAATTTATCATAGCATCCATTTGTTACCGTTCTGAATCCAAATGCTACATAGTGGCATCCATTTTATACATATATGTTGACGTTTACGGAAAGTTTTTCAAATATCTTCCCTATAACAGGAATATGGAAGCTGAAACTTTCACACATTGTCATACTATGTATTTTGAATATGTATCCAAGATTTCAAGTCACAATGTAGAAACTCTGAGATCACTTTCCTCGATTTGCTGTCATATGTTTGTAATGATCCCATTCCCTATAATGTACGCGAGCACCCACGATACATTGCATATAAATGACTGCATCCACATAGATCGACTAGCCACAGTGTAGTTGGCGTTGTAAACATACTATACTGTTTTTGTTCAATTAAATACCCGTAGCAGACGTAGTTGTACATACATACCTGCCAACCTAAGACCAAAATTTTGCGGTAGATTTTTTTTAAATTGCTGTATTTTTGCGGTAGATTTTTCAAAATACGGTAGTTTTTGCGGTATTTTTCAACAAAATTGCGGTAGTTTTTGCGGTAGATTTTTTAAAAAACGGTAGTTTTTGCGGTAGATTTTAAAAATACGGTCGTTTTTGCGGTAGATTTTAAAAAAATACTGTAGTTTCAGAGGTTTGGGGTAGATTTTTGAAAAAAGTGTAATTTTGCGGTAGAAATTTGAAAAAAGCGGTAGTTTTGCGGAAGATTTAGAAAAAATGCGGTAGTATTACGGTAGATTTTTAAAAATGCGGTAGTTTTTACGGTAGGTTTTTGAAAAACCGGTAGTTTTGCGAAAGATTCTGAAAAAATGCGGTAGTTTTACGGTAGATTTTGAAAAAATTCGGTAGCTTTTACGGAAGTTTTTTGAAAAACCGGTAGTTTTGCTGAAAATTTTGAAAAAATGCGGTAGTTTTACGGTAGATTTTGAAAATTGCGGTAGTTTTTACGGTAATTTTTTGAAATACCGGTACTTTTGCGGAAGATTTTGAAAAAATGCGGTAGTTTTACGGTAGATTTTGAAAATTGCGGTAGTTTTTACGGTAATTTTTTGAAATACCGGTACTTTTGCGGAAGATTTTGAACAAATGCGGTAGTTTTACGGTAGATTTTGAAAATTGCAGTAGTTTTTACGGTAATTTTTTGAAAAACTGGTACTTTTGCCAAAATGCGGTATTTTTCGGTAGATTTTGAAAAATGCGGTAGTTAAACCTTTATACAATGCGGTTTTCTATATTAATACAATGTTTACGTGGTCATATTGTTGTTGTTATTGTGAATACATATTTTACTGCAAGAGTGATTTTGATAATTACAGTTTGTAAAGCAGAACTACCACCTGAGAATTATACGAAACTATTATTTTCAAGAAAAAATAGATATACTATTTTCAAGAATAAATAGAGACTAAACACTTTTTATTCTTCATTTACCATGCCTACAATGGACTGACAGCAACTTTGGATTTTAATGTTTCAGCAAAATGTACATATACAACTTTTTTACAATAAATCTAGATTGATTCAAAATACGAACACAATATTCATATCTCCACTTTTATTCACCTTCTAACCAGTTTTTTTAGATATCAGGATGTTTGGAAATACCATGAATGAAACATTTACTGAAATACAAAATATGGATTTTACACGTTTTTACTCACCATCTTAGATGATCTATCATTTTAACGAATTGAAATGACAGACATAATGTTCATATAACATTGGAATCATATGGTATTAAATATTGATTTGTTCACTCGCAAGTCTCTAATGATATCAATGTGTTTGTCTGGCACAAATAGAAAATAAGTACAGATCAATTGTCTTTCAAAAATAATTTGTTATGAGCATTTGCCGAAACCTTTCCCCTGAGACATCGTCCAGATTCGGATATCACAATACTTTTATAATAAACCAGAACTCAATGCTTTATTTTTTAATTAAGTATTTGTTACTGATAATGTGTTCTGATGAAAAATACAACATTTTATCGTTCTGTAAACAAATTGATTAAACTATGTATAATGTATATGTGTCGTTCATTACTGATCATAACAAATCAAACTACGCATATTTCATACGCTAAATATGCATACGCATTTCCACTCATTTATTTAGATGAAGCGCAACTAAAATAATATTTTTGTTGCATTCGGAATAAAGATCCGTGTACAAAAGGGTTTGGTTAACTACAAAAACCATGGCAGAAAGAATTCTTTCTAGCTAGTGGTAGTTGGTGTTTGGACTGATTACACGCAAGCTTACTTAGATAAATGCGCAATAACCTGATAACCACAGACCTGCCAATACCGGGTTGGTGAAGGAATATTACAGGGACAGTACAGGAAGACTTCAATTTTTCAGCATTTCCCAATAACAATAACGGGAAATTTTACGGTAGTTTGAACAAAAATACTGTTGATTTTAGCAGAAATACGGTAGATTTTCGAAAATTTACGGTAGATTTTCAAAAATTTACGGTAGATTTTCAAAAATTTACGGTAGATTTTACGGCCGTTCTCATGGAATAAACGAGTTTTTTACAAAGAAAATTTACGGTAGATTACGAAAAAAATACGGTAGATTTTTTTACGGGCGTTTTTACGGGAAAAAATGGTATTTTTTTTACGGTAGTTTGTCATTTTTTTACGGAAAAACGAAAGATTTACGGTAGATTCCCGTAAAAATACGGTAGGTTGGCAGGTATGACATAGGTTGACCCTACAGTGTATATGTATAGCTATAGACTCATGTTTTGGTGTAGCAGGCGCAGTTGGCGTAGTCAACACAGTACATACTATGAAGTGGTCACTTTCTATTAAATACTCGTAGCGGACGTAGGGTACACCGTGGTAGGGTACATAGGGTACATCATGGTGTAGGGTACACCATGGCAGTGTGTGTGTATACCTATAGATTCATGTTTAGGTGTAGCAAGCGTAGTTGGCTTAGTAACCATACTATACTGTTTTTGTTCAATTAAATACCCGTAGCAGACGTAGTTGTACATAGGGTGAGCCTACAGTGTATATGTATACCTATAGACTCATGTTTTGGTGTAGCAGGTGTAGTTGGCGTAGTCAACACAGTACATACTACAGGCCTGTCAACTTGGGAACACCTAACATGAGTGACTTGGAAATGTTGAACACCTCCCCTCAAAATGTGGACACCTTGGTCCAAATGTGAACACCTTGATCCAAATTTTAAACACCTTGGTTTAAATTTTATTACATCTTGCCAAATTTTAAATACCTCAAATTTTTCGCGCTCGCTTCTCTCGCGTTTAAAACATCCAACAACGGGGGGGTAGGTACGAAAAATTTCGAACGGAATGCGTGACATATACGTAATTCGCGTGAAAAGTCCGAACGAAATGCGTGCGTTTTTTTTCCGGCGTTCGTATTTTTGCTGTGTAGACGATCTTTTTTAGAAATTTTTCTAGAGAAATATTTTTGCTTGACAATTACCAGGTAAAATGCGTATTTGCGTGACATTTTCTGTCACGCAAAAATAACTGGCGAGACTTCAAATTCTTCAGCAAATGCGTGACAAATACGCAAATTGCGGGACAGTTGCCGTTGACAGGCCTGATACTATGAAGTGGTCAGTTTTAATACAATACTCGTAGCAGTTGTAGATATACCCAAGGTACACCATGGCAGTGTGTGTGTGTATACCTACAGACTCAAGTTTACTGTTTTTTGGTGTAGCAGGCGCAGATAGTCAGTACATTCTATGAATTGGTCATTTTCAAAAAAATACTCGAAGCAGACGTAGCTATACCCAGTGTACACCATGGCAATGTGTGTGTAAACCTATAGACTCATGTTTATGCCTGGGTCACATAGCCGCCGGGCGCCGGCCGATGAGTAGTCATCGGCCGATTTCTAAATCGACCGGGCGCCGGTGACTTTTCACCGATGTCTTGATCTAATCGTGAGTATGGTCACATTAGTACAGGCATCGTAAGGCGCCCGCAATCAATTGAATCTGAAAGACATCGCACGGGTATCGCAAACCGATCTGCCGATGGCCGTACGGCACCCGCCAGGACATCGGTCGATCTACAGGCCTCTAGATTTATACAAAATTCTTGTATGACCCGGTATGCCTGTTCCACATTGCCTGAATGCAAGATTTGATCAAAACGAAATACTTCGATAGACAGGACTTCCAGGATAATAATGTTTCCATGCAATAAAAATCAGAATCGACTGTTATTTTTAAAATGTCAATTGATAAAGTGTATTGCACTACGTGAATTGCAATGGAAAATTGATTTGACATATTAATCTAAACAAAACAATATCGGTCCATGATTTCTTTTTAAGGAATTGTATCTTTTAAGCTTGGTTGTTTAGTTCAGGTGGTAGAGCATCAGAATCTAGACTAGAAGGTCCCAGGTTTGGTTAGACAATTTTCCCATCCTCCCGCTATATTCTTGTTTATCTTTAATAATACTAGCAATCTATTGTTCGAGTGGGTCACAGAAGCCCAACATGGCCGTAAAAATAAATCCAAATACCTAGATATTGACTTTTGACCTTGAATTGACATTAACCCATCAGTAATAACTTTGACCTCAAGTCGCCTAATAATGGGTCACCAAGGGCTACTTCGTCCCCTGAGTGCCTTTAAAGGCCAAATACCTAGATATACCTTATAATGTTTTTGAACCATAGGTATTGACTTTAACTCCATGTCACCTTAACATGAGTTGCAAAGGGCCACAGCAGCCCCCAGGGGCTCAAAACTCCAAATACTGAGATATTGACCTTGTAGGAATGACCTTAACCTCAGGACACATATTCATGAGTTCTCACGTGAAGCAGCATCCCCAAAACAGATAGATAGATAGATAGATTTAGATCTATGACCTTGAGATGACCTTGACCCTAAACAATGACATTGACCGTAGGTCACTTTATCATTGGTGATCAAATGCTACTGTAGACCCACAGTAGCCAACTACCGAGAAATTACCTTGAAATCAGGTCTCCTCATCATTGGTCGCCAAATGTCACAATTGTTCTCAATTGCCTCAAAACGTCAAATTGCTAGATATTGACCTTTGACCTTTAAATTACCTTGACCCATTCAGATCTTGACCTCAGGTCACCTTATCATTGGTTATGAAGGGTCAAATCATCGGGCAAGTGTTTTAAAAAGCCAACTAACTAAATATTGATATTTTTCCTAGAAATGACCTTGACATTTCTAGAATTCACATTTTATGAACAAAAATGAAACATACAAAGTTGAAAACTGACCTTTTGGAAATAAAATTGCTGCATATGTTTCAAAATGTAGGTATGAGTGCAGGAGCTGCTACAGGTATCACTCTGACATACATCCGTGAACAAATCAAACTTGATGTGATGCAAATCGGCATCTTTTAATTTGACGTCCAAGCAGAATGTTGGACAAAATGGCTAATTGTTAGATAAACCATCAACACTGGAATTGTCATTTGTCATTGCATTTATAAAGTAATTCCTAACTCATCACTGTTACACATATTACATCAAGACGTTGCCTCGTCTAGATCACTGTCTGCTAGCTAAAAATATCAAATTCACTGCTTGCTTTATCACAATAAACTTTTGTTACAAATAAGTACAGTAAAACTTGCAAATAGAAGGCCCATTTGATATATAATAGAGAGGTTAAGCTACACGTATAAATGCAAAACGTGAACCTGAACGCGTAAGTCGACGCTCAAGTACACGTTTAAGAAAATATTCAGTTAAGCTACACGTCTGAAACCATGTCAGTGGACGTGGAGCTATATTTATGTTGTGACTTTGTCTAAAGGTCATGTCTCTATGGTGTAATGGATAGCACTTCGGCAATCTAGCACTTCACGTATGTCCGTTAGGCCTGTGTTCGAATCTAGTCGCAATAAAACATTTTGTTTTTTATTTTTGCTTTATTTCATATTCAATTAAAGAGTCTAGTGCACTTTCCATTATGGTTTCCCCGTGAACAAAATGAATCATTTTTAACTGTAACATAAAGAATACAATGTCACATAATACTGTGTTCTATTGACTTAACATGTGGATACCATCAGATTCCGATGGAGGCCATTGGTTTCTATTGACTTTCACAAGAATACCTAAAATACACTATGACCTGAATCAATTGAAAACTAAATAATTTCACAATATGACACAAATGGTATATCACATCAGATGTGCATATATAAAGTTTGCAATCGATTCAGGTCAAACTTCAAATTAAAATATGATACATTTTTTCATCATTTTTTCCTACAAAAAGGCTATAGAAAAATGCTACAAAAGCAACTTTTACACTTATGAAATCCCATACAACTTTGTAAATACAAAAATTATACTGTTATGTTTCATTATTAATAACATATTTGGATAAGATGTAGGGATGTGTAGGATGCAAATGGATTTTGACAGACACAAAAAGACTTCATGGTTTGGCATCTCTACCCCTGTACACTTTATGATTGAATATTGGCCCTAATAAGTGGCCCATTCAGTGCTGAATATAGGTCAACAAGATACTAGTGTACATATAAATGTAATAATAATGTAATAATGGTTGTCATTTCATTTCGTTTAGTATACATATTGTACTAAGCCCCGGGCATCAAATTGGTCTTGCCAATTTATATTGTACGGAATAAACAAACGATCACATTTGAAGTTGTCATTTACCCATTAAAATGTATTCTTATTTCCAATTAAGGTTTGGGGTTTACCAATATAACAAGTAAGATTGTCTGTATCAAATATGGACTCCAGGGCCATCCTAGAACATAGCTAAAATCAATCACGTAATGAGGGACGTGTAATCACTCATCTACACGTAAAAACCTGTAACTTTCGCGCTTACCTGTAGAAAGTAGACTAATCTGACGTCATTTTCCTGCGCGCGCATAGAAGTACACGTTCATGCTTTGTTGAATACGCGTCTGTAAATTGCACGAATATGATAATCTCATGTAAAAACCTGTAAACTTCACGCTGGCCCACAGGAAATAAACAAATCTGACGTCATTTATCTGCGCGCGCATTGAAGTTCACGTTCAAGTTTTGTTAAATACTTGTAGCTTAACCTCTCTACTATTAATATGTAAAGATAGTCCACTTTGGTGTGGTAACTATAATGTCTTTTTTTCAAAAGTCAATCATTTTATTACTATTTTACCTATGAAATGATTTTTATATATCCGAATAATCGTTATATTAGTTTTAGGCAAAGTAAATTATTGTAGGGGTCACACAAGGATCAACTGTATTGACGATTTTTCATACTGGTATATGCCCTGCCGCTCTAAGAGCAAGAGCAATGAATTGTGATTTTTCAGTTGAAACAACAAAACAAATACATTATCATTATTTTGTTTAATATTTAACACATAGAATTGTGTTAAACGTAGTATTTTTACAAAACATCACTAGATATGAAAAGTTGTAAATAAAGTTGATCCTTGTGTGAGCCCTATAATTACTTACTTTGCCAAAAACTAATATAATGGTAATTGTAATACTTATAAAACATTGAATGGGTAAAATAGGAATATTATTATTAACAAAGGTGACTTTTGCATTAAAATGGCGTTTTAAGGTCAGAAATATATAATTCTTCACCGTTATTGTTTTTAATAAAAAAGACCACACCTTAATGGACTATCATACATATCAATATCAAATTTGCCTCCTATTTTATATCCTCGCTGCTATTATTTGAAAAAAATGATTTTTTTTAAACTCATCTTTTTGACGGTTGCACCTTGGGCAAGCCGTTTAGCCCTTTCGTGTCACCTTTTTGACTGCAGACAAGTGCAAACTATAATGCCTTTGGGCCGCTTCTTAGTAATCTACCTCAACATCGGTTTAGACTAACTAAGCCACTTTGGAAGCGATTTGGCACATACTACATTGTTTTACAGTAAGCCTAATCGTTCCATTTATGTTTTGTAAAAAATCTCTGACAGTGTGTAGTAATTATTATTCCTTACCTCATTATTTTTAAAACCTTTATATTACTTTATAAGTAATCATTATTAAGATTTATCAAACAAATCAGCATCGGCAACTTTTATCTCCGCGATAAAACTCTGTCGGCGCCAGTACGATGTCTAAAAATCGGCCGATGAGTGGCGATCATCGCCCGCCGCCCGTACGATGCCCGGGCTCGCCGGCCAGTTTTGAACAAAATATATACTCATCGGCCGGGAGCTGTAGTGAAAATTGGAGCCTATGTGACCAAGGCATTAGATGAAGCAAGCGTTGTTGGCTAAGTAAACATACTATACTATACTGTTTTTGTTTTTAATTAAATACCCGTAGCAGACGTAGTTGTACATAGGGTGACCCTACAGTGTGTATGGACTCATGTTTTGGTGTAGCAGGCGTAGTTGGCGTAGTCAACACAGTATGTAGCTATACCCAGGGTACACCATGGCAGTGTGTGTGTACACCTATAGACTCATGTTTAGGTGTAGCAAGCGTATTAGCGTAGTTATATTAACATACTATACTGTTTTTGTTCATTTAAATACCCGTAGCAGACGTAGTTGTACATAGGGTGACCCTACAGTGTGTATGTATACCTATAGACTCATGTTTAGGTGTAGCAAGCGTATTGGCGTAGTAAACATACTATACTGTTTTTCTTCAAGACGTAGCAGACGTAGTTGTATATACAGTGTGTATGTATATCTATGGACTCATGTTTTGGTGTAGCAGGCGTAGTTTGCGTAGTCAACACAGTACATACTATGAAGTGGTCATTTTCAAAAAAATACACGTAGCAGACGTAGCTATACCCAGGGTACACAATGGCAGTGTGTGTGTACACCTATAGACTTATGTTTAGGTGTAGCAAGCGTATTGGCGTAGTAAACATACTATACTGTTTTTGTTCCATTAAATAGCCGTAGCAGACGTAGTTGTAGTGTATATGTATACCTATAGACTCATGTTTTGGTGTAGCAGGCGTATTTGCGTAGTCAACAGAGTATGTAGCTATACCCAGGGTACACCATGGCAGTGTGTGTGTATACCTATAGACTCATGTTTAGGTGTAGCAAGCGTAGTTGGCGGAGTAAACATACTACAGTGCGTATCAAAAAAAACGCAACAGATTGTTATCTTGGAAAAGCACAAAACCAGTGATAACAGCATTGACTTCATTCAATGCACCATAAAGCCATGTGTCTCCTCTTTGCAATGATATATCATTCATTGATATTTGGTCATGGTTGGGTGAGTAATCATTCCATTTGCAAAGTGGGCCAAAATTAGCCTCGGGCCAAGTTATAAACATTGCAAAAGTCAGTGTACGGAGCCCGATGCAATATTGGACGAAAACATAAAATCAATGCTGACTGCATCCTTTCAATTCAATGTACCAAAAAGCCAAATTACTCATCTTTGCAATGGAATATCATTCATTCACAGAGGGTCATCTCTGGCCGAATAATCATTAATTTTCCGAAGTGGGGCAAAATTCAGCCCGGACCCAAGTCTAAAACATTGCAAAAGCCAGTACAAGGGGCATAGGGGCTATTGGAAGAAGGTGTGACAGGTATGGCATAGACAGTAAAGTGTTCATACTCATACTCTTGCAAGAATACATCCTATACCCCTCCAAATTGCCACCACTTCCTTGCACATAAAGATGCGCTCATCTGTCCACATCATGCATGGTTCAGCCCAGAATCATGTGTGGGTTAAAGCAAAGAAAAGTAGCCCATGGGCAAATCTTTCTCGAGGTTTTGCAATATCTGGTGGAGGAATTGTGAGCACAGATGCTCCTGAGATAGCTCCAAAAGAAAAAGTCACAACAATTCAAGTCAGGGGAACTTTCATTGGCACGTACAGTACTGCCATGGTGTACCTTGAGTATAGTTTCGTCTGCTACGAGTATTTTATTGAAACTTTCCACTTCATAGTATGTACTGTGTTGACTTCGCTGACTACGCCTGCTACACCAAAACATGAGACTATAGGTATACATACACACTGTAGGGTCACCCAATGTACAACTACGTCTGCTACGGGTATTTAATTGAAAACAAAAATAGTATGTTTACTACGCCATCTACGCTTGCTATACGTAAACATGAGTCTATAGGTATACACACATACTGCCCTGGTGTACACTGCCATGGTGTAAACCTGAGTATACACAGTATAAGTATACACACACACTGCCATGGTGTACCTTGGGTATAGTTTCGTCTGCTACGAGTATTTTATTGAGTATAGCTGGGGTACACTGCCATGGTGTAAACCTGAGTATACACAGTATAAGTATACACACACACTGCAGCTACTTCTGCTACAAGTATTTTATTTAAAATAAAAACCTTATAGTATGTACTGTGTTGACAACGCCAACTACATCTGCTACACCAAAACATGAGACTATAGGTATACATACACACTGTAGGGTCACCCTAAGTACAGCTACGTCTGCTACGGGTATTTAATTGAACAAAAACAGTATAGTATGTTTACTACGCCAATAAGCTTGCTACACCTAAACACGAGTCCATAGGTATACATACACACTGTATATACAACTACGTCTGCTACGTCTTGAAGAAAAACAGTATAGTATGTTTACTACGCCAATACACTTGCTACACCTAAACATGAGTCTATAGGTATACATACACACTGTAGGGTCACCCTATGTACAACTACGTCTGCTACGGGTATTTAATTAAAAACAAAACCAGAATAGTATGTTTACTCCGCCAACTACGCTTGCTACATCTAAACATGAGTCTATAGGTATACACACACACTCCATGGTGTACCCTGGGTATAGCTTCTTCTGCTACAAGTATTTCATTTAAAATGAAAACCTTATAGTATGTACTGTGTTGACAACGCCAACGACGTCTGCTACACCAAAAACATGAGACTATAGGTATACATACACACTGTAGGGTCACCCTATGTACAACTACGTCTGCTACTGGTATTTAAATGAACAAAAACAGTATAGTATGATAATATTACTACGCCAATACGCTTGCTACTCATTAACCTGAGTCTATAGGTGTACACACACACTGCCGTGGTGTACCCTGGGAATAGCTACATACTGTGTTGACTACGCTAACTACGCCTTCTACGGTTATTTAATTGAACAAAACCAGTATAGGATGTTTACTACGCCAATACGCTTGCTACACCTAAACATGACTCTATAGGTATACACACACACTCCATGGTGTACCCTGGGTATAGCTACATCTGCTTCAAGTATTTTATTTAAAATAAAAACCTTATAGTATGTAGTGTGTTGACAACGCCAACTACGTCTGCTACACCAAAACATGTGACTATAGGTATACATACATACTGTAGGGTCACCCTAAGTACAACTACGTCTGCTACGGGTATTTAAATGAACAAAAACAGTATAGTATGCTAATATTACTACGCCAATACGCTTGCTACACCTAAACATGAGTCTATAGGTGTACACACACACTGCCATGGTGTACCCTGGGTATAGCTACATACTGCATTGACTACGCCAACTACGCCTGCTACACCAAAACATAAGTCCAATAAGCTTGCTACACCTAAACACGAGTCCATAGGTATACATACACACTGTATATACAACTACGTCTGCTAAGTCTTGAAGAAAAACAGTATAGTATGTTTACTACGCCAATACACTTGCTACACCTAAACATGAGTCTATAGGTATACATACACACTGTAGGGTCACCCTAAGTACAACTACGTCTGCTACGGGTATTTTAATGAACAAAAACAGTATAGTATATTAATATTACTACGCCAATACGCTTGCTACACCTAAACATGAGTCTATAGGTATACATACACACTGTAGGGTCACCCTATGTACAACTACGTCTGCTACGGGTATTTAAATGAACAAAAATAGTATAGTATGTTAATATTACTACGCCAATACGCTTGCTACACCTAAACATGAGTCTATAGGTGTACACACACACTGCCATGGTGTACTCCGCCAACTACGCTTGCTTCATCTAAACATGAGTCTATAGGTAAACACACACTCCATGGTGTACCCTGGGTATAGCTACTTCTGCTACAAGTATTTTATTTAAAATGAAAACTTCATAGTATGTACTGTGTTGACAACGCCAACTACGTCTGCTACACCAAAACATGAGACTATAAGTATACATACACATTGTAGGGTCACCCATGTACAACTACGTCTGCTACGGCTATTTAATGGAACAAAAACAATAAGCTTGCTACACCTAAACACGAGTCCATAGGTAAACATACACACTGTATATACAACTACGTCTGCTACGTCTTGAAGAAAAACAGTATAGTATGTTTACTACGCCAATACGCTTGCTACACCTAAACATGAGTCTATAGGTATACATACACACTGTAGGGTCACCCTAAGTACAAATACGTCTGCTACGGATATTTAAATGAACAAAAACAGTATAGTATGCTAATATTACTACGCCAATACGCTTGCTACACCTAAACATGAGTCTATAGGTATACATACACACTGTAGGGTCACCCTATGTACAACTACGTCTGCTACGGGTATTTAAATGAACAAAAACAGTATAGTATGTTAATATTACTACGCCAATACGCTTGCTACACCTAAACATGAGTCTATAGGTGTACACACACACTGCCATGGTGTACCCTGGGTATAGCTACTTCTGCTACAATTATTTTATTTAAAATGAAAACTTCATAGTATGTACTGTGTTGACAACGCCAACTACGTCTGCTACACCAAAACATGAGACTATAGGTATACATACACACTGTAGGGTCACCCCATGTACAACTACGTCTGCTACGGGTATTTAAATGAACAAAAAGAGTATAGTATGTTAATATTACTACGCCAATGCGCTTGCTACTCCTTAACTTGAGTCTATGGGTGTACACACACACTGCCATGGTGTACCCTGGATATAGCTACATACTACATAGGTACACACAATTACAGCACTGGTGTACACTGCCATGGTGTAAACCTGAGTATACACAATATAAGTATACACACACACTGCCATGGTGTACCTTGGGTATAGTTTCGTCTGCTACTAGTATTTTATTGAAACTTACCACTTCATAGTATGTACTGTGTTGACTTCGCCAACTACGCCTGCTACATCAAAACATGAGTCTATTGGTATACATATACACTGTAGGGTCACCCTATGTACAACTACGTCTGCTACGGGTATTTAATTAAAAACAAAACCAGAATAGTATGTTTACTCCGCCAACTACGCTTGCTACACCATAACATGAGTCTATAGGTATACACACACACTGCCATGGTGTACCCAGGGTATAGCTACATACTGTGTTGACTACGCAAACTACGCCTTCTACACCAAAACATGAGTCTATAGATATACATATACACTGTAGGGTCACCCTATGTACAACTACGTCTGCTACGGCTATTTAATGGAACAAAAACAGTATAGTATGTTTACTACGCCAATACGCTTGCTACACCTAAACATGAGTCTATAGGTGTACACACACACTGCCATGGTGTACCCTGGGTATAAAAAGAGCATAGTATGTTTACTCCGCCAACTACGCTTGCTTCATCTAAACATGAGTCTATAGGTAAACACACACTCCATGGTGTACCCTGGGTATAGCTACTTCTGCTACAAGTATTTTATTTAAAATGAAAACTTCATAGTATGAACTGTGTTGACAACGCCAACTACGTCTGCTACACCAAAACATGAGACTATAAGTATACATACACACTGTAGGGTCACCCTATGTACAACTACGTCTGCTACGGGTATTTAAATGAACAAAAACAGTATAGTATGTTGATATTACTACGCCAATACGCTTGCTACACCTAAACATGAGTCTATAGGTGTACACACACACTGCCATGGTGTACCCTGGGTATAAAAAGAGCATAGTATGTTTACTCCGCCAACTACGCTTGCTACATCTAAACATGAGTCTATAGGTATATACACACTCCATGGTGTACCCTGGGTATAGCTACTTCTGCTACAAGTATTTTATTTAAAATGAAAACCTTATAGTATGTACTGTGTTGACAACGCCAACTACGTCTGCTACACCAAAACATGAGACTATAGGTATACATACACACTGTAGGGTCACCCCATGTACAACTACGTCTGCTACGGGTATTTAATTAAAAACAAAAACAGTATAGTATGTTTACTCCGCCAACTACGCTTGCTTCACCTAAACATGAGTCTATAGGTATACATATACACTGTAGGGTCACCCCATGTACAACTACGTCTGCTACGGGTATTTAATTAAAAACAAAAACAGTATAGTATGTTTACTCCGCCAACTACGGTTGCTACACCTAAACATGAGTCTATAGGTATACACACACACTGCCATGGTGTACCCAGGGTATAGCTACATACTGTGTTGACTACGCAAACTACGCCTGCTACACCAAAACATGAGTATAGATATACATATACACTGTAGGGTCACCCTGTGTACAACTACGTCTGCTACGGCTATTTAGTGGAACAAAAACAGTATAGTATGTTTACTACGCCAATACGCTTGCTACACCTAAACATGAGTCTATATGTGTACACACACACTGCCATTGTGTACCCTGGGTATAGCTACATACTGTGTTGACTACGCCAACTACGCCTGCTACACCAAAACATGAGTCCATAGGTATACATACACACTATAGGGTCAACCTATGTCCAACTACGTCTGCAACGGTTATTTAATTGAACAAAAACAGTATAGTATGTTTACTACGCCAATAAGCTTGCTACACCTAAACACGAGTCCATAGGTATACATTCACACTGTATATACAACTAGGTATGCTACGTCTTGAAGAAAAACAGTATAGTATGTTTACTACGCCAATACACTTGCTACACATAAACATGAGTCTATAGGTATACATACACACTGTAGGGTCACCCTAAGTACAACTACGTCTGCTACGGGTATTTAAATGCACAAAAACAGTATAGTATGTTAATATTACTACGCCAATACGCTTGCTACACCTAAACATGAGTCTATAGGTATACATACACACTGTAGGGTCACCCTAAGTACAGCTACGTCTGCTACGGGTATTTAAATGAACAAAAACAGTATAGTATGTTAGTATTACTACGCCAATACGCTTGCTACACCTAAAAATGAGTCTATAGGTGTACACACACACTGCCATGGTGTACCCTGGGTATAAAAAGAGCATAGTATGTTTACTCCGCCAACTACGCTTGCTACATCTAAACATGAGTCTATAGGTATACACACACACTCCATGGTGTACCCTGGGTATAGCTACTTTTGCTACAAGTATTTTATTTAAAATGAAAACTTCATAGTATGTACTGTGTTGACAACGCCAACTACGTCTGCTACACCAAAACATGAGACTATAGGTATACATACACACTGTAGGGTCACCCTATGTACAACTACGTCTGCTACGGGTATTTAAATGAACAAAAACAGTATAGGATGTTTATATTACTACGCCAATACGCTTGCTACTCCTTAACTTGAGTCTATAGGTGTACACACACACTGCCATGGTGTACCCTGGATATAGCTACATACTGTGTTGACTACGCCAACTACGCCTGCTACACCAAAACATGAGTCCATAGGTATACATACACACTATAGGGTCAACCTATGTCCAACTACGTCTGCTACGGTTATTTAATTGAAAAAAAAACCAGTATAGGATGTTTACTACGCCAATACGCTTGCTACACCTAAACATGAGTCTATAGGTATACACACACACTCCATGGTGTACCCTGGGTATAGCTACTTCTGCTACAAGTATTTTATTTAAAATAAAAACCTTATAGTATGTACTGTGTTGACAACGCCAACTACGTCTGCTACACCAAAACATGAGACTATAGGTATACATACACACTGTAGGGTCACCCTAAGTACAGCTACGTCTGCTACGGGTATTTAAATGAACAAAAACAGTAACGTATGTTAATATTACTACGCCAATACGCTTGCTACACCTAAACATGAGTCTATAGGTGTACAAACACACTGCCATGGTGTACCCTGGGTATCCTTACTTCTGCTACAATTATTTTATTTAAAATGAAAACTTCATAGTATGTACTGTGTTGACAACGCCAACTACGTCAGCTACACCAAAACACGAGTCCATAGGTATACATACACACTGTAGGGTCACCCTATGTACAACTACGTCTGCTACGGGTATTTAAATGAACAAAAACAGTAAAGTATGTTAATATTACTACGCCAATACGCTTGCTACACCTAAACATGAGTCTATAGGTGTACACACACACTGCCATGGTGTACCCTGGGTATAGGTACTTCTGCTACAAGTATTTTATTTAAAATGAAAACTTCATAGTATGTACTGTGTTGACAACTCCAACTACGTCTGCTTCACCAAAACATGAGACTATAGGTATAAATACACACTGTAGGGTCACCCTATGTACAACTACGTCTGATACGGGTATTTAATTGAAAACAAAAATAGTATGTTTACTACGCCATGTACGCTTGCTACACGTAAACATGAGTCTATAGGTATACACACATACTGCCCTGGTGTACACTGCCATGGTGTAAACCTGAGTATACACAGTATAAGTACACACTGCCATGGTGTACCTTAGGTATAGTTTCGTCTGCTACGAGTATTTTATTGAAACTTACCACTTCATAGTATGTACTGTGTTGACTTCGGCAACTACGCCTGCTACATCAAAACATGAGTCTATAGATATACATATACACTGTAGGGTCACACTGTGTACAACTACGTCTGCTACATCTAAACATGAGTCTATAGGTATATACACACTCCATGGTGTACCCTGGGTATAGCTACTTCTGCTACAAGTATTTTATTTAAAATGAAAACCTTATAGTATGTACTGTGTTGACAACGCCAACTACGCCTGCTACACCAAAACATGAGTCTATAGATATACATATACACTGTAGGGTCACACTGTGTACAACTACGTCTGCTACGGCTATTTAATGGAACAAAAACAGTATAGTATGTTTACTACGCCAATATGCTTGCTACACCTAAACATGAGTCTATATGTGTACACACACACTGCCATTGTGTACCCTGGGTATAGCTACGTCTGCTACGAGTATTTTTTTGAAAATGACCACTTCATAGTATGTACTGTGTTGACTACGCAAACTACGCCTGCTACACCAAAACACAAGTCCATAGGTATACATACACACTGTATATACAACTACGTCTGCTACATCTTGAAGAAAAACAGTATAGTATGTTTACTACGCCAATACACTTGCTACACCTAAACATGAGTCTATAGGTATACATACACACTGTAGGGTCACCCTATGTACAACTACGTCTGCTACGGGTATTTAAATGAACAAAAACAGTATAGTATGTTAATATTACTACGCCAATACGCTTGCTACACCTAAACATGAGTCTATAGGTGTACACACACACTGCCATGGTGTACCCTGGGTATAGCTACATACTGTGTTGACTACGCCAACTACGCCTGCTACACCAAAACATGAGTCCATAGGTATACATACACACTATAGGGTCAACCTATGTCCAACTACGTCTGCTACGGTTATTTAATTGAACAAAAACAGTATAGTATGTTTACTACGCCAATAAGCTTGCTACACCTAAACACGAGTCCATAGGTATACATACACACTGTATATACAACTACGTCTGCTACGTCTTGAAGAAAAACAGTATAGTATGTTTACTACGCCAATACACTTGCTACACCTAAACATGAGTCTATAGGTATACATACACACTGTAGGGTCACCCTAAGTACAACTACGTCTGCTACGGGTATTTAAATGAACAAAAATAGTATAGTATGTTAATATTACTACGCCAATACGCTTGCTACACCTAAACATGAGTCTATAGGTATACATACACACTGTAGGGTCACCCTATGTACAACTACGTCTGCTACAGGTATTTAAATGAACAAAAACAGTATAGTATGTTAATATTACTACGCCAATACGCTTGCTACACCTAAACATGAGTCTATAGGTGTACACACACACTGCCATGGTGTACCCTTGGTATAAAAAGAGCATAGTATGTTTACTCCGCCAACTACGCTTGCTTCATCTTAACATGAGTCTATAGGTAAACACACACTCCATGGTGTACCCTGGGTATAGCTACTTCTGCTACAAGTATTTTATTTAAAATGAAAACTTCATAGTATGTACTGTGTTGACAACGCCAACTACGTCTGCTACACCAAAACATGAGACTATAAGTATACATACACACTGTAGGGTCACCCATGTACAACTACGTCTGCTACGGCTATTTAATTGAACAAAAACAGTATAGTATGTTTACTACGCCAATAAGCTTGCTACACCTAAACACGAGTCCATAGGTATACATACACACTGTATATACAACTACGTCTGCTACGTCTTGAAGAAAAACAGTATAGTATGTTTACTACGCCAATACGTTTGCTACACCTAAACATGAGTCTTTAGGTATACATACACACTGTAGGGTCACCCTAAGTACAACTACGTCTGCTACGGGTATTTAAATGAACAAAAACAGTATAGTATGCTAATATTACTACGCCAATACGCTTGCTACACCTAAACATGAGTCTATAGGTGTACACACACACTGCCATGGTGTACCCTGGGTATAGCTACATACTGCGTTGACTACGCCAACTACGCCTGCTACACCAAAACATGAGTCCAATAAGCTTGCTACACCTAAACACGAGTCCATAGGTATACATACACACTGTATATACAACTACGTCTGCTAAGTCTTGAAGAAAAACAGTATAGTATGTTAACTACGCCAATACACTTGCTACACCTAAACATGAGTCTATAGGTATACATACACACTGTAGGGTCACCCTAAGTACAACTACGTCTGCTACGGGTATTTAAATGAACAAAAACAGTATAGTATGTTAATATTACTACGCCAATACGCTTGCTACACCTAAACATGAGTCTATAGGTATACATACACACTGTAGGGTCACCATATGTACAACTACGTCTGCTACGGGTATTTAAATGAACAAAAACAGTATAGTATGTTACTGGAGAGGTTAAGCTAACGATGTTTTTCACAACGTAACCGTGAACGCAAAGTACAAAAATTAACAAAGGAATGTATCGAGCGCTCATAGTTTTATGCGCGCTTAGTCTACTTCAGATACTCTTTCAGCCTCAGAGTTTCGGGTTTAGAACGGGAGATTTGAATATTTGACGTTGGGTCAACGGGAACCATTTTACTCGTGTCTATTGAACACTATGCTGTCAATTTTGATTTCGATGTACAGTTGAATTCTTGCTGAACACGATGATGTATGTCATGCATGATATAGCGCCAAAAATCTTACGAAACGAGCTCGTTTATAATATGTATTAGAAAACCAGCTATAAAACCGCATCAATGACATACTATAGAATCATTACACGCTATGGTGTAGTCTAAACAAACACTGGATTTGAACGGCTATTTATATGAGAAGGCTACATGAATTTGTATATGGTCGAGTGATACTTACAGGTTCAGTTTCGATTATATACGCAAAGCTTAACCTCTCCAATATTACTACGGCAATACGCTTGCTACACCTAAACATGAGTCTATAGGTGTACACACACACTGCCATGGTGTACCCTTGGTATAAAAAGAGCATAGTATGTTTACTCCGCCAACTACGCTTGCTTCATCTAAACATGAGTCTATAGGTAAACACACACTCCATGGTGTACCCTGGGTATAGCTACTTCTGCTACAAGTATTTTATTTAAAATGAAAACTTCATAGTATGTACTGTGTTGACAACGCCAACTACGTCTGCTACACCAAAACATGAGACTATAAGTATACATACACACTGTAGGGTCACCCATGTACAACTACGTCTGCTACGGCTATTTAATGGAACAAAAACAATAAGCTTGCTACACCTAAACACGAGTCCATAGGTATACACACACTGTATATACAACTACGTCTTGAAGAAAAACAGTATAGTATGTTTACTACGCCAATACGCTTGCTACACCTAAACACGAGTCTATAGGTATACATACACACTGTAGGGTCACCCTATGTACAACTACGTCTGCTACGGGTATTTAAATGAACAAAAACAGTATAGTATGTTAATATTACTACGCCAATACGCTTGCTACACCTAAACATGAGTCTATAGGTGTACACACACACTGCCATGGTGTACCCTGGGTATAGCTACTTCTGCTACAATTATTTTATTTAAAATGAAAACTTCATAGTATGTACTGTGTTGACAACGCCAACTACGTCTGCTACACCAAAACATGAGACTATAGGTATACATACACACTGTAGGGTCACCCCATGTACAACTACGTCTGCTAAGGGTATTTAAATGAACAAAAAGAGTATAGTATGTTAATATTACTACGCCAATACGCTTGCTACTCCTTAACTTGAGTCTATAGGTGTACACAATTACTGCCCTGGTGTACACTGCCATGGTGTAAACCTGAGTATACACAGTATAAATATACACACACACTGCCATGGTGTACCTTGGGTATAGTTTCGTCTGCTACTAGTATTTTATTGAAACTTACCACTTCATAGTATGTACTGTGTTGACTTCGCTAACTACGCCTGCTACATCAAAACATGAGTCTATTGGTATACATATACACTGTAGGGTCACCCTATGTACAACTACGTCTGCTACGGGTATTTAATTAAAAACAAAACCAGAATAGTATGTTTACTCCGCCAACTACGCTTGCTACACCATAACATGAGTCTATAGGTATACACACACACTGCCATGGTGTACCCAGGGTATAGCTACATACTGTGTTGACTACGCAAACTACGCCTTCTACACCAAAACATGAGTCTATAGATATACATATACACTGTAGGGTCACCCTATGTACAACTACGTCTGCTACGGCTATTTAATGGAACAAAAACAGTATAGTATGTTTACTACGCCAATACGCTTGCTACACCTAAACATGAGTCTATAGGTGTACACACACACTGCCATGGTGTACCCTGGGTATAAAAAGAGCATAGTATGTTTACTCCGCCAACTACGCTTGCTTCATCTAAACATGAGTCTATAGGTAAACACACACTCCATGGTGTACCCTGGGTATAGCTACTTCTGCTACAAGTATTTTATTTAAAATGAAAACTTCATAGTATGTACTGTGTTGACAACGCCAACTACGTCTGCTACACCAAAACATGAGACTATAAGTATACATACACACTGTAGGGTCACCCATGTACAACTACGTCTGCTACGGCTATTTAATTGAACAAAACCAGTATAGGATGTTTACTACGCCAATACGCTTGCTACAACTTAACATGAGTCTATAGGTATACAAACACTCCATGGTGTACCCTGGGTATAGCTACTTCTGCTACAAGTATTTTATTTAAAATAGAAACATTATAGTATGTACTGACAACGCCAACTACGTCTGCTACACCAAAACATGAGACTATAGGTATACATACACACTGTAGGGTCACCCTATGTACAACTACGTCTGCTACGGGTATTTAAATGAACAAAAAGAGTATAGTATGTTAATATTATTACGCCAATACGCTTGCTACACCTAAACATGAGTCTATAGGTGTACACACACACTGCCATGGTGTACCCTGGGTATAGCTATTGTGTGTGTATACCTATAGACTCATGTTTAGGTGTAGCAAGCATATTGGCGTAGTAAACATCCTATACTGGTTTTGTTCAATTAAATAACCGTAGCAGACGTAGTTGGACATAGGTTGACCCTATAGTGTGTATGTATACCTATGGACTCATGTTTTGGTGTAGCAGGCGTAGTTGGCGTAGTCAGCACAGTATGTAGCTATACCCAGGGTACACCATGGCAGTGTGTTTGTACACCTATAGACTCATGTTTAGGTGTAGCAAGCGTATTGGCGTAGTAATATTAACATACTATACTGTTTTTGTTCATTTAAATACCCGTAGCAGACGTAGCTGTACTTAGGGTGACCCTACAGTGTGTATGTATACCTTTAGTCTCATGTTTTGGTGTAGCAGACGTAGTTGTCAACACAGTACATACTATAAGGTTTTTATTTTAAACATAGTAAACATCCTATACTGGTTTTTTTCAATTAAATAACCGTAGCAGACGTAGTTGGACATAGGTTGACCCTATAGTGTGTATGTATACCTATGGACTCATGTTTTGGTGTAGCAGGCGTAGTTGGCGTAGTCAACACAGTATGTAGCTATATCCAGGGTACACCATGGCAGTGTGTGTGTACACCTATAGACTCAAGTTAAGGAGTAGCAGGCGTAGTTGGCGTAGTCAGCACAGTATGTAGCTATACCCAGGGTACACCATGGCAGTGTGTTTGTACACCTATAGACTCATGTTTAGGTGTAGCAAGCGTATTGGCGTAGTAATATTAACATACTATACTGTTTTTGTTCATTTAAATACCCGTAGCAGACGTAGCTGTACTTAGGGTGACCCTACAGTGTGTATGTATACCTTTAGTCTCATGTTTTGGTGTAGCAGACGTAGTTGTCAACACAGTACATACTATAAGGTTTTTATTTTAAATAAAATACTTGTAGCAGAAGTAGCTATACCCAGGGTACACCATGGAGTGTGTGTGTGTATAGCTATAGACTCATGTTTAGGTGTAGCAAGCGTATTGGCGTAGTAAACATCCTATACTGGTTTTTTTCAATTAAATAACCGTAGCAGACGTAGTTGGACATAGGTTGACCCTATAGTGTGTATGTATACCTATGGACTCATGTTTTGGAGTAGCAGGCGTAGTTGGCGTAGTCAACACAGTATGTAGCTATATCCAGGGTACACCATGGCAGTCTGTGTGTACACCTATAGACTCAAGTTAAGGAGTAGCAAGCGTATTGGCGTAGTAATATTAACATACTATACTCTTTTTGTTCATTTAAATACCCGTAGCAGACGTAGTTGTACATGGGGTGACCCTACAGTGTGTATGTATACCTATAGTCTCATGTTTTGGTGTAGCAGACGTGGTTGGCGTTGTCAACACAGTACATACTATGAAGTTTTCATTTTAAATAAAATAATTGTAGCAGAAGTAGCTATACCCAGGGTACACCATGGCAGTGTGTGTGTACACCTATAGACTCATGTTTAGGTGTAGCAAGCGTATTGGCGTAGTAATATTAACATACTATACTGTTTTTGTTCATTTAAATACCCGTAGCAGACGTAGTTGTACATAGGGTGACCCTACAGTGTGTATGTATACCTATAGACTCATGTTTAGGTTTAGCAAGTGTATTGGCGTAGTAAACATACTATACTGTTTTTCTTCAAGACGTAGTTGTATATACAGTGTGTATGTATACCTATGGACTTGTGTTTTGGTGTAGCAGGCGTAGTTTGCGTAGTCAACACAGTACATACTATGAAGTGGTCATTTTCAAAAAAATACTCGTAGCAGACGTAGCTATACCCAGGGTACAGAATGGCAGTGTGTGTGTACACATATAGACTCATGTTTAGGTGTAGCAAGCATATTGGCGTAGTAAACATACTATACTGTTTTTGTTCCATTAAATAGCCGTAGCAGACGTAGTTGTACACAGTGTGACCCTACAGTGTATATGTATATCTATAGACTCATGTTTTGGTGTAGCAGGCGTAGTTTGCGTAGTCAACACAGTATTTAGCTATACCCTGGGTACACCATGGCAGTGTGTGTGTATACCTATAGACTCATGTTTAGGTGTAGCAAGCGTAGTTGGCGGAGTAAACATACTATACTGTTTTTGTTTTTAATTAAATACCCGTAGCAGACGTAGTTGTACATAGGGTGACCCTACAGTTTATATGTATATCTATAGACTCATGTTTTGATGTAGCAGGCGTAGTTGCCGAAGTCAACACAGTTCATACTATGAAGTGGTAAGTTTCAATAAAATACTCGTAGCAGACGAAACTATACCTAAGGTACACCATGGCAGTGTGTACTTATACTGTGTATACTCAGGTTTACACCATGGCAGTGTACACCAGGGCAGTATGTGTGTATACCTATAGACTCATGTTTACGTGTAGCAAGCGTACATGGCGTAGTAAACATACTATTTTTGTTTTCAATTAAATACCCGTATCAGACGTAGTTGTACATAGGGTGACCCTACAGTGTGTATTTATACCTATAGTCTCATGTTTTGGTGTAGCAGACGTAGTTGGAGTTGTCAACACAGTACATACTATGAAGTTTTCATTTTGAATAAAATACTTGTAGCAGAAGTACCTATACCCAGGGTACACCATGGCAGTGTGTGTGTACACCTATAGACTCATGTTTAGGTGTAGCAAGCGTATTGGCGTAGTAATATTAACATACTTTACTGTTTTTGTTCATTTAAATACCCGTAGCAGACGTAGTTGTACATAGGGTGACCCTACAGTGTGTATGTATACCTATGGACTCGTGTTTTGGTGTAGCAGACGTAGTTGGCGTTGTCAACACAGTACATACTATGAAGTTTTCATTTTAAATAAAATAATTGTAGCAGAAGTAGCTATACCCAGGGTACACCATGGCAGTGTGTTTGTACACCTATAGACTCATGTTTAGGTGTAGCAAGCGTATTGGCGTAGTAATATTAACATACGTTACTGTTTTTGTTCATTTAAATACCCGTAGCAGACGTAGCTGTACTTAGGGTGACCCTACAGTGTGTTTGTATACCTATAGTCTCATGTTTTTGTGTAGCAGACGTAGTTGGCGTTGTCAACACAGTACATACTATAAGGTTTTTATTTTAAATAAAATACTTGTAGCAGAAGTAGCTATACCCAGGGTACACCATGGAGTGTGTGTGTATACCTATAGACTCATGTTTAGGTGTAGCAAGCGTATTGGCGTAGTAAACATCCTATACTGGGTTTTTTTCAATTAAATAACCGTAGCAGACGTAGTTGGACATAGGTTGACTCTATAGTGTGTATGTATACCTATGGACTCATGTTTTGGTGTAGCAGGCGTAGTTGGCGTAGTCAACACAGTATGTAGCTATATCCAGGGTACACCATGGCAGTGTGTGTGTACACCTATAGACTTAAGTTAAGGAGTAGCAAGCGTATTGGCGTAGTAATATAAACATACTTTACTGTTTTTGTTCATTTAAATACCCGTAGCAGACGTAGTTGTACATAGGGTGACCCTACAGTGTGTATGTATACCTATAGTCTCATGTTTTGGTGTAGCAGACGTAGTTGGCGTTGTCAACACAGTACATACTATGAAGTTTTCATTTTAAATAAAATACTTGTAGCAAAAGTAGCTATACCCAGGGTACACCATGGAGTGTGTGTGTATACCTATAGACTCATGTTTAGATGTAGCAAGCGTAGTTGGCGGAGTAAACATACTATGCTCTTTTTATACCCAGGGTACACCATGGCAGTGTGTGTGTACACCTATAGACTCATTTTTAGGTGTAGCAAGCGTATTGGCGTAGTAATACTAACAAACTATACTGTTTTTGTTCATTTAAATACCCGTAGCAGACGTAGCTGTACTTAGGGTGACCCTACAGTGTGTATGTATACCTATAGACTCATGTTTAGATACGTCTGATACCCGTAGCAGACGTAGTTGTACATAGGGTGACCCTACAGTGTGTATGTATACCTATAGTCTCATGTTTTGGTGTAGCAGACGTAGTTGGCGTTGTCAACACAGTACATACTATGAAGTTTTCATTTTAAATAAAATACTTGTAGCAAAAGTAGCTATACCCAGGGTACACCATGGAGTGTGTGTGTATACCTATAGACTCATGTTTAGATGTAGCAAGCGTAGTTGGCGGAGTAAACATACTATGCTCTTTTTATACCCAGGGTACACCATGGCAGTGTGTGTGTACACCTATAGACTCATTTTTAGGTGTAGCAAGCGTATTGGCGTAGTAATACTAACATACTATACTGTTTTTGTTCATTTAAATACCCGTAGCAGACGTAGCTGTACTTAGGGTGACCCTACAGTGTGTATGTATACCTATAGACTCATGTTTAGATGTAGCAAGCGTATTGGCGTAGTAATATTAACATACTATACTGTTTTTGTTCATTTAAATACCCGTAGCAGACGTAGTTGTACTTAGGGTGACCCTACAGTGTGTATGTATACCTATAGACTCATGTTTATGTGTAGCAAGTGTATTGGCGTAGTAAACATACTAAACTGTTTTTCTTCAAGACGTAGCATACCTAGTTGTATATACAGTGTGAATGTATACCTATGGACTCGTGTTTAGGTGTAGCAAGCTTATTGGCGTAGTAAACATACTATACTGTTTTTGTTCAATTAAATAACCGTAGCAGACGTAGTTGGACATAGGTTGACCCTATAGTGTGTATGTATACCTATGGACTCGTGTTTTGGTGTAGCAGGCGTAGTTGGCGTAGTCAACACAGTATGTAGCTATACCCAGGGTACACAATGGCAGTGTGTGTGTACACATATAGACTCATGTTTAGGTGTAGCAAGCGTATTGGCGTAGTAAACATACTATACTGTTCTTCTTCAAGACTTAGCAGACGTAGTTGTATATACAGTCTGTATGTATACCTATGGACTCGTGTTTAGGTGTAGCAAGCTTATTGGACTCATGTTTTGGTGTAGCAGGCGTAGTTGGCGTAGTCAACGCAGTATGTAGCTATACCCAGGGTACACCATGGCAGTGTGTGTGTACACCTATAGACTCATGTTTAGGTGTAGCAAGCGTATTGGCGTAGTAATATTAGCATACTATACTGTTTTTGTACATTTAAATACCCGTAGCAGACGTAGTTGTACTTAGGGTGACCCTACAGTGTGTATGTATACCTAAAGACTCATGTTTAGGTGTAGCAAGCGTATTGGCGTAGTAAACATACTATACTGTTTTTCTTCAAGACGTAGCAGACGTAGTTGTATATACAGTGTGTATGTATACCTATGGACTCGTGTTTAGGTGTAGCAAGCTTATTGGCGTAGTAAACATACTATACTGTTTTTGTTCAATTAAATAGCCGTAGCAGACGTAGTTGTACATGGGTGACCCTACAGTGTGTATGTATACTTATAGTCTCATGTTTTGGTGTAGCAGACGTAGTTGGCGTTGTCAACACAGTACATACTATGAAGTTTTCATTTTAAATAAAATACTTGTAGCAGAAGTAGCTATACCCGGGGTACACCATGGAGTGTGTGTTTACCTATAGACTCATGTTAAGATGAAGCAAGCGTAGTTGGCGGAGTAAACATACTATGCTCTTTTTATACCAAGGGTACACCATGGCAGTGTGTGTGTACACCTATAGACTCATGTTTAGGTGTAGCAAGCGTATTGGCGTAGTAATATTAGCATACTATACTGTTTTTGTTCATTTAAATACCCGTAGCAGACGTAGTTGTACTTAGGGTGACCCTACAGTGTGTATGTATACCTAAAGACTCATGTTTAGGTGTAGCAAGCGTATTGGCGTAGTAAACATACTATACTGTTTTTCTTCAAGACGTAGCACACGTAGTTGTATATACAGTGTGTATGTATACCTATGGACTCGTGTTTAGGTGTAGCAAGCTTATTGGCGTAGTAAACATACTATACTGTTTTTGTTCAATTAAATAGCCGTAGCAGACGTAGTTGTACATGGGTGACCCTACAGTGTGTATATATACTTATAGTCTCATGTTTTGGTGTAGCAGACGTAGTTGGCGTTGTCAACACAGTACATACTATGAAGTTTTCATTTTAAATAAAATACTTGTAGCAGAAGTAGCTATACCCGGGGTACACCATGGAGTGTGTGTTTACCTATAGACTCATGTTAAGATGAAGCAAGCGTAGTTGGCGGAGTAAACATACTATGCTCTTTTTATACCAAGGGTACACCATGGCAGTGTGTGTGTACACCTATAGACTCATGTTTAGGTGTAGCAAGCGTATTGGCGTAGTAATATTAACATACTATACTGTTTTTGTTCATTTAAATACCTGTAGCAGACGTAGTTGTACATAGGGTGACCCTACAGTGTGTATGTATACCTATAGACTCATGTTTAGGTGTAGCAAGCGTATTGGCGTAGTAATATTAACATACTATACTGTTTTTGTTCATTTAAATACCCGTAGCAGACGTAGTTGTACTTAGGGTGACCCTACAGTGTGTATGTATACCTATAGACTCATGTTTAGGTGTAGCAAGTGTATTGGCGTAGTAAAAATACTATACTGTTTTTCTTCAAGACGTAGTTGTATATACAGTGTGTATGTATACCTATGGACTCGTGTTTAGGTGCAGCAAGCTTATTGGCGTACTGTTTTTGTTCAATTAAATAACCGTAGCAGACGTAGTTGGACATAGGTTGACCCTATAGTGTGTATGTATACCTATGGACTCATGTTTTGGTGTAGCAGGCGTAGTTGGCGTAGTCAACACAGTATGTAGCTATACCCAGGGTACACCATGGCAGTGTGTGTGTACACCTATAGACTCATGTTTAGGTGTAGCAAGCGTATTGGCGTAGTAATATTAACATACTATACTGTTTTTGTTCATTTAAATACCCGTAGCAGACGTAATTGTACATAGGGTGACCCTACAGTGTGTATGTATACCTATAGACTCATGTTTAGGTGTAGCAAGTGTATTGGCGTAGTAAACATACTATACTGTTTTTCTTCAAGACGTAGCAGACGTAGTTGTATATACAGTGTGTATGTATACCTATGGACTTGTGTTTTGGTGTAGCAGGCGTAGTTTGCGTAGTCAACACAGTACATACTATGAAGTGGTCATTTTCAAAAAAATACTCGTAGCAGACGTAGCTATACCCAGGGTACACAATGGCAGTGTGTGTGTACACATATAGACTCATGTTTAGGTGTAGCAAGCATATTGGCGTAGTAAACATACTATACTGTTTTTGTTCCATTAAATAGCCGTAGCAGACGTAGTTGTACACAGTGTGACCCTACAGTGTATATGTATATCTATAGACTCATGTTTTGGTGTAGCAGGCGTAGTTTGCGTAGTCAACACAGTATTTAGCTATACCCTGGGTACACCATGGCAGTGTGTGTGTATACCTATAGACTCATGTTTAGGTGTAGCAAGCGTAGTTGGCGGAGTAAACATACTATACTGTTTTTGTTTTTAATTAAATACCCGTAGCAGACGTAGTTGTACATAGGGTGACCCTACAGTTTATATGTATATCTATAGACTCATGTTTTGATGTAGCAGGCGTAGTTGCCGAAGTCAACACAGTTCATACTATGAAGTGGTAAGTTTCAATAAAATACTCGTAGCAGACGAAACTATACCTAAGGTACACCATGGCAGTGTGTACTTATACTGTGTATACTCAGGTTTACACCATGGCAGTGTACACCAGGGCAGTATGTGTGTATACCTATAGACTCATGTTTACGTGTAGCAAGCGTACATGGCGTAGTAAACATACTATTTTTGTTTTCAATTAAATACCCGTATCAGACGTAGTTGTACATAGGGTTGCCCTACAGTGTGTATTTATACCTATAGTCTCATGTTTTGGTGTAGCAGACGTAGTTGGAGTTGTCAACACAGTACATACTATGAAGTTTTCATTTTAAATAAAATACTTGTAGCAGAAGTACCTATACCCAGGGTACACCATGGCAGTGTGTGTGTACACCTATAGACTCATGTTTAGGTGTAGCAAGCGTATTGGCGTAGTAATATTAACATACTTTACTGTTTTTGTTCATTTAAATACCCGTAGCAGACGTAGTTGTACATAGGGTGACCCTACAGTGTGTATGTATACCTATGGACTCGTGTTTTGGTGTAGCAGACGTAGTTGGCGTTGTCAACACAGTACATACTATGAAGTTTTCATTTTAAATAAAATAATTGTAGCAGAAGTAGCTATACCCAGGGTACACCATGGCAGTGTGTTTGTACACCTATAGACTCATGTTTAGGTGTAGCAAGCGTATTGGCGTAGTAATATTAACATACGTTACTGTTTTTGTTCATTTAAATACCCGTAGCAGACGTAGCTGTACTTAGGGTGACCCTACAGTGTGTTTGTATACCTATAGTGTCATGTTTTGGTGTAGCAGACGTAGTTGGCGTTGTCAACACAGTACATACTATAAGGTTTTTATTTTAAATAAAATACTTGTAGCAGAAGTAGCTATACCCAGGGTACACCATGGAGTGTGTGTGTATACCTATAGACTCATGTTTAGGTGTAGCAAGCGTATTGGCGTAGTAAACATCCTATACTGGTTTTTTTTCAATTAAATAACCGTAGCAGACGTAGTTGGACATAGGTTGACTCTATAGTGTGTATGTATACCTATGGACTCATGTTTTGGTGTAGCAGGCGTAGTTGGCGTAGTCAACACAGTATGTAGCTATATCCAGGGTACACCATGGCAGTGTGTGTGTACACCTATAGACTTAAGTTAAGGAGTAGCAAGCGTATTGGCGTAGTAATATAAACATACTTTACTGTTTTTGTTCATTTAAATACCCGTAGCAGACGTAGTTGTACATAGGGTGACCCTACAGTGTGTATGTATACCTATAGTCTCATGTTTTGGTGTAGCAGACGTAGTTGGCGTTGTCAACACAGTACATACATGTACTATGAAGTTTTCATTTTAAATAAAATACTTGTAGCAAAAGTAGCTATACCCAGGGTACACCATGGAGTGTGTGTGTATACCTATAGACTCATGTTTAGATGTAGCAAGCGTAGTTGGCGGAGTAAACATACTATGCTCTTTTTATACCCAGGGTACACCATGGCAGTGTGTGTGTACACCTATAGACTCATTTTTAGGTGTAGCAAGCGTATTGGCGTAGTAATACTAACATACTATACTGTTTTTGTTCATTTAAATACCCGTAGCAGACGTAGCTGTACTTAGGGTGACCCTACAGTGTGTATGTATACCTATAGACTCATGTTTAGATGTAGCAAGCGTATTGGCGTAGTAATATTAACATACTATACTGTTTTTGTTCATTTAAATACCCGTAGCAGACGTAGTTGTACTTAGGGTGACCCTACAGTGTGTATGTATACCTATAGACTCATGTTTATGTGTAGCAAGTGTATTGGCGTAGTAAACATACTATACTGTTTTTCTTCAAGACGTAGCATACCTAGTTGTATATACAGTGTGAATGTATACCTATGGACTCGTGTTTAGGTGTAGCAAGCTTATTGGCGTAGTAAACATACTATACTGTTTTTGTTCAATTAAATAACCGTAGCAGACGTAGTTGGACATAGGTTGACCCTATAGTGTGTATGTATACCTATGGACTCGTGTTTTGGTGTAGCAGGCGTAGTTGGCGTAGTCAACACAGTATGTAGCTATACCCAGGGTACACAATGGCAGTGTGTGTGTACACATATAGACTCATGTTTAGGTGTAGCAAGCGTATTGGCGTAGTAAACATACTATACTGTTTTTCTTCAAGACTTAGCAGACGTAGTTGTATATACAGTCTGTATGTATACCTATGGACTCGTGTTTAGGTGTAGCAAGCTTATTGGACTCATGTTTTGGTGTAGCAGGCGTAGTTGGCGTAGTCAACGCAGTATGTAGCTATACCCAGGGTACACCATGGCAGTGTGTGTGTACACCTATAGACTCATGTTTAGGTGTAGCAAGCGTATTGGCGTAGTAATATTAGCATACTATACTGTTTTTGTACATTTAAATACCCGTAGCAGACGTAGTTGTACTTAGGGTGACCCTACAGTGTGTATGTATACCTAAAGACTCATGTTTAGGTGTAGCAAGCGTATTGGCGTAGTAAACATACTATACTGTTTTTCTTCAAGACGTAGCAGACGTAGTTGTATATACAGTGTGTATGTATACCTATGGACTCGTGTTTAGGTGTAGCAAGCTTATTGGCGTAGTAAACATACTATACTGTTTTTGTTCAATTAAAAAGCCGTAGCAGACGTAGTTGTACATGGGTGACCCTACAGTGTGTATGTATACTTATAGTCTCATGTTTTGGTGTAGCAGACGTAGTTGGCGTTGTCAACACAGTACATACTATGAAGTTTTCATTTTAAATAAAATACTTGTAGCAGAAGTAGCTATACCCGGGGTACACCATGGAGTGTGTGTTTACCTATAGACTCATGTTAAGATGAAGCAAGCGTAGTTGGCGGAGTAAACATACTATGCTCTTTTTATACCAAGGGTACACCATGGCAGTGTGTGTGTACACCTATAGACTCATGTTTAGGTGTAGCAAGCGTATTGGCGTAGTAATATTAGCATACTATACTGTTTTTGTTCATTTAAATACCCGTAGCAGACGTAGTTGTACTTAGGGTGACCCTACAGTGTGTATGTATACCTAAAGACTCATGTTTAGGTGTAGCAAGCGTATTGGCGTAGTAAACATACTATACTGTTTTTCTTCAAGACGTAGCACACGTAGTTGTATATACAGTGTGTATGTATACCTATGGACTCGTGTTTAGGTGTAGCAAGCTTATTGGCGTAGTAAACATACTATACTGTTTTTGTTCAATTAAATAGCCGTAGCAGACGTAGTTGTACATGGGTGACCCTACAGTGTGTATGTATACTTATAGTCTCATGTTTTGGTGTAGCAGACGTAGTTGGCGTTGTCAACACAGTACATACTATGAAGTTTTCATTTTAAATAAAATACTTGTAGCAGAAGTAGCTATACCCGGGGTACACCATGGAGTGTGTGTTTACCTATAGACTCATGTTAAGATGAAGCAAGCGTAGTTGGCGGAGTAAACATACTATGCTCTTTTTATACCAAGGGTACACCATGGCAGTGTGTGTGTACACCTATAGACTCATGTTTAGGTGTAGCAAGCGTATTGGCGTAGTAATATTAACATACTATACTGTTTTTGTTCATTTAAATACCTGTAGCAGACGTAGTTGTACATAGGGTGACCCTACAGTGTGTATGTATACCTATAGACTCATGTTTAGGTGTAGCAAGCGTATTGGCGTAGTAATATTAACATACTATACTGTTTTTGTTCATTTAAATACCCGTAGCAGACGTAGTTGTACTTAGGGTGACCCTACAGTGTGTATGTATACCTATAGACTCATGTTTAGGTGTAGCAAGTGTATTGGCGTAGTAAAAATACTATACTGTTTTTCTTCAAGACGTAGTTGTATATACAGTGTGTATGTATACCTATGGACTCGTGTTTAGGTGCAGCAAGCTTATTGGCGTACTGTTTTTGTTCAATTAAATAACCGTAGCAGACGTAGTTGGACATAGGTTGACCCTATAGTGTGTATGTATACCTATGGACTCATGTTTTGGTGTAGCAGGCGTAGTTGGCGTAGTCAACACAGTATGTAGCTATACCCAGGGTACACCATGGCAGTGTGTGTGTACACCTATAGACTCATGTTTAGGTGTAGCAAGCGTATTGGCGTAGTAATATTAACATACTATACTGTTTTTGTTCATTTAAATACCCGTAGCAGACGTAATTGTACATAGGGTGACCCTACAGTGTGTATGTATACCTATAGACTCATGTTTAGGTGTAGCAAGTGTATTGGCGTAGTAAACATACTATACTGTTTTTCTTCAAGACGTAGCAGACGTAGTTGTATATACAGTGTGTATGTATACCTATGGACTTGTGTTTTGGTGTAGCAGGCGTAGTTTGCGTAGTCAACACAGTACATACTATGAAGTGGTCATTTTCAAAAAAATACTCGTAGCAGACGTAGCTATACCCAGGGTACACAATGGCAGTGTGTGTGTACACTTATAGACTCATGTTTAGGTGTAGCAAGCATATTGGCGTAGTAAACATACTATACTGTTTTTGTTCCATTAAATAGCCGTAGCAGACGTAGTTGTACACAGTGTGACCCTACAGTGTATATGTATATCTATAGACTCATGTTTTGGTGTAGCAGGCGTAGTTTGCGTAGTCAACACAGTATTTAGCTATACCCTGGGTACACCATGGCAGTGTGTGTGTATACCTATAGACTCATGTTTAGGTGTAGCAAGCGTAGTTGGCGGAGTAAACATACTATACTGTTTTTGTTTTTAATTAAATACCCGTAGCAGACGTAGTTGTACATAGGGTGACCCTACAGTTTATATGTATATCTATAGACTCATGTTTTGATGTAGCAGGCGTAGTTGCCGAAGTCAACACAGTTCATACTATGAAGTGGTAAGTTTCAATAAAATACTCGTAGCAGACGAAACTATACCTAAGGTACACCATGGCAGTGTGTACTTATACTGTGTATACTCAGGTTTACACCATGGCAGTGTACACCAGGGCAGTATGTGTGTATACCTATAGACTCATGTTTACGTGTAGCAAGCGTACATGGCGTAGTAAACATACTATTTTTGTTTTCAATTAAATACCCGTATCAGACGTAGTTGTACATAGGGTGACCCTACAGTGTGTATTTATACCTATAGTCTCATGTTTTGGTGTAGCAGACGTAGTTGGAGTTGTCAACACAGTACATACTATGAAGTTTTCATTTTAAATAAAATACTTGTAGCAGAAGTACCTATACCCAGGGTACACCATGGCAGTGTGTGTGTACACCTATAAACTCATGTTTAGGTGTAGCAAGCGTATTGGCGTAGTAATATTAACATACTTTACTGTTTTTGTTCATTTAAATACCCGTAGCAGACGTAGTTGTACATAGGGTGACCCAACAGTGTGTATGTATACCTATGGACTCGTGTTTTGGTGTAGCAGACGTAGTTGGCGTTGTCAACACAGTACATACTATGAAGTTTTCATTTTAAATAAAATAATTGTAGCAGAAGTAGCTATACCCAGGGTACACCATGGCAGTGTGTTTGTACACCTATAGACTCATGTTTAGGTGTAGCAAGCGTATTGGCGTAGTAATATTAACATACGTTACTGTTTTTGTTCATTTAAATACCCGTAGCAGACGTAGCTGTACTTAGGGTGACCCTACAGTGTGTTTGTATACCTATAGTCTCATGTTTTGGTGTAGCAGACGTAGTTGGCGTTGTCAACACAGTACATACTATAAGGTTTTTATTTTAAATAAAATACTTGTAGCAGAAGTAGCTATACCCAGGGTACACCATGGAGTGTGTGTGTATACCTATAGACTCATGTTTAGGTGTAGCAAGCGTATTGGCGTAGTAAACATCCTATACTGGTTTTTTTTTCAATTAAATAACCGTAGCAGACGTAGTTGGACATAGGTTGACTCTATAGTGTGTATGTATACATATGGACTCATGTTTTGGTGTAGCAGGCGTAGTTGGCGTAGTCAACA